>CM057047.1:31119982-31812482 GCA_029948455.1 Solanum rostratum | reverse complement strand
CATGTGAGCTTGTGGCGATAGAGAAGATTTCTTATCGGCCCATACATACAAGTATACATACCTAGGGTGAATCCATAAAACGAATAGAAGTTCGCCATTCACGGACCTAGCTTAAGACGTACGGTCAGCCAAGCGAGATCTTCCCTTCCGGGGAAACGTAATGAAATGAGATTGTAGGTTGATTTGGTATACGAGCTTTCTAGCTTCGCCTTCCTGGTATTCCAGTTTATAGGGAGGAAAAAAGAGAGATGGCTAAGGCTTGTGGCTACGGCTTCTAGCCTTAAGTGAGCCATAGATTGTGAGTGTGCTTGGTCAAACAAAGAAGAGAGATGTGAAAAAGAAATTTCCCTCGATGATAGTCTTTTTTTAAAAAATCGAGGATTTTCTATACAGGAAGATCAAACTAATGCTATTGAATCCTTTTTCTTCTGTAGTGAGGTTGACCGGTTCGCTTTCCCTTCTGACTATGCTTTCCGGGGCTTTTCATAGCTTTACCATTGCTGAAGTCTAGCATCAGGAACAGCCTCAAGCTGGTGGCCCAGCCCAAGAACCTGCGGCTGAGCCTATAGAGACTGGAGCCAAGCCTGGAAGGGCGAACCAAGGAACTCAGACTGTGGAGCAGCAACCTGTGATCCATTCGGTTAACCACATGTTCTTTTTACTCGCGAAAATGGTGCCTTTCAAGCAAACTAAGAGCAGGGAAGGGACTATGGCCGGCATAAGCTTACCAATTAGGATGCGTGACTGACGCATCTTTTTTTTTCAAATGATCTGGGCATTTTCCTTTGGGCTGGGAGGGTTGTTATGTAGGCGTACAACTCTTCCTAGGTTGTATTTGATCACGAATTACCAAAGAATCGATTAGTAGTATGCCTGTGCCAGAAGACCTTCTCGCAGATGATTTCTAGTCAGTGTGCCGCGAGTGGCTTCTCGATGAATAAGCTGCGATTGCTCTTGTTGATACAGTTTCATTTTTTTAGGCAGTTTCGTATTCTAATGATCCCGTCTTACCTGATGATTAGGATTTTCTTTCATTCTTATTCCTTTTTCAATATGAAAATGGAAAAAAACAAAAAAAATGAAAAATTAAAAGGTCAATTTATTCAAAACCCCAATTGTGACATCCCTTTTCTCCCACTTCACACCTCGGAACGCACCCTTCTTATAGACTTATAGAGATAAACGCGCTTTCACATCTTCTTAACCCGAAATGGCTGGGGAGAGGAAAGGTTCCTGTTTTTTAGGGTACTCCCGGAAACAGATCCAGTGGAGATGGGGTGGGGCCTGTAGCTCAGAGGATTAGAGCACGTGGCTACGAACTACGGTGTCGGGGGTTCGAATCCCTCCTCGCCCACAACCGGCCCAAAAGGGAAGTACCTTTCCCTCTAGGGGTAGGAAAATCATGATCGGGATAGCGAACCAAAAGCTATTGAACTTGGGTGTGGGTCTTTTGTCAAAATGGAATGGCTTTTCTTTTTATCTTTTTATTTATCGTGAATGGGGGAATCATTACACATAGTATGCCCGACCGGCGTATTTTTTTGTTTTACGCCCCGTAACTCTTCCTCAGCTAGGCTTGGGCAAAATAGCAGAGCAAGTATTAGTAGCATAACAAAAAATCCTTCCTCGTCATTAATATCTTTACTCGCGTCAATTGTGACCTCTCGGGAGAATCGATGACTGCATCAAAGATGCAGTGCTAGTACATCTGAGACGCAAATGAAAGGCTTTCATAAAAATTCTCGTAGAATCAAGAATGAAGTTTTCATTCTGTACATGCCAGATCATGAATTAGTAACTGTCTTGGAATGTAAATAGTCCATGATGGAGCTCGAGTAGAAAGTATTAATTTCTATCTCGGGGCAAGGGTCTAGGGTTAATGCCAATCAATAAAAAAATTGAAACAACTTCGTAAATATATCTTAGGTATAGAAATTGAAAGAATCCAATTCGAGCAAGTTTCAAATTAAAAAATTTATTGGAATTTATCAAACTTTTTCGATCCAAAGTGTTTCACGAGGGAATCCATCATCTTGTAGGATTTTTTCATAGAAATCGCAAAAAGGGTATGTTGCTGCCATTTTGAAAGGATTAAAAAGCACCGAAGTAATGTTTAAATGCAATGATTTAAAATAAAACAAAGATAAAGGATCCCAGAACAAGGAAACACCTTTTTAATTGTCTTAATAACTGGATCAGACTGAAGAATCCAATTTTAAACAAGACAAACAAAAAAGGAGGAAAGACCGCTCAATTAATGAAATTGTCGAAAGATTTTCCTTTGAACTATTTGAAAGTTATCCAACTTGAGTTATGAGAGTACGAATGATTTCTTTTTCATTTTAAGTAAGAACGAAGAAAAAACGACTTACATCTTTAATTGCTTTTATCATTTTATGGATCCAGTTGTTATTTCTTAGATAGAATTCCATAGAGAGACAAAACTTCGAATCAATCATTTTTCTCGAGCCGTAGGAGGAGAAAGCTTCCTATACGTTTCTAGGGGGGTGTTGTTCATCTATATCTATCCCAATGAGCCGTCTATCGAATCGTTGCAATTGATGTTCGATCCCGAAGAGAAGGAAAAGATCTTCAGAAAGTAGGATTTTATGATCCGATAAAGAATCAAACTTATTTAAATGTTCCTGCTATTTTATATTTCCTTGAAAAAGGGGCTCAACCTACAGAAACTGTTCAGGATATTTTAAAGAAGGCATGCTCGAGTAATCGTATGTCATGAATACATACATACATATATATATATATATATATATATATATATATATATATATATATATATATATATATATATATATATATATCATTTGGGCAAATAGGCCTCATACCTCCGATTATAGCTCAAAGTCCATGCATAATGTGCAATATATGATATGAATATTGAATGCACATAGTAGACCATTACATAAATTTAGCCGATCTTGGCTCATTGGTGCACTTATTCTCTCATAATCATTATCATTTAGAAAATCTTGGCTCATTGGTACACTTATTCTAGTAACATCACAATCATTGTCGTAGCATATACACACGACTCATAGGATCTTATATGTCTTTTGAATTAGTTTAGGAACTTAACTCAACATTTAGAATGAAGCCTTAACTTTGAAAAAGTTCATAGAGGTGCTTCACATAATGCTTATACTTGGTTTCATGTCAATTAGTAAAAGAAAGTATTTAGAAAGAATAAAGTGCCTTAGTAGTTTAAATAGGAGCATTATACTGGAGATTATTGAAAATCAACATGTTACTATCTAAATGCTTCAATTATAGCTTAAGTATGGAAGAAGGACTGATTGTGAATACTATCCCCTCATAATCTGCCAACATCTCAACATATGGATAGGTAGTTAGGAAAACTGATTAATTGATATATAGGTATTGAATGTCAAGTTTAACTCAATGAATAGAATATCAACCTAATACCATCATGAAAGTAATTCATCTGTAGTCCCAATGCCTCTCATAGAAGGTTTTTCTAGCAATAAAATATTAAGATATCGCATTTGACGTTTTGACAACTTCTCAGATTTCATGCTAAAAGAAGGGACGAAGCTTACTTTAACATATCTTTCCAACAGACGTCCAAATGGTCGAGGTTCCTTCAGAACGTTGTTTCTTACGTCCTAATCTTCACAATCACTATATATACACAACTTTTGACCACCTATAAATAGTCCATAAATGAGCATTAATCGGCAGATTTTTCATATAGCATTTTATGCGAGGAAACGTCGTAAAACTTCTTAAAAATGATTGTAAAAGAACCCCAAGATTATTACCTGAACACACCAACTGCAAACCTATAATAACCAGCAAGAACAACACCTTTTTTACAGTATAGAAACAGCTCCAAATATAGCTAATGGGAGGGAAAATAGTTGCAAAGCGTAAGGGTTGCATTTCTAGGCTAGGGGACGAATTTTAATGGTAAAAATGTTAAGAACTCACTTAAATAGCTTAGGGACCTTGTGAGAGCTTCATAATAAGTTTTTCTATTGTTTGGGACAAAAATGAAACTATTTTAAGCTTTAAAAGGTCATATTAGCTGACCTATAGGTGGGCTTGATCCAACCCGGCCCTTGACCCAATTTTTTGCTCGGGCAGTCACGGTAAAATTGTCATAACTTTTTATTCTGAAGTTGGATTGATATGTGATTTTGTGTGTTGCAAACTAGACTTATAGACCTTCAATTTTATAGGTCATGGACCTTATAATTCTTATATTTTGGGATATATGATCCAATACATTTAATCCAAATTTAAGAAAAAATTCTAAAAAAAGCTTACAGTAACTTTGGCCACACTTTATCTTTCAACTTTCTTGATTCCAAAACTTAACATATGAACATTGTGCTATTAAAATGCCCTTTAAAATCCATTATTAGAAAATTTTACACTCTTAGTCCCATCCAAAATGTAAAACTTAATTTAAACCTTCCGAAAAGGGTGAGGTGTCACTCAGACTACTTCTTTAATCTCAAATGTGGATTTAGCTGATTCTTTTGACTTGAAACCTTACGTCCTTGATATTACCACTTATTGGAAGCTTTATTACCCTTATGTTCTATACAAAATCATATATGTCTTATATAACATGCCACACTATTTATATTATGGAAGACGAGAAACACAGGGTCTCACAACTCGAACCTAGGACCTAGCCGTGACATGGTAAAGATGACACCTGAAGGCGCCCTAACCAAGCCTCTTGATCATATCATAAGCATCCATAAGGAAATGTAAGATGTTTTTTAAAGAGTAAGCAAGCAAACACATATCAATATAAAAGTCATAGTTTCCCTTGGGGGAATTACATCTTTAGTCCAAAACATGCCTCTATATGATAGGATCTTGGCGGGGAGTAGAACGTGGTACTAGGTCACCCTCATGATAAAATAACAACTCATAAAATCTCATCATGAAAGCATAACATGAACAACTCGTGTCCCTGAAGCATAGGAACTCACCAACAATCTTTAAATGCTCAACTCCGAATCTAGTCGCGAAATGGAGTAGTCTTGTCATCTGTCCCTATATGGTTAGATCATCTAGGCAAAGATATATGCATTAGTATATGGAATGTACTAAGTATGTAGGTATTCCATGCACCAAAGAACATCGTAACTTAGTAATCATAATCAATAGAGCAAGGGCACAATATGCATGATTAATGCATGTTTAAAACCATGAGTAAAAGCATCATCAAACCTTTCATAACCTAGCATACATATGAGGGAGTAAGACCATAATAGACAATAAGGCCATGAAGACTATTACATGGAATCCTGATGTTGCCTCTACAACGGAGAACAAGTAATCTACTTTCCTAAGTTAGACTATGCCTCACCTCATAGGATCCTTTCCATTTCTGTGGGTTCTATAACATGAACCTAGAGGGATGCTTCCTATTTCGATGTATGTTTTATATATATAGATCCACTAACATAATACCATATAGGCACATAATCATAAACCTACAATGGTACATAGTTATGAAACTTGATGATTTATTTAAGGACCCTTGGAGATAATCCCCCTCACACAAGCTCATTATGTACTATGTCATATCCCATAGAATATATAATCATGCATATACATGGCTTTCAAAATATTTCATACTTTCATAGATTGTAAAATAATCATTATAACTTCATAAAAAGATCTCATATTATAGGAGTAGTCCATCTACATAAATTTCCCATACTATGGATATACTCCCCATCTTAACATCATCATTAGGGTCTTAAGTGACCATCGCCGTCATATCATCATCATCATCATAGCAGCATCATCATTATTAAAGTATACTTTTCATACTTAGGATATGGTTCATGAAAATTATAGCTTTATCATAGAAAATTAGGGCCATGTATGGGTTCATGAGAAACTTAGCTAAAATCATGCAATTAGATGAAAATCATAGAGGAATCATGAAATTGAAATCTATTTGAATAATTAGTAAAAGAACACACATCAATTCATCAAGCCCTAATCATCATATACTTAAAATAACTTTCATTCACTTGGAAACCATAGAAATCATGTAATCCTTCATAATTCATGTATAAACTGGTATAATAATCATGTGGGAATCATAATCTAACCATTTGGAATAGCACCATAAAAACCCATGAAAATCCATGCTCAAACTTTGAGAAAAAAGGAGAATCGAGTTGGGCTTCATAGATGAATCTAGTCCATGAATGAAGCCCTACATACCTCAAGTGAGAATCCCTAAATTTTGAGAAAGAAAACTCTGGAAATTTCTTAGCCAAACCATTAAATCTTAGCTTCAATGGATAGATCTTTAGATTGAGAATTTTTGAAACTTTGGAAGATGTTTTGAGAATGAATGAGACAGAATGAATTAGAATAGGTTTTATAGGAGTTAGGTCGATTAAGAGGTAGTTTAGGAGTTTAAAAAATTGGAAATGATGAAAAATCCTTTCATTTAAAAGTTATCAGACCCATCCACGAAATCCCTTTCACGGCTCGTAAATCATTCCACGTGTCATGGTTTGGTTCATACAAGCATGGTCCCAAAAATTGAGCTACTAGAAATTGCACTTTGAAACCGCTGGACCTCATGTACGCTCCATAGTCACATTTATGGACCGTAAAACCCTTCGTACAGTGACTTCTAGACTTCAAAAATATCCACTCCTCAGGGTCCTTTTTCACAATCCAGTCCATTAGTCGTGGTTCTATTCACAACCCATCATATTTCTTGTGGAGTGAATTTTTGTGATCAAATATTTTACTAATTTTCTGGACCTCATCCACGAGAGCTTTCTACAATTCATGGTCTAATCCATGAGCCATAGATTGGCTCATAAAATCAAATCAGTTTAAAATTTCATAACTTTCCCATTTCCAAGCTTTTCAACATGCAAGATGTTACAATAGCTCTCCCTTGAGATCAGTCATCTTAAAATGAGACAGAAGAAAGCTTGTATAGAGTAGAAACATAGTCACCAACCCATCATGAATGCAAAAATGCAACATAAACATCACTTTCATAAAAATATCAAACTTATAGATCAAATATCACTACAGGACAAAAGAATTTTTGCAAGGGGACATTTGGTGGTTAAAATTTAAAATCTGGTCATTAACGATATGAAAAAATCCGATCGTCAACCATCATTAAAAGCTTCGACGTTAAAAGTTTAACGACGAGTTTTGTCCAGTCATTAAATGAACTTTTAATGACAACATAAAATTCAGTCATTATATGTCCTTTAATAGTGACCATATTTTCCCTATGCTAACTAGCGAAATCAATCATTAAAAATCATTACAAACAACTTACATTCAACCAATATAAGTTTTTTTTAACGACCAAAGTTCCTTTTATTATTTGTATGCTAGTTTTAAAGACCAAGTGCTTCAATTGCTTATAGTTATTTCATAGTATATTAGATACACCAATGATAAAATAGTTTCAAAATTCAATGATTCTTTTTTTTCTATTCGAACTATATTTGTAAAAACATAGGGGCAGATGGCCAAGGTTGAAAGAGAATGTAGAGAATAGTAGATACAAAGAAACTTCAAACAAGTATCATGAATAGCATCAGTTATACTGACAATAATTACAATTGCTACAAATACATATTAGTGTTTGCAATAAGTTTTTCGATTTCTCCTACCCCAAGCCATCTTATCTTTTCACTCAATGTGGAGCATAGACTCGGGGAAGCTCAACCAACCATTGTGCGCTTTCTACCTCGTTACGTTATTTTAGCTAGCTTAATTGTTCAAGGTTGATGACCACTGCTTTGAGGACTTCCCTTATGCAGCAAGGATCTGGTCCATCACATTTTCAAAAGAAGAGTGTGTAGAGATTAAAGCACATTCTAGTACATAGAAATCAACTACTTTATCTTCTGGAAGTGTTGAGTAAAGATTAGACCAAAGTCAATCAACACTCGTTGATTGGCAGAACTCATCAGTATCATGTTTGATGTTGTCAAATCACCATCGATTAGGCCACCATCATGTAGCTTTCCAAAAACATTACCAATCTATGTTGTAATATCAGCCATTCGTTCTGCAAATAATTCTTGATGTAAAAACATAAACCAGGCAGCTGATCTCGTCTAGTCATTAATAACTTGATTATTTGAAGATAATAGTAAATAGAAATAATGCTATTAAGGAGTCCTATTAAAACCAAGAAATATAGGCTTGTCTGCCATCCACACTAGAATAAATAGAGTTTTCCGAACTTTAGTGGATCGACTCTATTACATAAGTTAATTCCTAATTTATATCTCACATCATGAGATAAATACGCAGTTATTATTGTATCGGCCCAAAACCTCACTAATTGATCTTTACGGTGATTCCTCTCTATCTCTCAATTAAAGCTTTATATCCAGAGAAAAAAGTTGCTAGGCATTTTGATTTTTTCCTATTTTGACTTCTATGAAGTTTCTTTCTATGCTACGGCTAATAAAAATTGTTGTTTTAGATGATGCATATGTAGAAAGCCTATTTGGTTCTAGTAGTTGTTTTACTAGATTTTCTTATTTTCTTTCTATAGTGGAGATAGCCGCACATACTGATAGATCACGACCAACATATCTTTCACATAGAGACCTTCAACATATTCATAGGTGAGAGAGTATCAACACCAAGCCATTTAGCTTTTGTCAAGCACGTTGCTCCCGCATTCAACTGTTTAAGAGTGAGCTTTAAGTCAAAAGTCAGATGCCTGTATTCTTTGAAAATCGTTCCTTGAAAATGCACCTCCTACTACTCACAAATGTTGACACAAATACCCTAGCCTCAACTCCTTGCTTTATGAAAACTAGTCATACATCACTTCCATCTATATGAATTTTCATCCAAACGAGATCTTCAATTAACTTTTGCCATTGAAGATTAGTAGTGTCGCCACTGCAAAGCGCACAGCTTTAAACAATATGAGTGAATATTATACGACTATGATTAATGGTAGTGGTTTCATAAACATAAAAAGTATATTAAGTAATAAAGTTTGATATAAATTTTCATCATTAATAAAAACAGTTACAGAGGTATATTTCATATCCAAATTGTGTAGGACAGCAATTTTAATCAACTCCTAATTTTAAGAAGAAATTTACAACATATGTACATAAGATAGTCTTTTAGATTCCTCACTAGCTTCAACTTGCTCCTTACTTTATTGGACGATTAATACTTCTCTTTCAAATTCTTAAGCTGTAAAAAACAAATGCAAGTTTGTTAAATAAAGGAATTAGAAAAAACACTACTAGGGGTGCATGATAGTGTGACTTGCTAATGTGTGTCTATTGATTGGAATGCCGGGAGGACGAATGAAGAAGGAAGTTGATAAGCTAGGAATGATGTCTATGGGATTGGAGAGAATAGATCTAGAGAAATCAAAGGGGAATGGGGAAGAAAAAGAAAAACAAGCTATGGGACCATTGCCACAACTTCTAATGAGGCAAATGGTCACTTTAGAAATATGAGGTGACGTTCGCTCAGAAATTACTAAAGAGGGTGAAGGCCTTAATGGATCAAACCTGAATCTGCTAGGGAAATTTCGAGAGAAGGAAAATGCTTTTGGAGGAGAGACAGAGAAGAAACTTGATATGGGCATTGAACATACTAAGAAGTGGGCAAATATTTTTTATACAAATCGCTTATCAGCAAAAGGGATGAGCATTAGTTATGTTACCCGTTATGAAGAATGGAAAAATGGCCATAAAGCAGAAGAGGAATGGAAACAAGCTCTCATATAGTATGTGGTTGGAGAATCTCCCACAATTTGCTGCTACTGAAAGATACATTGCAATACAGGTGAATACTGCAAGCAAACCTAAGGTATACTATCATAATGATGGATATTTCTTCGTTCGATTTTCTAGTATGGATGATAGAAATGAATTGTGGTACTCTGGGCCTCATATGTTGAATAGTAGTCCTATAATAGTTAAGGTATAGAGTCCAAATTTTGATTTTAATAAGTATTATAAACAGTGTTAATCTAGGTGAAATATTCCAATTTGCCTTTGAACTATTGGGGTATGGATTGGATAAGTAGAATTAGTAGTAGACTGGGAAAACCATTGTATGCTAATGAATGCACTACATTTAAAAGTTGATAGAATATCATTTGGAAGAGTTCTAGTAGAGATGGATGTAGCTAGGGATCAAACAATGAAGCTCAAGGTAGAATATCCAAATGGTAAAGTTTTGGACCAAACAATTCAATACGAATAGGTTCCAGAATACTGCACCAAATGCATGCGAATAGGTCATAAATGTCAAAATAGAGAAGGTGCTCGAACTAAAGCAGCTCCTTAAGATGGTAAATAATAAAATGGATTCAGAAGCAAGAGGTTACTACAGAGTAAAAAATAACCGACAAGCAATTGAAATCAACAAAGAAATACAAAATGATGATACTGGACTATGGCAGCAAGTGAATCATAAAATAGGTACTCGAGGTTCTCATATTGCACAAGTGCAAAGAGCAACTTACTAAAAATGGTTTTGAACATCCTATGGGCTTGGAGAAAGTTATAGCTAGTACATTTGGAGGTCAGGGGGGAATAAAGAAGGGAGTGGAGGTACCTTTGCTAATCTGATAACAGAAAGTTGGTGACTTGGAATATAAGGGGAATAAACGAGTAGTAGTTGACGAGTACAATAGATATAATACACAAGTAAAAGGTACCATAGCTAGCATTAGATATTCTTTTTTTTCATTCTACTCACTTTTTCTCACAAATATACTATAAGGACTAACCTGCCCAAACTTTCTCCTTAACTAAAGTAATAAGAACTACATCCTCATTTAGAATCACCTTCATCCATTTTGGAAATTACCAAGATCATCATTGTGCCAATTACTTACATTTCTATTTGCCTCGTGCCATTTTTAATAGCTCAAGAATAGACGGTAATCAAGGTGTTATAACAGTAGCATTTTTCAAAACATATTCAATTAATAAAAAGAAATTAATATAACATTGCAATAATTTCATCATAGAGAAAAAATCAATCCAGTAACTTAATAACTAGTTTAATGTACTGATTAGTGGAAGATGGTGGTTGTGAAGGCTCACCAAACACTACACTAGCAAGTTATATATTTATATATTCTTTCGAGCTCATCCACACGTTAACATTTTTTCTCTAACTCATCCATACATTAGTTTAGTAATTCATTTTCTTTTTCCCTTGCATTCAACTTACCTAGGAATGCAGCCTTTGAATAGTTACCACCTTTCAACTCCTTAGCTGTTATCCCACCACCAAATCCAATCGCATGATACTTACATTGAGGACCGAAGAACTTTTGGACAACCTCAATATCTGTAAGAGATGAATCAGATTGAATCACTTTTGCATCTCAACATATAAAAACACGAGGCAAAATAAAATAATAAAGCACATAAAGTAAAATGATGTAAAACATATAAAAATTATCACTAAACATACACATTTTGCATTTGTTTAAGATTCAACAAGCTTGTTATCCTTCTAACGTGTCTCAAAGAATATTGTATCCATGTTTGGTAGTTTACCATCTTTTCCTCCCTTCACAAATAAATAAACAAGTAAAGAAATAAATTTAACAAATACGAAACTTTCTAAAGAGTTTTTAGATTTACTTACCAATTCATAAATAATCTCTCTAATAGGCTTACTAATCGTGCGATGTGGCATACTCAACTTAGGTCTATTGACTGAGTTTCTTGTGCTTCTTTCCTATATCATTAAAACACCATCAAAAGTATAGTAAGTCACTTACAATAATATGTCAATAAATAGTAGCTATAAGGTCATACTTTATACTTTTCACTTAAGAAATGCTCTTTAACCAGTCATTCCCAATCACCCTTATCTACCTCTGATCTTTTGGTACATCTTTTAGAGCATCGCGAAATAGCTTAGACTTCACATTCTTGTGTAGTGATCCTCTGCAATTTTTCCATAACCTCCACATATGTTGCAAGACATGTTCCTTTTGATCATTTATGTCATCACTGATAAATTTATCCTAAGATATTTCACAAATATCATATTTCATGTTATCAAAAAGTATGTAATACTAGGATCAAGAAGGTTTTACAAGCATTAACAATGTTAAAGCATGATATATATTTAGGCTATCTAATCTAGTCCATTGAGCCTAAACAAGTATCGTGAATGGTTTGTAAAAGGTTGAAAAGTAAAGCAACACATAGAGGAGATTGGCAAGAAGGAGAGTGACCTGACAAAGTGCACACTTTCTCTACAAAAACTAGTTGATATCTAAATATGTTGGTTACTTATAGCAGAAGGAGGACAAGCCGAGGGAAAAAGAAGAAGGGCAAGGCTAGGAACACAAACTAGAAATTAAATAAGGAAAAGACATAACCAAGACTGTAAACAACGGCATGATCCTCATACTAAAAATTCTACTGTAAGTGAATTAACCTTGTCAAAGAAAAAATTTCCAAATTATTTGTTTTAATATTCTTTTTTTAATTCTTGAATATATGAATCAGATCTGAGGAGATTTGAAAAAACGTCAAGATAATGTATATTTAATAGCTTCTATTTAGAATGAACAGGTTAAAACTTAAGGAGTGTTGGGTGCATTAGAAAAAGTCGTAGACAATTAGTTATATCGCATTTTCTCAGTGATATCCGGATCTGATTCTTTTGTGGGAACTGGAGAAGTTATTTGCATTACTTAGACGATTACTTTTACCACATCTGGAGTAGATGCACAAGATTTGCACTAAATCATACATGTACACATCTTGTTTTAATTGCTGATGCAGAGCAACACTTCAACAAGTACGAATTTATGATAATATCACATGATCACAATTTGTTCTACTATTTGCATCTCTGATTCATGCTCCTTTCTTAACATCTGGAATCTGAAACATAAATGATCTTTTCATGCATTTGGTCATCTCAAGATGAACTTTCCTTTATGTTACCTATGCACACCAAGCGGATAACAGTTGCGGGTTTCCTTGTCTTAAAAAAGGTAATTTTTTCTATATGGATATGTTATAAATGCATATGATGATGAGAGGGGAGTTTCTAAAGGTGCCTTGGAGAAAAATGATGTGCAATAATCACCTTCATCTATTTTGGACTTTATTTTGAGATTAGCAGCTCATGATCATATATTATATACAAGGATAGAATCTTCAGCTATAGACCACTAAGAATCAAGTGTACTCAATCCACACAAATAGTTTTAGAGCACACCACAGGGGTTCTTTAAGCGTATATATTCAAAGTATTTGGTGAGTCATCACATTTAAAAGTTTTCTTGAGAGCTCATATGGTGTTGCCTAAGTAATTACAATGGCTACAACACATGCTAGAGATAAAAATAGTTTTTCAAAAGTTTATAGGATGTCCTTTACAGCTTTTGTGCACCAAATTTGGCTTGAAAAAACTATAGGATCTTCTAGAAAACGAAGAAAAGTAACTAGAAAAATAACTAGGCAAATTATCCTGGAGATATACTATAAGGGGCATATGAAGAGCATGCTAGCACAGAGAGCAACTAAGCTTCTGTCCATAGAGTAAGTGAATTTCCATTTTTTGGTATCATGGCCGGTCTAGTCAATAGTAGAAACTTTTGTGGTCTTCAAACTGATATTTCATATGCTATACTAGGGTTGATCATTTTAACATTTTTTATACTTGTACATAACTCTTAATTGGTTAATATAATTATTTTATTTCCAAAGAAAATTAAGATGGAGGATTTTCATGGAGGGAACACTATCCTTCAAATAATTGGGGGTTCCTTTATCTTCCAAATAAACTGACAATAGGACAATGTATGCCTCTTATATATAAATTTACTGAAAACAAATAAATTTTTATCTTGCTTAAAAAGATCATGCCACTTATAGATAAAGCATGTAGAATTTTCATATGGATGGGGATGTAATAGGTTCAAAAACTTTGGTGTCTTGGGAAAAAGTGTGCCACCCCAAGGCTGTTGGGGGATATGTATTGCCCCTACAAACATCGAAGAGGGAAACAGTTTTGAAAGGGCAGTTGCTAACAAAAGAAGATAGTCTACAGGTTAGATGGATACACTTTTTCAATATAAAACATGATATTGTGGATAGCTTCTCAATTTCTTGGACTTCCAATTGATTTTTAAGAATACTTATTGAATCTAGAAAGATGATTCGAAGTGCATCTACACTTCAAAAATAGGCCGAAGAATATGGCGATTAAAAACAAGTTCCGAACAAAAAGATGCATATCATTATGCTCCATCATTTACCAATAAACCTTGAAAGAGACTAACAGTGCATCCTAGTATTCCATCCACAACATAAATTCTTTTTATGGTTGAGACTCTACTGAAGAGGCTAGTGATATCCCCAATGCAGCACCTCCTTTTTTAGGCTAAAGCGGTCATTGTCAAGATATATAACTTAATCAAGATTAGGGTCGAACCCACAGGGAATATAGTAGACTTAGAAAAATTTAATGTAATTCATGTTGATTAATCACTTTATCTCCCCAATGGGGGGTTCGGGGGGGAGGGGGGTTGTAATAACTAAGACAAGTATTAAATCAGTATAAATAGTAACTAGGGTATTGTGTTCCCCATGATTCTCTAACTCAATATTACCAAAATAATCGAATTCTTTTCCATGTGTAACATGCAGAAGGGTAAGTTAAGTTCACCAAACCCATTGGCCCAAGTGAGAGGCGAATTTCAGTACATGATTTGGTCCATCCCTGCAAAGTGACATTACTAACCCTTACCTATTGTTCCAGTACAACCTCCCCTTGTCTCAGTTTGGTTAATTAGACGAGAAACATCAATCGAATCCTGTTAATTAATCTCTTTTCCTATTCATTACTACCTTGATCTAATCAGTAACACTAGGCGAGTTCTAACATTGGCCATCGTCAAAAAGCATTCAAACCGAAGAGAATTAATTAATACATGCATGCATACTTTTCAAGAATGACGAATTATTCGATTTTACCTTGTTAGTTCTTCATGGTTTCCACAACCCTAGTTTTAGATTTAGATACTCATCATCAGTGTAGATGCAAGGCTTATGAATTTGCATAACATAATTAAGACTTTAAATAAGATAATTAAGCACAAGGAATCCAAACTCTTCACCAAGAATCACAAGATTGAAATTAAAAGACAAAATAAAGATCTACAAGTGTTTCTCTCGAGCTCACTAGTGTTTTGTATTGTTCTTTCACATTTCATGTGAAAATTAAAACTTATTTATAGTCTTTAAAATACAAAACCAAAATGGATTAGGAGAACTAGGTTGGCAGACTCTACGGTAGCTTCTACGGGCCATATAATGTTTTACAGTCCATAATCGGGCTTTCGTGGATTGCTTCTTCAAATCTGGGGTTGAGTTTTACAACACCCTTCTATGGCCCTAGGGGGTTTCATCTGATGACTTTTCAGCAGCCCTCCACTTTCTGATGCTCAAGGTACGACACTAAGTCTACGACTCGTAAAATCTTCTACGGCTCGTCTGCATATTAGTAGACTTAACTTCGGAAAAATCACCCTTCACCTAAATTTTATACAAAACTAGCTTTATGGCTCATAGAATTCTCTATGGCCCATAAAGGGTCACGTGAAACGTCTACTTCAGCAAATTCTATACACTTTGCCCAAAAATTGTGTCAACCCTGTAATCCTACAAAATAAACATAAAAACACATCAAATCTACTAACTTCGCAATGAGAACACATGAAAATTCCAAGTTTTAAGCATCAAATTGTTGTATTTTGATAGCACATCAATACCCTCAACTTAAAATTGTTTCTTGTCCTCAAGCAATGGACTCAATCTACATAAGCAGCACAAAAACACACAAACCTCAATCTAATGGCATGTATCACATCAAACTCAAGCACAAATACCCACGCCACTTTAAAAACACGTCGGATAGCTATCTAGCAAACCAATAAAATTCAATGCATGTGACAGTGCAACGATGACAAGTAAGGTATGTATCAACAAGCCACAATCACTGAGTTAGTCTAATTTTAACAATGCAATTCAAGTGCCCTACCAGAAAGAAGTCTCATAACTCTCTTATAATGATATTTTCAAGTATAATCTTGGGACGATGCAAAATCATTCACTCTCACAAAAATATTCAAATACCATGCTCAATACCATATTCTTGCCCCTATACTCATGACTATGACCTTTGACTACTTGGACTAGGATCACTTTAGGACTTTATAGGCTTGTAACGTAGGCACACGAGGGTTTGGTATGATGTTTTGGGAACGTATTGACTAAAGGCCCTCTTGACAATGCGTTTTCTTACACTTTTGCCTACCAACACTGTTATTTTTCATCTCATTTTCCATTTCCCCTATTTCAAGCCTTTCTGGGTGCCTTATTCTCATTTTTCAGCTTTTTGCCTTGTATTTTCAGATTATATTTCTTTTTAGCTCATTACTTAGGCATCACTTATTTTTCTTGCACCCAATACACATTTGTATCTCCTTCTCCATGTATCACTAATTTCCCCTCTTATTTTGTGTTTACCCTAACACCAGCCACCCTCAACTTAGGCTTTTGGCCTGAGTCAAGGTGCACAATATGCAACCTAGGAACTAGGGCCACTTTTGGTAGCCACCCTTAACTTAAGCTTTTTGCCTCAGTCAAGGTGCACATTGTTCAAGGAAGGACTAGGGCCAATTTCAGGAGTTTATATCTAATAAGGCTAGCTAGCTAGGTAACTTAGGTTTTTTTTTCCAAAGAAAAGGTACATGTAAGGCTTTAACATTAGGATCAAGGGGTATTTCACATATTTGGTTGGTCATTTGAGCTAAGTGGACTGTTATGAATAATGGCCTAAGATCCTTTCCTAATCAGCTAAATTATAACCTAGTATATGAATTTAGCAAAGCAAGCTCACACTTACATGGCACTGATTATGCTATCAACACAGACTTTCAAATCATGCTTTTCATCTCAATTATATTCTTACTTATCAAAACAAGCATTGTTATCAATTAAACATGCATGGTTGTTATCTACACTAACTAACAAAATTTTGATGGGTATCATTTTTCACAAAAAAGCACAAAAACACATTTATGCCATAGATATTTGTACTATATGCTACCAATACTACATACACATCTTCAACGTGTAGGTTTAACAGAAATTGAATATCCATGGGGAAAACGAAGACAGGCAAGAAAGCCCCTAGGATTAAAAATTTGGGGTAGTCATAGGTCAAGGTTACTCAGACTTCGTTGAGGCTTATAACTACCCACACCCCATCGAAAAAAAGGTGCATTGTCCTCAATACAACAACAACAAAAACATACCCAGTGAAATCCCACAAGTGGGGTCTGGGGAGGGTAAGATGTACGCAGACCTTACCACTACCACATAGGTAGAGAGGCTGTTTCCTGGAAACCCTCGTCACAAAAACCCATCAGCAGAACACGCTAGATACGATACACAGGCAAAAAGAGAAGAGCACATAATAATATCTAGATACAAGATAGTAAACATATAAAGGCAGATAAATAACATATAAAAGACAGACAATTACCACTCCTTCCTATCCTCCCTATTAGCCTGCTACTCTAATTCTCGACCTCCACTCCTTCCTATCTAAGGTCATGTCCTTGGTGAGATCAAGTTTCCCCATATCGTTTCTAATAACCTCCCCCCAATACTTTTTTGGTCTACCTCTACCCCTACGTATAGCTCCCAAATCTAATCTCTCACACCTTCTAACAGGGGCATCAGTACTCCTTCTCTGTACATGTCCAAACCATCGCAGTCTCGCTTCCCTCATCTTGTCAGCTACAGGGGCCACCTCTAGCTTCTCCCTAATGACCTCGTTCCTAATCTTGTCGCTCCTGGTGTGACCACACATCCATCGTAACATCCTCATTTCTGCGACCTGCATTTTCTGAACATGTACATTCTTAATTGGCCAACACTCCACCCCATACAATAAAGCAGGTCTAACCACCATTCTGTAGAACTTACCTTTGAGTTTAGATGGTATCTTCTTATCACACAATACTCCAGAGGCCAACCTCCATTTTGTCCAAGCCGCCCCAATACGATGTGTGACATCATCGTCGATATCCCCACTACTCTGGATGATAGACCCCAGATACTTGAAGCTTTCCTTCTTGGGGATAAGGTGAGCTGCAAGTCTCACATCAATGTCTGCTTCCTCCCTCGCTACACTGAATTTGCACTCCAAGTATTCTGTTTTGGTCCTGCTCAGTTTAAATCCTTTAGTCTCCAAAGCGTGTCTCCAAACCTCCAACCTATCATTAACTTTGGTCCGGGTCTCATCAATCAGTACTATGTCATCTGCAAACAACATACACCATGGGACTCCCTCCTGGATAGATCGCGTCAGCTCATCCAACACCAAGGAAAATAAAAAAGGGCTTAGCACAGATCCTTGGTGAAGTCCCATCTGAACAGGAAAATATTCAGAATCTCCTCCCACCGTTCTTACCCGAGTTATGGCCCCGTCATACATGTCCCTTATCACTCTAATATATGCCATTGGGACGCCTTTCATCTCCAAACACCTCCATAGGACATCCCTCGGGACTTTGTCATAGGCCTTCTCAAGATCAATGAACACCATATGAAGGTCCTTCTTACTTTCCCTGTATTTCTCCACTAATCTCCGAACAAGGTGGATCGCTTCAGTAGTCGACCGTCCTGGCATGAATCCAAACTGGTTTTCTGAGATAGAAACTACTTTTCTCACCCTCATCTCCACCACTCTCTCCCATGCCTTCATAGTATGACTCAACAACTTGATACCCCTGTAATTATTACAACTTTGAATATCACCTTTGTTCTTGTACAGTGGGACCATTGTACTCCTCCTCCATTCCTCCGGCATCTTAGCCGTCTTCATGATAGTATTGAACAGTCTAGTCAGCCACTCTATGCCATCCTTGACCATGCTCTTCCAAAAATCTATCGGAATCTCATCCGGTCCGAGCGCCCTCCCTCTCTTCATCCTACTAATAGCCCTTCTAACCTCCTCAACTCTGAACCGCCTGCAATAACCAAAGTCTCGATGACTTTCGGAATATGCTAACTCGCCCAGCTCAATATCACTATCTCCTTTTTCATTTAAAAGTTTATAAAAGTAAGCTTGCCACCTTTGTTTAATAGAAGTCACATCCACTAACACTTCCCCCTCCTCATCCTTGATGCACTTCACTTGATCCAAGCGCGAGCTTTCCTTTCTCTCGCTTTAGCAAGCCTATACATTCGCTTGTCCGCGCCTTTATCACTTAACTCCTCATATAGGCGCTCAAACGCTGCTGTCTTAGCACTCGTCACCGCCATCTTTGCTTCTGACTTAGCCGTCTTATAAATCTCCTTAAGCCTTTGTTTTTCATCCTCCTCCCTACACTCCAACCACTTTGTATAGGCCACCTTCTTAGCTTTTACTTTGTCTTGAACTTCTTCATTCCACCACCAATCACCTCGACGTCCCCCAAAGGTTCCTCTCGAAACCCCTAGTACCTCAGAGGCTACCTTTCGAATGTAACCAGCAGTATTGTCCCACATATTATTCACATCTCCACTACTACTCCAGGCCTCTAAATCTCTCAACTTTCCTTCCATCTCAAGCGAGAGGGCAGGAGTTAGACCCCCCCATCTAATCCTCGGTTGGGCATAGACAATCTTCCTCTTCTTTTCTCTCTTAATCTCTATGTCCATCACTAGAAGCCTATGTTGAGTGGAAATACTCTCACTCGGAATAACTTTGCAATTCTTACAAAGGCTTCTATCACCTTTTCGTAGAAGTAGGTAATCAATTTGAGTTTTAGCTACCGTACTCTGAAAGGTTATCAAGTGACTTTCCCTCTTCTGGAAACATGAGTTAGCAATAACTAACTCAAAGGCTTTGCCGTGCATTGTCCTCAATGCACACCAAAATTGAATAGTAAAGCACCAAGGTCAAAAAGAACATATATGGGTGCCTAAGCGCCAATCTCTACCTTGGGTCCTCCCAAGAAGCGCATGATTTATCGTCACGGCACGACTTGGACAACTTAGTTACTCAGAATTCGCCAAGTGCCCAAACATCCTTCTTCATGTCGTCTGGCTTCTTCATTGACCAATAAATATTGAAGACATCTTCTTCGTCATTCAATCTAAACCTGAGTTGGCCAGTATCTATATCTATTAATGCTCGACAAGTGGCTAGGAAAGGCCTTCCCAAGAAAATTGAGACATCAAATTTGACTTTGCAATCTAGGATCAGAAATTCTGTGGGAAATATGAATTTCTCAACTTTGACGAGTATGTCATAGAGTATCCTAACAGGCTTCTTCACCGTACGGTTAACCATCAATAACTGCATGCTCGTCGGAGCTTCTTCATCGTGCAGTCAACTAATAATAATCGCATGCTCGTTAGAGTAGAGGCTCCCAATCCTAATTTTATGAAGGCCGAAAGGGGCATTAGCTTTATTCTTGCGCCAACATCACACAATACCTTTGCGAACTCCACATCTCCAATAGTGCAGGGTATAGTAAAGGCGTCAAGATCTTCTCGCTTTTGTACCAAGGACCTTGTAGCAATTGTACTACAATGTTAAAGCTCTTGGGAGAGCTTCTGACTCATAGTGTGCTCCTTTGTAACCGGACCTTTCATAAATTTCGCATAACCTAGCATCTTCTCCAATGCCTCAATGAGAGGGATGTTGATGGAGAGTTGTTTCAGCATGAAGAGAAAGTGCTTGAACTTGCCCTTTTCCTTCTTATTTTTGATTCTTTGAGAGAAGGGAAGAGGAGGTCTAGGAATGAGCTTCAGCTTATATGGCACCTCTGCAGAATCACTTCCCCATCCTTGTCACGATCATCTTTAGTATCAGCATCCTTGACCTCAACTATCTCCTATCGAACATCATCATCATCTACCGATATGGGAAGATTAATAGTACTCTTACAACCACGAGTAGTAACCGCCATTCACTGCCCTTCATTCTTTGGGTTCTGAATTCTGTTGCTAGGCAGTGTACCTCTTTGACACTGGTTGAGTTAAGTTGATACTTGTCCAAACTGTTGCTCCAGCTATTTGATAGCAACATTGAGACTTGATTTTCTGATTTATGTTGGAGATGTCAGATTTCATCCCCCTCAAGGTCTCATCCCGTGTCTCATCTTTCTTCAACTGGCGCTCAAACATCTCCCCAACTGTGGAACTACTAGCTCCAGTATCACAATTGTGTGTTGACACATAAGGACCATTTTCTTTAGCCATCTCTGAGACCCCAATGTGCATCTCTCTCCTGGCCCCTATTCTTGTCGTAGTAACCTCCACGGTTATCTCCAAACGCGCCATCTCTATTATAGTTATGACCTTGGTTTCCTTTACCTTGCTGCCAATATTCCTAATTGGACCCTTGGCGTTGGTCCGAAAACCCCTCGCCTGATCACCAATAAAGCAAGTATCCTCCTCATAGTAGGGATCCTCATACATAGATGCTCATGAACAATTACATAAACTCATTCCTGATTCTACATCATCATCACCTCCATACCGATACAGATCCAAGCAAGCTCTTGCATTATCTCCTTATTTATTTTAGCTTGCTCCGAACTAATACTGATAGCGCACGAACTTTTGGTAGATGACTTGTCTCTTTGCCCCTATGCACGATTTGTATTGGCCAACTTTTCCAGCTTCTCAACAATCCTTGCAAATAGTTGATCGAAAAACATGCCCCCCCATAATGGTATCAGCATATGCTTGATTATTCTTGTCTAGGGCACGATAGAAGATCTCTACCAAGGCATCATCAACAATTTTGTGGTCAAGGATACTCCTCAAGCACTTTGTGATTCGCTCTCATGTAGTATTGATCGAGTCACCAGGGAGTTCCTCAAAGTTGTTGATCTGGTTTTTCAACTTGAGCTTCTTCCGTCTCGGGAAGTACCTCTCTAAAAAAGCCTTTTGCAACTCAGCCCAACTAGTGATCGAACTTTGCAGGAGCTTGGATAGTCATAGCGTTGCATCGCATATCAGAGACAATATGGGAAGACACAAAGTCCCATAGCATCTATAGAAAGATTCTATGTTCCCATCATACTCGTACAGACAAGCACAATGTTATGTAGATAACTATGCGGATCCTCTAATGGAAGGCCCATGAATAACCCACGATTCTACAGTATCTGAAGCAACCCACTTAAAGGTTCAGCCGATATTGGTTCCACGGATAAGCTTCGGCATCAAAGTCCTATGGATGTGGATCAATGTCCTCAAGTGGAGGTGGGTTGCCATTATTTGCATTCTCAGTCTCATTTTGGTTCAAGGCTGCATTCACCACGTTATTTGCATTATCTTGGGTCCTTCTTAGTCTTCTCTAGATCTCTAGGTCAAACAGAGTCAAGGGAATGCCTCGACTTTGCGTATTGGGCATACACTACACCTGTATCTTGAAATAAAATAAAAACAACAAAAAATGTGAAATGAGAGAAATATGGATTAATTCCCAAACAACTTGAATTAGGAAAGTCTAACCATATTCCCCAGCAACAGCACCAAAATCTTGATGTCACCCTAGCTACATTAGCCTAAAGCGTCCATTGTCAAGATATATAACCTAACCAAGGTTAGGGTTGAACCCAAAAGGAATATGGTAGAATTAGAACAATTCAATGTAATTCAGGTTGATTAACCACTTTATCTCCCTAGTGGGGAGGAGGGGGAGGGGTTTGTAATAACTAAGAAAAGTAATTCTAAATTAGGACAAGTATTAAATCAATATGAAGAGTAACTAGAGTATTGTGTTACCCATGATTCCCTAACAAAGTATTACCAGATAATCAAATTCGTCTCCAGTGTGTAACATGCAGAACGGTAAGTTAAGTTCACCAAACCCTTTGGCCCAGGTGAGAGGCAAATTTCAGTACATGATTTGTTCTATCCCCGTAGTGTGACATTACTAACCCTTACCTATTGTTCCAGTATAACCTCCCTTTGGCCCGGTTCAGTTGATTATATAAGAAACATCAATCGAATCTTGTTAATTAATCTCTTTTCCTATTCATTACTACCTTGATCCAGTCAATAACACTAGGTGAGTTCTAATATTGGCCACCGTTAAAAAGCATTCAAATCAAAGAAAATTAATTTGTACATGCATACATATTTTTAAAGAATTACGAATTATTCGATTTTATCTTGTTAGTTCTTCATGGTTCCCACAACCCTAGTTGTGGATTTAGCTACTCATGATTAGTGAAAAAGCAAGTCTTATTAATTTGAATAACATAATTGAGCACTTACACAAGAGATTTAAGCACAAGGAATCCAAACTCTTCACCAAGAATCAAAAGATTAAAACTAAAAGACAAAATAAGGTTTTACAAGTGTTTTTCTCAAGCTCTCTATTGTTCTCTATCGTTCTGTCACGTTTCCTATGAAAAATAACCTAAAAATTTATTTATAGTCTTTAAAATACAAAATTAAAATGGATTAGGAGAACTAGATCGGCAGACTCTACGGTAGCTTTGACAGGCCACATAATGATTTACGGCCCATAATCGGGCTTTCGTAGATTGCTTCTTCAAATCTGGGGATAGCTTCTACGATATCCTTCTATGGCCTATATAAAGTTACGAACCGCAGGTGTTTTCCTCTGATAAATTTTCAGCAACTCCCTACTTTCTGATCCTTAGGGTACGACATCAAGTCTATGACTTGTAAAATCTTTTACGGCTCATTTGCATGTTCATAAGCTTAACTTCAAAAAATCACCCTTCACTGGAATTGTATATGAAACCAGCTTTACGGCCCATAGAATTCTCTGCGGGCCATAAAGGGTCTCGTGGAACCTCTACCTTAACAACTCTGCACACTTGCCCAAAAATTGTGCCAACCCTATAATCCTAAAAACAGACATAAAAATACATCAAATCTACTAAAAAATCGCATTGAGAACACAAAAAATTCCAAGTTTATAGTATCACAAGTGTTGTATTTTGAATGCATATCATTTAGCTATAGTTGCTAGATTACAAAATTATGACTTAGATATTTCTCCTACATGTGTGTTCTGTTGTAATAGTTGATGAGATTCAAGATCATTTATTTTTTGAGTGCTCAATTACATAGATACTATGATAGAGGATACTTATAATATGGACAGGCATACATAGAGCAATATGTACCTAGTTGGAGAAACAAGAATGGATAGTTAAATGGGCAAAGAAGAAATCAAAAAGGTCATATGATTAGTTTCTTGTTTGCTTCGGTTGCATCTTTTATATGGAGAGAGGGGAACTTGATCAAATTCTAGAACAATGTCTGAAGGTATATGACGCACACCCCTTATAAGATAGACAAACAACATAGAAATTGACTTTGAATTAATTGGGGGCATGTGTAGAGAAGAGAAAATAACTTACTATTTTTGATAGACTAGATTAACTATATGTGCATTGTACATGATTCTTCAGATATGTCAGTATATAATTAATATTAATTTAAAGTATACATGAAATAATATAGCTATTAATATTTTGAGTTTTTCATATTGATTAATGCATCTGGACATGTAATGACCCGGATATTATATGACTTCATCGGAGCTTGAAAATATCATTTTTGGCAAGATTTGGACCAAGTGTTACCTCAGGAAAAAAACACGGTCTTTATGAGGTCACATGACCCATATGGCCTCTAGTGAGGTGACCCTTGGCCTCAATGTTTAGTGTTGGCCCTTGATATGGTGATTAAAACTAAAACGCATCACACTTGGACCCATCATGGTCCATGTGACATTTCACAGACCGTGTGGTGGTTCGTGTGATGCCCTTGGCTTGAAATCCCATAATTTTAGGACCAAGTGTAGTCTCACGTCCCCTCACACGACTCGTGTAGTGTGACACGGCCCGTGAGATCGTCCGTATAACTTTCGGAATGAAATTTTTTGTAAGTATAGAATCACCATCTCGTAACTTGTCATGAGATTTTATGCTCTAAGAAAGGTGACACAGTTAGGCATACGGCCCATGTAGCTTCACACGGCTCATGTAACCTTCCGTATAGGTGATTTCGTTAAAAAATTTCTAAGTATGGGATTTTCATTCCGGACCCTCGTCAAGTGAAATTTGCCTAAGTGTTGGTTCATAGGCAATATACAAAGACTGTGTAGTGTCACACGGCTCGTGAACCCTTCCTTGGAGTGGTGTCGATCAATTTTTCTATCTGTTTCCTTAATGGCGTTTTCGTAAACTCAGTTTATCCTAATGGTCTTTTAGGACTTCCTATGCTATCTAAGGGCTCCCTAATGACTTAAACCCTATTCCTAATACTCGTAATTCACTCCTCATATTTTGAATTCTCTCAAGTCACTCTTCAGTCTCCTTCAAAGAACTCTTGTGGGTTTTAAGCTTGGGAATCAAGGAAACGCTCTTTCTATACCAAATTTCTTGTTGAATCTCTTCATTAGCTAAGGTATATGGGATTGATTCTTGGTACATTTCAACCAAGAAGATCCAAACTCTTTTCAATTGAATTTCATGGATTTTTCCTTACTTTAAATATGGGTTTGAAAATTATTGTTTCATAAATTCAATTGACATAGGGGATGTACTTTATTTATGGTTTTAAGTTACTTTAAGCCCTAATATGATGGTTTGCATTGAGATTATGAAGTTAACAAGGTGCATGTCCCCTTTAAAACTTGTTTTGTGTATAGGTGATCTATATTATGATTTAAATGTGGATTAAGTTATGGGTTTACTTCAGTTTCATATTATATTATTGATTTTAGATTGAATCTTAATTACAGTATTCCTACATCATTCATGGCATATGCATTCAAGAACATTGGATTCTATGAAAATTATGAAGTGACTTATGAGGAGAAGGCTGAGTTGGCTTCTTATCAATTAAAAGATGTGGCTCAAGTTTGGTACACTCAATGGTTGAGGGAGAGGGTTTGTGGTAATATTGTTAATTGGGAAGAGTACAAGTTTGCATTTCTGGATCATTTCTTCCTTTTTGAACTTAGGGAAGCTAACATGGAGTTTATCAACCTCAAGCACGGTAATATGCGTGTGATGGACTATGTCCTCAAGTTCAAAAATATCTCCAAGCATGCTCCTATGCTTGTGGCTGACCCTTGTGAAAGAATGCACAAGTTTATTTATGGGATCTCTGATTTGGTTGTGAAAGAATGTTGTACGCCTATGCTTTTTCAAGATATGGATATCTCTGGGCTCATGACGCATGTTGAACAGATTGAGGGAGAAATACTCAAGGAAAAGAGGGTGCATGATTCTAAGAGGGTCTGTTATGATGGTGGGTTCTCTAACTCAAAGAGTGGTGGTGGTTATAACCACTTCCAATAGAGCCATGGTTCTAATGCAAGGGTTATCAATGCTAGGGCTTCTTCTCCCAAAGTAGAGGTTGGAGGTTGGGCCATGCCTCCTCCGTGCACTACATATGGGAAGAATCACTCGAGTACTTGTTAGAGAGATTTGGGTGCATGTTATGGGTGTGGTGATATGAATCACAAGGCTACTGATTGTCTTAAAGTTTACTAGAAGGGTCAGGGTCAGGTGGTGCCCCTAGGCACAATAGGATCTATGCTCTACATTCTCATTAGGAAGATTAGGAGACTCTTGATATTGTGACTAGTATGTTAAAAGTCTTTAATTTTGATGCTTATGCTTTGTTTGATCCGGGTTCAAATGTAACATTTTTTAAGTTTGGTTTGAGCCTTGAAATTCTAAGGGAGCCCTTTCTGGTTTAAACTCGCATGGGTGAGTCTATTATTGCCCGAAGAGTGAATCGGGGTTGTCCTAATTTTGTTATGCATAAAGTCTTCCCATATGATCTTATGGAACTTAAGATGTTTGATTTTGATTTTATTCCCAAGATGGATTGGTTACATGCTTCATATGCCTTTATAATTTGTAGAACCTGGAAGTTTAAGTTCCATTTCTCAGATGAACCCGTTCTTGAATGGAAGGGTAGTGACTCCATTATTGAAGGTCGGTTTATTTCCCTTAAGGCCTGAAAGATGATTTCTAAGGGGTGTATCTATCATATTGTAAGGGTCAAAGATATAGAATCTGAGTCCGCCACTCTTGAATCAGTTCTAGTGGTGAATGAGTTTTCGGATGTGTTTGTCGAAGATTTCCCTAGTATTCCTCCCAAAAGGAAAGTAAACTTATGCATAGATCTTCTCCTGAATACTCAAAAATGCTAGAGTGCCTCCTCCTAAGAAACAGGTTGGAGGTTGACTAATGCCTCCTCAGTGTACTGCAAATGGAAAAAATCACCCGGGTGCATGCTATAAGAACTTAGGTGCTTGTTTCGGGTGTGGTGATAAGAACCGCAAGATTGTTGATTATCATAAAGTTGCCCAGAATGGTCATGGTCAAGTGGCCTAAGGTGATCAAGTCAAGCAAAGAGCTCAACTAGGTGGTGCCCTAAGGAACAACATGTTTTATGCTTTACATGCTCGTCAGGAAGTTGAGAAGACTCTGAAGGTAATGACTGAAATGTTAAAAGTTATTTATTTTGATGCTTATGCCGCTTGATCCAGGTGCAAATTTATATTTTGTGACTCCTCCTTTGGTTGTTAAGTTTGGTTTGAGCCCTGAAATTCTAAAGGAGCCCTTTTTCACCTTATACTCTCGCAGGTAAGCATATTGTTGCTCATAGAATTTATCGGGGTTGTCATGTTTCTTTGTTGCATAAATTTTTCTCGTGTAATCTTGTCGAGCATGAGATGTTTGATTTTGATGTTATTCTCGGGATGGATTGGTTGCATGCTTCATATGCCTTTATAGATTGTAGGACCCGAAAAGTCAAGTTTTAATTTTCACATGAGTCTATTATTAAATGGAAGGATAATGAATCCTCTATTAAAGGTTGGTTTATTTCCTACCTTTAGACCTGAAAGATGATTCTAGGGGGTGCATTTATCATATTGTGAGGGTTAAAGATGTGAAATCTGAGTCACCTACTCTTGAATAGGTGCCAGTGGTAAATGAGTTTCTGGATGTGTTTCCTGAAGATTTACCTTGTATTCCCATGAAAGAGAAGTAGACTTTGGCATAGATCTTCTCTCAGATACTCAACCTATCTCTATTCCTCCTTATCATATGGCACTAAAAGAGTTGAAGGATCAGTTGAAGGACTTATTGGAGAAAGGTTTTATCAGGACAAGTATATCTCCATGAGGTGCTCTGGTGTTATTTCTAAGAAAGAAAGATGGGTCCCTTCAGATGTGCATTGATTATGGGCAATTGAATAAGGTAACCATTAGGAATAAGTATTAGTTGCCAAGGATCGATGACTTGTTTGACCAACTTCAAGGGGCCACCCATTTCTCAGAGATTGACCTCCGTTTTTGTCATCATCAATTAGAGGTTAGGGAGTATGACATTCCCAAAACGGCTTGCTGGACTAGATATGGGCATTTTGAATTCGTGGTGATGTCGTTTGGGTTGACTAGTGCATTGGCCATGTTTATGGATCTTATGAATTGGGTATTCAAGCCATTCTTTGATATTTTTGTAGTAGTCTTCATCGATGATATCCTTATTTATTCTCGAAGTGAGCAGGAGCAGATGGATTGTTTGAGATTGGTTTTTCAGACTTTGAGAGAGAAGAAATTGTATGCTAAGTTTAGCTAATGTGAGTTTATGTTGGGTGAGGTATCTTTTCTTGGTCATGTGGTGTCCGAGGATGGTAGTAAAGTTGACCCGAAGAACACCAAGGTCGTGAAGAATTGGCCTAAACCATTGACTCCTTCGGATATTTGAATTTTTCTTGGGTTAGCTGGTTATTATAGAAGGCTTGTTGAAGGTTTCTCATCTATTTCATTTTCATTGACCTATTTAACACAAAAGAAGGCCTAGTTTGTATGGTCATATGAATATGAGAAGAGTTTTCATTCTTTGAAGGACCGACTTACATCGGCTCCTATTTTGACTTTACCAAATGGCTTAGATGGGTTTGTGGTATATTATGACGCTTCTTGGATTAGGCAGGGTGTTGTGCTTATACAACATGGTAAAGTGATAGCTTATGTATTAAAGCACTTAAAGGTGCATAAGCGTAATTACCCAACTCATGATCTTAAGTTAGTAGGGGCGATGTTTTCTTTGAAGATTTGGACACACTATCTGTATGGGTTTCATGTTGACGTTTTTACCAATCGCAAGAATTTGCAATATGTGTTCACTTAAAAAGGTCTTAACTTGAGGCAAAGGAGGTGGTTGTAACTCCCTAAGGGCTCTGACATGAGTGTACAATATCATCCTGGTAAGGCAAATGTTGTGGCCGATGCTCTAGTAGGCTATCTATGGGACGTTTAGCTCTTGTTGATGAAGGGAAGAGGGAGTTAGCAAAAGATATATTCACTGTTTGTCTAGACTGGGTGTTAGGTTGGCTGACTCTAACGATGGTGGTATTCAAGTTCAAAATGGGGCCTAATCTTTTGTGGTTGTTGATTTTAAGGCAAAGCAAGATCCAGATCTATCATTGTTGCAGTTGAAAAAGTTGGTTGCCGAAAAGAAGATAAATGTTTTCTCCCAAAGGAGAGATGGTGTGCTTTGGTACCAAGACGGGTTGTATGTTTTGGATGTGAATGACCTTAGGAGGGTGATTATGTGTGAAGGTCATAACTCTCATTATTCTATTCACCCGAGATCTACTAAGATGCATGGGGATTTGAGAGAAGTATATTGGTGGCATAATATGAAGAAAGATATAGCCAAGTTTGTATCCGAATGTCTGAATTGTACACAAGTGAAGGTAGAGCAACAAAGCCTCGATGGTTTGGCTCAGGATATTGAGTTTCCTACTTAGAAGTAGGAATGAGTTTTTGGGTTAGTTTGCCTCAGACCTGAAGGCAATTTGATTCGATTTGGATTATTGTTGATTCGATGACTAAATCGACTCATTTTCTACTGGTCAAGAATACCTTTAGTGTTGAAGATTATGCAAGGTTGTATATCCAAGAGTTGGTGAGGTCGCATGGTGTGCTTAGGTGTATCATATCAGATTGTGGCACCCAATTTACTTCTCAATTTTAGAGGTCATTTCAAAGAGGACTTGGTACTAAGGTGAAGTTCAGCACCGCTTTTCATCCTCGAACCGATAGAGAAGCCGAGAGAACAATTCAAACTTCGGAGGACATGTTGAGGGCTTGTGCATTAGAATTCAAGAGTAATTGGGGTGATCATCTGCCACTCATTGAGTTTGCTTTTAACAATGGTTGTCATGCTAGCATTGGAATGGCACTGTTTGAGGCTTTGTATGGTAGGAGATATAGATCTCCGGTGGGGTGCTTTAAGTTGGGAGAGATGGCCTTGATTGGCCTGAATTTGGTGTTGGAGGCTATAGAAAAGGTGAAGTTCATTAGAGAGAGGTTAAAAATGGCCTAAAGTAGCCAAAAGTCTTATTCGGATGTTAGGAAGAACAATCTTGAGTTTCATGTTAGTGATTGGGTGTATGTGAAGGTCTCACCTATGATGGGTATAATGCGCTTTTTCAAGAAGGATAAGCTAAGTCGCTGGTATGTAGATCCTTATATGTTGAGTGGATAGCGAATGTGGCCTATATATTGGATTTGCCTCTGGATCTGAGTTCTATTCACCCGGTTTTCCATGTGTCTATGTTGAGGAAATTAATTGGTGATTCTAGTATCATTGTGTCTTTGGAAGGTGTTGAGGTTTAGTAGAACTTTTCTTATGAGGAAGTTTCAATTGAAATTTTGGATAGGCAAGTGAAGTGGCTTCGCATTAAGGATGTGGCTTCAGATAAGGTGTTTTAGAGAAATCAACATCTGGAGAGTGATACATGGCAGGCGGAGTTGGAAATGAAGAAATGATATCCCTATCTTCTCCAATTTACTCAAGCCTAAGGTATTTGGTTCCTCATATTCCATGTAGTCCAAATACTTTCACTCTTGAGTTTTTATGACATGACATGTACACATGTGTACGAAAATGATTTTTAAGATGTTTTGAATGATTCAAATACTTTTTTATATGAGTTTTAATGACTTTATTATTTTTCAAGTGATAAAATATGGATTGTATCTTGTGTTTAAATGTTTCATGTTCTAAGTCAAGCCTTTCAAGCCATGTTCTAGCACATTCAAGGACAAACGTTCCCAAGGGGAAGATGATTTAAGGACCTAGACTTTGTGTCACTTTGATAGAGCTTAGAATTTGGTTCCGAAATAGTTTCTTACTAAGGTAACACTTCATTAAAGCCTCCACGAGCCGTGAAGGGGTGCCTTTAGGAGGCCCTTGGCCTTGTGTGTAAAGTGTTGGCATTAATGTGGTGTTCAAGACTAAGGTTCACCTCACATGAACCCCACACGGTCTGTGTGAGGCTTCACGGGCCCTATGGTCAACCGTGTGGAGGGACTTGGCCTTGAAAATCCACATTTTAGCCAAGGCACTTCACACATAGACCTCTCACGGACCGTATAGCCTTTCACGGTTTGTGAGGCCTTCCACATGGGCATCGAAATGAAAATTTTCTATGTATTGGATCACCATCATGTGACTTTTTCAACAAAGAATTTTCTAAATAAAGCTTCACGGGAGGTCACATGGTCCGTGTGACCTCTCACGGGCCGTGAAGCCCTCCTTATGGATGATGGCGTACAATTTTTCTAAGTATGGAATTACCATCTTGGACCTCCGTTAGTGGAAATTTTTCTAAGTGTCGGATCACGGAAGAGGCACACAGTCCGTATTCCTTCATCCATATACACTTCCATGGGACCCCTCACAACATTTTTTCTGCACGATTCATTAATGGCGTTTTCAAAATTATGGCTTCTCCTAAGGGACTCTTGTGACTTTCTTTAAAATCCTAAAGCATTCAAATGACCTAAACTCTTCTTCTCTCATTCAAAGTCACTCTCACACTTAGAATTATATTCAACTCTCTTAAGAACTCCTCTCAAAGACTAGTGAAGAATTATTTTGGGATTCAAAGAAAGGATCTTCTTCTTCATCTATTTCTTCTTGGTTAGCTAAGGTATATGGGATTGATTCTTGGTCCGTTTGAACCAAGAAAGCCCAAACTCTTTTACACTTGATTTATGGAATTTAAGCTTACTTTAACTATGGGTTTTGAAAATTATTGTTTATTAAATGCAATTGAAGTATGAGCTATGCTTTATTATTTATTTCAAGTTGATTTAAGCCCTAATATGTTGAATTACATGACTATTATGAAGATTTAAATATGCATTGTCCCTTTCAATTTTGATTTATGTATGAGTAATCTAAATTATGATTTAAATGTGAATTTTACTTATGGATTTACTTGAATTTCATATTGTATTGTTGATTTTAGATTGAATCTATACTGCCCATGCTGATCTCACATCATTCATGGCATATGCATTCATGAGCATTGGATTTTATGAAAATTATGAAGTGGGTTAAGCCCAATTATGTTTATGCATATGATTTTTTGATAAAAGTATGGTTATGACAAGAATGTGATCACATAAATAACTTTAACATAGTTGTTTGAGCAACTCTGGATGTTTACACCATTTTGATATATGTGAATGAGCTATTCCTATGCATGAAGTTTAGATTTGAAGTATGATTTGGCTTTTTAGCCCAAGTATGAATGATTATGAAGAATGTTTGGCTTTTAAGCCTAAGTATTCATGTGAAATGATTTAAAAAAGCTTGCATCTCTTTGAGAGCATGTATATGTATTCTTGTGGGATGATGACTTAGCACCGAGCGCACCTTGAGATTGGAGGCTCATCCCGTTAGTTGATGCATGACTTGCTACAAGTGAATCTCATTGTCCCATTACTATGTGCCAACCATAGGTATATATTTATGAAAATCCTATCTAAAATAGGGGTGCCTGTAAGGAAGGTTAACTCTCCAAAATGGGGGTACCCATATGGAGAAGTATGATATGATATGAAAATCCTATCAGAAATGGGGGTGCCCGTAAGGAAGGTTGCTTCTCCAAAATAGGGCACCAGTAAGGAGAAGTATGGTTTACCTTTGACAAGTAGACCAACTCTTTACCAGTGTGGGGATTACATCAGGATTCTAAGTAATAGTTTGCTTGGTCTTACACATGTCGGTTGAGGTAATATCCCCACTATATATGAGCATTATTACATTTCATGTATCATGGATTTCTTGTCATATTGTTACATTATCCTTTTTTACTATACATCTCTCTTTCTATATTATGTTTCCTTTTCATCTAACATTAAATGTATGTTTGGTAAGTCATATGCATTGCATGCCCGCATACTTAGTACATTCAAATGTACTAAATCATATTTTTTGCCTATATGATCTAATTATGTATGGACCGGAGTTTACCTTCATCCACTGTATGATGGCTTCATTGGATCTTGAGATACTTGTTTTGATGAGTCCTATGTTCTAAGGACAAACCACTATTCCTCTACCTATAATGCTTTGTTTATGTTATTTACTTTGAGGGTGAGCTCGGGAAAAGTCTTGCACCCCATCTTATATTATGACTAGAGGCATTGTTGGACATCTTGTAAACTCTTGTTTGGGTTTATGCTATGTGTTGTATTTGGAGCTTATGATTATGGTGATCTCTTGGACATGGTTATTATGGATTAAGTGTGAGTATTATTATATGTTATTATGTTATGATATGGAAATGTGGAGGATCCCAAGTCCATATTGTCCCCATAGAGTGAGTCATACTTACCTGCCCCTTAGTCAATACGTGTTATGTGTTATATGAATCCATGTTAATCTCTATCCCTATGACATCTCCATAGCGTGAGTCCTACTTTCCTATCCCCTAGAACTAAGTGTTTACTTTCTACGTACGCTTCCGAACTGATGATGTGAATATGGATACTTTGAGGCTTGTTTGGGGACTCTCGGGTTCGCATTCGCCATGTCACTCCTAATCCCTAGGTCCGGGTCGTGACAACCTTTAGGCCTAAGTATGCATGTAAATGAATTGAAAGACTTATGCCTCTTTTACAAGAACGTATATGTATATGTACTCCCGTGGGATGATGACTTAGCACGGATGAGATTAGAGGTAGGGTGGGCTATCCCCAAGGGTTCATACTCCATTGTCTGGAACTATGTGCCTAACATAGGTTATGTTAATGCCTTTTTATGGATGATGAATGTTAATGGATCTACCTTCGGCAAGTAGGTCACCTCTTTATCGATTGTGGGGAAGACGATTGAGTTCCAAGTTATAGCTCACTTGGTCTTATGTCGGTTAAGGTCCCATCCCCGTTATATACAAAGTATTTTGACATTCATACATTTCATGGCATATTGATATATTATTTTGCTTGTCTATATGCTTCTTTCTATATATGTTCTATTGTCATCTAATATTGAATGCAATTTTGATAAGTTTATATGCATTACATGCCCTCATACTTAGTACATTTAAATATACTAACACATAATTTTTTCCTACATGATCTAACCTTGTAGGGGATGGAGACTACATTCATCCACCATTTGACGGCTAGTCGGATCTGAAAACGTTGTTGTGGTGAGTCTTATCTTCTAAGGACAAGTAATGATCCATCTACCTATATTGCTTTCGTTTATGTTATTTACTTTGAGGGTGAGCCCGAGACATGTCTTGGCCCCCCTCCCATCTTATAACTAGAGCCATTGTTGAACATCTTGTAGACTTTTGTACGAACTTATATTATGCATTGTTATTCAAAGATTATGGTTACGGCTATTTATTGGATATGGTTTTTATGATTCGGTTATGATTTGATGTGTATATATGTTATGATATGGAAATGTGGAAGATCCTAAGTCCTATTTTGCCCCATAGAGTTAGTCATACTTACCTGCTTTTTAGTCCTTATGTGCTATGTGAATCCATGCAAATCCCTATCCCTATGATATTCCCATAGCGTAAATCATACCTCCCCGTCCTTATGATCTATGCGTTTACTATTTCATCATATGCTTTCGAACCGATGATGTGAATATGGATGCTATGAGGCTTGTTTGGGGACTCTCGGATTCCCATTCGTCATGTCACTCCCAACCCTTGGTTCAGATTGTGAAAATTTTTGTAATAACTTGGTTGGTCATTTTTGGCTTTATTTGTGAAAATTAATGATTTATCTTTATGTAAGTTGCTTTGGGCCTACTTTGAACTATTTTAATTGTTAAACTGAAATCTTAAGTTTTAAAAGTTGAAAATATGAGTTTTGGTATTTTGAAAGCTTAAATTGTTGAAAAAGTGAGTTTTAATATCATTCTGAGCTTTGGAGATCGGATCGGGGATCCATCAATTCCATTAGCTCTTAAATATCAAAAACTAAACTACGAAAAGTTGCAGAACTGAATTTGGAGTTAAAATGAGGTTTTTAGGCCCAAAGTTGTGATTTTAGTCATTTCTAGAACCAATGTTTGACTTTAGTGAAGATTCAGAGTTCAGAAGCTCGGATCGAAATTCTGACAATTTCAATAATTCTGGATGTTGAACTTAACATTAAAAATGGTCTCATCATAATTTTTGGAGTTTCTGATGGCCATTTTGGTAATTTGAGTTTTAAACTAGTTTAATTGACTTGAATCAGTAAATATGGTGAGAAGACCGTAAAAGTTATTTCTGATGATTCCGTTCAGTCCGGATCACTATTTCTTGTTTGGAAACTTATATATTCTTTGAAATTCTGAGATCGGATAAGTTTCGGGGTTCCGTTTTGAGTTTTGGCAATTATTGGTGTTGTGGTGTTTTGTGCAGCCCATTTTTTCTTCTCTACCTTCGCGGACAAACCTCCACCTTCGCAAAAAATCTCCACCTTCACGGAGGTATATGCCTTTTTCTTCTATGCGATCGCGGACAATTATTCGCCTTCGCAAAGTACATTTTTGCAGAATCAGTTTTAAAAACGTAAAACCCCCTATTTTGACTCCATTTTCAATATTTCAAGTTTTGAGAGGTGATTTTTGAAGAGAGTTTTCAGAGAAATCTTTCAAGTAAGTGTTTCTAACATCGTTTTGATTAATTTTAATGGTTTTTTTTCTTGATTTTGACTTGAATTTCATGATTTTGAAGGTCTAAAATTGGGAATCTTTGGTCTATGATCTTGAAACTTTAAATGATGATTTGTCTATTGATTTGAACTTAATTTTAGTTGAATTTTCACCCACGAACTCCATTTTCATATAAATCCAATTTTGAAGTCAATTTCTAAATTTGAAACTTTCGAATTTTAGCCTTAATTTTGACCATTTTGTACCTAAGCATAAAATATGTCAATATGGGTATCAAAATACACCTCTTGATACATAAAATCCTTTTTTAATAGTGGTTGATCAATATGTTGATCATTTAAAGGCTTGAGTTGTTTGAAAGCTTATCCGAGTGCAGTTTTGATGTCGAGGTAGGTTCGGCTAATCTTTTGGGACTGGATTTGAGTTATTGATTTTCCATGTGATGATTGTGAAATTTAGATGGATAATTGTGCAAATGAGTTGTTGTGTTGAAATGATGATGGAAAGTGATTGCGGTTGAGTTGAATTGTGGTATGATCTTGATCGTATTGATGAACTAAGTTGAATTATGATGAATTGATGAGGACTTGAGATAGACTGTGACCAAATGAGCCTTGTAAGACCAATTGGACAGTATGGTCTGGTATTATTGACATACTTGTATTATTGGGTTGAGATAGGTCTGGTATCATTGTTATAATTGCATATTTGGGACGAGTTAGGTCTGATATCATGGTCATGCTTGCATATTTAGGATGGGTTAGGTCCATAATATTGATATTCTTGCATACATGGGATGAGTTAGGTCTGATATGGTTGATGTTCTCGATTATTGATGTCACGATCCGGACCAGGGGACTAAGAGCGACATGGCGAATAGGAACCAAGAGTCCCCAAACAAGCCTCAAGTATCCATACTCACATCATTGGTTCAGAAACATATATATAAATAGTAAACACATAATTCTAAGGGAAGGGAAAGTAGGACTCACGCTATGGGGATGTCATAGGGAATAGGGATTTATATTGATTCACATAGCACATAGCACGTAAAAACTAAGGGGTGGGTATGTATGACTCACTCTATGGGGAAATACGGGACTTAGGATCTTTCACATATCCACATCAAAACATATATAATCATCAAAATTCTCATAATCAATACCTAATAGCATCTCTAATAGATAACCATTATGATAAGCTCCAAATTCAACACATAGAATATAGATCCGACAAGAGTCTACAAGATGTCCAACAATGCCTCTAGTCATAAGATAGGATGGGGGCCAAGCCATATCCTGGGCTCACCCTCAAAGTAAATAGAGAAATGGAAACAAGGTAAGGTAGATAGATGGTGGCTTGTCCTTGGAAGATAGGTCTCACCACAACACTTTCTCAATTCCGATCTAACCATCAAACGATGGATGAAGGTAGTCTCCGATTCCTAGGTTAGATCATGTAGGCAAAAGTATGCGTTAGTAAGTTTGGATGTACTAAGTATGGGGCATGTAATGCATATGACTTATCAAACCTACATTCAATGTTAGATGGCAAGGGCATATAATATAGAAAGAGATATATATTTAAAGAAGGGTAATATAACAATATGCCATGAAATCCATGATGTGTGAAATGCCATATTACTCATATATAGTAGGGATGAACTATAATAGACAAATCAAAATCATGTAAGCTATTACATGAATTATTCCAATGAAGACCTCCCATCGGTAGGAAAAGATTACCTTCCAAGGGTAATCTACATCACACCTTACGACCTAGTCATTTTCAGTGGGTGGACACCTTCCTTACAAACCAGTTGTTTCAGAAGGATTTCCAATATCATATCATATTATATCAATGCATAATCATCCCTTACGTTCCAAACATTTTTGTAATGGTTACCATTTCTATGCTGGTACATAGTTTAAGGAAAAGGAGAGGACCCTTGGGGATAGCCCTGATGCCCCCAATCCATCGGTGCTAAGTCAAAACATCCCATAAGAATACTTATACATATATATGCTTTCAAAAGAGGAAGTAAATATTTCAATCATTTCAATACACATTTAGGCTTAAAAGCCAAACATTCTTCATAATCATTCATACTTGGGCTAAAAAGTCAAATCATAATTCAATCCATAATTTCCACGCATCGGATTAGCTCATGCACTTAACAATATGGTGCAAGCACCCAATATGCTCAAAGAGCCAATAACAATAGACATTTATGTGATCACATTCTTGTCATAACTATACTTTTATAATCATATACATAAACATAATTGGGCTCAACCCACTTCGTAATTTTCATAAAATCCAATGCTCATGAATGCATATGCCATGAATGATATGAGATTAGCATGGGCAATATAGATTTAATCTTAAATCATCAATACAATATGAAATTGAAGTAAATTCATAAATAAAATCCACATTCAAATCACAATTTAGATTACGCATCCTTAAATCAAGCTTTAAAGGGACAATGCGTATTTAAATCTTCATAATATCAATGCAATCAAACATATTAGGGCTTAAATCAATTTAAAATCAACAATAAAACATAGTCCATACTTCAATTGAATTTAATAAACAATAATCTTCAAAACTCATACTTAAAGTAAGAAAAATCCCATGAAATTCAAGTGAGAAACGTTTAGGCCTTCTTTGTTGAAAGGGACTAAGAATCAATCCCACTTACCTTAGCTAACCAAGAAGAAATAGGAAGAAATTTGACGAAGAAAAGAGCCTTCCCTTGATTTCCAAGCTTAGTCTTCACAAGAGTTCTTGAGAGAGTTTTTAGGAGGGTTCAATATAGTTCTAAATGTAGGAATGAAGATGAATGAGAGATATAGAGTTTAGGTCATTTGGAGGTCTTAGGATAGCATAGTAGTCACAAAAGTCCCTAAATAGTAGCCATAATTTCAAAAAAAAAATTAATGAAGTGGAGTAAAAGTTTTTGCCGGGGGAAGGTCTCACAGTTCGTACAAGGTCTCATGGACCGTGAACCTTTCTGTGAAACCATACTTAGCCAATTCACAGGAAACTCTGCACGGATGGGCATTACGAAAATGGGTATAACTTATTGATCCAAACTTGGAATGAGATGAAAAATCGATGTGTTAGAAAGCTAATTCAAAGAGCCTCAATTTGGTAGGTCTTGGTCCACCCAATTCTTTTTGTGCGAAGAGTATGACCATTGAAAGTTGACCCTTCTATGGGTTCTTGTGCAAAGCTTGGCCAATGGAATTCCTTTGAACTTGACTTGATGAAGGAGGCCCATGATGACCCTAAAAAACATAAATAAGCTTGAATTGAGGGCTTGAAAGTGAACTTAGATTGATATTGAAGATTTTGTACTCAGAAAAATTTTATGTAGGCACCCATACGGATGGCTTCACAATCTGTGTCAAGGCATATGGACCATATGCCTCCTCCATGACACTTCACTTAGGAAAATTCTTCAACTGAAAATTTTCAAAATGGTGATCCAATACTTAAAAAAATTTCACTTTGGGTACAGAAGGGCCTCACTGATCGTGAAGGACTATACAGTTTGTGAGAGGATCTGTGTGAAATGCCTTGGTTCAAAAATATGGATTTTCAAGGTCAAGGCTACCATATGGTCCACCACACAGGCCATAAGCCTCACACGGACCGTGTGGAGTCCATGTGTGGTATGCCTTAGTCTGAAACTTCCACATCAAGGCCAAAACTTCCTACACAAGGCCAAGGGCCACTTCAAGGAGCCTCTACACGGACCGTAAAGACTTCCATGAAGCATCACCTTGATCCAAAATTCTCCAGAACCAAGTTTCCAAACTCCACCATGGTCGTACAAAGTCCAGGTCCTTATAATTGATTTAATTATGGTGATCTAAAATATGATAATGTGTTGGGAATTAGCTGCGACACTTGATATTATTCCTTGGGTGCATATGATCTGTATGAGTTTCATGCCTTAGTATCCCTATTGTGGTGTTATTTACATGTCTAATATTCATAATTAGGTTGCACTGTTGATTTATATCTATTGTATGGCTTGTAACATCCCTTGAACCGAGTATGAGGCAAGGGCATTATCATTTACATTAGAACCACCCCCAACCCAGGCAGGAGGCAAGGGTAAGATTCATATGTCTCTTATCTTGATCATTGGTAGGTGGCAAAGACTTGGCATCATATTATTATTTGACCACGGCCAGGTGGTAAGATTGTCGGATACTGATATTACTTGAGCACAGGCAGCTGGTAAGGTTGTAACACCCTTGGTATTTTGCATGATTAGTTGTGCATGATATTTCTTATGGTGGTTACATGACACCATGCATTCTTAAGGATATTTTAGCTCATTACTATGGTATATATATTATCATCTTTTGCTAACCATTTTTTGATGCAGGGGTAAGGTTCTTCATTAATTACATGCTTGATTTGATTTCTCTTACCTAGTCGGTTGAACCTGTTGGGTACATTTCAGTGTTCTAACCCCTATTTTGTTTCCTCCCTGTAGATCATGCATAAGGTACCGTACAGGGTAGTTGATCTTTCCATCCGAGTGCTATTGTTACCTTCCAGATCTCAGTGGTGAGACTTAGACTCCGAGTCATCGTGGATCTTTGGATCCTCTTTTATTTTCTTTCTCTCAGACTATGTATCAAATATTATGAGACAGTATTATATTTGCTTTGATATAATTATATTTACTCTTCAGTATTGTTTTGAGATGCTCTTGTACTCATGACTCTTGGTTTTTTGGAGATTTCTTATATCTTATGAGTTTGTTTCTGCTTTATTTATCTTTCTTTAGTTGTGGTCTGTTTTGGTTCGTGATAATTTTCAAGACACCTCTCTTTTTCTTTAGCCAAAAACTTTGTCATATACAAGAAGGTATCGTGTTACACTTTTTCTTCTGCATCCTACTCCCCACTATCCTTACGTAGCTACTAAAAACATCGGTTATATGTTCTTGCATTATAAAGTTTGTTTGGTCTATTTAGAATTGTTTTCACAATTGAGTAGTGACTTTGTAATAGAGAATGAAATAATTATTGATCCCATATATCTTATTACACAGTGAACACGAAGAAGCTATATGAAAGCCTCTTCTTTGTAACTTCTCATGAATTAAGCATGCCCTTCTAGCCACTAACCACATAAAATAACTCACTTTATTCGGCACATTTGTTCTTTTATATATTATTTCATAATGCAATGATTTCCGGTTAAAGTTCCTTCACATTTCTATTAGACAATCTGTTGAGTGACGAGATTTTATATATGTTCTTTGTTTGATTGGTTTTAAGACTTAAAGTGAGGTTAATACTCATCTGAATTCACAAACATAATTCATGTTTTCTTATTGGCAACATCATAGGTATCCTGTGGCAGTTGAATCCCACAAGATAATACCATAACTAAAGCTATAAACTAAGAGCAACTGATTCTGTTTTAGCAAGTAGTTTACAAGATGTTTTTTTCTGTTAAAAATTACTTAAAGATATATTCTCTAGAAGCGTCAAAAGTAGCCAATTATGCATATTGTAAGTCAATTCATGATAATCTTTAGACATTCTCTATGAGTTCATCTACTTGCTAAATACTATACCAAAATTATTATCACTCAAACAAAAATCTTTATTTGAGAGTTACAAACATATGTGATATAACTATATTATCAATCCTTAGAAAAGTAAAAAAAATCTAAATATACAGTATAAATAAATATTTAAGAACCTATCTGAGAATAGTGACAAAAACTGTTTGAATGTGGAATCATCTATAAGAACCAATCAGAATATTATGAAATAAATACTTAGATGTAAAAATTAAAACAACAAAGAGTATTTGAGTTAATTACAAGTAAGAATAGTACTGAATGGATCTCTCCAATGGCTTTTAGCTCACGTTAGTTTAACGTGTGCCACTGGTGGATGCCATGGCTAGAGGTTGTGGAAGACCTCAAATAAAACCTAGAACTGTGACTTATAACTCTACATATTTGATGAACCATGAGGACCGTGGAAATAAGGGGAAGAACATCAGTCTTGTGTTGCCTGATAGCGTTATCGCCACTCCTAATACTAGTGCCTCCTCTGCAAATGATAGATCCTTAAAGAGAATATAACTAAGCTTTATCCCACTGCCTATATTGGTAAATATTGACTGCAACCAAATCGAGACAAACCAAGGAACATATGGAACAGTTAGTCCTTGATCTGCAACACAAAGGATCCAATCTCCACCTGCTCACCATACTGTAGATGTTGGGGTTGAAAAACCACAACAATATTCAACTCGGACCTCCCTATTCACTAATAATAGGGCAGCAACTAGTGGTTTGGCTCTCAAATATATCCACCAGAAATAGTGAATGGATAACCTGTAGTGCAATAAGTTCAAGAGGAGATTGACAGAGAAATCAACAAGTGGAAATCAGCTCTCATTGCCTACTTTATTGGAGAAACACCAGGGTATAATGTTATGAAGAGATATATTGAGAAATTTTGGGCATGTGCTGCTGAACCAAGTTGTTCTACCATAAAGAAGGATACTACGTAATCCGATTCCACACAACTGAGGATATGAATGAAGTACTCTTTTCTGGTCCATACATAATGAGTAATAAGCCTGTTATCCTGAAAATTTGGACTCAAGATTTGATTTCAGCAAAGAGTTCCCTACAGTGATTCTCTTATGGGTTAAATTTCCAAATTTACCAATGTCATGTTGGGGCAAAGAATCATTAAGCAGAATAGCAAGTGTTGTTGGAATTCATCTTTATGCTGATGAGTGTATAGCAAAACAAACTAGAATCTCATTTGCAAGGATGCTAATAGAAGTGAATATCACTAAAACCTTGTCGGATAAGATAATAATCTTAGACCCCCAATGGCAATCAATTTAAGCAGCAAGTAGTGTGTGATTGGTGCCCTAAATTCTATGATGTTTGTTCTATAGTAGGACATTCTTGCCCTTCACAGGATGCAAAGGTTCGAGTAGCACCAATAGCAAGCAATGAAAGAGGCCTTGTCCGAGGAGGATTGAGCAAGCATAGAAAGCTAAAAGTATCATTCCCTCTGAGATTATTCGGGACACAATAACTTAAAAATAAGGAGCTAGCACATATGATCAACAGCCCCAAGCTTCATGTGACAACATAGTTATTTTGGGTACTAGTTCTCGGACTCCTCAACAAATTGTGACAGATCAAACTGGTACCAACAATCACCCCCAAGAATTGGTTGATAATATTGCAGAAACTCTTAATGATCTTGTGTACAATATGATGAATTTTCCAATATTGAGCATGGAATCACAAAGGAAGGGGAACAGTAGAGATCAGAGAGATACATGTGTTAGTAATAAATATCCTCCTAATAAAGGATCCCTAAACCCTCTCAATGAGTTGGATGATTTGGAATGTGCGAGGTATTAATAAGTGGCACAAGCAAAAGGAGTTGAAGCACTATTTGAAGAATAATCATATTAATGTTGCACGTTTGGTGGAAACAAGGGTGAAAAAGTACAACTTAACCAAATTAGCTACTCAAATTACTCCAAACTAGAACATACTACACAATTATCATGATGCAGTCAATGGTAGAATATGGATAGTTTGGGATCCAAAGTATTATTCAATTAATCACATATGCTCCACTTCCCAACTTATACATTGCTACATTACTTCTACCACAAGTGATCTTAATTGTGTCTTTACTGTAATGTATGGATTTAACTCTATAGAGCAAAGAAAATTTCTCTGGAATAAGTTGATAGAGATTAGCCAAGGTGTTTCACAGCCATGGATAAAAGGAGGAGATTTTAATATTATAATCACCTGAATGATAGATTATATAAGGCTTTGTCACAATTGCAGAGATCAAAGACTTCACTGAGTGCGTACAAACCATGCAAATGCATGAAATTACCATGGAAGGGAGATTATTATACATGGAATAATAAACAACTGGGAACAAATAAAATTTGCAGCAGAACTGATAGTCTTTCGAAACTCATAATGGATGATGCAGTGGGGACATGTAACTACTAAGAATGATCCTCCTAATACCTCTGATCATTCTCCCATGCTACTCACAATGGAAAAGGTTATACGGAGGGCCAAAAATTCTTTTAAATTCTTTAATATTTGGGTTGATCATCCAACTTTTGATAGTATTGTGACATTATTGTGGAATCAGCAAAGCCCAAAAGTAAAGATGGCAAAAGTGTGGACAAAGCTCAAAGATCTTAAGTATTCTCTAAGGAGACTGAATAAGTAGGAAGTTTTAAATATTACAGAAAAGATCACCAACGCTAGAATGGATGTTGCTCAAGTTCAAAGCCATATAGTTGCACAATGCTCTGATGAACTGCTCCTTAAAGAAAAACAATGCTTGCAGGATATTGAAAGATGGAGTAACATTGAAGAAAGCACCTTGAGACAGAAATCAAGAGCTCACTGGATAAAGTTAGGGCATGCCAACAATAAATATTTCTTGGCAGTGGTAAAGGAAAGAAATTCAAGGAAACAAATACAAGAACTTCAATCTATTGCAGGGGTAAGACTAACTGATTCAGATAGCATTAGAAAAGAGGTTGCAATTTCTATAAAGAACTTGTGGAAACATCCAAATCAAATCTTCCTGTCAACATTCAGGTGATGCAAAAAGAACCAGTTTTGTCTCATGCTCAAGGAGTGGAGTGTTGTAAAAATGTCACTGAAAAGGAGGTATATAAAGCATTGAAAGCAGTAGAAGATAATAAAGCTCCTGGCATATATGAAGATCTTTCGTGATTAATAAAATTATTAATTACCAAAAAAGAGAGTATTTGAGTGATTCAATCAATACTGTAGTAACAAAATGAGAACTCAAAAAGCTAACATGAATACACATCAATAAAATATGATATCATCAAACAAAAATCATAATGTGAAACTTTCAAAATCAGTAAAATCCATCAACCCAGTTGAATTCATTATGAGACAATTACAACCCTCCTAGTAATTACTTCAACAAGCTATTCCATATGCATTTGCTTCTTAAATTTATGACAAATTCTCAAAATCGCCATCGATATACTCTCCAACATCAAAAGAATCACGAGGTTGGACCTTCCTCACAACATGCCAACCTTTATTTGAAAGATCATCAGCATAAAATACTTGTGACGCTTGGTTGGCAAATACAAAAGGCTCATTTGCTTTCACAATCATTGTCAGTTAACACTTACATATCCATATTCATCTATTTTAATTCCCCTTTCTTCATCATACACATCAAAACCATCTACATTGAAACAACACCACTCTTCTTCCACCAACAAATTATAATTCAAGAATCTCAGTTAACTCTCCATAGTAATCGATAGTTTCATTTTCTTCATCAGTCTCACAAACTAGAACTATCCCACAATTTTGAGTTCTCAAACCTTTATCATGGTCTTGCACGTGAAATCTATATCCATTAGTAATATAGCTTTTGAAACTTGTTACATACGACAAAGGACCATGTGACAATGAGAGAAAATCTTCTATTATTCTTACTATCGTCATGTTTGTACAATTCTGTAGCCTATCGAATCAAGTAGATATACATAGTTTAGAAAATGATATTTGCAAATTGATTTAAAATCTCAAAACGTAACTACTTACCTTATTTTGTAACGAACTAATAAATTGTCTATTCCATTCGATCTCTAAATCATTCTTAGAAATATCACATGACATTTTTGAAAATTCTCTACAAAGTACTCGAAATATAATATGTCATTTTAAGTATGGAAATATGAGAAGGTATTAGTAAATCATTTAATGTGCCATTACTTACTCATGAAATGGTTGAATATCATCATAATGCTTCGAAATATAAAAATGGCCTTGCTCAAATTCATATTAATCAAGACTAGCTGGTATTTCACTATTTAGCATTTTTTCAGGTTGAGAAAAAACTACTAAACCTCCATCAGATTCAATAGCATCACTATCATAATTCCTCTCATTCGATTAAATCTAGTTTCCATCATATGCAAACACCTTGAATATAAGGTCATACATTCATTTGCTATATATCCCTCTGCAATAAAGCCTTCTAGGTGACACCTATTACGTATAAAAGACTTTAAAAAGTATAGCCACCGCTCCACCGGATGCATCCATTGTTATTGAATAGGTCTAGTAGTCTTAGCTTCACTAGCTAAATGAATTGGCAAATGGACCATGTGATTTCAAAAAACGCAAGAATGAGCACCTTTTCTAACTTGCATAGAGTTATAAGAATTTGCACTTCTATTTGCTCTAGCCCATCTGCTCTCAAACATTTTTCTCCAAGCATATTGAAAAATATAGATAATTCAATTAGTGGCTCAAGTACAGATTTGCAGAGCATACCACGTACTACATGTAGGAGTAAATATTGTAGAATAACATGGAAATCATGACTTTTCAAACCTGAACATTTGCAATCTTTAAGATTGACACACTGAGAAATATTTGACGAAATCCATCAGGGTGCTTTAAATTCTTCAAGAAATTGAAGAATTATTCTTTTCTTCAAGAGATAATGTGTAACATCCAATTGGTAACTCATATTTATCCCACTTTTTTATCGGATGCAGTTATTTCTTTATGTTCATTGCTTGCAGAGCATACCACGTATCGCAAGTGGTAGTAAATGTTGTAGAATAGCATGGCAATAATGACTTTTCAAACTTGGACATTTGTGATCTTTAAGATTGACAAATTGAGAAATATTTGATGAAAATCCATCAGGGTGCTTTAAATTCTTCAAGAAACTGAAATATTTATTCTTCTCTTTAGGAGATAATATGTAACATACAATTAGTAACTCATATTTGTACCCTTTTTTATTGGATGTAATTCTTTCTTTATGTTCATTGCTTGCAAATCCATCCAAGAATTCATGGTATCTTTGGTTTTTCCTTTGATACTTAAGATTGTCCCCAAAATATTATCACATATATTATTTCTCAATGTGCATCACATCTAAGGTATGTTGCAACAATAGAGTTTTCCAATATGGAAGTTCAAAGAAAATACTCTTCTTATTCCAATAATCACCCCTACTATCATATATCATTCAAAAACAGTTTCACGCTGCATGCAATATGACAAAGAAACACGTGAAAATTTTGAAGAATAGATTATATTAGGTATATTAGGCTTGAATAGAAGGAAAGAGGTAAGGATATCGTTTCATCATATTTGCCTTGTCTTCCTAAGTACCACTCTCAACTTATTGGTTCCTCTATAACACTTTGATTGACGTTATTTCCTTGTCTCTCAATCTCTTCACTTATTGGTTTAAAATCTTAATTGTCACTTCTCCGTAAGACAAATCCTCCTCAACAGTCACATCCTTCAATGGAATAATAGAATTAGGATCACTCATGCATTTTCTCAACATCGACGCATGAAACATTGCATGAACTATAGCTAACTTCATAGGAAAATCTTGCTCATACGCTACCTTCCCAATTCCCTCCACAATCTCATAAGGTCCCATATATCTAGGACTCAATTTTTCCTTCTTGCCAAAATGCATTACCTCTTTTATGGGTGAAACATTCAAATACACCCAATCACCTTCATCAAACTCAAGGTCTCTTCTTCTAACATCGGCATATGACTTTTGATGACTTTGGGCAACGTTCTACCATTCTCTTATGACCTTCACATTCTCGATAACATCAAGTACTGAATCCAATCCAATCAAGGATATCTGTCCAACCTTAAACCATCAACCATACAAAGCTTCAAATGGTGTCATCTCAATACTTGAGTGAAAATTATCATGCAAATACAATAAGAGGTAAGTGATCATCCCAACCACCTTTGAAATCAAGAGCACATACCATCAATGTATCTTCCAATGTTTGAATTATCTTTTCAGCTTGCCCATCAATTCGAGGATGTAATTAGGTACTTAGTTTCACCTTCATATCAAGGCCTATTTGGAAAGACCTCCAAAAATGTGCAATGAATTGATCACTATGATTCGATATAATAGACAATAGCACCTCATACAATCTTACTAGTTCTTGAATATAAATCTTAGCATAATTTTCGGCACCATAAGAAGTCTTGGCCAACGAAAAGTGGGTTGCTTTCATCATTCTATCAACAATCCATATTAAGTCAAATTGCTTCCTAGTCTTTGGCAAACCCGTAATGATGTCCATATTCACTTTGTCCTATTTCCAAGTAGGTATTTCAATATTTTGGACCAAACCACCCAGTTTTTAGTGTTCCACCTTCACTTGTTGACAATTTGAACACCTTATTACATACTTTGGTATATCTTTCTTCATGTCATTCCATCAATACACCTCTTGCAACTCCCTATAAATTTTGGTGGATCCTGGAGAAATAGAACACTTAGAGTTATGAGCCTCATCAAATATCTTTTTTCTTAGTCCATCAACATTAGACACACACAACCTCCCTTTGTGGCAAAGTACTTTAACTTTTCTTTGTGAAAAGACCTCAATCTTCTTATCAACCCACCAATTTCTTCAACTCTACCAAAGTAGGATTCATATCTTGTTTTGCTTTAACTTCCGCTGACAAAGATGATTCAACCCTATTTTGCACCAATACACCACTATTTTTCAAACCATTCAACCTCACACCTAAACAAGCCAAATCGTACACCTCCTTAACTAACTCTTGCTTTTCATTATCAACATGTGAAATGCTGCCCATAGACACTCTACTCAATGCATCGGCCAAAATATTAGCCTTGTCAAGGTAATACATCACACCCATGTCGTAATCCTTTAGAATCTCCAACCATCTACTTTGACTTAGGTTCAAATTCCTTTCACTAAACACATATTACAAACTCTTGTGGTCGGTGAATATATCAACATGCACCCCATAAAGATAATGTCGTTAAATCTTTAATGCAAATACAGCAACCAATAATTCATGATCGTGAGTGGGGTAGTTCCTTTCATACACCTTCAACTGCCTGGAGACATAGCCAATGACTTTCCTATGTTGCATCAAGACACACCCCAAACCTATATGTCAGGTATCACAATACAAAACAAAACCATCTGGACCTTTGGGCCATGTCAAAATAGGAGTCGAAGCAAGACAATCTTTCAACATTTGGAAACTTTTCTCACACTTATTGGACCATTGAAATTTTTCCTTCTTTTGGGTCAACTTAGTCAATTGAAGAGAATCCCTCAACAAATCTCCTATAATATCCGGAAAAACCCAAAAAGCTCCTAATGTTAGATAGAGATAATAGTGTAGGGCAATTCTTCATCGCCTCCATCTTCTTTGGATCAACTCTAACCATCACCCAAAATAATGTGGCCAAGAAAAGCCACCTCTCTTAGCCAAAACTCTGATTTGCTAAACTTTGCAAAGAGTCACCTATCTCTCAATGTTTGCAACATAATTCTCAAATGACCGTCATGCTCTATTGCATACCGTGAATAGACCAATATTCATTTATGAACACAACCATGAACATATCCAAGTATAGTTTGAAGATCTTATTCATCAAATCCATGAAAGCGGCAGGAGCATTCATTGTCCAAACAATATAACCAACAATTCAAAATGATCATACCGAGTTCTAAATGTCATATTTGGAATATGATCCTCCTTCACCATCATTTGGCGATACCTGAGGTGAAGATCAATCTTAGAGAAGTAGCTTGGACCTTGTAGTTAGTCAAATAGATCATCAATCCTCGAAAGTGGATACTCATTTTTAATAGTCGCCTTATTTAATTGTGGATAATTCACACACATCCAAAGTGAACCTTCCTTCTTCCTTACAAATAATACGGGAGGACCCCAGGAAGAGACACTAGGCCTTATGAACACTTTATCAAGCAAGTCCCTTGATTTTTCCTTCAATTCTTTCAATTCCACAGGACCATTCAGTATGGAGGTATAGAAATAGGTTAAGTGTCGGGTAGAAGATCAATGCCAAAGTCAATTTCTCTTTCCAAAGGAATACCAGGCAAATCATTAAGAAAGACATTGAAACACTCATTAACTATAAAAATCGAATTAAGAGTACGAATATTGGACTCAACATCCATGACTCGGATAACATGATATATGCAACATTTGAAAATCATTTTCATAGGCTTTACATAAGAGACAAGCTTACTCTTGAACGCCAAATTTATTCCCATTCACTCAAGGATGGACTTATTAGGAAGTTGGAAAGTGACTTTATAGATCTACAATCAATAGTAGCATAAGATGCATGCAACCAATCCTTATCAAGAATAACATCAAAATTGGTTATATTTAGTTCAACAAGATCATATGGAAATACTTTATGCAAGAATGACATAGGACAATTTCAATAAACTTGCTTGGTTGCAATCGACTCACCAATAAGAGTATAAATTGAGTAAGGTTCTAATAAGAATTGGGGAGAGATATCAAACTTTATGGCAAGGTAAGGAGTAACAAAAGACATATTTGCACCGTGGTGAAGAATAGCATACACATCACAATCAATGACTCTTAACATTACAGTAACCACATTGGGAGACTCCTAAACCTCTTACCTAGTATGTAAAGCGTTGAACCAATTACCATGTGGACCACCTCCTTGAGCTTGGGTACCTTGTTGCACTTGCCCTCTTTGAGCTACTTAGCAACATTAGGACACTCGCAAATCTTGTGCCCCACTCTCCCACAACTAAAGCAAATGTTTATACCTCTTAAAAGGTCTCCAACATGATTCTTTCGATACCTAGGACACTTAGGAGGAATAGAACCACCTTTTACAATATCACCTTGAGCCTTAGGATTAGGCACCCAATCTTTATCAAACCATTGAGAAGCTCCTTTGGTGATCCTTGTCCTTGTTGGAAACAACCACCACCAGACTTACAATGTGTAGATCCAACCATCAAAATGAGCCCCTTTTGACTCTCTCATCCCCATCTTTTGAACTTTCTCACTCCCCACTTGTTCGGCATATATCATGAGTCATGAAATATCCATCTCCTTGATAAGAATTGTGGCCTTCCACTCCATCTTCACCAGGTCAAACACACCCAAGATGAACTTGATCATACGGGCCCTAAAGTCGTCCACCAAAGAAGGAGCATACTTAGACAATTTGGTGAACTTGAGGGCATACTCCCTCATGCCCATGCCACCTTGCCTAAAATTCATGAACTCCATTACTTTAGCTTTCTTAGTTCAAGGGTAAAGAAATGATCAAGGAAAGTGACCTTAAACATCTCCCAACCAATAGAGTCTTCTTTCACTCTTTCAGACTTCCATTGTGTGAACCAAACATGAGCAACTCCCTTAAGTTGATAAGCCACCAATTTGGCTTTCTCTTTGAAAGATACCCCCATAATCTCCACCACCTTATAGACCTCATTAATAAACTCATATGGATCCTCTCCACCATGGAACCATGGAACCATGGAACTTTAGAGGATTAGTTTTCGCAAAATCCCTTATCCTAGAAGCCGAGGTAGGAGTCTTTAGAGAAGCAACAACTTGAGCCAACATAATAATAACATACCTAAACTCATCATTAGTAATTTAGTCTGCATGAGGGACTAGAGAAACTTCAGAAGCCAGAGGAACTTGTTCCTCAACAACTCCCTTAGGCAATGGAGCATGTCGTGGAGGTATTTTCTGAAAATATCAAAAAGACAAGTGTTACGGAATGAGAGTCTTGAAGGCACAACATAGATCACAAAAGAAGCAAAGATTTCCTAAACATCTCTTAGCCTTTCGCTCATGGATGTGGTGTGCTTTACTCCTATGAACATGACTCTACTAGATGCGACATGTTGGACTCTCTAGGATGCTTTCAGACCTAGTACTCTGATACCAAGTTTTTCATGACTTGAACCTAAGGCCTAGCCATGACACGGAGACTGTGAACTCCAAGGCGCCCTATCCAAGCCTCTTGACGATGTCATAAGTATACATAAGTAAAAGTAAGCAATAAATAAGAGAGTAAGCAAGCAAAGCATTTCAATATATGAGGAATAGTTTCCCTTAGGGGAATTAAGACATTATAGTCCTAAACATGCCTCTACATCATTGGATCTTGGTGGGGACTAGAACATGCTACTGGCCACCTTCAAGATAGAATAATAAAATTATAAATTCTCAATAGGAAATCATAACATGAATAAGGCTTGTTCCGAAAGCATGAGAACTCACCAACAATCTTCAAAAGCTTAACTCCAAATCTAGCCTCGAAATGGAGGAGTAGTCTCGTTGTTCTTGCCTACATGGTTAGAACATGTAGGCAAAGAAGTATGCGTTAGTATGTGGAATGTATTAAGGTAAGCCATGAACCAAAGAACATTGTAACATAATATCAATATGCATAATCATAATTAATAGAGTAAGGACACAATATGAATGATTAATGCATATTTAAAACCATGAGTAGAAGCATCATCAAACCTTTCATAACCTACCATACATGTGTGGGAACAAGACCATAATTTGCAATAAGACCATGCAGATTATTACATAGAATCCTGATATTGCCTCTATACCAGAGAAAGAGTAGTCTACTTTGCCAAGGTAGACTATACTTCACCTTATGGGATCCTTCATATTTTAGTGGGTGTTTCCACAGGAACCTTATGGGTCCTTTCCATTTCAGTGTATGCTTTACATATGCGGATCCACTGACATAATACTATATAGCACATAAATGTAAACCTATAGTGGTATGTAGTTATGAGATTTAAGGATTTATATAAGGACCTTAGAGATAGTTCCCTTCACAAAAGCTCATTCGGTGCTAAGTCATATTCCACAGAATACATAATCATGCATATACAAAACTTTCAACATAATTCATAATTTATCAAAATTATACCTTCATAGCTTGTAAAATAGTCATTATAGCTTCTTGAAAACACCTTATATCATTGGAATAGTCCATCTTCACAAGTTCCACATACTGTGGGTATACTCCCCATCTTAACAGCATCATTAGGGTCTTAAATAAAGCTCATCATCATAGCATCATCATCATTATTAAAATTTACTTTTCATACTCAGGATCATAGTTCAAGAATATCATACCTTTATCATAGGAAATTAGTAACATATGTGGGTTCATGAGAAATTGAGGTGAAATCATGCAATTAGATGAAAATCACAGAGGAATCATGCAATTTAAAATAATTTGAATCATTAGTAAAGGAACCAACATCAATCCAACAAGTCCTAATCATAATATACTTGAAATTACTATCATTCACTTGAAAATCATAGGAATCATGTAATCCTTCATAATATATTCATAAGTTGGTATATAATAATGTAGGAATCATTATTTAATCATTTGGAATACCACCATAAGAACCTATAAATTCCATGCTCAAACTTTTAGAAAAAGGGAGAATTGAGTTGGGCTTTATGCATGAATTTAGTCCATGAATGAAGTCTTATATATCTTAAGCGAGAATCCGTAAATTTGAGGAAGAAAACTCTGGAAATGCCTTAACCAAACCTTCAAACTCTAGCTTTAACAGAGAGAAACTTTAGAGAAAGAATTTTCAGAACTTTAGAGGAGGTTTTGAGAGTGAATGAGATAGAATGAATTAGGAATAGGTTTCGTAGGAGTTAGGTCAGTTAAGTTGCTTAGAAGGGTAAAAATTACATAGTTTAGGTGTTAAGCAAATTGTAAATGACCAAAAAATCTTTCATTTAAAAGTTGTCAGACCCATCCACAAAAACCCCTTTCATGGCCCATAAATCATTTTGTGGGTCATGCTTTGATCTGTATAAGGCATGGTCCCAAAAATTGAGTTACGGAAAATTTTACTTTGAAACCACGAAACCTCATATATGGTCCATAGTTACATTTACGGACCGGTAAACCCTTCGTAGAGTGACTTCCATACTTATAAAAAAATATTCATTCCTTGAGGTCTATTTTCATGATCCAGTCGATGAGTCATGTTTCCATTCATGAACTATCCTATTCCTTGTGGAGTGAATTCTAGTGACCACAAATTTAACCAACTTTCTATACTGCATCCATAGGACCTTTCTATGACTCGTGGTCCATTTCACGAGTCGTGGATTGTCTTATAAAATCAAATCAATTTAATATTTCATAACTTTTCCATTTTCTAGGCTTTTCAATATGCAAGTTGTTACACTTATCAAAGAGATGGAAATTTCTAGGCTTATGACATATGTCAAGCTAATAGAAGGGGAGAAGCTCAAGGAGAGAAAACTAAGAGAGTCTAAGAGGGCTCAGTTTGAAGGTGGGTTTTCACAATCAAAATTCAGTGGTGTTAATGACTATTTCCAACAAGACCAAAGATTTCAAGGCTATGGTTATCCACAAATTTTGGGTTAAAGATTTTCCAAAGATAGGGTTTTCAACACTAAGGCCCAATGTCACAACCCAACGTTATAGTCCATGAGGATGCCTATCTTAAGCCTCCTATAGGCAAGCCTAACCTTATCCTAGAATGGTTATAATAGGTTTGGAGTAGAAGTAGTCCATCACAATATAATCGATAAGCTAACCACAAGTGAAAGCAGAACTGCTACTGGAAATATATACACTACAACTACAACACCACCTAAAAGTCACCTATACAGAGCTACTATAGACACGATAAAATATAACTGAGTCATAATATTTATATACATACATATACATAGCCAAAACAATGTACAAGGCAAGTTTTGAATACAAAGGTTAGCCACTGGAGACTAGAAGGATCCAAAAATATCTAATGCTCACCACTACTCTCCAAATAATGCAGCTACAATAGGAGAAACTAATATTGTTGGCTTGTGCTAGGACCTACATCACAAAATAGATGTAGAAAGTAGTGTGGGTAACAGAAATATGGTACCAAGTAGGCATCACAGGACAATTGAGTAAGAATAGTATATAAAGAAAGGATAAGCTAGTGTATAACTCCACAAGTGGCTAATCCTGTGAACTCGATAAGTATGTAAGCAAGTACTAAAGTAACGAGAACTGAGGAAGATGTAGTGATGTACTCGGGTGTAAGGCCTAATGTCTAAGCCTAGGGCCAAGCCAAGGAGGTACACCCACACACAATGACAGGGCGAAAGGGAGTGAGGCTTAACAGTGTAAAGGCTCAACTAAACTCAAAAGCCAATTGTGTGCCCAGATTCCACAATTCTATTAGAACAATCTGACCTGGCCTCTAACTTATCCTATATACCCCCAAACTGGCCTCTAACCTAGGCCGGTACCTAGCCTTTAACCCAAGTTAGTACCTGGCTTCAAACCTAGGCTAATAGCTAGCGTAACCCAGCTATGGTTAGATATGGCCAATGGTCTACCTGGGCTTTTAGGCCATTGACTAGTCCAATAATTCCTTCCATCGATAGTGCATCTAACGGTATAGCCTCCAACTATATAGCCTTTAACTAGAGGTATATAGAATATGCCTTATCCTTCTTTATACACTTACTGGTAGGAGGATATGTTCCTCACTGCAGGGAAATGCTCGGGCCTGTAACTAGATGGAACCTCATTCTCAGCTCCAAAGTGATATTGTCAGTCCCTGATATTCAAGCAGAATCCATCATTTTGCGGGAACACTCCAAGATAGCTAGCTAACCATATAGATAATCAAGCTACCATCATATCATGGTTTATCTATGGCTCAACTCTACGAACTCAAGTCTACTAATCTGGTCTACAAGGATCTATGCCTCTCAAGTCACAATGAGTATAAGTATAATAGTCTACCAATCCTGAACAATGCAGATCTAGGACATCACTATCCTAAGCCTATACTAAGGCCCAACTACATCAAAATAATTATAAATATGGTAAACAATCAATATATCAGTTATACGTATCATCAACATGTCAAGTAGGTACTTTGTCAATCCAAAAGAATCATGGATATAATAGTCCATCAGTATACTAGTCATAAGTACTCTAAAAATGCTAAATAGATGCCCAAACAATCACATATATTAGCTAGTACAATCATTTCCAACATGTATTGATGTGCCGCCATAATACATTATTTTTTATGTTTTAAACATGGAATTTTTTGTGTTCTCTGGCACTTTTTAGTGGATTTTATTTGTGTTTTATGTTGTTTTTATAGGATTACAAGATTCGGTGAGTTTTTATGAAGATTGCAGAGTTTGTAGAGATTCGACCATTTACGAGTCCACCTACGGGGCGTGGTTTGTTCCAAGAACTATAGATAATGTTCGTGGTTTGGATGTAGAGAAGTATGGAAGTTATTTAAGTTGAAAGTACGATGAACAAGATGGGTCATAGTCCATTTTACGGCCCGTAGACTTGTTCCTGAAAATAAAAAAAAAAATCTGAAGTTCTAGTGTACAGTGAAGACAACAACCCATATTTCAGATTATGAGTAATGGATCCCGACCATGAGTCGTATTCTCGTTCACGAACTGCACTTTAGCTCGTGGTCAATCCCGTATCTGATTTTTCTTATTTATTTAGGATTTGGTTTTTTATGTGTATAAAAGAGCTTTTAGTTATTTTATGATGTATAGTACACATTATTTATCAGTTTTTAATTTATGCTTTGAGTTTTGGATACAAAAACATCTTTGTTCTTACTTTTGGATTTTTGTGTTGCGAACCAAGTGAAGATTTCGAATTTTCATTCTTACATTCTTCATTGTAAGTTCTTAATTATGTAAACATCAATCATGATTAAATCTAATACCACAAATATGAGTAACTAAATTCACAACTAGAATTGTGGGATCCATGAAAAACTAACAAAGTAAAAACTAAATAATACATAATCCTTAAAAAGTGTGCATGCATATATTATTTATCTCTTTGTTTTGATTGGTTTTTAATAGTGACCAATGTTAGAACTCGCCTTATTCTTGATCACTAGCTCAAGGTGGGAAATCAATGAGAAAAGGGATAAATAACAGGATTTAATGGATTATACTCATCTAATTAGCTTGAATGGCCTAAAGGGATAACTAAATTGAGGCCAAGGTAAGGGTTAGTAATACATACACCCATAGACGACCGAAGTTGCAAGGTGAAATTTATCTATTTGCGACCCAAGGACTTAGGTGAACATAAATTATTAGTTTTGCATGTTAAACACTAGAAAAGATTGCAATTATGAGGTTATACTGTGTTAAGAATTCATGGGGGACGGAATACCCTATTTATCTTCTCTCACTAATTTCGTAATACTGACATCCTAATTGACATTAGAATAAATTTTATTTGTTCTTTATTATATCATATCCCCCCCACCCCCCGAAATAAGTTGATTAATTACTCAATATTATTTTGATTATTCCATCTAGACCATATTCCTCGTGGGATAAACCCTAACCATTGTTAGGTGCTATATTTGAACAACCACCACTTACGCTTCAATTAGGAGGTGTAATTTGGGTGTGATCAAATTTTTGCATTGTTGCCGAGGAACACAGCTTTTAGATTGATTTTATTAGAGTAATTAGAGATTAATCCTTATTTTTATATTTTATGTATTTTTATTGTTTTTCTATTTCTTTTTCAGCATACAAGTGTAGTGTATGCCTAATACACAAAGTCGAGTCGATCCTTTGACACCATACGATCCTACGCTATAATGAATGCTAAGAAGAATGGCCCAAGACAATGCAAATAATTTTGTAAATGATGCAATTAACTTACATGAGCAAGACCCACCACCTCCACAAGTGTTGAACCATGCACCACTGCAAGGAGTAAGGGTCGGTGGTTGGAATCAATATGGGCTTGATCTAACTTTGGTGGATACTATAGGAGCCATCGTGTTACCTCCATTACCGTTGAATACTAAATTTATCATATCAAGTAGGTTGTTGCAGAATCAACATCATATAGGATTGTTTTCAGGCTTACCATTTGAGGATCTACATAACCATCTTCACAATGTTGTGTTTGTCTGTAAGAGTATGATGGGAAGTCAAAATTTGTCCATGGATGTCGTTGGGCTCCATGTTTTCTTGTTATCTCTTACCGATGAGGAAACAATAAGGTTATCAGAGCTTTCATACAGTTCTATATCTACACGGTAAGATATGCAAAAGCCTTTTTGGAGAGGTACTTCCCTAAGTCAAAACAAGTGAATCACCAATACCACATCAACAATTTCCAATAGGAATCTGAAGAGTCTATTAGTGCAACATAGGAGTAATTCATCAAGTATTTGTAGAGTGTTCTAGACCACAAGATCACAGATGATTTTGTAGTAGAGATGTTCTATCGAGCACTAGATGATAACAACAAAAAAGTTGTTGATACAATAACCAGAGATTCATTCTTAGATTGCACTTTTGTTGCCAAGAGACTTGAGAGAGTAGCCCTAATGCGCATGGGGTACGAGAGACACAAGGTGACAAAGAGTTATTTCTCTATTAGTACAAATCTAGAGCAACCAAAGATCACTCAGAAGGTGCTGCAAGAGTTGGCTCGAATTAGAACAATAGAGGGTTATTGATGAAGCAAAACCAAGAAAGAGTTAATGCAATCAGTCAACAGCCAAGAGCACCAATTTATGGTTACTTCTGTTATGAGGAGGGCACATGCTTTGTGAATGATCAGATACGTGTTTCTGGACCAACACCCAAGGATACAATCACGATTTATGGTGCCAAGGTCAAGAAAACCAAGGTCAGAACTTTAATAGAGACAACGCCTATAGAAACAAAAATCGAGAAGGATATTACGATAGAAATAGAGTTCAAGATAGAGATGGTGACTAGCCACAGAGAGATGGGTATCATAACGATTGAAATAGAGCGTATGTACCGCCTGTAAATTGTGAATCTGGAGTTGGTAGTTTGAGGTTTGAAGAGATGTTTGACAGGTTGCTCAAAAAGGCTAATGCACAAGACGAGACCTTGAAGGAGATGAAAGAATATATATCATCGATTAACTAGAAGATTAGTCTCATGTTATGGCCATCGAACAGTTAGAGAAGTAATTTGATCAGATGTCGACACAGTTAAACCAACATTAGGAGAGTACACTACCAAGTAACACAGTGCAGAATCCAAAAAATCATGGACATTGCATAGAAGTGTGATGCGGGGTGGTAAGAAGACGATTGACCTATCAATGTTGGTAGTAGACGATGAGGTTAGAGAGGAGATTACTGAGAGTGCAGGACAATTGGAGACTAGAGATGAGCAGACCAAGGATAATGTGGGAGATGATTTGGATGTACCAAAGAAGTTGAATCTTATACCAACGCCTCCACCACTTTTGCCTCAGAGATTAAAGAAGAAGAACAAAGAAGGGAAGTTTTAGAACTTTATCTCTATGCTAAAGTATTATAGACCCATCAGAGAAGACGCCCATGTATTCGAATATTATGAAGGATATAGTCACAAAGAAAAGGATTGTAAATCAAGAGCTTGCTCATGATATTCAACAATGTAGAGCCATTGCAAATATATCCCTTATGTAAAAGAAATAAAACCTTAGAGCATTTACCATTCCCTGCACCATTTTTAAATTTGCAAAGTCATTATGCGACTTAGGAGCCAATATCAATTTAATGCCTCTTGTAATGTACAAGAAGTTGGGCTTGGCATCCCTCACTCTGAATTTAATGTGGTTGTTGATGGTAGGTAAAACAATCAAGGAACCTGTAGGGGTACTTTATGATGTTCTTGTTTGAGTTGAAAATTGCATATTCCCTGCAGATCTTGTAATTCTTGATATGAAGTAAATTTTGATGTCCCAATCTTCTTAGGGAATTCCTATCCACTAGAAGAGCTCTAGTGGATATGGAATTAGGTCAACTCAAGTTTAGATTGAATTATGAGGAGGTCATCTTCAACGTTTGTCAATCTATGAAACAACCTAATGTTTTGAAAGTTGTCTCTGCGATTAAAAGTGTTGATGAAGTGCGACCAAAAGTACCTACAGAAAAGAGGTTGGGTGCCAAAACGCTTGAGGCAGTGTTGATAAATTTCGAGAGCGATGGCATCCCAAACTATGATGAGATGGTTAATGCACTTCAAGTACAAGGGTATTATAGACACCAACTCAAACTTGAGTTAGATTTGAATCATGAAATGCCACCCATAAGACCATTCATTGAAGAGCCACTGGTGTTAGAGTTGAAGTCTCTTCCAGCCTAGAGGTATATGTTTTTTGGACCTAACAATGTTTTACATGTGATTATTGCAATAGACCTTGATGATGGATAGGTAGAAACACTGGTTTCGGTCCTTAAGCACTTCAAAAGGTTGATTGGATGGACAATTGAAGACATTATTGGCATTTCCTTAGGCATTTGCACTCATAAAATTCTGCTTGTAAAAGATTACAAGCCACATATTGAGCATTAAAGATGTCTCAACCCACCAATGTAAGAGGTTTTGTGCAAAGACATCATCAAGTGGTGTTGGTGTGATATATTCAATTACTGACGGCAAATAGGTGAATTCCTGTGCATTCTAAAGAAAGGAAGTATCACTATGGTTCCAAATACAAGTAATGAGTTCATCTCATGAGACCAGTCACAGGTTGGAGGGTTTGCATGGATTATCGCAAGCTTAATGCTTCTCAGATAAAGGTCACTTTCGTATGTTGTTCATGGACCAGATGCTTGGCATATTTGTAGGGAAAGGTTGGTATTGTTTTCTTAATGGTTACTCAGGATACAATCAAATTTCTATCACATCAGAGGTCCAAGAGAAGACTAACTTTACTTGTCCTTATGGCTCTTTTGCATTAAAGTGGATGCCTTTTGGAATATGTAATGCACTGGCAACCTTCCAAAGATGCATGATTTCGATATTTTTTGATATAGTGGAAGATACTAGTGAACTGCTTATGGATGATTTTGGTGTGGTTGGAGACTCGCTTGATGATTGCTTGAAGCACTTACATGACGTATTGAAGCAGTCAAAAGAGCATTAACTTGTTCTAATCTAGGAGAAGCATCAATTTATGGTGAAAGAAGGTATAATGCTAGGTTATAAAATCTCCATAAAAAGCTGTTGAAGTAGATAAGACAAAAGTTGAGGTAATTGAGAAGCTCCCTACACCTATCTCTGTCAAAGATATGAGAAGTTTCTTGGGACATATTGTTGCACCAGATTGGACTCAACCCTTTGAAATCATGTGTGATGCAAGTGCAGTTGCACTTGGTATGGTATTGGGTCAGCGCAGATAAAAGGTTATACATCCTATCTACTATGCCACTAAAGCCCTCAATCCAGCATAGAAGAATTATACTCTCACTATGAAGAAGTAACTTATAGTAGCCTTTCTATTTGAGAAATTTAGATCATATCTGTTGGGAACCAAAGTCATTGTACATATGGATCATTCAGCATTGAGATACCTGATAGCAAAGAAGGAGGAAAAACCAAGGTTGATTCGATGGTTGCTGCTTCTTCAAGAGTTTGATTTTGACGTTATTGACAGGACGAGAATAGAGAACTAGGTTATGGACCACCTATCAAGACTTGAAGATGATGTTATGGATAGGTTTATGGATGGGTTGGAGAGCAATGATTCGTTTCCTAATGAGAGAGTATTGGACACTTCATATGACTTGATTCCATGGTTTGTAGATTATGCTAATTATTTAGTAAGTGATGTGGTGTCACCAATATGACTTTCCCATCAGCGCCAAAAGTTCATATATGACATGACAAAGTTCTTTTGGGATGAACCATATTTATTTCATTTTTGTGCAGATAAGATTATTCGTCACTATATTCTTGAGGTAGAATTGATGAGCATTCTTGAGGCTTTTCATTCATCACTAGTCGATGGGTATCATGGTGGCATTAGGACAACTCACAAGATCTTACAGTGTGAAAATTATTATCCTACCATTTACCAAGATATCCATGAAAGTGTGTGATAAGTTCCAAAGAGAAGGTGCAATTTGCTGAAAGCATGAGCTCCCTCTTAACCTTATCATGGTTGTGGAATTGTTTGATGTGTGGGTATAGACTTCGTGGGGCCATTTGTGAGTTTGTATGGGAATAAGTACATCTTGGTTGTTGTGTACTATGTTTAATAGTGGGTAAAAGTGTTCGCACTACCCAACAACGATAGTAAAAGCATCACAACATTCTTCAAGAGAAACATCTCATCACAGTTTAGCACCCTCGGGCAATTATAAGCAAAGGAGGTTCCCACTTTTATAATAGGTCATTTCGAGCTCTACTAGAAAAGTATGGGGTGAGACATAGTGTTGCAACTCTCTATCATTCCTAAACAAGTGAACAAGTTAAGGTATCCAATTGGGAGATAAAGCAGATTCTTACAAAGAAAGTGAATGCAAATCAGACAGATTAATCGCAAAAGCTAGACAACACATTATGGGCGTACTGTATTGCATTCAAAACGCCCATAGGTACATCCCCTTACTAATCACTTTTTCCTAACCACACCACTTACCTATAGAACTTGAGCATAAGGCGATGTGGGCACTCAAGAGATTGAACTTGAGTAGAATAAAGCTACAAACTTGAGGCTGAGCCAACTCAACGAACTTGATGAGTTTCGATTGAGAGCATATGAGAGCACAGCATTGTACAAGAAAAGGATAAATTGTGCACCAAGAGGCTTAGTTCTATTGTTCAATTTTGAATTGAGGTTGTTTCCTAGCAAACTCAAATTAAAGTGGTTGGGACCCTAAAAAGTTACACGTGTTTTCCACCACGGAGCCATAGAGTTAGAGCTAGTGATTGTTCATGATTTAAAGTCAATAGCTAGAGAACAAAATCATATTTTGGGAACACCGAAGAGATAAATACACTTGAGGTTTGAACACTTGGGTAGTTTGAGTAACTAAGTGGGCCACATCGTGCCATGAGACTACATGAGGCGATGCTTGGCAACCCAAGATTTATCTTTTGTTTTCTTGTAATTGTGTTTTGTTTTAATTTTGGCTAGTAATTGGCTTAGTATTTTTGTACTTATAGTTAGGAAAGTTATCGGGTAAAGATTTATTTTCATGAGACTGTAGGATCAAGTTGTAAAATTAGACAAGTCCAAAAATTGGGAAAAGTGAGGATTTATGGAGTAGTGTATGAGTCGTGGTTCAAACCATGAATCATAAACATTGCTCGTGAATCGAGTTTCAATGAGCAAAATTTCTCGGACAGAACTACCAACCAACTTTACACCCCATAAAAACATATATAAGTTATGAATGAGGTTCTTGGAAAAAAGGTAAGATTTTAGAATTTTTCTAAGTGTCAGAAGAATCTATGAAACCCATCTATGAGCCATAGCTTAGACCATGAATCGTGAAAGGCCTTCATTGATTCTTGGTCTAAGAGAATGGTAGGATCATTCTACGAAACAAGAACTATGGGCTATAGAAGCATTCAGGGCCTATTATTGGGGTTTCGTATAACAAAACCGCCTAAATTATCTAGCTCGATAAAACAAAATAAAAAAGGGTAAGGTATTTTCAGCCTACTCTCCACTTTCCCAAAGAAAAAAACTTGACCTCTCCTTCCCTACTCCCATTTTCCAACATGAATTTTCTAATAACCCATCACTGTTTCGACGATATTTTTTCATCTCCTTTGAATTCACCACAAAGTCTATGGTTTTATCTTCTCTGAGTTCATCCAATTCAAGATTTTTGATATGTTTTCTTGAAATTGCACTCTAAATCTTAATTAGGGTAGATATATATGGTTAAAAGTTGTATTCTCTTTCTTTCCCAAACTCGGATTGAGTATTGATATCAAGATTTCCTATGCATAACTATTGCTTTGAATTTTTTGGAAAATTTGTTTGTATCAACAAAGTAGGCAAGAGATTACAGATGAAATTTGTTCAAAATAGTTGGGATTTGCTTATCGCCGTTGATGAATACCCGTTGAAATGCAAATGTGTTTAATTTGATATGTGCAAAACATATATATACATTGGGTATTGAAAAATTGGGTTGGATTTCAAATTGTTGGACTCAAATTGTGTTGAAATTGGACTAAAAAAATGTGAAACTGGGTTAAAAATATATGTGTTATGTGCTTGGACAGTGCTTTTTCAATTAATTGGATTAAATTGAAATAACTGGGTATGGGGATATGCTTATGTCAAAATGATTAGAATTGGGTTGGACTAAATTGTTGAAAATATATGTTTGTGTTTTCCGAATTTGCGTGACACTTTTTAGGCTTAAAGTTGGATTGTGTTTGTAAAATTATGTTGAAAATATGTTGGAATGATTTGTTGAAAAAATTTGTTATACATGTTGACTGAGTTGGCTATTGGATAATATCATAATTGAATATGATTGAGATTTAATCAAAATTAGGATCTTTTTAGGCACCGCATATCCAAAACCACGAGGGTGTTTTACGGCCCGTAGTTTAGACTATGAACCATTATTGCCCCTCTGGGATTTAAGAAACCTAAAATCTAATATCAATAGGACGAACCTATTTATGACTCATAGTTTCATCCACGGGCCGTAAATTAGGTTCGTTGATGATGATTCCTGCAGATACTTTGAAGGATCTACAACCACGACCCATAGTTTCAACTATGGGTCATGAGTGGGTGTCGTAGATGCATTTCCAGAAGCCAACTTTTATTGTTCCCTAGTTTTCAACTAGAATTTATGGATTGTGGTTCAAACTGTGGCCCGTAAATGGTCATTCATACTTTTCATGATAGTTCTTTTTTTTCAATTTTTTTTGTAATTTTGTCTTCGATATTGGGACTCACGTACATTCATATGCAGGTACTATGGCCTCTAAAGTTGATGTACCTAAGCAGCGAAGGCTCGAGCACCTAGACAAAGACTATAGGATAAGCCCACCGAGTCAGAGCATAATGGGTCTATAGAGGAGCTTGATATACATCTAGATGAGGGCACCGAGCCACAATAGACAGGGCTTTGTCCTGTCAAATAGCTCCTGCCCATTCCCCAGTTTCTACATGATCTCCTTCCTAGTCTCATGAGGGAGGATGTTCCAGGAGTGGGGGCATATAGTTTTCGTGTTCGGACGAGGAGTCTTAGTTAGGCTCCATCGACTGTTCATGTTTAGGCTTCGAGGAGGGGTCTGAGTCAGAGTTTGATAGTTTGGACAAGTCCATCACAGTTCCTGTTTATGTTCTAAGACAACCTCAATATTGTCGCATCAAGGATATGTGTACGATATACTATGATTATATTAGGTTGGATGGAAGGGGCTGGAGTGTGAGGACATTTATAGATAAGCCCCAGATATAGGCATTCGGACTTGATGTCATACCTGCTATTCGAGATTTATTTTCGTGGTATCGATTGGATTGAATGGCTTCACCATTGAGGAAGTATTCCCATTGTTAGTTTGAGAGTTTTATGCATTCTACACCGCTACTATCATGGAGAGCACTCCGAAGAAATCCAAGTTGATTGCCCAGCCACGTCTCACTCAGACCTTGGTTGGAGATGTCTTAGTTGATCTTTCAGAGACCACAGTCTAATTATTTCTATTTGGGCCGGAGTATCAACCCTTGGTTTCAACCATATAGTTCGATTATCAGTTAGCGCTAGCCAGAGACACCCAACTCAAAAGGTTGATTTACTCAGCTCCGTCATAGGATATAATGTTGAGTGGATCGTCAAGGCCTTGCTCAGCTTCGTGACCAAATTTTGGTAGGTCGTGGTTCATTTGAGTATCTGGCCAATGCAGGCAGATAATACACTTATTCCAAATTGCACAATATTGGTAGCAGTATCATGGCTAGCTACGAGATTGACATTGCCAAGTGTATTGTAGAGGAGATCCATGAGCGGGCATTGTGGAGGCCAACAACCATTCCCTTTCCCTGCTTGATCCATAGACTATATATTAATTTAAGTACAGAGATTATCCTGAATATCAACATAACAATCCAGCACACCCAGGAGGCTGGCCTGATAAATGTCGATGAGAACCCTATAGCATCGAGGTGAGCATAATAAATGATGATGAAATTACTAGAGATGTTCACCAAGCCGCCATATCTTAAGGATGCCCTACCTTCTGCAAAGTCTGAGAGGGCCCCACTGACTAGAGATAAAACTAAGACAGGCCTTGCATCTACTCCCTCTACTATGCAAATGTGTCATGACCCGAGCCTAGGGCCTAGGAGTGACATGGTGAATGGGAACCCGAGAGTCCCCAAATAAGCCTCATAGCATCCACATACACATCATCAATTCGGAAGCACATGATTAAACAACAAACACATAATTCTAAGGGACGGCAAAGTATACCTCATGCTATTGAGATATCATAGGGATAGGGATTTTCATGAATTCACATAGCACATGGCACATAAGAACTAAGGGGAGGGTAAGTATGACTCACGCTATAAGGATAGAAAGGACTTAAGACTTTCCATATTTCCACATCTCATCAATAACATTTCATCATCCCATCAACCTCAATAGACGACCATAATCGTAATCTCTATAAGCAAATAACATAACATATCACAATCTCGTACGAAGAGTTTACATGATGTCCAACAATACCTCTAAGTCATGGAATAGGATGGGGGCCAAGACATACCCCTGGCTCATCCTCAAAGTAAAGACATAATAGAATAGCATAATAGGTAGATAGAAGTTGGCTTGTCCTTGAATTATAGGACTTGCCACAAGCAACTCTCACAATTCAAGCTAACCGTCAAGAGGTGGATGAAGATAGTCTCCAGTCCCTACATGGTTAAATCATGTAGGCAAAGAGAATGTGTTAGTATGTTTGAATGTACTAAGTATGCAGGCATGCAATGCATATGAACTCATAAAACCTACATTCGATTTGGATGACAAGGGAACATATATAGAAAGAAGTATATACAAAGAAGAGTAGTATATCAATATGTCAAGAATCCATGATGCATGAAATGCCATGATACATAAATATATCGGGGATCAGACCTCAACCGACATGTAAGACCATATGACCTATTACATAGAATCCCGATGTTACCCCTACATCGGAGGAAAGGGATAGTCACTTACCAAGGTGAAAAACCATAGTGCCTAAGTGGATCCATTAAAGCTACATAATTGACCAAGCCTCTACTAATGGGTGGTCCATCTAGGGAACCAAGCCTCATCTAAAGGGTGATCCCTCTAAGGAGTCAACCCCACCTAACAGTTGACCCTTCTAAGGATTAAACCTCATGTGATGGGTCATCCTTTAATCTACGGTGGCACGTAGTTATGTGAAAGTGAGATTTACCTCTAATTGGTCATGCCACAACTAAGGGGATGAGCCTCAATCTTAAGGTCCTCTCGATGCTAAGTCATTATCCCATGGAAATACATATACATACACACGATTGAAATTGGAGCATAAGTCTTTTCAAATCATAATCATGCATCCTAGGGCTTAAAAACCAAAACATACTTCTTAATCATGCATACTTAGACTAAAAAGCCAAATCATACTTTATTTCATACTTTCATGTATAGGAATAGTTCATTCATACTTGTACATAGTGGTATAAACACACCCACAATTTTTAAAGAGCGATATCATAGACATTATGTGATCACTAGTCATTGCATAACCATAATTTTATAAAAATCATATTTATCAACATAATTGGGTTTTAACCCACTTCATAAACTTCATGAAAATCAATGCTCATGTATGCATATTCCATGAGGAATGAAGAAATAGCATGGGTATTAGGAATTCATAAATAAAACAACATAATAAGATAAAATCATGGTAAATTCGTGAAGAAAGAAACAATTAAAGCATACTTGAAATTATCCATGCATAGATTCTTAAATTAAAGGGACATGTATATTTACTTCTTCATAACGTCTATGTAAATCATAATAATCAGATCTGAACCATCATAAGATCAATAAATAAGTTCAGCCCATAGCTCTATTTCAACAAATTAGAACTAATTTAAAAGACCCATTTGCAAAATAGACTTAGAATTCATTAAATTAAGAAAAAGGATTTTGGGCCTTCATGACTGGAAGGGAATTATGAATCAACCTCACATACCTTGCTGAAATTAGAAGAATTAAAATAGATTTGACTTTGGTTGAATCCTTTTTGTATTCCTTAAATTGAACCCCTAACACTAGACTTGATGAGAGAACCTTAGGAATTGTAATGAAACAGTATAAGCTTATTTAGGGGTCTAGGATAGGTGAAAAGGTCATAAAAGACCCTTATAATAACCCAAAATTACATAAGGACCATCTATGACACGGAATTAAAAATTCGCATAGACCCCTACACGAACGTGTTTTACGAAAACAAACATAAATTATTGATAAAAACTCAAAATTAGGTGAAATCATATGTGTTGGAAAGCTAATTCAAAGATCTTCAATTTGGTAGGTCGTAGGAAACCTAGTTAAGTGTGCTTAAGGAGTTATGATGATTTAAAGCTGAAACTTGAATCGGTTCATGCGAAAAACTTAGCTAAGGGGATTCCTTTGGACTTAGCTTGATGTAAGAGCTCAATAATTACCATAAACCACATACATAAGCTTGTATTGAAGACTTTAAATGAATTTATCATATGATTAAAGCTTCCATAGAGATCCTCTGACTGGAGCTTGAAAGGAGGATTCGAGAAGCGCTTTGAGTGAACTAATAAGAGGCCAAATACTGAGGAGTGATATGACGTGACATGAAATGCTTACTAATTTGGGATGTTAAAGGACTATCCCTAACTGAACATACCTTGGAAAGACCATTTCCAACCCTGTTTCATCCTTATGAAGCTTGAATAGTTGCCAAATTTCTCTTGGAAATAAAATTTCTAGCCTTTATCCGATCTTACAACTTGTGAGGTATTACAAGAGGTTGTCCTGATATGTCCACAGCCCATGGATATGATCTACATATTTACTGAGTCTATTCAATCCCTAATACAGCACCAAGCTCAGACTGAGTCACAGTTAGCTCAGTTAGTACAACAAATTAGACCTTGGGATGTAAGGCCATCACGGAGTCCGAGGAACACATGATTGAGTGCTACCAGGCCACATTGGACTAGCAGATTAGATTATTTCATGGTCGGTGGATGAATTTGAGAGGCATTTTGAGGATCGCCTTAGTACTATATAGACTTCAGACTTCTCCACTATTTTAGTAGAGATCCAACAGATCCATCAGGAGATTAGAGTAGCACCTGCCCCAGCATCGATGAATATTAATCTTCCTACTATCACTTCTTCGGTGTTAGATTTATTAGTGAATAAGCCCTCTGCTCATGCCTCTAGGAAGAGGAAGCGGTTTGGCAATGAGAATTCAAATTCTACACTACAATGTGCTCAAAGGAGGGAGCGCCAATAGCTTGAAGCTACCAAATAAGCATTGATGGTGGATGAGGAGATATATCTAGAGAGGGAGCATGAGCTTGCGAGGGGTGCTATACCCTCTCCATCTGTTGTTGCTACTGGATACCACCAAGGAAGTTTATGGGGTCAGTCACAGAACGAGACCGATGCTTAGACATCTAGGTTTGATTTTCTTTTGTCCTCCATCTACACTATTACACTTGTTTTGGTGAATTGAAGAGAATGCACAATCTTTTTTTTATGGGGTGAAGGTAGTTATAGGCTTCGACGAAGTCTGAGTAACCAAGGCCTATATCTACTCATATTTTGGAGTTCATAAGATTTTCTTGCCTGTGTTCTTTCCCTAAGGACATTTATTTTGTATTGAACCAGTATGCTTAGGATGTAATAAGTAGTAATAGTAGCATACTATATTGATATCTTTGGCATATATTGATTTGGATTGAAAAATGATGCCCCCTCCCTTTTTGATTGATGTGTTGATAGATAGTTTGATAGTAATTGGGTTGGATTCTTGTATGACATTGTAAATATTGAGAGAACAAGGCTAATTTAAACTAAAAATCATGAATTGGATGTCTAAATTGAAAGTGTTAATCAGTGTCAAGTGAGTGTGAGCCTAATGGATTTGTTCTTATACTATGTATCAGTCTAGAACTTGCCATGTTAGTTTGAACTAAGACTGTAGGTTAGCTAGTTAGGAAATGAACATAGGTTGTATTTCAAATTTTGTCCACATAGCCTAAATAACCAACCAAACGTATTGTGTTATCCCTTGATCCAAATATTTGAGTCTTGCATATACCTTTTTCTTTGTAACCACCTAAGTCGCCAACCCCATTATCTATGTATTCTTGAATTTAGCCTTGTTCCCTCTATGAACATTATGTACTTTGACTCAATATAAAATCCTAAGTTGAGGGTGGCTCTGGTTCATTGAAAGGACATTATGCACTTCAACTCAGGCTAAAAGCCTAAGTTGAGGGTGGCTACTGAAAAGAGACACAAAAACGATGGGATAGGAAACAAAATAGTACAACGAGAAAGGAAAAACATAAAATGGTCGTGAGATGAAAAATGAATAAATGAAAAAGAGAGAAAAAAAAAGAAAAAGAAGTGAGAAAATAAAAAGTAAAAACCTTTAGAAGTGTAAGAATACACCCAAAAAAATTAAATTAGGAAAGGGAGAAATGAGTCATACAACTATCAATGTAGGAAAGGTTAAGTGCAAAATAATATAGTGTCAAGGAGCGCAATAGTCACTATGTTCCAAATATACCACGCCTACCCTCCGAGAGTACAATAAAATCAAAGAAAATCCTATGGTGATCCTAGTTTAACTAATCAAATGTCATTGTGTAGAATAAAGGGGCAAGTCTCTGATATTGTACATTGTATTTGAATTCCTATTGTGAGAGCGAGTATGTTTCCCTAGTACTTAGCATTATATAAGAAACTACCAAAGTGTGAGAAAAGGGACTTCTTTGTTTGTGAGGGCACTTGAATAACATTATTGATTTTGGATTATTTCAGTGATTGTTGATTATATATATTGTCTTATCTGTTGAAATTATTCTGTCATGTATTGATCTGCATGTGTTTACTTGATAAATATCTTGTTTGTGCACTGAAAGTTGCTGAGGGTATTTGTTATTGACGGATACTTGATGAAAGTTATATGATTGATATTTGTATGTCTACTATGTTGCTTATGCTAGATTGAGTTTGTCATGTGAGGACAAGCAACAATTTTAAGTTGGGGGTGTTGATGTGCCACCAAATACGACACTTTTGATGCTTTAAAATTAAAATTTTATGTGTTATGGCACCTTTCAATGGATTTGATTTGTCATTTGTGTTGTTTTTATGGGAAAATAGGATTCAGGGAGTTTTTGTGAAGATTGCAGATTTTGCAGAGATTTGGCCATTTATGAGTCCACCTAAAGGCAATGGTTTGTTCCATGAGCCATAGATGGTGTTCATGGTTTGGATGCAGATAAGTCTGGAATCTTTTTAAGTTGAAAGTATGATGAACAAGATGGGTCGTAGTCCATTTTACAACCCGTAGACTTGTTCGAGAAAAGAAATGCAGAAAAGGAAGTTCCAATGTAGACTGAAGACTACGACTCGCATTTTAGGTTACGAGTCATGGATTTTTGTTTGTAAAAAGGTCTTGAGTTTTAGAAGATACAGTCTATGTCCCCTGACCACGAGTGCGTTCATGGTCAGTCCCGAATCTGATTTTTCTTATTTATTTATTATTTGGTTAATATGTTTGTAAATAATATTTTTAGTTACTTTATGACATACAGTACATATTATTATTTGAGTTTTGGAGACAAAAAGATCTTTGTTCTTCCTTTTTGGATTTTTGTATTATGAATTAAGTTAAGATTTCAGATTTTGATTTTTCAATTCTTCATTGTAAGTCTTTAGTTATGCAAACATCAGTCATGATTACATCTAATACAATGAATATGATGTTAATTCCACAACTAGGATTATGGGAACTATGAAGAACTAACAAAGTAAAAACCGAATAATTTGTAATCCTTGGAGAGTCTACATGCATATATTTTTTATCACTCAATTTTAATTGCTTTTAATGGTGCCAACATTAGAAATTACCTTATCCTTACTCACCGGCCAAAGGGCAATAATGAATGGGAAAAAGAATAAGTAATAAGATTTGACGTGATTACGCTCATCTAATTAGCTTGAATGGACTTAGAGATAGACAAATTGGGACCAGGGTAAGGGGTGTAATGCATACACCCATAGACGGCCCAGGTTGCATGGTGAAATTTATCTATTTTCCAGCCCAAAGACTTAGGGAACTTAATTTATCAATTCTGCATGTTACACACTAAAAATGTTACAATTTTGAAGGTATATTCTGTTAAGAATTCACGGGGAACATAATACCCTCGTTATCTTTTCATTGATTTGGTAATACTTACATCTTGATTGACATTAGAATAGATTTTATTTGCTTTTTATTACATCATAACACCACCACCACCCTTGAAATAAGTAGATTAGTTAATCCTCATTTCTTTGGTTTTTCCAAGTCTAGATCATATTCCTCTTGGGATCGATCCTAACCATTGTTAGGTTCTATATTTGAATAACGACTGCTTACGCTTCAATTGGGAGGTGTAATTTGGGTGTGATCATGTATGGCCTCTAACCAAGTCCTTGCTTAATTTTCATATTATTCAAATAGGATTTACACATTCAACTCAATCTATAAGAAGGGAGAACGTAACCTTCCTGAATGTTGATCATGCGCGCTCCTGATTACTCAATAGGTGCTTTACCATTATGAACATTCTCAGAAAGTTGTCAAGCTATCAAAAATAGGGTTTAGTCATCAATATGATCATTCTAACACTAAAATAATAAGAAATGGACTTAAACAATCCAGGATCAAAAAGCAAAAAAATGGGCCCACATCGTAATCCCAAAATAAACCTTGCACAATAATTCTTGTAGCTACCGGAGCCTGTAACTCAAATTTGGGCTCAATTTGATACTGAAAATAATATAAAATGACCCAACAAGTAATAACATTTCTTTACGAAAAATCAATAACAAGGCAGCAAGTTCAACAACTTAATTACCTCAAATGCAGCTCAACTGACAAATTCCAACAATATCACAGCACGCGCCTCAAGAAAATACATAGAATAGACCAAATTACACTTAAACCGATTCAAAATGACTAAGAAATTGAATTCTGAATTTTCCAACATAATATACAACATACAGCAGAAAACAAAAAAAGCAAAATTATCGCGAACGATATGCCAAATGCAATTTCAAACACTTTCATGACATTCCTCTCAAACATTCACACAATATAGCCTTTGGCCTTCAGATGAAGAAGTTATCACTGTATAAACTTTTTCTTTTAACTTAATCAAATTCTTTAATTTTATACATTTATGCTGCCTCAAGATGAACTCTGCCAACGCAAATGAGACTCCATGAACAGGAGCACTAATTGCTAAAGCGAATGTGAGCCCACCTTTGAAAATCAGAAGTGCTAGGTATTAGGCCTCCGTAAATGTGGGCCGACCTCTGTGAACATGGAGTGTTGGTGCATTAAGCCAGATTAAGCAATTTCTATTTTCTTCAATAGGGTGTCCGAAAACTAACAAACTATGTAACCCCACCAAATTCGACGTCTTTGTGACACTCCATAACTCTATCCTTACATGTACCTATGTTTCAAGCCTTATTCTTATATGTAGAAAGTGGATTAGGGTCATAAGAGACCTCTAGTACTTAGTCGAGTTCAAAACTTTTCTATAAATTAACTTTTTCATGTTAGATTATACAAGGGTCAATTGTAGATAACCATAAATCTTACCATACATAGAATTAGGTAGTTTACACCTATTAAATGAAAGGTATTTGAATTATCTTTGCAACGTCACTGATTTCACCTCATTTGGAGTTTGAAGTCAAAAGTTATGGTAGTTTTACTATAGACTGCGAGAGTAGAGTGTTTGAAGTCAAAACTTATGGGCCGTGGTTTGAGTTATGGCCTATCTTCTAACTCATGATACAAACTCTTGAAAATCCATTTTTGAGCCCCCGAAGTGATGGACCCATCTATGGGTCGTACGTTAATCTACGTGCCATGGTTTGGGCTCGTGGAATCAATTTAGAGACCCCAAAATTTGTCTAAAAGTTAAAGGATTGGTTTCTACGGGTAATGGAAGTTTCTACGGGCCGTAGGTAGGCCCATGGACAACTTTGATAGTTTTCAAAGAAAGGTTATTTTGATATTTTCCCACCCCTTCAAAGCCTAAACCTGACATTTTTACACCTAAATAAATCCCTAAACTTGTTAGTTTAACCTTTTTACACTTAGAACGCCCTCTTCAACTTAGAGCGAGATTTTAAGAGAGAAAAAGTCTAGGGCTTGAAGATAATCATGTGAGTTTTTTGAAACTGTTCCAAGACTAGAAATTTCCAGGTATGTAAGGCTAACTCGAACATAGATTATGTTCTTCCATGTGCCCTATAACACGAAATAATGGAGTTGTGAATGAATTTAGTCTTCCATGGATATATTTTGAAGGTTTCTCTTAAATCCTGATGTATTTCTCTATAATTTTACATGATTTATAGTTTTATGAATTAAATACTTGAATTCGATGATTTCACTTTTCTACATGAACCCTAGAATGAATTCTTGTTATTTTTACATATTGCACTTAACTGGTTATACATGAGTATAATTTGAGCCTGAATACTTTAACTCTACTTTTATTTTTTTGAATGCTATGAGTAAGAATGATGCATGATAGAGTCTTTATGAGTCAAGATTTGAACCTTAAAAGAATGTAACCAAAGAGTTGATAGTTGATGCATGATAGAGTCTTTATGAGTCAAGATTTGAACCTTAAAAGAATGTAACCAAAGAGTTGATGTGATGAATTGAGTTGGCAAATGTCCAATGAGACTAGATGAATGAGCTAACCATAGGGTTGATGTCTTATGAGCATGTTGAGTCTTGGGAGGAGTATTAAGCACCAAATTGAGTAAGCGTAAGTCCAACTCAAACTCAATAACTACATAGCCGACGTAAGAGAGGATTGGATTATGAAATTGGATGTCTCCTATTGTCCCAAAAAGAGGACTTGATGTTATTGATTTTGGATCCACCAATGGGATCTCCCTTACCTTAGCAAGGTATGGGATGGATATCGCAATGACATCACTTCGTTGTATCATCACCGGCTCATAAGTGATGGTTGTCGGTTAGAGAAACTCCTAAATAGGCCTTGATAGTACTTTGAGTGGATTGGACTAAATGGTATACGAGTGTTCATTGTCTAAATTGCATTCTTACTTTAGACTCTTGACTTGTTGATTGAGTTCCCTACTTCTTGAGCTGAGCTATTTGAGTTAATGTTATTCTATCTTTACATGTTTCATTTTGCTATTTTACATACTCGTACATTCTATGTACTAACGTCCATTTGGGCCTGCATCTTTTCATAATGTAGAGACAGGTACTAGTGGTCATTAATAGGCACCTTGTTGAGGACCTATTTGCATTCAGCTAATCGATGAGTCCTCTCATGCTTTCGGAGGATAACATGTTTATGTTCCAACTTTGAGTTAGACATATTTTATTATATTTAGAGGTAGTCATAGGTGTGTCATTTGCATCATTTAGTCAGATGTTTCAAAGGCTTCATAGACTAGACTATTGGGTTATGACTGGATTATATTTTGGCCAAATACATACATAGACACCTAAACTTGTCCTCATTTTTCACTTAGACACCTAAACTAAGACAAGTTCCTAATAGACACCTCAACTGCTCAGATTTGATCCCTTTAAACACTTTTATCCTACTTGGCACTCTCCGGTATTGTTTTTTTAATTTTTCAGCCAAAAATAAATAGTTATGGTCCAAAAAAAAAATTTCTTCATAAAAGTAGATTCACAAAATTCTCAATTATCCAAAAAAAAAATTCCATAAAAGTAGATTCTCAAAATTCTCCGTTAACCATATGCGAAAAAAATTATTATAATTTTAAATAAAATTTTTTTGCACATGGTTAACTGAGAATTTTTAGAATCTACTTTTATAAAAAAAAAAATTTTTTTGGACCGCAACTATTTATTTTTGGCTGAAAAATTAAAAAAATAGTACCGGAGAGTGCCAAGTAGGATAAAAGTGTTTAAAGGGATCAAATCTGAGCAGTTGAGGTGTCTATTAGGAACTTGTCTTAGTTTAGGTGTCTAAGTGAAAAATGGGGACAAGTTTAGGTGTCTGTTTATGTATTTGGCCTTATATTTTTGACTAGTTACTTTCATACTAGTCTTACTCAGTTGATGGATAGATTATTTGGCCTTTGGCCTTTATTTATCATTTATCATTTCTTTTGTTTAAGCATTCTTATTCATTGATGTCTTTCGCTATCAGAATGTGATAGAATGAATGTGATAAGGCTAAGTGGTTTACTTGGGGACTAGCTATAGTCTTTGAGTGTTGGTCACTCCAAGTGTACCCTCTCAGGCGTGACAGTCTTGGATCTAACGATACAGATTAAGTTCCCATATGAGGTCATTATGATAAATATGAGCCCTATTTCTTAAGTACGTAATAACTCAATTCCACTAAAGGGTCCAAAACGCACCCAAAAGCCTCGGAATTCAAACAAAAGGTCGTTTTGGACCAAATTCAACTTTTTAGAGCTAACCACATTGACAGAATTTCCATTTAGGTACGTTTTCTAAGAATATAGACAAAAGTAATATATAAGAATGTTGACTAAAGTCATCTATTGGCCTATTTTGAAGGCTAAAATGCAAAATCCAGTATAAACTAACACCAAGAACCTCAGTACTCAAAACGACCATGCCCTTAGCCTAATTTGGCCATTTCAGGGCTAATGGAATTGTCGAATTTCGTTGTGACGCCATTTGCCTAGACATCACTACCAAACTCACTTTTCTAGTTTAAACAGGCCTTTAATATGGAAAACTGCACATCTTCGAAACGAATGATAAGACAAACAAACTATTTGTTCCAATAAGTCATAAATGACCTGGGGTCACTATAGATAAGCTCTAATCAGCAAAAACAATATGCAAATACATAGAAAAACTTTGTTTTAGTATCCGAGCAGAGTCTAACATTTCATGAGAATTCTCCAATAGACCTATCCAATCTATATTTACATCTTATCATGGCCTATCTATGGCTCAACCCTAACGTTTCAACTTTTATAGAACGAGAATGTATCATTTGTGCACTCAGAGATCGAGTTTTGCAGTAGGGTAGTGCAGGCTACTATAGATCCAGATGGGGTCCTTAGATTTGATGGCTAGTTGTGTGTTCCTAGAGTTGGGGATCTAATTTAGTTGATTTTGCATAAGGTCATGACTCTGGGTATTCTATTCCCCCCGGGCATGATGAAGATGTATCGATATTTAAGACATCATTATTGGTGGGACAGTATACACAGAGATATAGTTGATTATATGTTAATAGGTAAAGGCCGAGCATTAGAGACCTGGCAGAAAATTAAAGAGATTACCCATTCCTAAGTGGAAGTGGGAACAGATCACCACAGACTTCGTGATAGGATTTCCTCAAACTTCCAAGGGTATTGACAACATCTGGGTCATCATTGATCAACTGGCCATGTCAGCTCATTTTCTACCAGTTCAGTCTTCTTACAATGCTAAGCAGTTAGCCCGTATATAAATTCAGAAGGTAGTGCATTTTCATGGGGTATCGCATCTATTATATAAGATTGGGGTTCACAGTTTACCTTCATCTTTTGGAGAGCTTTTTAGAGAGACTTGGGCCCTAGGGTTGACCAAAGCAAAACATTTCATCCAAAAGTTGATGGCTAGTCGATGTGTACTATCCAGGTCCTTGAGGATGTATTGTGGGCCTATGTGTTAGAGTTTGGCAGTCAATGGGATCAGTTTTTAACTCTAGCAGAGTTTGCATATAATAATAGTGACCATTCCAGTATTCGGATGGAACTATTCGAGGCTTTATATGACAAGCATTGTCGCACTCTTATTGGGCGGTTTGAGTCCACAGAGCCCAGACCGTATGGCATAGATTCACTTTAGGAGGCCTTATCTCAAGTCTATGTGATCCAAGACAGATTAAGGATAGCCCAAAGTCGGCACTAGGTTAGGTTGATTATAGACACCAACTATTATGTGTTGATGTTGGCGACCAAGTATTTTTATAGGTATTGCCCTAAAATGAGGGATAAGATTTGGCAAGCAGGGTAAACTTAGTCCCTAGTATATCGAGCCATTTGAGATTTTGAGGGGAGTTGATGCAGTTTCCTATGAGTTAGCTTTGCCTCTAGCATATTCAGCCCTACATTCTATTTTTTATGTTTCGATGTTACATTAGTATGTGCTAGATGAGTCTTATATGTTACAATATGATTCGGTGGAGTTAGATGACTGATTGATATTTGTTGAGGAGCGGGTAGCCATATTGTCAGTGATGTCAGGAAGCTACGCTCCAGAGTTATACCGATAATTAAAGTATAGCGGAAGCAACGTCTGGTTGAAGACACCACCTAAAAGATAGAGCGAGACATGTAGGAGTAGTACCACAACCTATTTGAGTCCTCAGGTATGCCCTTATTTTTACTTTCATGGATGAAAATTGTTTTAGTAGTGGATGTTGTAATGACCTCCAGATCATTTTGGTGTTCTGCATATTTTGCATTGGTTAGAGTATTCTTACCACAAAATATGCACCAAAACTGAAATTTGAGGTCCCCACGACGTTCCTCACGAAATTTCATACAATTTAGGATTTTGAATAGCTAAAAAAGGATATGTAATCACAAAGATATGGCAGTTCGAAGGTTTTATGCTCATCCTTCATGAAATGTTGACTCACGTAGAAAAGGCACCATGAATGCTAAGCTTAGGCTGCCAAGCCTCCATGAATGCGCCCCTAGCCCAGCGAATGTAGAGCTCTGGCTTCTTTAGCTTTCACGAATGCGGCTATCCCTTAGCAAACGCAGAGAGTTATTTTGCTGCGGTTGCACCAGCTAAATTAACCACTCTCCGGGTGTTCCGGGCCCATCTGATGTCGGTTTTCTGCAAACCAACTATGTAACCACACTGATTTCAATATTTTGGATCCAATGATGTGGCCAAAATTTCAAACAAAGTGCATTACACTAAAATGAGGGTCGCACTTCTTCCCAGAAAATTTTTAATTAAAAAAACTGAGAGGGTCAAAATGTATCCGAAAGTCCTACTTATCCAACGAAAGGTCATTCTAAACTAAATTTGATGTTCCAGAGTTAATCACGCCATCCGAATTACCTTTTAAGCAGTTTACAAAGGTTATTATCTAAGATTACTTCTTAGCTTAGTTCAAAACTGATTTTGCCAATTCTCAGTTAAACTCACACTAGAACCCCCAACTCTCGAGCCAACCATGCTCCTAGCCTACTTTGGTCGTTCCGGAGCTGATGGAACCGTCAGAATTTCACTTCGGGCCTGTTTATTAAGACTTTACTAAAAAACTCATTTACGGTCATAATTTTTTGCTTAACTTGGAAAGCTATACAAATCTCAAATGACTCACCCAACAACCAAACTAATGGTATCAACAAGTCATAAACTGCCCTAAGACACTATGAAACTGCTTTGACTGGTAAATTGATTGCGAAAACATAGAAATGTCATGGATGGTCATTACAACATCCCCTACTAAAGGAACTTCCATCCGCAAAAGTAAGGATAAAGGCATACCTGAAGACTATAATAAGTTGGGGTACTGTTCCCGCATATTTGTCTCCAACTGCCAGATAGCCTACTCGATCGGTCGGTAGCACCATTGAACCTTAACCATCGGTATGGCCCTAGTGTGCAACTACCTGACATCCTAGGCTAAAATATCTACAAGCTCCTCAATATAGGTCAAATGGTCATCTAACTCAACAAAATCATACAGAAGCACATATGACTCGTCTGGAATATATCGGCGCAGTATTAAGACATGAAAGACTAGGTGTATGGAAGAATATGCAAGAGGTAGGGATAATGCATATGCAACTAGACCAACTCGCCTCGAAATCTCAAAAGGTTCAACATATCAAGGGTTAAGCTTCCCATTCCGGCAAACTGCATCACCCCTTTCAGGGGCGATACTCTTAAAAACACCTGGTCACTAACCTCAAACCTCAAAAATCAGATCCTGCCATCAGAATAGCTCTAGTGTCGACTCTGAGCTGCCCTCAACCTGTCCTGGATAACTCGAACCCTAGCTAAAGCATCTAGTAATAGATCTATGCTATACGGAATAGGCTCTGTGGACTCAAACCACCCAACAATAGTACGGCACCACCTACCATACAATACCTTAAATGGGGCCATCTGGATACTAGCATGGTAGTTGTTATTATAGGAAAACTAGGCTTAATGGAAAAAATTAATCCCACTGACCACCAAACGCTAACACACAGGCCTGTAAATATCCTCAAGGACCTGAATAGTACGCTTCGACTGGCCATCAGTCTGAGGATGAAATGTTCTACTCAAATCAACCCGGGTGCCTAACTCTCTCTGAAATACACTCCAAAAATTGGAAATGAACTACGAACCTCAATCAGATATAATATATATGGGCGCCCTGTGCAATCGGACTATCTTCTTAATATAAATACGAGCCAATCGCTCATTACTAAGGTAGAATGGACATTGAGGAAATGTGCCGACTTAGTCAACCAATCAATAATAACCCAGATGCTATCAAAACCTCCAGAAGTACAAGACAGTCTTATAAAAAATCCGTAGTCACTTGCTCCCACTTACATTTAAGAGTGTGCGGTCTCTGGAGTGTCCCACTAAGGCTTTGATTCTCGGCCTTTACCTGCTAGCAGCTATGACGATATGACACACAAGTAACAATTTCTCTCTTTATGCCATCCCACCAATAATGTTTCCTTAAATCTAGATTCATCTTCACTGTACCTGGTTGAATAGAGTACTTGGAGTCATAAGCCTCATGCAGAATCAACTGTATCAAATCCCGCACTCTAGGAACATACAACCTATCATCAAATCTGAGAACTCCTTCTGAATCAACTATAGCCTGACCACCAACAACCTGAATAACTTTATCTCCGAAGGTCATCAACAACTCATCCTTGAACTATTTGGCATGAATTTGATCAACCAACGAAGACTGAGCCCCGACTAACGCTAATACCTGAATGGGGTCTGAAACATCCAGCCTGACTAACCTATTAGCTAAGGACTGGATGTCCAAGGCTAAAGGTAGCTTCTCTGTAAATAAGTGGGCTAGGCTATGCATGAGTGGGCTAGGCTATGCATACTCACTCACTTTTGACTCAAGGCATCCGCTACCACATTTTTGCCTGGATAATAGTGAATAGAAAGATCATAGTTAGCTAGTAGCTTAATCCATCACCTTTGTGTTTAAATTTAGGTCCCCCTGCGTCATAATGTATTGTAAGCTCTAATGGTCTCTCTCTCTCTCTCTCTCTCTCTCTCTATATATATATATATATATATATATTATGTGTCTGGTTCTTGAATGCAAATAGTATCACTGCCAACTCTAGATCATGAGTGGGTAGTTAGACTCGTGGGCCCTCAAGTGTCGAGAAGAATAACGCATCAACACACAACCTAACCCAATATGGGAAGCATCACAATAAATAACAAAGATCTCACCCTCGACAAGGAGGGTTAAAATAGGAGTGGTAATCAATAACTCTTTTAGTCTCAAAATTCTACACTCACACTCCTAAAAAAAACAAACAGCACACCTAAACGAGTCAAATAAGTCAATAGAGAGGAAATAGTGGAGAACCCATCAACGAACCATTTGTAATTCCCTACTAACCCAATAAAACTCCTAATCTGTCACAAAAGTTGGCCTAGGCCAACCATGAATCCCCTCAATCTTGGTTAGATTTACCATGATACCCTATTTAGACAACATGTTCCCCAAAAGAGTCACAAACTCAAGCCAGAACTCATACTTGGACAATTAAGCATATAAATCATGATCCCTGAGTGTATATAGCACAGTATCGAAATACCGGGCATGCTGCTCTCGACTCATGAATATACTAGAATATCATACAATTAAAACTACAATGAAAGAATTCAAATATGATTGAAACACATGGGTTATTAGATCCATAAATGCAGTTGGGGCATTAGTCAGCACAAAAGGCATAACCAGAAACTTATAATGGCCATAACAGGTCCAAATTAGAGTCTTCAGAATATCCTCCACCCTGATCCTCAACTAGTGGTATCCTGATCTCAGGTCTATCTTAGAGAACGTCGTTGTTCCCTCTAGCAGATCAAACAAATCATCCATCTGAGACAGAGGATAACGGTTGCTCATCGTCACCCTATTCAACTGCCTGTAATGAATACACATTCTAAGAGTCTTCACGAACAGGATGGGGGCTCCCTAAGGAGAAACACTTGGCTAAATAAAACCCAAGTCCAACAGACCCTAAAGCTGAGTCTTAAGCTACTTAAGCTCTAGAGGATCCATCTGTATGGTGGAATATATATGGGCTTAGTGCATGGCTCAACTTCTATAGAAAAATCAACATCTCTATCTAGCGGCAACCTAGGAAAATTAGTAGAAAATACATTTGGAAACTCATAAACTATGGGCACTGACTCTATAGTAGGAGCCTTGGCTGACACATCGTGAACATGGGCCAAATAGGCTAAACAATCTATATATATAAACCTCTAAGCCTAAATATATGAAATAATACTAGTCAATGCGCAACAAAAATATCCCCGTCACACTACAGGGGACATCCCTAGTATCGCTAAGGTAACAATTTTGGCATAACAATCTAATATGGCAAGCTGTGGAGCTAACTAGTCCATACCCAGAATAATGTCAATATCAAGCACATCTAGCAATATCAAGTCTGCTCGAGTATCAAATGGAAGAGTAACCACACAAAACCTGCATACCTGATCCATCACTAACGAATCCTCCTACTAGAGTCAACACACGAATCTAAGATGAAAGAGGCTCAGGACTTACACCTAAGTCAAAAGAAAAATAAACAAATACGTATGAAAATGTAGAACCAGAATAAACTAGAGCAGAAGTTCGTTGCTAGGAGATAGTAATTATACCTGTAATAGCCTCATCTGAAGCCTCGGCCTCTAACCATATTAGAGTTGCATAGAGATGGCCTTGTCAGCCTCCATCTCTGGCAACACCACAACCATAATCCCTACCGCCTCTAACGGGATCCCTGGAACCTTATTGAGAACTCTACTGATCATCATAGTTCTCATACTGATTGCTTCTACGACCTTGGTCTTGCCGTCAGCCCCTAACAACAGCTAAAGCAGCTGGTTTGGTGGGCCACAAAGCTAAGTATGTTGATCTATGCTCTGGACACTCTTTGACCAGTGATCTAGTACCACACAAACAAAACAACCCAAGTGGCTCGATCTCTGCCATCTCGGCCAATCTGACCCAAAAGCCTATAACTCTAATCAACCGAATAATAAGACACAACATGTCATTATGTAGGAGTATCACTATCTCTTAATCTATATCTAGAAGGATAGGAAGAACCACCCTGACTAGAAATATCAAGAGCCAGACGGCCACCCTCAAAAGCCTACAAAGATGCCTAATACGATAGCTAGACTAAACTTGTTGGAATCTCATTGATGATCTATTACTCTATCCCATAAATCCAAATTAAAATCTACTAAAACATCCCTCATGCCAGGAAAATCTATCACTTCCCTTTGGTCTTCATGACCGAACTACTCAATAGAACAGGCATGATCCATAGTATCTAGATAAGATCGGCTTGAAGTTACCAATGAATGTGTACCCGTCCTCAGTTGTGGTCCCAGGCTGTGTACAAAACAACAAACCCTTTCCTCCTCTATTGGTAGAATCAATGTGGAATACCTGGAGACTTTCTGAAACCTCACCTTGTATTGAGTCACTATCATTGAGCCCAATTCCAGAAGAACAAACTGATTGTGAAGCTTATCCTTGAGGCTCTTAGGAATAAATTTGGTCATAAATGCCTTAGAAAACTCTGCCCAAGTAATAGGTGGTGCATTGGCTGGCCTAGTATGCCTAAAAGTCCGCCACCACTGTCTGGTTAGCCCATATCTGCACCTCTACACTCCAATAATCTTAGTGCCTGCAACCTCTCCATACAAGCTGTCAAAAACTTCTTGGATTTCTCTCAAACTGCCCATGCATATGTCGATGGAGTCAACCCTAGAAAATACCTAAGCACCCACTAATCCTGGAAAGGTGTGCCTCCCTCTAGCTGTGCAACTAGAGCCTTTGTAGTTACATGCTCTACTGGGGTTAGTGTTGGGCCTGTTGAATGCCCCCAAGTGCCACGAATAACTGCCTGGTAGCAACCTGTACCTCAAGTGTAACCACAAAAGCGACTGGGGGCTGTGGGCAAATTGGTGCCTCTTGCTATGTGGGAGCTGGGGCATCCTGTCTCTGCTCAACAAGCTCTGGAGGTAGCTCCCTATTGGGAACTGACGGAATAGCTCTACCTTTACCTAAAGTCCAACCCACGCACGGCATATCTACAGATAAGTGAAAAAAATCAGATTCTAAGAAATCAACAGACAGTTGGCAATACTACATGAGCCAAATCAACAATGCAGGGGTTTCCTAAGAATCTCATAGCCTTCTGAGGATAAATTCCAGATGTGTCTGCACCCATGTGTAGGATTCTAAGAGATGATAGCTCTATACATATGAGACCAATGAACCTAAGGCTTTGATACCAACTTACGAAACCCGATGGTCATGTATTAACTATATCAACGGCACTAGAAAAGTCTAACTGAACAGAACCAGCTAGTGTACCATGAAACCAACTGATGAAAGCCGAGTGGAACCATATTACAACTGTAACACATCAAGGTATAGTGTTTTACATGGGTGTAAGTCTCTAGTGTCTATGCCTATATGCTAATTGGGCCCCCATAAGCCCAGAAGGTATACCTATGCACAATCAGGGAATGTGTAGGTGAAAGGTTACAAGGATCAATAAAATATAGAATGAGATCTCAAGGAGTGTAGAAATAATATCACAAGAGGTCTCGAACCTCTAATCATCACCGGGGGTAGCTAACCTCTTTCCCGACCTAGCCTTAGGCTGGGGAAGTCAGCTAGGACCAAGTGGTATGATAATCAATGGGGACTCTGGCCTAGGAACAATCAACTAAGACTATAACATAAGAACAATCAATGGGGCTATGAACCTATGAAAAGTCATTCGGACCTTAGAAACGTCATCCAAGAGTGGGACCACAGGAAAGGCCACCTAGGACTTGGACCACGGGGAGCATCACCTAGGACTTAGAATCATGAGAAGGCCACTCGAGACTTAGACCATATGATGCGTCATTTGGGACTCGACCCCTGATATAATCATCTGGGAATCAAACCCAAGTATAGTCAACTGCTCGATTGATCTCCAAAGATCTATTTTTCTTAAGTCTTACCATGTGTATATATAGCAATATAGGGCCTAAATAATGAAATCTAAGGCAACACTAGCTTAAGCCTAGACTAAGGCCCACAGAGAGTAGGTAACCAAAAGTGTCCCAGACATCCAGAATAATGATAACAAATCCAGCTAATATGTATAACCAATAATCAGGACAACAATATATACAAGTCAGCTAATACATGTAACAAGTCCCCTAGACAAAATAGTAGGCAACCCAATTGATAAATGCACTAAATATCCCATCAACAACTAAATCCCCAGGTATAGCATCCATCTCACAAATAGGATCACTAGAATAAAGCCTTAGTACATAGTCGAGAGTAAAACGGATGATCAATTTTCCAGATAGACTCATAATCTGAACATCAAGTAATCCAGACACAACGTATCAATATAATCATGACAATATAGTCTTAATGCATAGCATGGAATATAGATGATAACCAGCCTCTAAAAATACTACATATTAATAATACAAGACCACTCACACAGGTAAACAAGTATCAAGATACGCATACTTAATAGTCACATGGCGTAAGTTTACATTTAAGCCCCAACAAGTTCTTTCATAGCTTAATAGTACTAACAACCAGCTAGTATAACAGATAGAACTATTACAGAGCCCAAAACAATGATCACAACCACAAACAATCAAGTATAGCCTATACTTAGTAAATCCTAGAAGTGTACCGACGTATAATAAGTATTTCGGCTCATTCTAAGAAAAGGATAAGCCTAGCCTACCTGAATCTCAGATCATGCTTTTCATCATTAAACCTCACTTATCAGAACAAACACTGTGAATCATCGATATCACATGGTTGTTATAAAAACTACCTAACACAAAAAATTGATAGGTAATTTTTCACAAAAACTAACATATGTCATAGACTTTAGTACTATATGCTACTAATACTACTTACTCATCCTAAGCATGTCGGTTCAAGAGGAAATAAATGTCCTCAGGGAAAGAACATAGGCAAGAAAACCCCTCGGACTCAAAATTTGGGATAGTTATAGGTCATGGTTACTTAAACTTCACCGAGGCCTATAACTACGCACACCTCATCAAGAAAAGTTTGCATTATCCTCAATGCACAAAATACAACTAAAGCAAAGCATAGGGGTCAAAAAGAACATACCTGGGACTTAAGCGCCAGTCTCTACCTTGAATTGCCTCCCAAGCAGTGCCTGATTTATTATCATGGAATGACTTAGACAACTTGGGTACTCAGACTTCACCAAGTATCCATGCTTCTATTGTCTTCACTTCTTCAACATTGCAAAGATATAGTTTGACTCTTTTACTATTTACTTTGAATTTTGTGCCATTTCTCCTTTCCAACTGACCAGCCCCATGGTCGAAAACATGTGAAACTTTGAAAGGCCTAGACCATCCAAACTTGAGATTCCCTGAAAACAACTTCAGTCTGTAGCAAGACCAAATCCATTGGTGCAAACTAGCGATTCTCAATACGACAATCATGATGCTGCTTCATTCTTTGCTTATAAAGGGCTGAACTCTCATCTGCTATCAAAGGAAACTCATCAAGCTTGTTGAGTTGGTTCAGCCGTAAGTTAGTCGCATCATTCCAATCCAGATTTAACTTTTTGAGAGCCCATACCATCTTGTGCTCAAGCTCTACCGATAAGTGAAAATATTTACCAAAGACAAGATGGTAAGAAGACATACCTATTGGAATCTTCAATGCAGTTCTCTATGCCCACAATCTATCATCAATCCTTCATAACCAGACAGTTTGATTTACATTCACAGTCTTGGACAAAATATGATTGATCTCTCAATTGGACACCTCAACTTTCCCATTCGTATATTGATGTAGGGTGTTGCCACCCAATGCATTATTCCATATTTTTCAAGTAGAGCATTGCACAACAATATCGTAGAATTGAGAATCCCTCTCGTTGATGATCGCCTGAAGGGTACCAAACCTTGCGAAGAAATTCCTTTTCAGGAATGTTGTGACACTCTTACCTTCATTATTGGGAAGCATCACTACCTCCACCTATTTTGATACATAGACCACAGCCACTAGAATATACTTGTTCCCATTAGAGCTAACAAACATGCCCATGAAATTTATCCCCCAAACATCGAATAATTCACTCACCATAATGGGGTTTAGAAGGAGCTCGTGCTTGTAGGGAACACCACCTTCTCTTTGGCATCTATCACAAGTTTTGGCATAGTCATGGGAATCATGGTGGATGGTTGGCCGATAGCATCCACACCAAAATAATTTTTTATAATATTTTAAATGATTTGAATACGTTATGATATGGGTTTTAATGACTTTATGATTTTCAAATGGTGAAATGTGCATGGCATCTTATGTTTGAATATTTCATGTTCTAAGTCAAGCCTTGTTATAGCACATTCGAGGATGAATGTTCCAAAGTGGGAGATGAAGTGAGGACCTGGACGTTGTACGACCTAGATGGATCTTGGAAATTTAGTTCCAGAATGTTTTGGACCAAGGTGACACTCCATAGTAATCTACACGATCCCTATGAATATATACGGATCATATAGAGCCTCCTTGGAGTGGCCCTTGGCCTTGTGTAAGGTGTGAGGGCCTTAATGTGAAGTTTGAGAGCAAGGCATACCATGCTTGGACACCACACAGACCTCGTGAGACCATACGGATCGTGTGGGGGACCGCATGGTAGCCTTGGGCTAGAGACTCCAAAGTTTTGAGCCCAAGGCAAGTAAGACGGCCAAGTATACGGTCCGTATGCCCTCCTGCATGAGTTCCGAAGTGAAAATTTTCTAAGTACTAGATCACCATCTCGGAACTTTATCGTGAAGAATTTTTTTTAAGTGGAATAGGATGAAGGAGGCACACAGAGCGTGTGGTTTGGTATGGTCCATACCACCCTCCGTATGGGTACCTACGTTGAATTTTTCCAAGTATGATTTTGGGACCTTCATCGAGTGAAAATTTTCTAAGTGTTGGACCACAGGTAAGTGTATGGTCCATATGGCCTATCATGGACCGTACCACCCTTCTCTGAGATGTAATTTCAATTTTTCAACTCGTTTTATTAATGGCGTTTTCATAATTATAGTTTATCCTAAGGGTCTTTTATGACTTCCTATGCTACCTAAAGACTTTTTTTTGACCTATACTTTATTCCTTTCATTGAGATTCATTCATTCACTGAGAATTCTCTCAAGTCACTCTTAAAAACACTCTTTCAAAGGACTCTTATGAATCTAAGCTTGGGAATCAAGGAAAGGCTCATTCTTCTTCAAATTTCTTCTTGAATCTTCTTCATTAGCTAAGTATGTGGGATTAATTCTTGGTCTCGTTCAACCAAGAAGACGCAAACTCTTTTCACTTGAAATCATGGAATTTCGCTCACTTTAAATATGGGTTTTGGATATTATTGTTTATTAAATTCAATTGAAGTATGAGCTATGCTTTATTGTTGATTTTAAATTGATGTTAGACCTAATATGTTGGATTGCATTGATATTATGAAGATTTGAGTATGCATTGTCCCTTTAAAGTTTGATGTAAGTATGGGTGATCTATATTATGATTTAAATGTGGATTTACTTGAATTTCCTATAATATTAATGATTTTAGATTGATTCTCAATTGCCCAAGTTATTCTCTTGTCATTCAAATGATATGCATTTATGAGCTTTGGATTTTATAAAGATTATGAAGTGGGTAAAGCCCAATTTCGTTTATGTATATCATTTTGATAAAAGTATGACTATGACAAGAATGTGATCACATAAATGTCTATTATTACTGGCTCTTTGAGCATATTAGGTGTTTGCACTATATTGTGAAATGAATGAGCTATTCTTATGCATGAGAAACATGATATTGAGTTATGATTTGGATTTTTAGTGCATAAATAAATGATTATGAAGAATGTTTGGCTTTTAAGCCTAAATATGAATTGAAATGATTTGAAATGAGTATTGTCTCTTTTGAAAGCATGTATAACTATAAGTATTCTCGTCGGATGTTTTGACTTAGCACCGATGGATTGGGTGGCGTTAGGGCTATCCCCAAGGGCCCTTTCCTATTCCTCTAACTATGTGCCAGCATAGGTATATGGTAGCCATTATCGAAATGACCGGGTCGTAAAGAATGGTTACACATTGATATGATATGATATGATAATAGAAATCCTTATGAAATGACGGGGTCATAAAGAAGGTGACTATCCACCGAAATAACGAGGTTCGTAAGGTGTGATGTCGATTACTCTTGGTAGATAATCTTCTCCTACCGATGAAAGGTCTTTATCGGACTATTCATGTAATAGCTGGCATGAGTTTGATTTGTCGATTATAGTCCATCCCCACTATATATGAGTATCATTGAATTTCATGCATCATTGGTTCCATGGCATATTGTTATACTATATCTCTTTCTATATTATATGCCCTTGTCATCAACATTGAATGTAGGTTTGATAAGTCATATGTGTTGTATGCTTGCATACTTAGCACATTTAAAAATACTAATGCATACTAAGGTGTTGATTGTTATAGGAGTCACTTCTGAGGAGAGTGTTGAGTTGGCTGCATATCAATTGAAATATGTGGCTCAACTGTGGTACACTCAATAGTTGATGGAGAGGGCTTGTGGTAATGTTGTTAATTGGGAAGAGTTCAAGTTTGTATTTCTGTATCATTTCTTCCCACTTGAGCTTAGGGAAACCAAGATGATAGAGCATATCAACCTCAAATAGGGTGGCATGAGTGTGAGGGACTATGCCCTCAAGTTCACAAAGCTCTCTAAGTATGCTTCTATGCTTGTGGCTGACCCCCGTGCAAGGATGCAAAAGTTTATCTCTAGTGTCTCCAACTTAGTTGTGAAGGAATGTCAGGCGACTATGCTTTTTCAGAATATGGACATCTCTAGGGTCATGGTATATGCTGAACAGATTGAAAGAGAAGTAGGTGCATGATCCTAAGAGGGCCCGTTATGATGGTGGGAAGTGGTGATGAGTCATGGAAATACAACTCTTGTAACGTTTCAAACATAGGATTTTTGTGCATTCTCAAACAAATTTGTTGTTTTGATGTGTGTTTTTGTTCTTTTTCAGGAAAGTGGTTAAGGAATGGAACAATGGGTGAAGTACAAGAAAATGAATGAAAAATAGCTCAAGTGTTGGCATAAAGAGGCCTCCACAACCCGTGTAGCATCACACGAACCGTGAGAGGCCACGTGGACTTGGCCATTAGGAAATGAAGCAAAGAATGGAACCAAGTAAAGGACCACGGGTGCCTTCACAGCTCGTGTGTCACTACACGAACCGTGAGGCCCATTGTGGCCTCACACTTGGTATGACAGATGATGCTTGGAAGCGTAGCAAGGAGCTGGAATGGAAGAAATCAAGGCACGTCCATGGTTCCTTTTACGGATCGTCGAAACTGACATGGGTCGTGTCGCATATCGTGAAAGTAATGTGAAGTTAAGAATTCACCATTGGAAAATACAAGAATCACACAAGTAGAGAGAGACAGAGCTCGTCACGGACCGTGTGACCAACCACGGACCGTGACGTTGGTCGTGATGCTGGGGAACGAGATGTAAGCGGCAAAATTCAAAGGCAAGGGTTATGGATTGTTTCACTGACCATTGACTCTCACATGGGTCGTAACAGTACACGCGCACTGAGAAGAACTGAAGACCAAGTATTGGGTCATGGACCATTGTACGGTCCTTGTGTTGCCTCATGGGTCGTTTATTGGATTGTACCCATGTCGATGCTATTTTCCTATTTTAAGTTGGATTAGTTTTTTCCTTGTATATATATATATTATTTTTATTCCATTTATTTAGTCTTTGGCGGTTGGAGACAGAGAACTAAGGAAGAACACAATTTAACATTAATTTACGTTGAACTCTTGGATCTTAATCATCTCTTTAGAGATTGTAATCCGTGGATTCATCACTTTTTCAATAGTAAGTTCTTTATCATGACTTCTTTATATTGTTGTGGGCCATTTATCTTGAAGATGCTAGGCTAAACCCACAAATAGGGTTATGGGAACCATGAAAAAACAATAAGATAGACGAATTTGGGGTGAATATTTGGATTGATTATCGTATTTATCATAGTATTCTTCGCTTCAACTTCTTCCTTGATGAGTCGACGCGTTAGGGTAAGTCTATATTCATTACATGCCCGGAAGGGATGTAGTGATTAGGATAAGAATTCTATGATAGAAATATAGGATTTTTAACCTAGTTTAAGTACTTGAGACTAGAAGGTGAGAGTATTCTGAGATCTATAGCAAGGGTTAAAAATGTGTATGTTCTGTGACTGGAAGGTGATGAATGAAATGCATCTAAGAAGGACCGGAAGGTGAATTAGGTGTTATATAACTTGTTTGATCTTATATATGTAATCATGAACGGGTTTACCACAAAAATTTGGCTATCGTATTGGACATCATGGGGAACACATTCCTAACTTCTCATCAATTGTTGAAAATCCAGTAGTCACTGCACTCTTTCATTATTTTACTTTAGTAACTTAGTTTGAACATCAAAATCTCTCCATTTATGTTATGCACTTTTATTTTAAACATAGATATTACATCTGAAAAGGGATGTTAATAGATTTATTCTCACGCATTCCCTGTGAGATCAACTTCAACTCTTGTTGAGTTCTATATTTGATCAACAGCAGCTTTACTATTCTTTTTGGAGTGTAAATTTAGGCGTATCAAATTTTGGTGTCGTTGACGGGGAATACGACGATGTAATAGTCTATTAGTTGCAACTTTTAGTGTGTAATACTAGTCCCTAATTTAACTTTTATTTCTTGTTTTTTTCTCTTTGTAGGGAACTACCGTTGGCTGCCAAACACCCGAAGTAAGGATGAAGCACTTTTTCCCTACGACCCCGGGCTCACTAAGTCGATCCACAAAATGAACGCCCAGGACCGCGAAGCAGCAAGGCTGAGAGAGTTAGTTGTGAATCCTGTAGAGGGGGAAATGACGGTCTGGGCGAAGATGACCTCACTGGTAATGAGGTGCCACCAGCGGAACCACTTCAACAAGTTCCACTTGCGCCACCCTAGCAGCAACCTATTTTGAGACTCCAAGTTCCCCAACAGCCCCAAGCAGTGAATGAAGATGATGAAGGTGTTGGACACTAGAGCAATAGTGCTTCCTCCACTACCTGCAGGTGTCAAGTTCACCATCTCTAGCACTATGCTGCAAATCCTATAGTTAAAAGGGATGTTCAATGGAGCAACAACTGAGGACGTAAATCTGCATGTCATGAACTTCTTGGCAACATGCCTGTCACGCCCCAAAGAGAAGGGAGGCGCGACTGGCACCTGACACCGTTATTGGCCGGGTAAGCCACTTAACATGCTAGTTAACTAAACTAGGAACCAGAAGAAAGTCAGGCAACATGAAGTCTAAAAGACTAAGCCTGGACATTTTAGGTCATAACCTGGTCAACCGTAAACCATGTACATCAAGATAGGTAAACCAAAATGATAGAGTACCAGTTAGCTGACAAGGCCGCAACAATAGAGGTACAGGCACACACTATATATGCATGCCAATCTGATGATTGGAGACTGAAAGGCACAAAAGAACCAATCCACAGTAACATGTCCACAATAGCCTCTAAGAGAACCACTAATACTATTGGGACAGGGCCCCGACTATACCCCAACTGTACAACAAAAAGTAAGCATCCTGTGAAAGCTCCAGGAAGAGGTGGAGCTTACTATATTACAACTGAACGGGGCTCCTAGTGGAGGGGTAAATCAGAACCCCTACCTGAACCTGCACACACGAAATAAAATGCAGCGTCCCCAGGCAAAGGGACATCAGTACGAATAGACATGTACTGGTATGTAAAGCAGGAAGTAAAATCATAGATAATCATAGTAAAAAGGGTAATAGAAACACCACCTGTAACCAAAACTCAAGTAGCCTTAATGACCAATAAGCAACCTCCTAACAATCAAATATGCACGATATGATCGAGTGTCACATGTCGTGAATACATATATATAGATGCAAATGCATGACATACCCAACCAAATGCTAGCAATGGTGGTCATTTCTGGTAGCTAACCGGCATCATATCTGCCAACCCGTGGCCATTTGTACCATATACATATATATATATAGAATCATTTGGGAAAATAAGCCCCATGCCTTCGATTATAGCTTGGAGTCCATGCATAACATGCAATGTATGATATGAATGTTGAATGTACATAGTAGGCCATAGGGAGAACTTACCAGTCTTGGCTCATTGGTACACTTATTCCCATAGCATCATAATCATTGTCATTTAGCCAATCTTGGCTCATTGGTACACTTATTCTCATAACATCACAATCGTTGCCATAGCATATACACATGACTCGTGGGATCTTACATATCCTTTTAAAAAGGTTGGGAACTTAACCCAACATTTAGAGTGAAGCCTTAACTTTGAAAATGTTCATAAAGGTGCTTTACATAATGCTTATACTTGGTCCTATATAAATTAGTAAAATAAAGTATTTAAATAGGATCAAGTGCCTTAGTCATTTAAATAGGAACATTTCACTGGAGAATATTAGGAACCAACGCATTACTTGTCAAATGCTTCAATTATATTTTTGTATAGAAGAAGGATTGATTATGAATACTACATTCCCTTCGCATTGTACTTCTATTTAATGGCACTACACCAAGAAGAGAAACACCTCGAACATATAAATAGGTAGCCGGAAAAACCGACAAATTGATATATGAATATTGAATGTCCAGTTTAAGCGAACAAATGGTATTTTTATCTAATACCATCATGAAAAGAACTCAACTGAAATCCCAGTGCCTTTCACAGAAGGTATTTCTAGCAACAGAATAGTAAGATATTGCATTTGACATTTTAGGAAACTTCCCGGATTTCGTGCTGAAAGGAGGGACGATGCTTCGCCTTAATATACCTCTCCAACAAACGTTCAATTGCCAAAAGTTTCTTCACAAAAGTTGCTTCTTATTTATTAAGCTTCGCAACAACTATATATATGCAGCTTAAAGACACCTATAAACAGTCAGAAATTTAGCATTAATGACCAGATTCGGCAAGGAGCATTTACACGAGGAAATGTCCGTAAAACTTCGTAAAAATGACCGTAAAGGAGCCCCAAAATTATTATCTGAGCACATCAGCTGCAAACTAACAATAATCAGCAAGAACACCATTTTTTTACACTCCAAAAACAGCCCCAAACTCAGCTAATAAGAAGGGAAAATAATTGCAAAGTGTAAGACACACATTTCTAGGCACGGGGATGAATTTTAATGGTAAAAACGCGAAAAAACTTACCTAAATCACTTAGAGAACTTTTGGGAGTTTTCTCTTCAGTTTCTTACTGCTTTTGGGATGAAAATGGTTCATTTTGAGCTTTAAAATGTCAAAATAGCCGACTTAAAGTTGATCTTGACCCGACACGGACCATGACCCAGTTTCCTGCTCGGGCAGTCCCAGTGTGACTGTCATAACTTTTTATTCTGAGGTCGGTTTGATGCGCGGTTTCATGCGTTGTAAACTAGACTCATAGATCTTTAATTTGATAGATAATGGACCTTCTAACTTCTTATAGTTTGGGAGATATGGCATGTTACATTTGACCCAAATTTAAGAAGAATTTCTTAAAGAAACTTACGGTAACCTTGGCCAACCTTTATCTTGCCACTTTCTTGATTCCAAAACTTAACGTATGACCTTTCTGATATTAAAATAACTTTTAAAAATCCATTATTAGCAAATCATACACTTTTAGTCTCATCTGAAATGTGAAACCTAATTTAAACCTTCCAAAAAAGACGAGGTACCACTTGGGCCATTTCTTTAACCCCGAATGTGTATTTAGGGGATTCCTTTGGCTTAAAACTTTAGGTCCTTGATATTACCACTTAATGGCGGCCTTATTATCCTTAGGGGCCAGCAAAAATCACATATGCCTTATATAACGCCACACTATTTATATAATGGAAGACGAGAAACACGGGGTCTCACAATGCCAATCGTCCGAAATTTTAGGGGTCAGTCAACAAGCGCTCCGGTTGGGTTATTCCTATTGTCTCTTTCACATTAGGCAACAAAGTGGCTGAATGAGCTTCCTTATGTTTCCATCCACAATTGGGAGAGTTCAAAGACATTTTCTTGGAGAGGTTCTTCTGTGCGTCGAGACAGTTAAAGATCAAAGATGAGATTTGTTCTCACAAGCAACTGTGGAATGAAGCACTATCTGAAACTTATGAGAGACTCATTCAGAAGCTCAAGCAATGCCCCAAACACCATCTCACGAATGAGCACTTAAAAGTAGTCTTGTACAGGTCTTGTAACTTTGTGACTAAGCCTATGATTGACGCGGCATGTGGAGGATCATAGAACTCCAAAAAATTCCCAAACATTATAATGATCTCGGGTAAGGTAGCTAAGAACAACAGGACACGGTACACTAGAAATGGAGACTTTTCTGGGTTTACCTTCGAGATGACTGCGGAACAAAGAAAAAAGGAGGAAGAATAGGATCAAGACATGGCCCATGTGCAGACCTAGATGGACTTGCTGAGAAAGAGGCTACTTGGTGGAGGCCTAGAAAGAGTAAAGGTTAGGTATATAATGCCCAGGTATGATGATCAATGCTATAATTATGATGAAAAGACTAACTTCTTGAGCAATCGGGGGGTTACCGGGCATTCAACTCTGGTAACCAAGGTCAAAACTATAGTCATGATAACTACCAAGAGAACTAGAAAAACAAAGATGGCTATAGGAATTGGGAGTGCCAAAATGATAATGGTGGAAACTCGAAACTAGAGGAGATGATGGCACAGGCTCTTGTAAAGTAGAGCCCACCGAGGCAGGGGTGCTAGATATGAAAGGAGAAATATCCAATGTTTGACAACTAGTTGACTTGCGTTCCACCTTGATCAAGCAACTAGAGCAACAGATAGGGCAACTATCAGCTTCATTGAATCAGAGAAATGTTTGGTCACTTCCTAGCGATACTATTCAGAACTCGAAAAAATGATGGTCACTAAATGGCAGTGACCACGAGGAGTAGTAAGGTGCTTTCTGACCCTATTGTAGTCAATGATGTAGGTCTCAATAAAGCTGGTGGCATGGTACCTCACCCATTGGAGGTGCATAATGATGACGCAAGTGATGAGATTGATATGGCTTCAGCAGAGCCTGAGGTTGCTAAAGATGCCAAAGAGTCAGACAAACTAGCTACTCAATCTCTACCAGTCATTTCTGACCCTATTGTAGTCAATGATGTAGGTCTCAATAAAGCTGGTGGCATGGTACCTCACCCATTGGAGGTGCATAATGATGATGCAAGTGATGAGATTGATATGGCTTCAGTAGAGCCTGAGGTTGCTAAAGATGCCAAAGAGTCAGACAAACTAGCTACTCAATCTCTACCAGTCATTCCAAAGCCACTACCACCATTCCCATAGAGGTTGAGGAAGAAGGTTGAAGATGGCAAGTTTCAGAAATTCTTGTCTATGCTGAAGGAGCTTTTAGTGAATATCCCTATGCTGGAAGCACTTGAGTAGATGCTTGGCTACGCTAAGTTCATGAAAAACTTAGTCTAAGAAGAGGACAACCATGATCAAGCTGACAAACAATCTTCATCACTATAGCACCATTACTACAAGACCCCTAGTTGAGAAGAAGAAAGATTTAGGAGCTTTCACTATCCCATGCACTATTTGAGCCTATGACTTTGCATGGGCTCTCTATGACTTGGGTGCCAGCATCAACTTGATGCCGCTGGCAGTTTACAAGCCGTTGGGCTTAAGAGTTCCCACACCCACTACCATGCGGCTACTTATGAAGGACAGATCAATGAAGCAGCCCATGGGGATTTTGTGCGATGTACTGGTCCGTGTGGGCAGGTTCATCTTTCCTGCGGACTTTGTCATTCTAGACTTCCAAGTGGATTTTAAGGTCCCCATTATCCTAGGTAGACCATTTCTGGCGACTAGCAGGGCATTAGTAGATGTGGAGCATTGGGAGCTTACCTTTAGGTTGAACACTGAGGAGGTAAAATTTAATGTGTGTGTTGCAACGAAGAGACCCAAAGAGGTACCTGTAATGTCTATCCCGGATGTGGAAGATGATTGTCTTTCTGAAATTCCACTTGAAGAAAAGATGAGCACTGACACATTAGCGGCGGTGTTAATGAACTTCCCAAAGGATGGTATCGATGGGTACAAGGACACTGTGAATGCTTTGCAGGGCAAGTGAACCAGATCATTTGTCCCCAGGAAGTTAGACTTGGACCTACAGAATAGATTGACTCCACCAATCAAATCATCTATTAAGGAGCCTCCTGCTGTAGAGCTCAAGGAGCTAGCGCAACACTTAAGGGATACATTTTCTAGCACTAATAACACCCTTCCTGTGATTGTGGTTGTAGACGTTCCAGAAGTTTAGGTGAAAGCATTGTTGGGGGTCCTCCAAAAGTTCAAAAAAGCTATTGGTTGGACCATTATAGATATTATAGGGATTCCTCCAAGGATATGCACACACAAGATCAAGTTGAAGGATAACTGTGTGCCCAGCATCAAACACCAGTGCAGTCTAAATCCACCCATGCAAGAGGTGGTGAAAAAGAAGATTATCAAGTGGATGGATGCTGGGGTGATATACCCCATCTTCGATAGCAGGTGGTTTAGTCCAGTATTATGTTTTCCTAAGAAAGGGGGCATGACAGTGGTAGCCAATGATAAAAATGAGCTTGTCCCCTTGCGACCTATCACTGGGTGGAGAGTGTGCATGGACTACCGGAAGCTAAATAGATGGAATTTGAAAGATCATTTCCGCATGCCCTTCACGGACCAGATGTTAGACAAGTTGGCAGGTAGAGGGTGATACTGCTTCTAGGACAGGTACTCAGGCTACAATCAAATATCTATAGCCTTGGAGGATCAAGAGAAGACCACTTTCACTTGCCCATATAGTACTTTTGCCTTCAGGAGAATGCCTTTCAGGTTATGCAATGCCCTAACCACCTTCTAGCAATGTATGATGCAGATTTTTTCCAACATAGTCGAAGACACCCTTGAGGTATTTATGGATGAATTCATTATAGTGGGTGATTCCTTTGATGATTACCTATTGAACTTTAGTAGGGTACTACAACGTTGTGAGGAGTCAAACTTGGTGTTAAAATGGGAGAAGTACCACTTTATGGTTAATGAGAGGATAGTCCTTATCCATAGAATTTCTAATAAGGGTATAGAGGTGGACAAGGCAAAAATTGAGGTTATTGAGAAGCTGTCACCTCCCATCTCTGTGAAGGGGGGCTAGAGTTTTCTTGGGAATTGGGGCTTCTACCACCAGTTCATAAAAGATTTCTCCAAGATTGCACACCGACTATGCAAATTATTGGAGAAAGATGCCAAGTTTTAAGTTTGATAATAGCTGTCGGCATGCCTTTGAGACCCTGAAGCAAAAGTTGATCTCTGCACCTGTGGCAGTTTCACTTGATTGGGCTACCCCTTTTAAGGTTATGTGTGATGCGAGTTGAATTGTTGGGGGTGTGGTGTTTGGGCAGAAGCGCAACAAGATTGTTCATCCCATCTACTACGCCATCAAGACCCTCAATGATGCTCAAAAGAATTATACAATGAATAAGCGAGAGTTGTTGGCTGTGGTGTACGCATTTGCTAAGTTCGGGGCCTAGATATTGGGCACGAAAGTGATTGTGCACACCGACCATGCAGCATTGAGATACCTCATGGCGAAGAAAGACGCTAGGCCGAGGCTGATTAGATGGATTCTCTTACTGTGAGAGTTTGACTTTGAGGTCTAAGACAGGAAAGGAACTGAAGAACCAGGTGGCAGACCACTTGTCCAGGTTGGTGGATGAGTCAAGAGCTAAGGATTGGTTGAACATCGATGATTCCTTTCACGATGAGCCGGTATTGGCAACTTCTGTTGATCTAATCCTTTCGTTTGCTGATTGTGCTAACTTTCTAGTGAGTGACATTATACCTGAGGGCCTTAACTCTCACTAGAGCAAAAAGTTCATGATGCGCGCAGGTACTTCTGGGATGACCCGTACTTGTTCAGAACATGTACTGATGGGGTTACTAGGCGGTGCATACTAGAAGCAGAGATGATGAGCATCATAGAGACCTATCACTCTTCCTCAGAAGGGGCCATCATGGTGGTGCCAGGACAGCGAAGAAGATCTTGCAATGTGGATACTATTGGCCCACCATCTATAAAGAAGCCCATGACTTGGTTCTAGGTTATGAACAGTGTCAGCGACAGGGCAACATCTCTAGGCATCAAGGGTCGCCCATAACCCCTATCCTGGAAGTAGAAATGTTTGACGTCTAGCGCACTGACTTCATGGGCCTATTTGTGAGCTCCTATGGCATGAAGTATATCTTAGTGGCAATAGACTACGTCTCCAAGTGGGTGGAGACAGTTGCATTGCCAAACAACTAAAGCAAGAGTGTTATCCAATCTCTGAGGCAGAACATCTTCTCCGAATTTCGGACACCCTGTACTATTATTAGTGATGGGGGTTCCCACTTTTGTAACAAGATCTTTCGTGTTGTGCTAAATAGGTATGGGGTATGAAAACACAAGGTGGCCACACCCTGTCATCCAATGACAAGTGGGCAGGTTGAAGTTTTGAATAGGGAGATCAAGAAGATCCTAACTGAGTTTGTGAATGCAACTAGAACTGATTGGGCCCGGAAACTCGATGATGCACAGTGGGCTTACAAGATGACTTACAAGACCCCCATTGGTATGTCCCCATTTCAATTTGTGTTTGGTAAAGCCTACCATCTATCTATGGAGTTCGAGCACAAGGCACTTTGGGATCTAAAAAAGCTGAGCAAGAATTAGGATGAGGCTGCTGATTTGAGACTTGACCAACTCAATGAGTTGGATAAGTTTTGCCTCCAGACTTATGAAAGGGTAGCACTTTATAAAGCTAGGATGAAGTTCTAACACGACAAGCATATCGCACCACGAAGTTTTAGTGTTGGTGACAAGGTTCTTCTATACAACTCCAGATTGAGTTTGTTCCTAGGTAAGCTCAAGTCTAGGTGGTTTGGCCCATATAAAGTCATCTAGGTATTCCCACATGGTGTGATAGAACTTGAGGCGAAAACTGGGCATCGATTCAAAGTTTATGCGTAACGTGTGAAGCAATACTTCGGTGTTACAGATAAAGCCTCCCTTAGTAATTGAGGTCATGCAGCTTAATGAAGTCTGAGTACTCAATGCAACTGTGTCGTGCCACGATGTTAATCCAAGCACCTTATGGGAGGCAACCCATGCATTGTAAAGTAAAAAAACAAAAAAAAAGTTATTAATTAATTATTGTTATATGTCATGTATTTTTTTGTTTTTGATTTGTGTTTCCAGGTAGGTATAGGTGTCATTTTTGGGAGTCATGATCTTACACATTGTGGGAGGCATGATAAGAGGCTAAAGTAGCCAAAACATCGCAAAGGTGAGCACCACGTGCGCCCACACGGACCGTGTGGCATGGCCCCTCATGGTGTCGACTGTGTGACACGTGTGCCCCAGGTACGTTGTTCAAAATCTCAGGAGGGGGAAGACGGAGGGTCCAAATGGACGATGACACGTGAAATGGCCCGTGAGGCCACCCGTCTAAATATGTGCATGCTAGGCTCATTTTTCAATTACTCAAGGATGGTCAAACGGACCATGACACATGTCATGAGCCGTGAGGCCACCCATGGAGATGATGTCAATCAATGCGTTCCAGGTACGTATTTAAATTCATCAAGTGTGGGTATTCGGGCAGTCCACACGGACGGTGCCACGTGACACGGGCTGTGAGGCCGTTCGTGGAGGGGAGAGAGCCAATCAACACGGTTGACACAGAGTATTTTAAAATGCTCACTTGTTCTTAACATGCCTCATTCATGATTTTCTCAACCTTTCTCCATCCGCATGCCCTTTCTTTCTAAAACCCACCAAAAATTCTATCTTCTTTGTTACAATTAGTGAAGCAATCTCACGATCTGTAGCGTCCATCTTAATATGGATTTCCATAGTTCAAGAAAGTCATCACCCTCCTTTAGTTTTTCATGAAGTAAGTTATCATCCCTTTTTCTTCTTATTTGTTCTCCAGTTCTAATGTAATAAATCTTGCTTGAAACTAAGTTTTTCTTGATCTAGAGTGTCAAATTTCTTGTCTTTTGTGTTGGGTATTACATTGGGTGGTGAAAATCACCATTATTGAGTGTTTTCATTATCGTTCAGAGTGTTTGGTGATTTTAGTGGCTATTTATATTTTTGTTTAGTGGAATGGTGTGCTTCTTGTTATGTAATGCTTGGGGATAGCGTGGTATAACTCAATATTAAATGAACATGCCTGATTTGTGAGTTGAAAATGAGAGGCTTTCGAGGTGGCTCGACATAGAACCCATCACGGCCTGTACGCCATGTAACGGGTTGTGTAGGATGTCATGCATGAGCCCTTAGCATGCAAAGCATAAGTTAGTGGTCATGGAGCCCATCACGGTCCATGCAGCTTTTCACGGGCTATGTGGGTCACCCGTTGCAAAGACCTCTTCATGACATGCCCAAGTGTCCTACGTCGACCCACCCTCATGGTATGTGTACCTTGTCACGGCCTATTTGGGGTCCCTTTTAGGTACTCACTGATCTAGGTACCCACTGATTCAAACTTGTGATCTTTCACCTAGGTTGATTTTGTTTAGTTTTTCCCACCAGATTCAAGTGCAATTTTCCTATGATAGACCAGGTGATGTCACTCATAAGGGTTATTGTCACTTTTGTAGCAATAGGGAAGCTTGAGTACCTGTTAGTGTGTCAGCCTGCTCGTTCCAAAATCTCTAACCATTTTATTCATTTGTGACACTTGCAAGTACGATGGGTCCACGTCGAAAGTAAACCCAACCTAGAGAGGAGCTTGGGTCACATCTCCACGATTCCCCTACTAAATCATTTAGTCATCAAAAGGGGAGTGACTCAGGCGATGACTTTTATGGAGGGTCTGAGGTTTGATTTACTGACAATTCTCCCCTTACACCCTTTGCACTACGAGGGCTTGTGCAACGGGCCGAACCATATCCCCCTAGTCTAATGAGGGGGTTCCTGATGCGAGAGTTGAGAAGGAGGAGGATGCCTCGGAGCAGGAGGAAAAAGCACAAACCCCGGAGGCGGGCCAACACCACACTGATGCTGAGGTTGACGAGATTGATCTTGGGATAGTGATGATGAAGCCACACATTATGCGGTCTCCCGGACGACAGATCTTGAAACTGCAAGGTGGCTTATCACATTTTTGTGAGGCGTTAGACAGTCCCAAGCGCTAAGAAAATTTACACTAAGGGGCTAACCAAAGGCTCCGGGGAGTTTCAGCGGCAGTTCATCATCCGTGAGGTTCGGGTCCTCACTGATCAACTCGATGGGTACCCGGATATCAGAGATGTGTTTGACTCGTCTCAGTTTTGATGGATGGTACAACCACCTGGCTACTATGGGTCAAAACTCATTACAGAATTTTATTTGAGTCACGCTGCCAGTCTGTTAGACTCTATATAGGGAAACCATTCCAAGAAGTTGAAGAAGCAGCTAGCCCTTAGATTGTTCCCGGGGGAGCATGTTATGGCAACACACTCCAACCTTCACATGCCCTCCCGTATGGGCTTTGGAGTGAAAATTTTCTAAGCATTGGATCACCGTCTCAGAACTTCATCATGAAGAGTTTTTTCCTAAGTGGAGTGGGACAGAGGAGGCACACAGACCATGTGGCTTGGTACAGCCCGTACCACCCTTCGTATGGGTGCCTATATTAAATTTTTCTAAGTATGGGATTACTGTTTTGGATCCCTGTCGAGTGAAAATTTTCTAAGTGTTAGACCAAGGGCAAGTATACGGTCCGTATGGCCAATCATGGACCATACCACCCTTCCTTGAGATGTAATTTTAATTTTTCAACTCATTTCATTAATGGCACTTTCATAATTATGATTTATCCTAAAGGTCTTTTGTGACTTCCTATGCTACCTAAACACTTTAAATTGACCTATTCTTTTATTCCTTTCATTTAAATTCATTCATTCACTGAGAATTCTCTCAAGTCACTCTTAAGAACACTCTCTCAAAGGACTCTTGTGAATCTAAGCTTGGGAATCAAGGAAAGACTCATTCTTCTTCAAATTTCTTCTTGAATCTTCTTACATTAGCTAAGGTATGTGGGATTGGTTCTTGGTCCCTTTCAACCAAGAAGGCCCAAACTCTTTTCACTTGAAATTTCATGGAATTTTGCTTATTTTAAATATGGGTTTTGAATATTATTGTTTATTAAATTCAATTGAAGTATGGACTATGATTTATTGTTAATTTTAAATCGATTTAAGCCCAAATATGTTGGATTGCATTGATATTATGAAGATTTAAGTATGCATTGTCCCTTTAAAGTTTGATCTAAGCATGGGTCATCTATACTATGATATAAATATAGATTTAATTATGGATTTACTCGAATTTCCTATTGTATTGATGATTTTAGATTGAATTTCAATTACCTATGTTATTCTCACATCATTCAAATGATATGCATTTATGAGCATTGGATTTTATGAAAATTATGAAGTGAGCTAAGTCCAATTAGGTTTATGTATATCATTTTGATAAAAGTATGGCTATGACAAAAATGTGATCACATAAATGTCTATTGTTATTGGTTGTTTGAGCATATTGGGTGCTTGCACCATATTATGTAATGAATGAGCTATTCTTATGCATGAGAAACATGATATTGAGTTATGATTTTGCTTTTTAGCCCATGAATGAATGACTGTGAAGAATGTTTGTCTTTTAACCCTAAATGTGCATTGAAATAATTTGAAATGATTATCGCCTCTTTTGAAAGAATGTATATGTATAAGTATTCTTGTGGGATGTTTTTCTTTAGCACCGATGAATTGGGGGCATTAGGGTTATTCCAAGGGCCCTCTCTCATTCCTTGAACTATGTGGAAACATAGGTATATTGTAGACACTACCAAAATGACTGGATATAATGAATACACATTGATATGATATGATATGATATGATATGATATGATATGATATGATATGATATGATATGATATGATATGATATGATATGATATGATATGATATGATATGATATGATATGATATGATATGATATGATATGATAATGGAAATCCTTCTTAAATGATGGGGTCATAAGATTTGTGACCATCCACTAAAATGACGAGGTTTGTAAGGTGTGATGTAGATTACCCTTGGCAAGTAATTTTCTCCTTAAAAGGTCTTTATTGGTCTAATTCATGTAATAGATTGCATAAGTTTGATTTATTGGTTATAGTCCATCCCCACTATATATGAGCATTATTGCATTTCATGCATTATTGGTTTCATGGCATACTGTTATAATATATCTCTTTTTATATTATGTGCCCTTGTCATCTAACATTGAATTCAACTTTGATAAGTCATATGTATTGCATGCCTGCATACTTAGTACATTCAAACATACTAACGCATACTTTTTCCTACATGATCTAACCATGTAGGGACTGAAGACTACCTTCATCCACCGTACAACGGTTAGGTTGGATCTTGAGATTGCTTGTTGTGATGAGTCCTATCTTCCAAGGACCAACTACCATTCCTCTACCTATGGTGTTTTCGTTTTTGTAATTTACTTGAGGGTGAGCCCGCGGTATGTTTTTGCCCCCGTCCTATCTTATGACTAGAGGCATTGTTGGACATCTTGTAAACTCTTTTATGTTATATGCTAAGTTTTGTATTCGGAGATTATGCCTTAGATATGGTAACCTATCGATTATCATTATGTGGTTTGTCTATGGGTATTATGATATATTTAGATGTTATGGTGTGAAAGATCCTTAGTCTCGAATTGTGCCCATAGCATGAGTCATATTTACCCATCCCTTAGTACTTATGTGCTATGTGTTATGTGAATCCATGTTACTCCCTTTCCTTATGACATCCCATAGCGTGGGTCCTACTATCCCGTCCCCTAGAACTATGTGTTTACTATTGGTTTACGCTTCCGAACCAATGTTGTGAATATGGATACTTTGAGGCTAGTTTGGGGACTCTTGGGTTCCCATTCGCCATGTCACTCCTAGGCCCTAGGTCCAGGTCGTGACAAGAATGAGACTCAATTGTTTGATTAATGCTAGAGATGTGAGATTTCATCCCCCTCAAGTTCTCATTTTGAGTGTTTGCCTTCTTCAATAGTCTGTCGAACATCTCCTCAATTCGAGAGCAACAAGCACCAGAGTCTCGATTATGTAGTGGTACATATGGACCATTTCTGTAACCATCTATACCTCCCCGCTCAGCATCTCTGTCTTGGCCCCTATTCTTGTCACAGTAGCCTCTGAAAGCTTCAAGCTTATTAAAGTTCTGGTCTTGGTTTCCTTGACCTTGGTGTGAATAGTCTTTATTGGACCCTTGGGCGTTGGTACAAAAAAACCACCATCTAATCAGTGACAAAGAAAGTGTCCTCCTCATAGTAAGGCTCCTCATACATGGGTGCTCGTGGAGGCTGATGAATTACCAAATTCACACGCTACTAGCTCTACTTCATCAACAACCCCACATTAGTGCTAATCCGAGCAAGCTCTTGCATCATCTCCACATTTATCTTTGCCTGCTCAGAATTAGAACTAACTAAGAATGAATTTTTAGTTGTTGACTTGTCTCTCGTTCCTCATGCACGATTCATCTTGACCACTCTCTTTAACCTTTGAGCTATCACTGGAAATAGACAATCTAGAAATGAGCCTCCCATGATAGTTTTAGCAATAGTTTAGCTATTTTTGTCCAGGGATTGATAGAAGATTTTCACCAAGACATCATCAATGATCTTGTGGTTAGGGAAACTCCTTAGGCACTTTGTGAATCTGTCCCATGTGATTCTGATCGAATCACTAAGCATTTGCTCAAAGTTGTTGATTTGATCCTTCAACTCCAGCTTCTTTGACTTAGGGAAGAACCTCTCCTAAAAGGCCTTCTGCATTCTGCCCAGCTGTTGATTGAACTCTGTAGGAGCTTGGATAACCATAGCGTTGCTTTACCTATTAGAGAAAAAGGGAAGACACAGCGCCTGATGACATCCATGGACAAATTTTGACTTCCCATTATACTCTTGCAGATGAAGACAACATTGTGTAAATGTTTATGCGGATCCTCTAATGGTGAGCCCGCGAATAACCCAAGATTTTGCAGCATTTGAAGTAACCCACTCGGAATGACAAACTTTGTGTAATCTGGTAGTGAAGGTAACATAATAGCTCTAGTGACATACATCGCCATAGGATCAAGCCTGTATTGATTCTATGTGTCAGTTGCGGCTTGAAGATCCTATGGTGGTAGATTAGCATCCTCAAGTGGAGATGGGTTATTGTTATTATTTTTTTTTTTGGTTCAGTGCTGCATTCACTACATCATTTGCAGCATTGTTCTCATTGTTCTAGGCCATTTTTCTCAATGTCTTCTAGATCTCAGGGTCAAATGGAGTCAAGGTTTTGCCTCCACTACAAGTGTTGTGCATACACTACACTTGCACACTGAAATAAAACAAAAACAACAAATAAATGTAAAATGGGAGAAATAAGTCTTAATCCCCGAATTACTCAAATTAAACCAGTCGAAAGTTGTATTCCCTAGCAATGGTGCAAAAATCTTGATGTCACCCTAGCTACACCTCCTTTTTGAAGGTTTAAGCGATCGTTGTCAAGATATATAACCTAATCAAAGTTAGGGTCCAACCCATAGAGAATATGGTCTAGACTTGGAGCAATTGCAAGCAAGTCGAATGAATTAACCTACTTATTTCCCCAAAGGAGTATTTTGTAATTGCAAGAAAGTAAACCTAAACTAGAAGCAAGTGTTGTGAAACTAGTGAGAGAAGTAACTACGGTATCATGTTCCCCATGATTTCCTAACTTAGTATCACTAGATAATTTTACTCTTTTCTAGTATGTAGCATGCAGAACGGTAAGTTAAGTTTACCAAACGCTTAGATCCAGGCAAGAGGTAAATTTCAACGTGATTTGATCCATCCCCACGGTATGACATTACTAAACCTTACCTATTGTTCCAGTACAACCTCCCATTGATCCAGTTCGGTTGATTAGACGAGAGGGATCACATCGAATTTTGTTAATTAATCTTTTTTCCTATTCATTACTACCTTGATCCAGTTAGTAACAATTAGGCGGGTTCTAACGTTAGCCACCATTAAAAAGCAAGCAAAATAAAAAGAATTAATTAATACATGCATGCACACTTTCCAAGAATTACGGATTATCTGGTTTTGCCTTATTAGTTCTTCATAGTCCCTATAACCCTAGTTGTTGATTTAGATATGATAATCATTTTAGATGAAAGAATTAAGATATAGAATAACATAACTAAGAACTTACAGTGATGAAATTAAGAACAAGAAACCCCAAATTCTTTACTAGAAATCACAAAGTATTGTTTTTGATATAAAATCACAAAGTATAAAGTCACATAGGTGTTTCTCAGTTCTCATGTGTCTCTCTGCCAAAAAGACCTAAAAACCTATTTATAATAATTGAAATATAAATCCAAAATGGAATAGGAAAACTGGATTCGGCAGCTTCTACGGACTGAGTTATGAGCTATACAAAGTTCCACCGGCTCGTACCTGGGCTTTGTACTCTGCATTCTACAAGACCTTTCTAAGGGCCATATTTAGACTTATGGCCCATATAGGGTTTCGTCTGAAAACTCTTCAGAAACTCCTAAAATTCTGATCCTCAAGGAACGAAACCAATCCATGACTCGTACAGTCTTTTACGACTCGTCTAACAGTTCATGGATGCAACTTCAGAAAATAGGCCCTTCACTGGATCTCACCCACAAAACTTCTCTATGGCTCGTGGAATAATCCATGACTCATAGAGTGTCTCATAGTTCCTCAAAAACTTAGCATCTGCAACACTTTTTCCCAAAATCATGCAAAATCTTGTAATCTTGAAAAACAAATATAAAAACACATCAAACCCACTAACATCGCTTTGAGAACACACAAAATTCCAAGTTTTAAGCATGAAAAGTGTTGTATTTTGACAACAGATCACCAATTCATTTCAAAAATAATGTCAAAATCTACCATGTCAAGTTCAACAGAATTACAAGGCAATACTTTATACAATATGGACATGGGACGATCCCTACAGTCTCATCTAGTAACAATACACTCACCAATGGAAGTAGATGCAACAAAAGGTTCATATAATATTTCGGGACTCATGTAAAACCCACTAGCAATAAATGGGGTAATAAAAGACAAAGTGGAACCTAGAACCCAATAAAGCATACACATAATAATCATAAACATTTAACATACTGGTGACAACATCAGGTCTCTCATCCACCCCTTGCCTCCCTTGAAGAGCATAAAACTGGTTATGATGTGACGCACCTCCTTGTTGACCTCCTTGTGCCCCTTGACCTCATTGAGCCCCATATCCTTGTGGAAGACCATATATGCCCTTGTTTGGAGCATTTGTACAATCAATAACCTTGTGGCCCATCTTGCCACACCCATAGCAAAAAAAAACAACTCCTTCAAGCATTTGCCACCATGATTTTCCCACACTTTGGACATCTAGGAAATGTCATTCCACCATTACCATCTTGAGCTTGAGCCCTAGGGTTTGGCACCCTTTCATTAAAGAACCTTTGATTTGGAGCATTTGGCAACCCTTGGCCTTGAAATTTGCATCCTTATTGAAAATGACCACTTCTTCCATCCTTAGCACCATAGAACCCACCTTCATATAGAGCCGCCCTCCTGGAATCCCCCATCTTCGTCTTTCTAATCTTTTCTCCCTCAAATTTCTCAGCATATGTCATGAGCCAAGATATGTCCATCTCCCTTATGAGCATCACAGTGTGTCACTCTTCATTGACCAAGTCAGACACTCCAGACACAAACTTGTTCCTTCTTACCTAGGGATCGGCACAAAGTGAGGAGCATACTTTGAAAGCTTGTTGAATTTGAGGGCATACTCCCTCGCACTCATGGAGCATTGTTTGAGGTTTATGAATTCCATCATCTTTGCTTTCCTTAGCTCAATAGGGAAGAAGCGGTCAAGTTAGGTGGCTTTGAATTCCTCCCAATGAGTAGGCTCATCACCCACTCTTTCCACCTTCTATTGGGCAAACCATATTTGTGCAAGGCCTTTGAGTTGATAAGCTGCTAGTCTCGCATTCTCCACTGAGCTCACCCCATGATAGCTAGGACCTTGTACCCCTCATCAATAAATTCTTAGGGATCTTCCTCCACTTTAGAGCCACAGAACTTCGAAGGATTCATTCTAGTGAAGTCCCTCACCCTTGAGGCCAAAGTAGGAGTATGAGGAGCTTAGACCCCTGGATTAACTTGGTTGGCCACGGTTTGTGCCAATAATGTGATCACATTCCGATATTCGGGATGTGTAATCCCTTCCATTTGGGGCACTTGTGGGACCAGAGGGTATTGATCCTCATTGGGAATATGATCCCTTGGTAGAATTCTTCTTGGCAACATTATCTAGAAGCGCAAAGAGCAATCGTAAGAAATAGTAAGTCTTAAGACAAGTCATAAGGCACAAAATAGATCATGAAGAAGTGAGTCATTTCCTAAATGCCTTATAGCCTCCTATTCATAGTTATGGCGTGTTTCAAAACTATGAACAAGACTCTACTAGACACAGTACATTGGATTTCTAAGGACCATTTACAAACCTAGTGCTATGATACAAAGCTTATCACGACCCAAGCCTAGGGCCTAGGGCCTAGGAGCGACATGACGAATAGGGAACCCGAAGGCACCCCAAACAAGCCTCATAGCATAATAAATAACTCCTTGGTTAAGAAGCGTAGTTCAACCATCAACAAGTAGTACTAAGGGGAGTTGGGACTTAGGAAGCACTCTACGGGACAAGGGATAAGGAATTACTACCATTCAATCACAACAAGTGAATCTAAGGAAAGGGGGAACATGAGACACGCTTTATGGGAAGTAGGGACTTAGGAAATTCACCACCTTGTTAATATTATCAAAGCAACAACACACATGGGTAGGGACTAAGGTAAAGTCCATAGATACAAATGTCGTATGATTCATACATAGCATGTCATCCAACAATACCTCTAATCATAGATGGAACGGGGGCCAACACATGTTCTGAGCTAACCCTCAAAAGTAAATAACAAAAGTAGCAATGTCATAACATAAGTACGACAGATAGAAAATGGATGTTTTCCTCAAAATGGAGGACTCACCATAAGCAAAGTCTTCATGAATCGTACTAGCCACGAGGAGGTGGATGGGAAGAGCTCTGGTCCCTACATGATTAAAACATGTAGGAAAAAATTTATGCATTAGAACTTTGAATGTACTAAGTATGCAAGATGCAATGCAACAAAGAAATCATAAGTCATATTAGACAAGATGCCTGATCACAAATAAAGAAAACAAGCTCAATATGACATGAATGATCAGTGCCTTAATTAAAACATGCATGGGAGGTAAAAGCATAAGTTTATAACATATTATACATATGTGGGAGGAGACCTTAACCAACACTTAAGACCATGTGAGATACTATATGGAATTCCAATGTTGCCTCCACACCGGAAAAGGAGTAGTCTACTTGCCAAAGTAGACTATACCTCGCCTTACTAGATCCAACTATTTAGGATAGTGCTTTACCTAACGGGATCAAACCCATTTCGGTACTTAAAATGTGAACATAGTTATATGTGGATCCACTAGCTAATATATAATCCTACGATGACAACATAATTATGAGACTAAGGCTTTATATAAGGACCCCTTAGATTGAGCCCCACCTTAAGCCTCATTTGGTGCTAAGTTTAGTCCTACAGAATACATAAACATAGGCATAATCATAACATGCATAAACTTGTAAATCATAACATCATAATAGGAGTAACTTATTCACACCATAGAATCATAAGAACGGTTCATAATCTTGCATAACATTCATAGAATTTCCATGGATTTATAACATACTTGATAGCTCTTAATCATTTAATATATTCATGACTTGTATAACTTTCAATGAAACCTTTCATCAACATAAGATTCTTCATCATATAGTATTAGTTCCAAAACATGGTGTATTTATGCATATGGACTTAAAATAATAAAATTCAAGAGTAATGTGCATGAATAAGGTAAAACATTATATATCACTTGGAACCATTCAAAATAACTTGTCTTAATCATTGATAAACCCCTAATTAGGGCATCATAAAAACCATATCAAAATCCATAAATTCCATAGCCTTTCATAGTATCATATCACACACAACTTAAATGTCATAAAGTAGTTCATATTATCAACCCTTGATAGGAGTTCATGCATTTCAAATCAATAATTGATAATTTTCAACTTAAATCATTCATATAAAGAATAATAGGAAGTACCCATAAAGAAATCAACCTTGAAATAAAGGATTGAGTTGAAAAGGATTTTGAACTCTATGGATGGAAGGACCCATGGATAAAGAAACTCACATACCTTAATGTGCTTGAAGAAAATAAGAGAAGCTTGACCTTCAATGGAGGAGTCTAAAAACCCTAGAATTTAGGATGAATTTGGCAAAGAAGTTTTGGAGAGTTTAGAGAAGATTTTTACGAGTTTGGTGAGTGAAATAGGTCTAAAAATGTTAGAAATTTTGTGAATTCCAATCCATACGGGTTCAAAAATTTGTCCCAATGCCTTTACTTAAATCTGAAATTTTTTTGAAAAAATTTGTACTACAATTAAACCAAGGGGCAATGGGAACTTGTTCTAGCATAGGTCATTTTCAGACGAAGTTTAATTTTTCTCCCGATTTGGCTTTAGAGTGAGTCCAGATCATTTTTACACAAAAATGAACCCTCTCCGCGACGTGGAGAGATCGCAGATGCCTTTGAAAAGTGCAAAAAGTTGCAAAAGATTATTTTTTGATACGATTGACTTAAAAATCAAACGAAACAATTTTCCCACACAATTTTGCCTCCCCCTCCTGCCCCCAAATCAAGAATACGACCTCAAATTTTTCAAAATCCATACAGATGATGCGTTATAGGCACTTGGGAGGTGTTATAAGTAATACCATGTAAGTTAAAAAGTCGAAACAAAAAAGAAAATATAGAAATCGGTGCTGGTGCAAGTTCCACAAGCCATGTCTACAACTCATACAACTACTTACAGGTTATGGATATAGCCTTGTGGATGGAATCTAGACTTGGGAATTTTTTAAAAAAATTGGGCGTTTTATGAAATGGAGTTTATAGGACATAAAATATTCCACGACTCATAGGCAGTGATCGTGGATGAATGGTAAAAAATAAAAAAAAAACAATTAGCCTCGAAATCTAATTAACGAACGAGCAGGCTAGACCGTAAAAGTTCTACGACCCATTGACCATGACCGTAGAACCCACTAAAACTTAGAATTTATTTTTAGGCAAATTTGGGACAAGTGCAAAAGGGACCTAGGACCCGTAGAAAGAAGTAAGCACCATATCCTAGGCTCATGGATGGTGCTTCAGGACTGAAAATTTGCTAAGTGTTGAAAGGATTTACGAAGGGATGTTTACGGGTTGTTAATGGGATTATAGGTTGTGGTTCCACTTTGTAGTTTTTTGGTCCAGTTTTTACGATTTTAGTACTTTTTTCTATATATCAATAGGATGGGTCTGTAGATAGGTTTATCATAAAATGATCTCATAATTGAAGATCCTAAGATATGAAATTTGACCCAACTTCTATAGACAAGTTCCATAGGCTGTAAAAGCTTATATAGTTCGTTGATAGGAATCGTAGGACCTATCTGATAAATTTAATTAAGGGTATTTTGGTCCTTTTTTACCTTTCTAACCCCTAAACTATGTCACTTTGCCCATATAAACCTATCCATACCTTTTTTACTCCTTTATTCCACCTCATTCCCATTCAATCTCTGAAATCACTAAAGTTTTTTCTCCTACAAGTCTCCATTAAAGTTCATCATGGGTTCTTTTAGATTCTCCATTAATTCTTAGGTATTTATCAAGGAATTTAACGAAGGTATGCGGGTATTAAATCACGAGACTCTTCCACCATGAATCCCTATGATCATCAACTTTTTCTACTTAATTCAAGTATAAAATTTATGAGTTTTGATGATTTCTCATTTCTTTGCATGGAATATGTGCTATATTTGTTATTATTAATCTAATTAAGCATGAATTATTGCTAATTATGTGATTTCAATTATTTTTGTTCAATTTCTCCTGCATGTCACTTAGAGTTTATGAATTTGACTAAAGGTTCTTTCAATTATGACTTAAATTGATTTAATTCTACATAATTTCACTTTACTTACATGATTTTAAGTTGATTATATGTGAATCCATGCTTTTCTCCTAAATTTTCACGACAAGCTATGATCATGAATTAATAAGTCTTTTAAGCAAGTTATGAGAGGGGTTAATTAAGACTCAGTGACATTCTTCAATAAAGTAGCACTCGTAATGAAGGAAGGCCTAACCACATTGCATGAATCATATTAAAATGAGTTATTATATGAATAAAGTTTTATGAATTGGATTGGTAGTTATTAATTACCTTCCTACATGATAAACTTGATAATTTTTATGACAAGTATGACTCATAATTATGACAAATATGTTGTGGGATTTTGACTTAGCACTCGGTGGATTTTGAGGTGGAGACTCGACCTAAGGGATTCTTAGTAGCATTCTCTAGTCCCATAACTATGTACACCATAGAATTATTGCCTTTATGGCTTAGCTAGCGGATTCACATATAACACATGTCATGTCAACCACTTAGTGAGATAGAGTTTACCTTGGTAAGTAGATTCTCCTTTTTCCGTTGTATGAAGAGGCGTCAGAATTCCATGAATAGCTCACATGGTCTTATTGTCAGTTATAGTTGTTATCCCTATACATGTATGATTTGTTATGACATATATTTTTATTATATACATGGCTCATGTCCTGTCATGACTTTCATTATGATCTCATTATGCATTGACCATACCCATGTCTTTAAATGTGCTTTAATAACTCCTTTATCATTATATTTACATTGGTACTGTACATTTCATAGTTTGTAGTTTATTGCATTTCTCACATATTTAGTACATTCAAAGTGTCAATGCATACTTTCCTTACCTACATTGTGTTATAACGTAGGGTCCGACGAGCATCCCCATACTTCACGTGGTTAGAGCTTATTCTAGGATTTGAAGTTGGTGAATCCTTATGAATAGAGGACTAATTGTGACTTTGTTTGACTATCTTACTTCTTTAGTTCATTTTAGACTTGGAGTTAGCTAGGTCCTGTCGTAGTAACTCATCTATGATTTAGAGGCTTCAAATATTTATGTAAAGAGTTAATGTTGTCTTCTTACCTTACTATTCGACATTGAGACTTTAGACCTTCATTATGTTACTTTCACATCTCATACGTGGATATACTTACCTTATGTATGCGCGGTATGGTAAGAGGTTTGTTGAAGTTTCTTCCGGAATCCTAATTGTCATGTCACACCATGAGCCTAACTTGAGTCGTAATGTAGGGTGGTAGGGGGTCAAGAGTGGGGGTGAGGGTAAAAAAACTGAATTTTCTTAAAATTTAGAAAGTTTTTTTAAAAATAACTTTTTATTTTCTCTGTGGGTGAGGGGAGAGGGCCTCTAGTAGGGAAGGTTAGCATAGGAGCAGGGTAAAAAAGATGAAACTTCAAAATTTTGAAATATATTTTAAAAAATACTTTAAAAAGTTTATTTTTTTGCAGGGGGAACTTATTAATTTTACTGGAGGTTGATTTGGGAGTGCCAGATTGCCAGGGTAGGAGGTGGAATAAAAAATTTTGCAAAATTTTAAAAGAGAGATTTAAAAAAGAATTATTTTTGTGTTGGGATAGAGGATGGGTCAATGTGGGGCGGGGGGGGGGGGGGGTTTGATTTGAGGGTTGAGGACTAAGGCCAGGCTTAGAGTTGAGGAAGAGGTGGGATAAAAAAAATTAAAATTCTTTTAAAGAAAAAACTTCAAAAATTTTAATGTTTCAGACGAGCAGGGGGTAGGGGGAGGGGTCGAGGTACGAGTGGGGTAAAAAAATTGTAATTTGAGTTTAGAATAGTTTTGAAAAATATTTTTCCTAGTTTTGGAGGGAAATCATTTTTTTAGATTTGAAAATTTAAGTTGGTTTGAATTTTTTTTCCAAAATATTAAAGCCAATCACAATCTTTCCTTTTTTGCCAGAACACTTAGATGTCATTTGGTAGAATGTATTAGTAAAAATAATGCATGAATTAATTAGGTATGTTAGTTGTACCTTGTTTGATATACTTATTCCATTGTATATTAAAGTGTGTCTTATTAATACGATCAATTTCTAGGTATTACTAATGAAAGAGAATTTAATGCATGCATTAGTATGGTTAAAAATCCAATTGCCCCTCAATTTTTTTTACATATTTTTCATCATAATTGCGAAGAATATTTTTGTAAATAAATATTTTTATGTAATAATTACTATTTTTAATACATCAAAGCAAATAATGCATCGGTTCATTATTTTTAGGAAAAAGTACACAATATAAACCTAATTTGAAATTATTTACTCTTAATAAATCCAATTCAAGCTATTTACCCTTAATGGGCCCATGACCTAAATTATTTACCTTTTTACCCACTTACCCCTTTTTGTTTCGCGCCTAACAACATGCTGATGTCAGTATAAATACTATGGAATATACTTCAGTAGTATATATATATATACCATACCGGTATCATATAGAATGAACTCAATCCTCTATGAGGCGATATCTTGATACCTAGTTGGTATCATATAGGATTATGTTTTTTCTTAAGAAATAAATAAGAAACAAATAAAAAATTATTGAACTCTAAATTAAAAGAAAATATATTCGTTATGATACTCTGTCGGTATATTTATATCATATCGGTATCAATTATTAAAGTTAAAAATTATTAATTAAACTTTAAATTAGTAGAAAATATATTTTTGTGATACTCCATCAATATATTGATATCCTATTGGTATCATATAATTTTGAGCTCTTTTTTTAATAAATAAAATAATTAAGAGAAAATTATTAAAGTTACAAACTTATTTGTTTAATTCTAAATTAGTAGAAAGTATATTTTTTATGATACTCTATCCATATCATATAGACCCAGAGCTTAATCCTCTATGATACTCTACTGATATATAAATATCTTTTTGATATATTATATAAGGTGGGTGCTGATATCAGCATGACATTAATGTCCAAATTTTAATCTTACATGGGCAAAGGGTATAAATAATTTGCTTAAAAGGGTAACAAGCTTATTTTTTCCCTTTATTTTTATATTGTACATCCTCCCGAAACGACGTTTTAGGGATTTTTAGTGTTCACAGCTTGCAAAAATTGTCCTTTGGCGCCAATTTTCCTATCTCTCTTCCCATTTCCTTCCTACATCGCTGACGATTGGAAATGCAGCGACAGAAATCTTTACTTTCGTATCTCAAGAAACCTTCATCGGAGGACCAAAGCTCCGGCGATAACACAATCAATTGCTGGAAACTTCAAAGTAAAAATGCAGTTCCGACCATAGACCCTAAGGAAGAAATATTGGGAACTGAAACTCCGCCTAAGAAGGTGCCAGTCCCGTTCAACAAAGGCCATGATGAAAATAAGTCTTCTGTTTTCTCTCTTATTAAGCACAAGTTTATCAAGGTCGATGGCAGAGAAAAACCACGGTATCACTTTTGGGTTTTTCATATTTTTAAAGCATTTGATTGCTTATAATTTTGTTTTTAGTAATTGTGTGCTCTGCATGGTCTTATTTATACTATACCTTGTAAATTGCTATTATATTACTAAAGTCAAAATTACCTAATTACTAATTTACTGCTATCTGGTATTCCTTTTTTTGCTACTATTATTTCCTTCTTTTTTCTTGTGAATGTTCGCTGCTCCCTTGAAACTGTTTGATACTATTGTAAATTCTTTATCATCCTATCTCACTGCTTTGATTGGAGCTACTTTGTTACAGTTTTTGGCTTCCTTTTCTAATTAATTAATATAAGCCCGGTCGGAATCATGTAAATTTGCCGACTTAAGAGTAGTTTTATCCATAATAAGATGCATATTCTCTTTAGGGATAGAAAACCAATGTAGCTTTGCATACCTGGGCATGATACTTTAGCCAAGGTATAGACCGGGAGTACTTACTCATAGGTTGCTTGACTTCGTGCCTATCACATCACAACATATACCTTTAAAGGCTCAAGCCTGGGGCGAAAGCCCGGTCTTCCCCTCCAACATTTGCTCTCTAGTTAAGTAAGGTGAAAACACTGCTTTGCTAATTTCTTCCTGCCTTATCCACTGGAAAAAAGGGTTTACATTTCGGTCCTAAAGGTGGTGTTGTTATGCTTCGTTTTCAATATTTTTCAGTTGTTGCAGAAACCATGTTCTTAGATTATGGTTCTGTTTTCTTTTTCTTATGGGTGATGGAATGCACACTGCTTCCTAGCTATTTTGATGGCTATTTATTATGTTACAGCTGAAAATGTTGTCCGCCATTTCATTTAATTGTATCTGCAAAATATTCGTTCTTTCTTGTGAGATGGGGTGTGATATCAACTACTTTATGATGTTGTGTACAGGGATCTGGCGAAAGATGATCCTCGTAAGATCTCCTCTGTTTATACAGAAAATGAAGGTTCAGACGGATTGGGGAATGCTTCTGTTTCATTACAATCAGGCACTAATAGAAGTTTCGTTAGTTCTAAAGGAAATAGTAGTCAAGAGGGTAAAGGATTGGTATCTCTTATAACAAGCGATGGTCATTATTTTGGGCCAGATACACCAAGTATGCAACCTTTTATACCTGGATTAAAGCGAGTCCAAGACAGTGTTTGTTCCTCAGGGGATAGGAGTGATTGCTTTTCATTGAGTGCGAGCAAGAGGATTAAAAGTATTGAGGGCTTGAATTTTGAAAGGAAGAACCTTGAGGAGGAGTTTGAAATGACTAGCAAGTTTGAGTGGCTTCATCCATCTCAAATCAAGGATGCGAATGGTAGAAGACCAGGGGACCCACTCTATGATAAGCAAACACTATATATTCCACCTGATGTGTTGAGAAAAATGTCCGCTTCTCAGAAGCAGTACTGGGATGTCAAATGTAAATACCTTGACATTGTGCTTTTCTTTAAAGTGGTTAGTTCTACTTTTCCCTCTTGTATATTCTTCCTTCAAGCTGCTGTGTGTCATCAACTTACTGGACAAAAGTGACTTCCCCCATAATTGTATGCTTGTTCATTCTTTTTCTTTCTAATGCAACAAGTTTTTGTGGTATGAGCTTTTGCTTTGAGATAGGGTTAATTGCTGATTTTACTTCATCGTATTTAAGAAGTTGAGCTATAAGACTACTGAAAATAGTTACGATTCAGATGGATAGGCTTGTGAATATTGAGAAACTAAATTACCTTAAGGCTTCTAGATGGAACTTGGGAAACAACCACAATTATTATTTGAGATGCAGATTCTTCTATATCATTATGGTAGAACTTGGTCTGTGTACTCGGGGCAATGGCAATATGGTTACACTTGTTACATACTGGAGTATACCCTTGGAAAAGAACTTCGAAGTTTTAAATTCATTAGGGAAATTTTATTTCTTCTTCTTTTGATATTTTTGTTATATGACTGGAATCTTATGCACTGCACATTGATGCTTACTGTAACAATTAAGTTATGCATTAGTCTGTTTCATATTTCTTTTGGTTACGTACTTTATTACTATTTGCATAAGTATTGTTTCATATAGTTGGAAATTATGAATATAAATTATTACACATTGATATCTCTCTCAAAACACCCTCTTTGTATTTTCACAATTTCTTTTCCTAGTTTTGTTATTTTTGTTGCCTTTATTAGTGGTTTTAGAGTAAACTCTTACTGTATGGTCCCAATGGCAATAACTACCCAAAAGTCCTCATCTTATCTATCATGAATTTTATAATGAATCACTTGATAATCTTATAAGTTTTGATCCAATCTCTAAATCTTTGACTCACTATATTCTTCGTAAAAGATCCATCATTTTCTTTTTAAAAAAATGAAGGTATAGCTGGCCTAGATACCATGGTCATCAAATTTTTTTTCATATTACTCTACGGTTAAATTTCTAACAAGATGTTGCCTGATGGTATAACTTCTAGAATTTTTCTAGGAAATGCACACTTTCCTTGTTCTTTCTCTTGTCTAATTTAATTCATTAAGCAATGCTCTGTTTTTACTTTCTTGGCTTTCAAGTTTCTTGATCAACATTTTTAGGTCTCTTTTTTTGTAGGTTATATATGTGAGAAGTAAAAACATGGGGAAAATGTTATCAAGATGCTTAACTTGTATTAGCCCTATTTATACTTATATTCTACATAGTGCACATACACCATCTCAAGTGTGGTACTCTAAGTCTACTATATACAGTAACTATCCACACTTACCCTCAAGTCGATGCATATGTCATATTTATTGGGCTTGTCACAAATATAACTAACATGAGAACCAATGAGGAGCTTGGTGAAAACATTTGCAAGCTGATCATTTTACTTCGCAAGTTTTGTAACGATATCTCTTGAGACAAGAGTATCTTTTCTCTGAGAAAGTGATGATTAATCTGAATGTGCTTAATACATTCATGGTATTTCAGTTTGACGTAATATAAGGGCTACTTGTTTATCATACAGACAAGTTCATCTGACTGATCTCTCCAAATTTTGAGCAACTGTTTGATCCAAATTAGGTAGTGGTAAGGTCTGCGTACATTCTGCCCTCCCCAGACCCCACTTGTGGGATTCCACTGGGTATGTTGTTGTTGTTGTTGTTTGATCCAAATTAGCCCTTAAGTTGTGGTAGCTATTGCTTGATATTTTGCTTCTGCATTGATGGAGCAATCACATTCTGTTTCTTGCTTGTCAAGGACAGTGGATTACCTCTTTCTAAAATAAAATATCTAGATGTCGAGCATTTATCATGAGGTGATCTTGCATGCTCAACGACTTTATATCCAAGGATCTGCCATGACCTCAAACCTTGAAGAGTAGCCTTTTGCTTGGGATTGACTTTACATCAGAATGTGGACAATTGCATTCAATGACTATCACTGGTAGAATTTATAAACTGACTTGCAACACACAAGAAAAGTAATGTCAGGTTTAGTGATTGTGAGGTAATTCAATTTACCAATCAGCTGCCTATATATTCCAAGATCACTAAGTGGTTCTCCTCGTCTTGGTAGGAGTTCAGCTTTTTAATCCATTTATGTGTCAATGGATGTACACTGTCATTTCTTTCTCCTCAACAATGTCTAGGGCATACTTTTGTTGTGACTAACAATGCATGATCTGGCTAAATGACCCTAATATCTAGAAAATACTTCAATCTGTCAAGATTCTTAGTATGAAAGTGCTAAAAGAGATGTTGCTTTAAATTAGTGATACATTTAGATTATTGCCGGTGATAACAATATCATAAATATAAACCATTTGATGAATACACATATTTGAATCAGAATGTTGATAATACAGAGTATTCAGCTTCAATGCGAGTCATGTCAAACTCCTAAATTATGGTTTGTCTTTCTGAAAGTTTATCTGTTTATTTTCCTTCAATTCGAAACAATTGTCCCCACTTGTGGGATTCCACTGGGTATGTTGTTGTTGTTGTTGTAATTCAAAACAGTTGTGTTCAAGGCTCCTTATGATATAGCTTTCTCTAAAAAATTGATGCTTTAAAAGGGAAAATTTTATGAGCTGTATGAGCTTGATGCTGAAATTGGTCACAAGGAGCTTGATTGGAAAATGACCCTTAGTGGTGTGGGAAAATGTCGACAGGTATGCTATAGTTAGTTCACTTGGGATATCTGAAGAGGGAGTTTTGATCATTTTCAGGTTTAATTTAGACTTCGGAATCTTTCTTTTCTTTCAGGTTGGTATATCTGAAAGTGGAATTGATGAAGCTGTTCGGAAGCTCCTAGCGCGAGGGTAAGAGTTAGAAGTCTTATTTTCGAGATCTGTATCTGTTTTTCAGGAGAACAGGCTAGCAGCTTTTGCTGCTACCGATCTCCGAGTTCCTACTTACTAATAACTCTGCTAGTTTATCTGTAACTAGAATTGCTGATCTGTTCTTTGTATTAGTCATTTTTTTAACAAGTCATCACTTATGGTCATAACTATGTCACCTTTTCAGCATGACTTGTGACTTATTTTAGTAACAATTTACACCTAACCACCACCACCAGCATGCCAATGTAATCACGTGAGTCTGGGGAGGGTAGGATGTACACAAACCTTACTCCTATTCCTACCTTTTGGATAGGGAGATTGTTTTCGATAGATCTTCAATTCAAAGGAAGTAATGAAATCAAGATTAAAGGAAAATAACTGTAACAAAATAGCAAGATAAGTAAAGCAAGTGTAACAGTGGTAATAGTAAGAAATGAAGAATAATATACTATGTGAATACTAAATAATACTACTAAAAAAGGAGAAGATGAGTAGAGGAGACTAGCCCCTTGCCTTTCTCGCATAAAAGTATGACAATACTCTGCTACCTACTACCTTCTATCGCAGTTCTTTTGGAACAATCACAAAGACTTTTTTTATTATGGATCTACTACTTGAAATTCAATGCGTAATCTCAGCATTCAATGTGTATTCCTGAATAATCTCATTTTTCAATTATTCAACCATTTCATTTTACCAAGTACAATGTTAGCCAGATTAGTCAATATTTATCTCTTTCAATGCAATAAGAAGATCTTATTTGTATCAAGTGGTTCTCTTGGTTGGTTAATTGGTCACATTTTATTCACGAAATGGCTTGGATTGGTATTAGTCTGGATAGGACAAAATAATTCTATTAGATATAAGGAGTGCATTCGATCTAATAAGTACCTTGTGTTTGAATTGAGAAATTTTATGGCTCGGATCATTACATGAGATGCGATTGGAAGCGAGGCAACAATCTTTCTATGTTTTTCCACTCTAAGCGAAGTTTCTCGTTGACCCGAGGCCTAGAGGGTTTATCTGGATACCAGTGCACTGAGGATGATGTGGAAAAAATGAGGATATTTAATGTTTTATGTTTTCTAAAGAGTCAACGTTCAACAAAGGCAAATTAACGGCTTCCTTGTGTCCCATGAACTGCTATCATAATTGGATCTCCTACTCTCTATCCATCTCTTATCGAGAAAGCACTTTTTTTAATCCTTTAGTGTACAGATTAATCCCTTTTTTTTGGAAAGGAAGGAATGCAGGGAAAAAACAAATTTCAAAAATTTTGTTCTTTTTTCTGAATTCACCCTTTCCTGTGTCTTTATTCAATATAATTATTGAAAGGATAAAGCTGAATAGAAAAGACATAGTAGATCTATGATTAGCCCTTGGTCGAGGTGGTCCTATCGATGAACTTGATTCATGCCGAGAAAGAAACTTAGGATAGGAGACTGATGGAAGCAGTAGAGCTGGGTCTGCGAGTGAAACCCCAAAACCTCAAATCTCGTAATGTCTATCAAATAAGAGTCCTACCAAGGATCCGGTGTCTAAGGAATCTAGGATTTCACCCAAAAGTTAGTAGGAGTGTTTTTCCTTTCAAGCCTTTTGCCTTACTGTCTATATACCTTAACTCACTAATCTTTGGCTTCTCCGTCGTTAAAGCGAACTTTCTTACTCTTGTAAGCTCATCTTGTCCTATCTATGCTCACTACCTCATTGTCTGACGAGTAGTTTTCCTCATCTCTCTTCCAGAAGAGCCTACTTTCGACCATGGTTTGCGTCGTTATTGTGCTTGGTCCGTTCGCTACTCTCTTTTCAGCCATTATTATATGCGTGTAACCTAAGTCTACCCTTCAACTGGACTTTATCTAGACCCTTTGACATCTGCATGGTGGAGTTCGAAGCCTAACAAAAAGGGCCAAAAGCAAAAAGGGATGTATGGCTGAGTGGAGGAGAGAAAGAATACATGCATGGAGATTCTGTTTGTCGGAGGTTTGAGAATCTATGAAAGGACATCAAAGGCTAAGGTTACGAAGTAAAGGAAGTCCAATACTGAGAATAGTGGTGATCTCATCCTGCTCGCTGGGAGAGAGGAAGCTTTCGTACCATCTTTCGTAATAGCCTACTGGTATACAAGCATACCAGTCCACTAGCAACACAAAAGGTAAGGGACTTCTTTCACTAGTATAGTATCGGGAACATGCCTAGAAGAGGATTTCATCACTCTAGAGGCACCCAAGCCATCCTTACGTCGTCCGTGGTCCATTGGATGGTCGTTGCAAGGCAGAAATTGGAACACATTGATTCAGCTCGTTCCCATCCTTCGCTTCAGAGCCTATCCCTCGGTGTGGCCCTCCGAGGGCAACTCCCATACAATTCTTGTGAGAGTTGGAGAAGCATTTATGAGTAAAGCACTGTGTCCATATAATAACTTGCCACCTACACTCCGCTATCCATTCCAAGTTTAGGAACCTACGTAATAGTATCCCAATCAAAGAGCTAACGAAGGGGATGAGCAGAAGAGGGAGTCTACTGGACGCGGTTCTATTTTTCCTCGTCTCCATCGTTGTTAGGATTTTTCGGCTGCTCTTTTTCATTCTTTCTTGGTTTTCCTTCAAAAATGTTGCCACACCCATATCGGATCCTTCAAAAATACACTATTTTTGGAGGATCCGACATGCACCACTTGACATTTTTGAAGAGTCCGAGCAACATAGTTAGGCATTATCCATCTGAGGCCACGAAGGGTGAGGAACGTGTGCCATAAGCCAATCTAAACAGGCTTTAAATCAAGAACTAAATAGGCTGAACAAGAACTACAAACAGGAAGCTGAACAAGAATTAGGAAACAAAGGCTGCCCCAGAACTAAATATAGAGGGTAAAGCAAGAACTAAATAAATAGAGGCTAAATCAAGAACTAAATAGGCAGAACAAGAACTTAAAGACAGAATAAATTGGAAGATACAACCTGGACAGAGCTCGAAACTATCCCTGCCGATGACTTCTACACGAACTGGTTTCTGGAAGAAGCAAGTGTTTATTTCTTTCCTAGCCTTGGATAGAGTTTTAGCCAATTGTGAAACACTTGTTAACACAACTATGATTTATCAGGCGAGTTTGACATAAACGTCTCCTTCAAATAAGATCTATCTTTGAAGCACAGTCAATATTGACCACCCCCTTTTTGAATTTGTAATCAAATTCATGAGAGCTTTTCGATCGAGTATTGACATTATGACATACTAAGTTGCTCGAGACGACAAGAGTGTGGGCGTGGGTGTGGGATCCGTACCCGATCTGGTCAATCGGTTTTGGATACTTTGACCAAATTCAAGAGAGAAACACCGGACAAATTCAATGATTTTTGTAGTTAAAAAAAGGTAAGGTGAAATCAAAGAAAATGGAATACCTTGTATGTACAAATTTCTATTGCCATTCCCTTTCCTTTTATCTTCTTTCAGGATTCTCCTTATGATCAATATTTTCTCCTCTGGTTTTCCACATAATCTCATTATTTAGGTTTTATAACTCTATTTTTAGATATTTGAATTATTTTTAGTTGAATCTCCACACTCGTATCCATACATGGATCCATAGCTCCAACAACAACAACAACAACAACATACCCTGTTAAATCCCACAAGTGGGGTCTGGGGAGGGTAGAAATGTACGCAGACCTTCCCACTACCTCATAAGAAGTAGAGAGGTTGTTTCCTGGGGACCCTCGACTCAACAACCCATAAGCAGAATAAACTAGATATAGCAAAGGGAACAAAGGGAGAAATAGAACTAAAAATCGAAATAAAAGAGCGACTCTTTACAAAAAGCACATGAGTTTAATCTTAAAATTAAGATCATCGAGGATCCAACCTCTAGATCCGCACCCGTATTGGACACCCGCACATGAGTCCGAGTGACTTAGATGACATACTTCCACATAAAATTTTGGTCGGAAAAAAAACCAATTTTGATCTAATTGACACATCATAAATAATTAGAAAATTTCAAAAACAGATCATTCATGTCCGATCTAATTATAAATCGATTATCAGAAAAGAAAAAGAAAGATCTGATAAAATATCGTAATTTTTTTCCACTCTGGAAAAAAAAATCAAACCTTGAAACACAAAAACCTAGCTAAAAGTACCATATGATGATATTAACAACACAACGTATTTAATCAAGATACTATATAGAATACATAGACTTGAGTCTTTACCATAGCTGGTGCAGAAAACAACCTAACCTTAACGGATCTAGCAAAACAAAAGCGAAAAAAAAAGATATAATAAACAGATCGAAGAATTTGAAGACAGATCTAATAACTTAGGTGGTTCGGGGAGAACTGTTATGATCTGGATAATTGCTAAAAGAAATGAATCGATTTCAAAGTTTTTTTTTTTGGGGGGGGGGGGACATTTTCTCCGTTTATATTAAGCAATCAACTACTCTATTGCAAGGAATCTAAAACAAAATGGAAATTGATAGAATAACTGACACCATTGATAACTGAGAATTAAAATATTGAAGAAGAGAGATTCAGAATAGGAAGACCGGAAGAAGAATATAGAGCAGAGAGAAGATGAGAAATGAGAAAATTGTCAATTCTTTCGCTAATCCTCCAATAGAGTCAATTCAATGGATATATACTATATCTACTGGTTCAATCTTGGTGTCTGATCTGATTGATGTATGATTCAATCTCCACTCTCCATGTGTTGCAACTTCGTTGGCCTGCTTCCTTTATTTTCTATCTACTTCTCTCTTTATGTCTTATTAACGTTCAAGGCCATATGATTCCCGCCCCGATCAAACAATCCTTGACCTCAAGGATAATTGTCAAAATCTGAAAATTTGGAAACCATTTCAAAATGTAGAACTGGAGCCACCAGGATCAAAAGGAAACTTCAAAAAATGTTCTCCAAGATGAGCTCACAGACGTGGATTATCTGTGGTTATATCTTGTGGCAAGGAGGATCGATAGTATGTGTCCCATATAAATGTTTGTATTTCCATTCCTTAATGGCTATCTCATCAAGGAAGTCCATCTTTTGTTGACAGGAATGTACCTCTCTATTGAACTCTATAATCAATTGGTGTAGACATGTCAAGGTTTCCCTAGAATCATTCCAATAACAAAACCTCTTCGTGAAGTTGATCCTTTTCTCCAGGCCAGTCAATATACCACCTAGACCAAAAGTGAATTGTAATTCAATTATCAAGTGGCTGACTTTTGCAGCTCTACCCTTTAGACTAGAAGAACCTTTGATGATTGATAGCAAAATATGTAACCTAACTGCAACTTGGAACTGCTGTAACCAAAATCCTTGCAATTACAACTTTTCCAAATGTTCCTTGACTAAATATCCCTATTATGCCTCGATTTTTGGTTGACCATCGCCCTAACAACTCTCTTAGAGTTTCTCGAAACCATGTAACTTGGCCATTTTCAAGTCTACCATACAAGTTAGGACAACTAGAACACATTGTCTTGCAGAAGATACAATCGAACAGCCAACCCAGTTTATATAGCTTGCAGATAAGTTGAAAAGCAATCTCATCATAATAGTATGATATTTTGTCATGGTCGCACCATGGGTTGCAAAGAACAAGTTTGCACCGGAATCAAAGGGAAATTGATTCAAATACTTTGAGCATTGGACATGGAATCAATATGACAAGCTAATATCCGAATGATCTCCTTGAAATCATCCATAACCATGAATGAATAATACCCTGAATTTCCAACAAATGTGGTAGGCAAACTACAACTAGGATCAAATGGAAAGTCCAATCTGAATTGATCTGGTGAAAGTTGATTCCCGCATAAGGGAACAGAATCACTGAGAATCACAGAAGTTCTAAAAAAATTTAATCGTATGCAGCAATCTGTTTCCACCCATGAGCAAGCGGTCATCCCAGTTCCGTGGATCAAACACTTCATTTTTAGCCAACAGCTTGGGATTATTCAGAATATCAATTATAGACACCTTTGCATTTGAAAGTGGAGATTTGGCCGATAAGCACCAATTCATGAAATCAAATGGATCAAACATTCTGCTCATATGTGCAAAAAAGAATAATTGTGCACTACCTAAAGCATCTTCATACCTGTGTGACATTTCATTGAACCCCTTGTGTGCCTCGTTGTTGCTACTATATTCACTCGGCACAACTAAGTATTGTGGGAAGGGGAGGTCGTCCTCTTCATCTATAATCAAGTGACAGATTTCTCTAGCCTTAGTTGCCAAAATTTTAGGGCCATCAATTTCAGTTAGTGCTGATACATTATCATCTCAATGCTCTGATCTCATTGCAACTAGTATTGCAACTAGTGCTGGTAGCTTTGCTTCAATGTCTACGTTACAGAATGGAGAAGATAACTTGTCTATTACTCAAATAGAACAATGATATAAATACATGGAGAGGATAAGCTAACTATGGCAATTAAAGATTCAAATCCCTAAAAATCAGCTATGTTATCTATCAAATCTCTAACAATCAGCTACATTGTCTATATGCATTATTGTACAGATTTTTTAACACTCCCCCTTAAGCAAGAACATAGATATTGATCATGCCTAGCTTGTTACAAAGATAGTCAACTCGAGTTCCATGCAATGCCTTTGTAAATAAATTGGATAGTTGTTCTCCTGTCTTTATGTAGCCAATGGAAATCAAGTTCTTCTGAATCTTCTCACGAATAAAATAACAATCAACCTCAATATCTTTAGTTCGTTCATGATAAACTAGATTTGAGGCAATATGAAGAACAACTTGATTATCACATCAGAGTTTTGCTGAGGTATGATGCTTTATCACAATTTCAGATAAAAGATGATGTATCCACATAATCTCATATGTAGACTGTGACATAGCTCTGTACTCAGATTTTGCACTGGATCATGATACAACACCTTGCGTCTTACTCCTCCATGATATTAGGTTCCCTCCACCAAAAATGCAATAGCCTATAGTAGATCTTCTATCAATTTTGGATCCAGCCCAATCAGCATCTACAAAATACTAACACATGAATTTCTATACAATATGCCAAGTCTAGGAGCTCCTTTCAAGTATCATAGATCTGTTCCATAGCTTCCCAATGTTTGATTGTAGGCGCAGACATGAATTGGCTAACAACACTTATGGCAAAAGCAAAATCTGGACGAGTTATCGTAAGGTAGTTTAACTTCCCAACCAACCTTCTATATCTCTCCGGATTATTAAAAGGATCACCATCATCTTTCACAAGATGCACATTGGTAACCATTGGAGTACTACATAACTTTCTGGTATCTGCAAGCAGGTCAAGAATATACTCCCAAAAAGTATTTCAATGGGCCCAAGTCCTTTGTATGAAATCTAGTTTGTAGGAAAGATTTGAGGGAAGAGATTTCCACATAATCATTTCCTATGATGACAATGTCATTAACATATACAACAAAGAGGATAATGCTAGATGTTGATTGCCGATAAAAGACTGAGTGATCACATTACTCATTTTCATCCCAAAATCTTGAACAACCTCACTGAATTTGCCAAACCAAGCTCGAGGCTTTGTTTCAATCTATACAAGGACTTCTTCAAATGACATACTTTTTCATACTCCCCCTGAGCAACAAAATCGGGTGGTTGCCCCATATACATTTTTTCTCGAAGATCACCATGATGAAATGCATTCTTAATATCTAACTAATGTAAATGCCAATTCTCAGAAGCAGCTAGAGAAATGATCAAACAGACTGAAGTGAGTTTAGAAATCGGAGAAAAGGTGCCTAACTAGTCCACCCTATAAGTTTGAGCATACCATTTAGCCATAAGTCTGGCTTTAAGTCTTGCCACTGAACCATCTAGATTAACTTTAACGGTTAACACCCACTTACATCCCACTGGTTTCTTTTCATTGGGTAAATCCACCAAATCCATGTATGATTATCCTCTAAGGTATGTATTTCCTCAAGCATCACATTGGACCATCCGGGATGAGTCAAAGCCTCGTTCACCATTTTGGGTACAGAGATGGAGTCTAGAGAAGCAATAAAGATCTAGATGTAGAGGATAAGCGATCATAGGAAACAAAATTAGCGATAGAATATGTAGATTTGCAAGTCCTTGTACCTTTGCGGAGAGCAATAGGGAGGTCAAGATTTTTCTGAAGGACCAGGTGGATGAACAACATATGATGACGAATCTGGTGCAGGACATGTATCACTAGTCTCTTGCCTCCTTAAGTAAACTTGAACAATTGGTGGTCTGGCTATCACAGATGACGTAGATAATGAAGGCATAATACACGATTGGTGCTTAATAGAAGGACTAAAGATGAATGAACAATATCATTTAATGGTACCGTCGAAGCACGAATAACCTGATAGACTAACCATTCATCTTCCTCCCCCTGATTTGTAGAGTATGGGAGGTGCACAGAAGAATGACGTAGTCTCTGAAAACACCACATCATTGGACATCAAGTATTTTCCAAGTTCAGTAGAATAACAACGATAACCTTTTTGGAGACGAGAATAACCCAGAAAACACACTTTACTGCTCTGGGATCCAACTTGGTAGCAGATGGCTCATGGCCGAACATCTCGAATATAACATGTGCTTCCAAACACCTTAGGTTCCACTCGAAATAGTGATTTGTTTGGCAAAAGATCACTATAGAACACATTACCAACAAGCATAGGAGATGCCTAGATAGCATGCGATTGATCAAAATATGAGAAAACCATTGTTTAACTCTTTGACAACATGAAAACCAAGCTGTAGAGATTGCATCTGCCCAAAACTGTTTAGGAACTTTCATTTGGAACAAAAGTGCTCGATCTGTCTCAAGTAGATGCCTATTCTTTCTCTCAGCAACTCTATTTTGAGTAGGTATATCAACACATGAAGACTGATGAGTTTTAATTTCAGCATAGAAGGCACAAAAATGAGTGAACACTTCAGAACGACTCTTCATAAAATAAATTCAAGTCATTTGAGAGAAATCATCTACAAAAGTGACAAAATACTTGTGTCCAGTTTTGGAAACGATCGGACATGGTCCCCAAACATCAGAGTGAACTAACTCAAAAGCTGACTTAGCCCGCTTATTATCCCTTGGATTTAATGAGCTGCGATGATGTTTTGCAAATCGACATGACTCACATTCCAATGAAGAAATGATCTGAAACTGAGGACAGTTTCTTCAACATAGGTAAAGAATGATGTCTCAATCGATAGTGTGCTTCAAATAGAGACACAACATTGGAATAGGCAACAAATCGAGGCTTCTTTTCATCAAGGATATAGAGACCATCATATATATGTCCGTTATCAATAACTTGATGTGTTGTAAAATCACAAAAAAGACAATACTCGGGAAAGAACGAGATATAACAATTGAGGTCCTTGCTAAGTCCATTGACAAATATCAAGTTAAAGGCCAGTTTCGGTAAACTTAATACAGATGACAAAGTAATGGAAGAGGTTGGTTTAACAGTCCCCGTTCCGACAATGTTACAAGTTGAACCATCAGGTACCTTAACGGGAGAAAGTGTTTTGTATGATTGAAAGCTAGAAAATAATTATGATTACCAATCATATGATAAGTGGCACCAAAATCAATCACCCACTTATTTGAAGAGGAGACAAGACATGTTTTATTGGACTTAACAAGGGTAGTAACTGAAATTGATTCCTTCAATGATTTTTGATACTACAAGAATTTGTCAAACTCCTCCGACTAAACCAAAATTGTTGGACCAGATGATTGACCCGAAGCAGCAACAACATTAACTGTTTTCTGATTGTAGTTATCTGTAGCCTTTCCTCTATTGTGTAGAATCATTTTCCAACTTAATTTATGTGGAAAAATAACTGTATCATAAAATAAATGAAGTTGGACCACCAATAATATAATAACCAACAGAATTATGGTGGACCACAAAATAACCACTTTGCTTAAATCTTAAAATTCGAAAATACGCCAACCTCGAACAAATAATCAAAGACCAACGATGCAGTTTCCAGCAGTGACATGGAGCCACCAAATCACAGAAAATAAAATGATTGAAAAACTAAAGAACCTGGCTGACTGAGTCTACAGTTGTTAAAGCTCTCACAAATCAAGATTATTCAAACTAGGATTCTCCAAATTTTGACCATAAATATCGTGAGGGTGCCAAATAACTGGAAAAGTTGTTATCGGTGCGTGTGCTCTCAACTTCCAGAATCTAGATTTCTACTTATCTGGGAAAGGCAATCCTCCTTGGGTTAAAGGGGGGTAAATCCCAACTCCCAAACACACCAAATTACTTGATGAATATTTTGACTAAGCTAGTAGATCTGTCATGGCTTTGATACCAAGTAACCGCATGGAGAAAATAACTTGTCTACTACTCAAATAGAACAATGATATAAATACATGGAGAGGATAAGCTAACTATGGAAACTAAATATTCAAATCCCTAACAATCAGCTATGTTATCTATCAAATCCCTAACAATCAGTTATATTATCTATCAAATCCCTAACAATCAGCTATATTTTCTGTATACATTATTATACGGTTTTTGTAATAGTCTACAACATTCAGAAATGCAAAATCATCGAAATAACTGAAGCGGGACTCGACTAAATGAATACACATTTGACTTCACCCTATAAAGGTAAGCCCAGAAAACTTGTTCAGTATCAACCCAAAGCATGTGAAGGCGAACCAATAATTGTATGAGGACCACAAGATGCTGCCAAAATATCCCTCTCCGTCTGTATATTGATTCTCTTGTCGCCCAATTCCATGCTAAGCTTATGTCTTGTGCCTTTAAACAGAAAACTCAGTACCTTAATTGAAAATGACAAAGGTGCAGACTCAAGGTGGGTTGAGACATTATAAGCACTGGACAGATCATCGAGACTCATCAGTTTTGGTATTGTATTGGTCTTTGTATTTTGAACAGAATGAAGTTCAATTACAATTTCAGATTCAACCCATTGAGGACATTCGTCGAACACGTGGTACTCATTGTATTTTGAATTAGTCTCACTGCTATTTTCAACCCTCAGCAGTTCAGCCATAGCATGTTCTTCTGAAACCATCCCAGTATGGTTGTCCCGTCATTCTTTTTTTATTTTTGGAACAATCACCAAGACAAAAAAGTAGCATTGGCAATCAACACTGCGTATGCAACCATAGATGCAAGAGTTGCATTGGCAGGCAACACTGCATATGCAATCCTCACACCATTTCTGCAATTGTTTCACATTCACAACAATTCCTGATATTCCATCCATAGGGCCCTTTTTATTTTTATTGTTTCATTCAATCAATTTACACAAAGCCGCATAGGACTCGTCCAACCTCTTCCTCAATTCCTCCAACATCTTCTTCTAATTACTACCCACAGTTGAGACAGGTTCATTGCTCTGATACCAATTGTTGTGATTTGGATAATTGCTAAAATGAAATTAATCGAATCGAAGTTTCTTTTTGGAACATTTTCTCCATTTATATTAAGCAATCAACAACTCTATTGCAAGAAATCTAAAATATAAATTACTGAGCCACCATTGATAATTGAGACTTACAATATTGTAGAAGAAGATAGATCCAGAATAGGAAGATGGGAAGAATAATATCGAGCAAAGAGAAGATGAGAGGTGAGAAAATTGTCAATTCTTTCACTAATCCTTCAATAACGTCAGTTCAAAGGATATATCCTATATCCACTGGTTCAGTCTTGGTCGTCTGATCTCAACCCACAAGTGGGGTCTGGGGAGGGTAAGATGTACGCAGACCTTATTACTACCACACAGGTAGAGAGGCTGTTTCCTGGAAACCCTCGTCACAAAAACCCATCAGCAGAATAAGCTAGATATGATAAACAGGCAAGAAAGAGAAGAACACATGATAATACATAGATACAGGATAGTAACATATAAAGGCAGATAAATAACATATAAAGGCAGACAATTACCACTCCTTCCTATCTACCCTATTAGTTTGCTACTCTAATTCTCGGCCTCCACTCCTTCCTGTCTAAGGTCATGTCCTTGGTGAGATCAAGTTTCACCATATCATATCTAATCACCTCCCCCCAATACTTCCTTGGTCTACCTCTACCCCTCCTTGTAGCTCCCAAATCTAGCCTCTCACACCTTCTAACAGGGGCATCGGTACTCCTTCTCTGTACATGTCCAAACCATCGCAGTCTCGCTTCCCTCATCTTGTCAGCTACAGGGGCCACCTCTAGCTTCTCCCGAATGACCTCGTTCCTAATCTTATCACTCCTGGTGTGACCACACATATCTTAACATCCTCATTTCTGCGACCTGCATCTTCTGGACATGTACATTTTTATTGACCAACACTCCACCCCATACAACAAAGATGGTCTAACCACCATTCTGTAGAACTTACCTTTGAGTTTAGGTGGTATCTTCTTATCACACAATACTCCAGAGGCCAACCTCCACTTTGTCCAAGCCGCTCCAATACGATGAGTGACATCATCGTCGATATCCCCACTGCTCTGGATGATAGACGCCAGATACTTAAAGCTTTCCTTCTTGGGGATAAGGTGAGCCGCAAGTCTCACATCAATGTCTGCTTCATCCCTCGCAACCTTGGTCGTCTGATCTCATTAATCTCAAATTCAATCTCCACTCTCCACGTGTTGCAACTTCGATAGCCCGCTTCCTTTATTTTCTATCTACTTCTCTGTTTCTTTTTTATTAACATCCAAGCTCATAACAAGAACATCCCAGCTCAGACACGCCCTCTTTCTAGGCCTCTGGTCGAGATTCATCAATGGAAACCTGGTCATGCGTTTATTATCCATCACAGAAAGCTTACAAATCCAGAAAGAGAGAAAGTCTTTAGAGAGAAAACAATTGCACAGAAAGTTAGTGAAAGATAGAAGAGATTGATATTAGAACTGATCACCCTGTTGATAAGTTCTTGTTTAGTGTCAAATTCTCATCTGATGGTATGTTGTCATTTATGTTGAGTTTATCTTACAAATTTGAAGGTACAAAGTTGGACGGATGGAACAGTTGGAAACGTCTGAGCAAGCAAAATCTAGAGGCTCTACTTCTGTAAGTGCAGCATGAATTCTTTGAGTTTACGTAGTTCTTAAACATTTGTAATGCTTGGGGCTGTGAGGTTAGTGATAGTTCTTTAACTGTTCTAAATGTGATAACAAAGCAACAGAAGATACATTGAAGCAATTAATGCATTGAAAATTTCTGATTTTTTATATTTTTATGGCTCTTTTCGTTTGGCATCATAATTTCTTCTTTTTTCTCATATGAGAACTAAATTGCTCTTTGTTCCTCATGGCATTGAGTGATTTGATAATGAGAAATATCGGTTTCAGGTTATTCGTAGAAAACTAGTTCATGTACTCACCCCTTCTACGACAAGTGAGGGTAATATTGGGCCTGATGCAGTTCATCTTCTTGCCATCAAGGAGGTCAGCATCTTTTTAAATAAAAATTGACATTGGCATGATAGAGTTTGTTAATTCTACATAGCAGTAGAGTTATCTATTGTATGTGCAGAGTAAAGCTTAATGCAATCTTATGTTGTTTTCTTTCTCTGGTAAAATGATCAAAAGAAAGGTTTATAATCTTTTGATGTCCATATGGTTATCTTGTATTACAACGTGAGGCTTCAACTGAGGCAGATGATTTAATGTTCTTCTTTCACTATGACATAGACTTGCAATGAGCTGGGGAATGGTTCAACCATTATTGGCTTTGCTTTTGTCGATTGTGCTGCATTGAAAGTTTGGGTTGGTTCCATCGACAATGATGCATCTTGTGCAGCTTTGGGGGCTTTGCTGATGCAAGTACGACACTTTGAGATCTAACATTTTTTGAGTAACTTAATGGATGTGTGATTTGTTTGGTTGATTATTTTATGTTGTTCTCTGTTGCATGTGTAGGTGTCACCGAGGGAAGTTATATTCAATGCTAGGGGTACATTCTGTTAAATTAGACTTTGGGAGGATTATTTTGTACTTTGGAAGTAATTATGTTGAGCCTGACTTCCTTGTCTCGCGCCTCCATTTTGACAGGTTTGTCAAAGGATGCTCAGAAAGCACTGAAAAAATATTCATCAACAGGTGAGGGTTTTCTTGTTTCTTATAAGTTGCTCACAGTACCATGAAACAGCTGTGATTTTGATAGTTTTATCTTGATAATCTAAAGCAGTCTGTCCTATCTATCATGTGAAGAATCTGTTTCTTTGTTTGTGTAATGTGAAAGCCTGGATCTTGATACTGTTCCATTTAACTTTTGCCTTGAAAGCCATTATGTTGTCTTTATCCGTCATTTTAATAGTATGCAGTATTGGCCTGAAGGTGATGCAAAAATATTATGAAAAAAATTTAAATTTATACTTGGTCATTGATGGGACCCACAATACTTTTGAGTCTGTAATTGGGATGGAATTAGTGAGCATTTAGCAATTTTAATGCTACAAGTAACGTTTGTCGGTAACATAGGACCTGGTAGGGAAATTTTTTTAAGGCCTGTAAAAATTCATATTTGATTTGGGCTAAGCAACCCTAATGACACTTTTAAAACATATTTGGAGCATTATTGGAGCTACAAAATGATTTGAAGTGTTTGTGAAGATTTCAAGAAGAAAAGTCATCTTTGTATTTCTCAATGATTTAAATCCATGAGAACGGATACTTATACACTGAGTCCTAAGACTAAATAAGGATAGACAATATTATAGAATCAATTACAATATCAATCAACCAACACTCCCCCTCAAAGTGGTGCAAAGATGTCAGACATGCTCAACTGGCGAAACAGTTTATGGAAATTCCGTTAGTTGAGGCCTCTGGCAGACATATCAGTTAGCGGCTTTTCAGGGTTACACATGGAATAAACTCAAGACTCAACTTGTAACTTTTCTTTTATGAAGTGTCAATCAATTTCAAAGTTTGATCATGCTGGACTGTATTATTAGCTATACTGATTGGAGCTTTGCTGTTACAATACAGAGAAACATTCCCTTTTCAGACAATCACAATTGCTCTATTAGCTTTTGTAACAAAAAAAGGTCAGCAAACACCCTGTGTTGTAGCTAATTTCAACCATAATGACACTTTTAAAATTAATTGGAGCTACAAAATGTTTTGGAGTGTCTGTGAAGATTTCAAGAAGAAAGTCGTCTTTGTATTTCTCAATGATTTTACATCCATGAGAACGGGTACTTATACAATGAATCCTAAGACTAAATAAGGAAAGACAATATTACACAATCAATTACAATATCAATCAACTTTTGTGATCAAGCTTGTAAATCACTTATCAATCAATCAACACTCCTCAAATTAGTGCAAAGATGTTGGACATGCTCAACTTGCAAAACAGTGTTTGGAAAGTCCGTTAGTTGATGCCTTTGCAGACACCTCAATTAGCTGCTTTTCAGGGTTACACATGGAATAAACTCAAGACTCAACTCCTAACTTTTCTTTGATGAAATGTCAATCAATTTCAAAGTTTGATCATGCTGAACTGTATTATTAGCTATACTGATTGGAGCCTTCATCTTACAATACAAAGAAAAATATTCCCTTTTCAGACAATCACAATTGCTCTTGTAACAAAAAAGGGTATGCAAACACCCCGTGTTGTAGCTCTATATTGTGCCTCGGCACTTGTTCTAGCAACTAGACTTTGCTCGTGGCTTCTTCAAGTGATCAGGTTTTCTCCTACAAGTGTACAGTATCTGATTTTAGATCTTCTATCATTTATAGGTCGAGCCCAATTCACATCAATAAAGGTTCTATTTGGAGGTAACCATGTCTGGAGAAAAGTAAACCTTTCCTTAGAGTAGACTTCAAATACCACAAAACATGAAAAACAGCTTTCATATGAGGATCTCGGGGATCATGGGTTAACTGGCTCTTTTTCTTGGATCTATTCTTCGTCACACTGATGGAACAAAACAAAAATACCGGGTGCAACGACCAGTCTGACTGAATAGGCTATGCCCGGTCTAGTTTGAGAGGGATAAATGAATTTTCCAACTAGCCTGATGTCTCTCCTTATCAACTGACCCTCCAACTCCACTTCATAGTTTGTGATTGCTTTCAATGGATGATTATGTTAATTTGCAACTTTTATATTGGTTTCTTCCAAGAAGTACAAAATATACTTTATTTGAGAGTAAGATTCCTCTTTTTGATCTAGCAACCTCAATACCCAAAAATTGCAGTTGTCCAAGATACTCGATCTCTAATTCTTGTGTCGATAACTTCTTCAATCGAGTCATCTCCTCCTTGTCATCTTTTGTTATTACTATGTCATAAACTGTGGGAAGAGTGAGTGTACCCTTGATGTCTTACGAGAAGGGTGTGATTAACATTGCTTCGTTGGTAATTGAAAGAGATCATTGCGTTGCAGAATTTGTCAAATCAAGCTCTAGGGGACTGCTTCAGTCTGTATAAAGGTTTCTTCCATATGCATATCTTTCCTTGGATTTGTTTAGGAGGAATCTCCATGTACACCCCTTCTTCTAAGTCTCCATGAAGAAATGCATTTCCCATCAAACTGTTGTAAGTTGCAATCAAGATTTGCTGCATAAGACAAAAGAATTCTAATAGTGTTCATTTTGTAACAAGGCAAATATCTCTTGATAATCCACTCCATAAGTATGAGTAAATCCCTTAGCCACCAATCTTGCTTTAAATCTTTCAATCAAACCATCAACTTTATGTTTTAGAGTGAAGACCCATTTGCTGATCAGCTGGTGTGACATTTTGCCAGTTTCTTTTTGACAAGGCTTCCATTTCTTAGATTACGGCTTGCTTCCATTCCTAGCCTACAAAAGCTTCCCTCCAATTTTGGGGATCAGAGGCAAAGGTTCTATGGGAGGGAGACAATTGGATAACGGTGTTTGGTGCAAGACCTGACTTCTCCTTTCTTGTGAGTTATAGACAAATCTAACTCGGAAGGAAGTGCGGATAACTCATCATTAGAAGAAGGTTTGTCTTCAACAGATTGCATGATAGGAACTGCTGCTTTGTTTCTCCGAGAGTAAGATTCCAAATTAGATCCATCCAAACGCCCAATGTCTCTCCTTGAATTCTTTCTCCAATTTCACTTTCCCTTGTAGTAGTGGTTTCAAAAACAGAACTAGGGAAACCCATCTATATCTTCCTTATAACTTTCCCCAGAAAAGGTGATAGTATAATACTGAAATAGAGCTCAGAATCTTGAAAGGTAATATCAATCTTCTAGGAGGAGGATGATATCATTTGTCCACCTTTTTGTGCGGGATAGTATCCAATAAAGTCATATTTAAGAGTTTTAGCAAGTTTCCTAGATTTCTTAGTCTTACCAAAGTAGATACTCAGGTCTGCGTACATTCTACCATCCCCAGACCCCACTTGTGGGATTCCACTGGGCATATTGTTGTTGTTGTACCAAAGTAGACACACACCCAAATACCTTTGGAGGAACAATAGATACGTTCTTACCCTTTAAAGCATTCAGGGGACTCGGAAAAAATCTAGTGTTTTAAGAGGCATTCTGTTGATGAAATAAGAACTACTACGATAAGATCTCCAGTATGGTTTTAATAGATGCACGGTAAACATAAGGGATCTTGCCACTTCTTACAGTGCCTATGTTTTTCCTTTCAGCAACCCCATTGTGCACGCGTAAGCATAACTTAATAGACGGATTAATCCATAAGACTCCAAATAAGCTCCAAGAGTTTTGTCCATGTATTCTTTGACATTATTAGTTCTTAAGATCTTTATCTTTGTTATATGAAATAAGAGATGGAAGCTAATTTCCATTTATTAGTCAGTTTTCCAGAAGTTAGTTAGCCATTTCCAATTAACAATTGATTAATTCAAATGTTTGTTAGAGAAAGTTAGTTACAAGCAGTTAGTGCATAGTACTCGAGATAACAGGGTCAGTTAGAAGCTCAGTCCATTTGTATTCTCAATATATAGTTGTAATTCATGCTATTACAGTATCAATAAAAATTATAATCTTCTTCTCTTAGAATCTATTTCTATTCTCTCAATCTATTCTTCTTTAGCTAATCTTCTCGAGATTTATCTTCTTCAAATCAGTAACTTGATGCTCGAATCCTTTGTGATTCCTGTATCAAGTAACATTGGTATCAGAGCTATTCTTTCCTTGGCAACAATGGCAAAGGGCACTCGGTCCAGTGGAGATACAAGTAATGATAACTTACATGAGATGATGCAGCAATTGATCACTTATGTGGGAATTTCGGCTGAGAAGGTTCTTCTCTGGAAAGGTTAGATCAAGCAGTGATTGACTTGAGGAATCAAGTTACAGCTGGGGAAATCAGAAGGGAGAAATCACCATTAGTACAGAGTGTGATCCTTGTCGAAGGGAACAATCAGAAGAAAGGGCACATATGGAAAGATAGACCAGTTTCCACTCTCACCATTCAATAGTCAAGAATAGAATTCTTGAGATTTAATGGGGAAGACCTACAATCAAGGTTGTTTAAAATTGAGCAGTTCTTTTCTATGAAAGGAGTTCCAGCAGATGAGAAAATGGGAGTAGCTGCTTTACGGTTGGAGGGTGAAGCTATTTAGTGACACCTGTCTTTTATGAGTTAAAGATAGTTTCTTCGACCTGCTTCTTGGAATGAATATGTTATGGCTATGGTAGAAAGATTTGGAAATGATTTTGATAACCTTATAGAGAAGATCAAGGAGGTTAAACAGACAGGGAGCCTGAAGGAATACCAAGCAGTGTTTGAAAGGAACTTGACAAGATGAATCTATCATGATACAATGCTATCAGTTGTTTCTCTGGAGGGTTAAGGCATGAACTAAATATTGCTGTGTAGGTGACCAACCCCACTACTTTGGCTCAAGTTTATAGAAGTGCAAGATTACAAGAGGCTTATTTAGCTATAGATAGACAATCTGTGTAGACACATTCTCGCGTGAGTTCAAGAGCACTCACAGATTAAAGAAATTACAACAATCCTATTTTACCTACACCCGCAGTTAGTAGTTCAAATGGTTCTAGGGGAGTTAACAGTAGAAGATTGAGTCTAGAGGAGATGAATGATAAAAGACCAAAGGGATTATGTTACTTTTGCAATGAGAAGTGCATTCTTGGGCACAAGTGCAAAACATCCAAACAATTGTATCTGATGGAGATAGTTGGGACAGAGGAAATACAAGAGCCAGAAGATGTAATAGAGGAACATTTTTGATAAAAGACCAAAGGGATTCTGTTACTTTTGCAATGAGAAGTGCATTCTTGGGCACAAGTGCAAAACATCCAAACAATTGTATCTGATGGAGATAGTTGGGATAGAGGAAATACAAGAGCCGGAAGATGTAATAGAGGAACAGTTACATTAAGAGGGAATCAATCAATAGGAATTGGTCTAACTTGTAGAACATATAGAGGTCTCTATGCATGCACTAAATGTATCATTAGGGTATAGAACCTTGAAAGCGACTGGTTATCCCTTATAAAAGACGAGACTTGGAGAATAACTTGTCTATTATTCAAAGAGAACAATGATATAAATACATGGAGAAGATAAGCTAACTATGGTAACTAAATATCCAAATCCCTAACAATCAGCTATATTATCTATCAAATCCCTAAAAATCAGCTATATTATCTATATACATTATTATACATATTTTGTAACACTCCCTTAAGCTGGAACATAGATATTGATCATGCGCAGTTTGTTGCAAAGATAATCAACTCGAGTTGCGTGCTATGCTTTTGTAAACAAACCAGCTAGATGTTCTCTTGTCTTCACGTAACCAATGCAAATCAAGTTCTCCTGAATTTTGTCACGAATAAATGACAATCAACCTCAATATGTTTAGTATACACTTGCTTTGAGGCAATATGAAAAGCAGCTTGATTATTACACCAGAATTTTTCTAGGGTATGATGCTTCATCCCAATTTCAGATAAAAGATGATGTATCCACATAATCTCACATGTAGACTGTGACATAGCTCTCTCTGTATTCAGATTCTGCACTGGACCGAGATACAACACCTTGCTTCTTACTCCTCCATGATATTAGGTTCGCTCCAACAAAAACACAATAGCCTGTAGTATATCTTCTATCAACTTTGGATCCATCCCAATCAGCATTTGCAAAACACTCCACACGAGTATGGCTATGATTTTTATACAATATACCATGTCCAGGAGCTCCTTTCAAGTAACATAGGATTTGTTCCAAAGCTTCCCAATGTTTGACCATAAGTGTAGACATGAATTGGCTAACAACACTTGCCGCAAAAGCAATATTCGAACAAGTCACAATAAGGTAGTTTAACTTCCCAACCAATCTTCTATATCTCTCCGGATCATCAAAAGCATCACCATCATCTTTCATTAGATGCACATTGGGAATCATTGGAGTACTATAGGGTTTGACTGCTTACTTTCCCGTATCTGCAAGTAGGTCAAGGATATACTTCCTCTAAGACAAAAAAAATTCACATCTTGCTTCTGTATTTTTCTACTCCCAAAAAGTATTTCAACGGGCCCAAGTCTTTTGTATGAAATCTAGTACGTAGGAAAGATTTGAGGGAAGAGCTACCCACACAATCACTTCCTGTGATGACAATGTCATCAACATATACAACAAAGAGGATAATGCCAGATGTTGATTGCCGATAAAAGACTGAGTGATCACATTTACTCATTTTCATCCCAAGATCTTGAACAACCTTACTAAATTTGCCAAACCAAGCTCGAGGACTTTGTTTCAATCGATACAAGGACTTCTATAAATGACATACTTTTCCATACTCTCCTTAAGTGACAAAATCGACTGGTTGCTCCATATAAACTTTTTCTTGAAGATCACCATGAAGACACGCATTCTTGATATACTAACTGATGTAAAGGCTAATTCTTGAAAGGAGCTTGAGAAATGAACAAGCGGACAAAAGTGAGTTTGGCAATTGGAGAGAAGTTGTCAGAATAGTCCACCCCATAAGTCTGAGCTTACCAGATGAAAGCACTTTCAAACCAGAAAAGATCATTGATGGTATTTTTTAAGCACAAAATCAAAAGAAGGAAAAGAAAGAAGGAGAAATTTTACAAGTTAAAAAACAATCAAAATAAACACCAACAATTAAAGCAGAAATTGATGAGGAGCAGTTTTTAAAATTGCAGTAACTAAAGCAAAGGAGGAGTGTTGAAATTTGCTTTTAGTTACTGTAATGCAAAATAAGTTATTTAGTTTAAGACAAATTTGAATTTTGAATTTTAGTTAAGTCGTTGAGGTATTTTAGGTTATTTTAAATTTTGAGTTATGCTGATTTTTTGTTCTATGTTGGCTATTTAAAGCCCTTCAATGCTCAATAAAAATATTGAAAGCATTTCAATCCAAAGAAACATTTTTAATCTTTTTGTAGCCCCATTCATCCTTTTAAAAAAACCAACAAAGTGATCTAGTTTTCCTGCCGATGTTGTCACTTGGGATTTTGCTACTATCCTAAAGACTAGATGTCCTTCTGTTTGATCCTTGAGGACAAGGATCTTCTATTGGAGGGAGTACTATTACATGATATAAGAGGTGAGAGTTGATTTCCATTTATTAGTTAGTTTTCCAGAAGTTAGTTAGCCATTTCCAATTAATAGTTGATTAGTTCAAATGTTTGTTAGAGGGAGTTAGTTACAAACACTTAGTGCACAATACTCAATATAACAGTCAATTAGAAGCTTAGTCTATTTGTACTCAAATGTATAGTTGTAATTCACTCTATTACAACATCAATAAAAATTACGATTTTCTTCTCTTAGAATCTATTCTCTCAATCTATTCTTTGATCTTCTCGAAGTTTATCTTCCTAAAATCAGTAACTTCATCCTCGAATCCCTTGTGATTCCTGTGATCAGGTAACAATCTTAGCCTTAAATTGAGTACCAATACTACTGCTCCAAATTATGATTTTTACATGGTTTAAGGCTAGGATTAGTAGTGGCATTTTCTGCCAATAAAAGGTGAAAGGAGTCCATTTAAGCTATATATATTTTAATTGATCACTCAAAATTTTTCAAATAGGTAAATATGAGCCGATCTATTTTAAAAGCTCATATAAATATGGTTAAAATGGATAAAATATGAGAATCCATATAATACCATGGATCCCCCACTCATAATTAAAAAATTTCAATTGCACTAAATAAATATACTTATTTAAAATTAGGGGGGATCGGGGACCCAGGGGTGTGGGCGGTATGATTTATTTTTTTTAAAATTTTGAAAAAAAAAATTTCACAACCCCCCCCCCCCCCCACCCACCCACCCGCACCCTTGCCCCGAATGTTTTTTTACAGAAAAAATAAAGAATTTCAAGAAACAAAGTTAAATTTTTTTCACCCCCCCCCCCCCCCCCCTTCCACCCTACCCACACCCCAATTTTTTTAAAAAGAGATTTCAGAAACAAGGGTACAATGGAGGAGGAGTACAATGGTTCCATTGTATAAGAACAAGGGTGATATTCAAAATTGTAATAATTACAGGGGTATCAAGTTGTTGAGTCATAGTATGAAGGCATGGGAGAGTGGGGGAGATGAGGGTGAGAAAAGTAGTTTCTATTTCATAAAACCAGTTTGGATTCATGCCAGGACAGTCGACTACTGAAGCGATCCACCTTGTTCGGAGATTAGTGGAGAAATACAGGGAAAGTAAGAAGGACCTTCATATGGTGTTCATTGATCTTGAGAAGGCCTATGACAAAGTCCCAAGGGATGTCCTATGGAGGTGTTTGGAGATGAAAGGCGTCCCAATGGCATATATTAGAGTAATTAAGGATATGTACGACGGGGCCAAAACTCGGGTAAGAACGGTGGGAGGAGACTCTGAATATTTTCCTGTTCAGATGGGACTTCATCAAGGATCTGTGCTGAGCCCTTTTTTAGTTGCCTTGGTGATGGATGAGCTGACGCGATCTATCTAGGAGGAAGTCCCGTGGTGTATGCTGTTTGCAGATGACATAGTACTGATTGATGGACCAAAGTTAATGATAGGTTGGAGGTTTGGAGACACGCTTTGGAGTCCAAAGGATTCAAACTGAGCAGGACCAAACCAGAATACTTGGAGTGTAAATTCAGTGTTGCGAGGGATGAAGCAGACATTGATGTGAGACTTGCGGCTCACCCTATCCCCAAGAAGGAAAATTTTAAGTATCTGGGGTCCAACATCCAGAGTAGTGGGGATATCGACGATGATGTCACACATTGTATTGGGGCGGCTTGGACAAAATGGAGGTTGGCCTCTAGAGCATTGTGTGATAAGAAAATACCACCTAAACTCAAAGGTAAGTTTTACAGAATGGTGGTTAGAGCATCTTTGTTATATGGGGTGGAGTGTTGGCCAATAAAAAATGTACATGTTCAGAAGATGCAGGTCGCAGAAATGAGGATGTTAAGATGGATGTGTGGTCACACCTAAGATTAGGAATGAGGTTATTCGGGAGAAGCTAGAGGTGGCCCCTATAGCTGACAAGATGAGGGAAGCGAGACTGCGATGGTTCGGACATGTGTAGAGAAGGAGTACCGATGCCACTGTTAGGAGGTGTGAGAGGCTAGATTTGGGAGCTACACGGAGGGGTAGAGGCAGACCAAAGAAGTATTGGGGGAGGTGATTAGACAAGATATGGTGAAACTTGATCTCACCAAGGACATGACCTTAGATAGGAAGGAGTGGAGGTCGAGAATTAGAGTCGCAGGTTAATAGGGTAGATAGGAAGGAGTGATTAATTGTCTGCCTTTTATATGTTATTTATTTGCCTTTATATGTTAACTATCCTATATCTACGTATTATCATGTGTTCTTCTCTTTCTTGCCTGTTTATCATATCTACCTTATTCTGCTGATGGGTTTTTGTGACGAGGGTTCCCAGGAAACAACCTCTCTACCTATATGTGATAGTGGTAAGGTCTGCGTACATCTTACCCTCCCCAGACCCCATTGTGGGATTTCACTGGGTATGTTTTTGTTGTTGTATAACAATTTTTTTTTTTTTATATAGATGGAGGAATAAAAGGTAAGAATAAAATAGGCTTTGCATAGGACAAAGAGGGGAGAATGATTAATTCTCAAAGTTGAGGGGAGAGTTTGATTTTTAAATCAAAGTTCGGGGGTATAAATGATTTTCTATATAACTTAAATAAAAAAACAATAATTGGAGAAAATAATTATAAGGTCCTACTTGATCCCACAAATGTTAGGGTGCTAAAAAAATATAGAGAACTTCAAGTACTCATTTTTTTTTTTTTTTGTATTATCGTGGTCTCAGATGAATTGAAATGGAGGATCATGGTCTGTAAAGATTCATATCAATTGCAATTTTTTGTTGTTGTAGTAGTACTAGTATATTTGTTTGGCAGAACAGGAGGAGGGGTACAAGAGAGTCTAGTTACGCTAATTCTTTTGACTTTTCCACCAAAAAAGTGGGAATTAGGATCTCTAAATTTCAATTCCACTGTTTTGCCTAATTGTTTTCTTGTTGTAAGTCTCTAGGGCCACAACTGCTTTTCAGGTATGGGTACGTCCAACTTCAGAAATATAAAGAAACGATAGGAACTGAGCCTTACGGATAGAGATGAGGGTTGTGTTGATGGAGTGGTCACTTCATCAGGTCTCTTAGATAGACAAATCCTGAGTTTTATTTTGTTTCTGCATTTCTAATATGCTGTAATGTGGATGAATTTCTTCACCTTAAATTCTGCTATAAACTCACTGACAATATCATTTTTGATTTACATAGGGCAATCAAGAAAAGAATAGGAAATAAAATCCGAAGTTGAGAAAAAGAAAAAGCTGGGGGTGGGGGAGGGTGGAGTTTTCACTTTCTTAGATCTCTTGATAAATTTCCTTTTTCCATTTAGGTCCTGCTGCACCACTCCTATCTCCATTTCAGCCCGGTGCTGATTTTGTTGACCCTGCAGAAGTGAAAAATATCCTTGACTTGAAAGGTTACTTTAAAAGATCTTGTAATAAGTTGGATCATGCCTTTGATGGGGAGAACCATGATGTTGCTTTATGTGCTCTTGGGAGTCTTGTTAATCATTTAGAGAGATTGATGGTATGTCTCAGAACAATGGCTTATTTTCTCGGTGTAATACTTATGGTATTGTTTTGATGAATGTTTTGTTCTGAATTTTATAGTTAGATGAGGTCTTACATAATGGTGATGTTCTATCATATGAAGTTTGTAAAGGTTGCCTCAAAATAGACGGACAGACACTTGTCAATCTTGAAATCTTCAACAATAATTCCGATGGGAGTCCATCAGGCAAGTACAATATTTTTTGGTCAAATCATAGCTCTGTACTCATTTTCTTCTGGCAGCTCTGGCAATTGTATTTTCTTCTTTGTGTTTCAGGTACTTTATATAGGTACCTTGATAACTGTGTTACATCACCTGGGAAGCGACTTTTAAGAAAATGGATTTGTCATCCCCTCAATGATGTAGAGAAAATCAACCATAGGCTTGATGTGGTTGACAGACTTGTTGAACATTCAGACGCTACATTATCCACTGCTCAATATCTTCGTAAGCTTCCAGATCTAGATAGGCTGCTTGGACGGGTGAAGGCTAGCATTCAATCTTCTGAAGCACTCCTGCTGCCCTTGATTGGTGCCAAAATATTGAAGCAGCGAGTAAGTCTTATTTGACATCAGAATTTGGTTTTCTTAGTCTATGGTGCAGTTATGCTCCAAAAGTTCTCACTACCTGAATTACTAGTTTGTGTAGCTAAAAACACAGTAGTTCAATATGCTTCCTGGAAGAAGACTAGCAGATAATTAGTGGTTGAGTATCTCTTGCAATTTTCACACCTTTCTACTTACCAGGCAAACAATGGACTATCTTTTCATTGCGTATTGGATAAAATTGTAATTTTTACATCTTTCCTGCTTTCTAGGCAAAAGAGCAAAATATACCCATTGTAATCCCACAAATGGTGTCTGGGGAGGTGGTGTGTATGCAGATCTTACCCCTATCTTGTGAGGGTATATAGGCTACTTCTGAAAGATTTTGGCTCAAGAAGCACAACAAACCGAGTATGAAAGGGATGTACAGTATTGGAAGTCATGTTGAAGATAATGAAGAAAAGAACAGTAGTAACATTGAATACAATAATTGAAGAAAAAGAAATACCAAGTAGCAATAAAATCAAAGAATAAGATAGTAGGAGAGCAACAATAGTTACAAGTAGGAGCACCAGGGGAAGTTCCTCTATATCCTGACAATATTCTCACACGTCTGCCAAATCTTATGTGCTGTCCTTTATGGCATTTGTATTGGATATCTTTCTATTCAAGCATCAAATGATTTTCCTTGACATTCTATTATTTGCTTTTTTCTAGTTCAATTAGATATCTTTCTTCCTCTACTATAAAATCCGTGTTAGGTTGGAGGCAAATTTGTTGTAACCTTTAGATTTCTCAAATTTGTTCATTTTCTCAAACTTGTTATCATATGAAAAGTATAAATAAACGATTGAATGATAATTATACAATGAATAAAGTCCTATTTTGCATGTATTAATTATTGAAAAGCATTATGTAAGTTGTTTATTATGTAATTATTTCGGAGAATCAGTTTGGATTCATGCCGGGGCGGTCGACTAGTGAAGCAATTCATCTTGTTCGGAGATTAGTGGAGAAATATAGGGAAAGAAAGTTGGACCTTCATATGGTGTTCATTGATCTCGAGAAGGCCTATGACAAAGATCCAAGGGATGTCCTATGGAGGTGTCTAGAGGTGAAAGGTGTCCAAATGGCATATATCACGGTGATTAAGGAGATGTATGACGGAGCCAAAACTCGGGTAAGAACGGTGGGAGGAGGACTTAGAGTATTTTGCTGTTGAGATGCGACTCCATCAAGGATCTGTGTTGAGCCCGTTCCTGTTTGCCTTAGTGATGGATGAGTTGATGCGATCTATCCAGGAGGAGGTTCCATGGTGTATGCTATTTGCAGATGACATAGTACTGATTGATGAGACTCGGACTAAAGTTGATGATAGGTTGGAGGCTTGGAGACACATTGTGGAGTCCAAAGAATTCAAACTGAGCAAGGACCAAAACAGAATACTTGGCGTGCAAATTCAGTGTTGCGAGGGATGAAGCAGACACTAATGTGAGGCTTGCCACTCAACCTATCCCCAAGAGGAAAAACTTTAAGTATCTGGGGTCCATTATCCAGAGTAGTGGCGATATCGACGATGATGTCACACATCGTATTGGGGCAGTATGGACTAAATGGAGGCTTGCCTCTAGAGTATTGTGTGACAAGAAGATACCACCTAAACTCAAAGGTAAGTTTTACAGAATGATGGTTAGACCATCTTTGCTGAATGGGGTGGAGTGTTGGCTATTAAAAAAATGCACATGTTCAGAAGATGCATGCCACAGAGATGAGGATGTTGAGATGGATGTATGGTCACACAAGGAGGAATAAGATTAGGAATGAGACCATTTAGGAGAAGCTAGAGGTGGCCCCAGTGGCTGATAAGATGAGGGAAGCGAGAATGCGATGGTTTGGACATGTGCAGAGAAGTAGTACCGATGCTCCTGTTAGGAGGTGCGGGAGGTTATTTTCGGGAGTTACACGGAGGGGTAGAGGTAGACCGAAGAAGTATTTGGGGGAGGTGATCAGACAAGATATGGCGAAACTGGATCTCACCGAGGACGTGACCTTAGATAGAAAGGAGTGGAGGTGGCGAATTAGAGTAGCAGGCTAATTGGTTGGTAGGGTTAGGTGGATGTCTGGGCTTGAGGTAGTAAGGTAGCAGGAGTAGGCGTGTTTTATATCATGTGTTGTCATTATTCGTCGTATGTGTGTTACATATTGACATGTGCTTTTCGTTAATAGTCGCTCTTTCTGTTCCCTTTCTTTTTCTTTTTATCATATCTAGCTTATTCTGCTTATGGGTTTTTGAGACGAGGGTTCACAGGAAACAACCTCTCTACTTCTATGAGGTAGTGGTAAGGTCTGCGTACATTCTACCCTCCCCAGACCCCACTTGTGGGATTCCATTGGGTATGTTGTTTGCTTATTATGTAAGTTGATTACACTAAATTGGCCAACTCAACTTTAGTTTTGATTACTTTGCCCTTCTGGAAAAATGCTTGAAAGACAACTGCTAATATTTTTTTGTCAACTGGTGCTTTACCTCAAATTTACCAATCATATATTCTGTTAATTTTTTTTGCTGTTTTTTACAGAAAAAGTGTTGAATTTCTTTTCTGTTTCTTAATATCTTTCCAAAACCAAGACATCACCATTGCATCAAGTTCATCCCATGCATCAAACTTGGGGTCTTCTTTAGATGGTCCTGTATCGAGAAGGTGTTGTAATTTCCTTTTACCCTTTAAAAAGGTACAAACTAGTTGACCCCATGTTAGGTAATTTTTTCCCATTCAATTGATATGAGGCTTGGATATTTTGCAATCTCCAGTTGTAACGGTAGGAATATTCTCTATAGTTGCGAAACATTTCCAGAGGCTGGAATATTTGCGGCAGTACTATTTTTGGGCATGGTTTTGAATGGTTTCAATCTTTGGGCGGTTATGTCAAGAACATAGAAAACACGAGAGAACTAAGGAATGAATGTCTCAATTCATTGATCCAAATACATAAGAATACATCCGTATTTATGCACAAGAGAAAATATTCTATCCTTAATCTAAATCCTACAAATTAATGTGCATAATATTCTACAACTAATGCTACACAATATTCAACAACTAAAAAGAAATCCATGACCGAGTTACGAGAGCTATAACGTGGGTCTATTCCCCTTTTACCCCGTATCACTGGAACTACTTAAGCTGGTTGTCCCAACTCAAAGCAAAAATCAGATTTGGAATCAGAGGTATTTCATGGGATAGCCTTTCTGACAAGCTCGTAGGATAGGTGAGAGTTGGTGACACACAACGACCAATCCTGAAAGACCACTCTTTCGTCTAAGGATGCCTAACCACTGCACCGGAATGTAGCATCTAGAATATCTCTTGCATACATTCTACAAGTAATGCTACACAATATTCTAAATTAAATGTATAATACTCTACACTAAATGTAGATCATACATGATATTCTGTGATCTTTCCATTATGCTAACGTCCCCCCTCAAAATGATGTCGGTGGATCAAAAAGCATCAATTTGCAAACTAAAAATCGATGGCGTTGTCGTGCCATTGACTTGGTAAACACATCAGCTATTTGAAGATCGCTAGATACATGTGGAAGGGTAATAACTCTTTCATCGGCAGCTTCTCTGATAGAATGACATTCCACTTCAATATGTTTGGTTCTTTCATGATAAACTAGATTTGTAGCAATCTGAATGACGCTTGTGTTGTCAACGTGAAGAGGAGTAGGACTAGATGAGGAAATCCAATTTCTATTAATAAACAACGAAGCCAAATAATCTCAGAGCGAGTTGTAGATATTGCTTGATATTCAAACTCTAGTGATGATTTTGAAACACGATCTTGCTTCTTGCTCTTCCAAGATATCAAGGAATCTCCTAGAAACATACACCAACCTGTGCCAGAGCAACGAGGATCGGGACAACCAGCCCAATCAGAATCACTAAATGCATTAAGCTGAATAGGAGAACCACTAGGAAAGAATAACCCACGAGTCGATGTTCCTAAGAGATTGAATGATACGATAAACAACCACCAAATGTAGATGACGAGGAGCCTGCATGAATTGGCTGAGTTGTTGAACTGCAAAAGAGATATCAGGTTGAGTAATAGTAAGATAATTTAGGCTTACAATTTATTTTCGATATAAAGTTGGATCAGGAAGAAGATCTCCTTTATCACGATGTTACTTTACGTTCAATTTCAACGGAGTATCTACGGAAGAAGATTCTTGAAAAGAATCCTTAAGCTGCTGCTGGAGGTTAGGAATTGATAAAGAATCTGCTCCTGTGATAATAATGTCATTTACATATACCAAAAGAGAAACACAACCGGTTGGTGTTTTCCGAAGAAACCAAGATGAGTCATATTTACTTTGTTCAAAAGAGAACCGAAGCAAAGTAGATCAGAACTTGTCAACCCAAGGTCGGGGAGCTTGTTTTAATCCATACAAACACCGCTTCAACTTGCAAACATCTTATGTAGGTGATGAAAACAAACTAGGTGGAGGTTTTATATAAATATCTTCTTTGAGATCACCACGAAGAAAAGCTTTTTTTACATCTATTTGATGAAATGGCCAATTTTGTGACGCAACAATGGCAATAATTGTTCGCATAGTAGTAATTTTTGCTAGTTGTGCAAAAGTCTCCTCATAATCTACACCATTCTCCTGTTTGTTACCAAGGACCACCAATCGAGTTTTGTACCGATCAAGAGTTCCATCAGAATGAAGTTTGAATGAATAAACCCATTTACATCTGATTGGACGAACATTTGAAGGACAAGAAACAATGTCCCATGTGTTATTTTCTTGAAGTGCCGAAAGTTCTTCCTTCATTGCTTTCTGCTAACATTCTAGCTTAGAGGCTTGTGAGTAACTTGTTAGAATAGAAATGGTGGATAATGTAAAGGAGAGACCATACCAATTAGGAGTACGAGACACTTTGGTAAATCACGGAAGAGGCTCAAAAGGAGTAGGACTTGAAGAAATCTCAGATTCTGGTTGAGGAGAAGTCTCAGGTGTCAGATCAATTTTGGGATGAGGTAAAGCTGGACGACGTCGTTCATACACAAATCTAGGTGTGAATCGCTTAGAAGAAGAAGACAAACCTTCAAAAGTAATAAGAAAGAGAAACAGAAGATGACTCAAAATGAGTAGGAAAGAAATATTGATTCTCAAAGAAAACTACATTCCTAGAAACATGAAATTTGTTAGAACTTGGATCATAGCAAATGAAACCTTCTTGTGAAGTACTATTACCTATGAAAGCTCATTTAGTAGACTAAACTGAAAGTTTATTGCATTGAGAAGGAGGAAGATGCATAAAACAAACACCAAAAAAGGGCAAGCCCAGTGCACTAAAGCTCCCGCTATGCGCAGGGTCCGGGGAAGGGCCCGACCACAAGGGTCTATTGTGCGCAGCCTTACCTTGCATTTCTGCCAGAGGTTGTTTTCAAGGCAGAAACAAACACCAAATGTATGAAATTTATTATAGCTTGGATTTTGATGATAAAGACGATAATATGGAGAGTCAAGATTTAACACTTTAGATGGCAGCCTATTTTTGATTAAATAGACCGCAGTAGATCTTTCAACCTAGTATTTAGATGGGACAGAGGTCTCAATCAATAAAGTACGAGTTACATCCAAAAAAAATTACCATTTTTACGCTCAGCAACTCCATTTTGTTTTGGGTTATATAGGCAAGAATATTGTGAAACAATTTGTTTCTAAAGCAAGAAACTATTAAATTCACTAGACATAGATTTTCCACCAAAATCAAATCTTAATATTTTGATGCTGGTAGAAAATTGATTCTTAATGCAAGTAAAAAATGTCTTGAATATGGAAAAGACATCAGATTTGGAACGAAAAAAATACACCCATATAAATCGACTATAATCATCTATGAATGTAACAAAGTACTTAAAATGAGCATGAGAAGCAATTGGTGACAACTAATTGAAACTGAAATTCCTAAGTAGAGTAACTTTTTCCAGTGAAATGAACATTGATATGAAGTCATATTTCTGAATAGCAAAATGCAAAAACACAATGATACGAAAAAATGGCTAGAAAAAATCAAAGACCAAAAGGCCATATATTTAGGAGTAATTGTTAATCAACAATGAAAACAAAAACTTTCAAAATATTTGAAAGTTACTACAGATCCATGACTATGAATCAAAGAAGAGAAGGCTCTGATACCATGTGAAGAACATAGAAAACACGAACTAAGAAATGATTGTCTCAATTCATTTATTCAAATACATAAGAATACATCAGTATTTATGCACAAGAGAAAAATATTCTATTCTTAATGTAAATCCTACAAATTAATGTGCATAATATTCTACAACTAATGCTACACTATTCTAAATAAAATGTAGCATCTAGAATATCTCTTGCATATATTCTACAACTAATGCTACACAATATTCTACAATAAATGTAGATCATACAAGATAGACTATGATCTTTCCACCATGCTAACATACACGTAGTTATGGGATTAGAGGTTGCTACTAGGGACCCCTTGCATCGAGCACCCACCTCAAAGTCCTCTCGGTGCTAAATCAAAATCCCACGGGATACTTGTCATAATTCATAAAGCGTACTTGTCATAGAATCCTAAAACATAACATGTGGAAAGACAATAAGCAACTACCAATGCAGTTTCATAAACTTGATCATGGAATAGCTCATTTCATCTTGATTGTAATGTGAGTGTAAGCCTTTTATTATCACAATATCATACATGGGTGAGTAAACTCACAACAATTTATGCTTGTCTTGCACAACATCGTAAAAGCTTGAATCATACTTAGCATGTAGCTTGCTTGAGAATTTTAGTACTTCGTGATCATAGCTTGTAATGCAAATTAGGGTAAAAACATGGATTCACATATAATCAACTTGAAATCATGTAATTGGAGTAAAATCATGCTTAATCGTGTAAAATGGCATCAATCAAATCATAATTGAAAGAACCCATTGTCAATTTCATGAAATATCAATAACATGTAGAGAAATTTGCATGTAAATCCTTCAAAGCATGTAATTAATGAAATTTCATGCATAATTTGATCAATAATCATAACATAAAACTTAATTTACTCAATTGAAAGAGAATCATCAAAACTCATGAAAATTCATACTTGTAATTGGTAGAAAAATTGAGAATTTTGTGGGCTCCATGGGTGAGAGGGACCCAAGGATGAATACCCACATACCTTGAAGTGGAATCTAGAAGAAAATTGGGGAAGCACTTGGAATTCGATTCTTGAAACCCTAGCTTGATGTAGAAGAAGACCTTGGGAGAGAAGAAACTTGAGAGAACTTGGGATTATAGAGGGATTGGGTGAGAATGAGGTGAAGTGTAGTGGTGTTGGCAGTTATTGGGATAGTTATAGGACCAAAGCAATGTAATTTAGGAGTTAGGAGGGTATGAAAGGTAAAAAATACCCTTAATTAAAATTTACCAGACAGGGTCTACAGAGCGTAGACCCGTCTACGGTCCGTAGAAGGCCCCTCATAGAAATTGTGCCAAAGAGGCCTTTTCTGAATCTCAGCCACGAACATATTCTACGGGCAAGTCCTATCTTCTAGAGCCCATAGAAACACCTTGTAGATAAAGTACTGCAATCCTTCAAACTGTACCAGACCACGACCCCAAAACGACTATCTGTAAAACGATTGACGCCCCGTAAACCTTCCTTCTTGGACTGCCTCAATTTTTTCCAAAACTTTCCCAAGTGTTGGGGCATTGTACGAGCCCCCATCTACGACTCATCAAACCATATACGGACATGGACCAAGATTTGATATTTTTCCCCACTTCTAGGTCTATTGCACGACCCCTTTCTACGGACCCTAATGTGTCGCTTATTAATAAGGATGAAAAAAAAATTCATATGTTCTTTGATTATAAATAATGAATATTCGTATGACGTTTTATGTGCTTTTGCACGACTCATTCCATGGTATTTTTCTCCTCGGTGAAGAATTTTCCTCAATCACCTAAAATGGCCCTTTCATATCTATTGATGTAGTCAATATAACCTCTGTTTCACCTAAGGTTGTATTCTTGTTACTACAGGTGAAAGTGTTTGGGTTGCTCATTAAAGGGCTACGGATTGGGCTGGACTTGTTAAGATTGTGGCAGACGGAAGGTCTGACCTCTTCCCTAGCTAAAGTTGTATCCTTGCCTGTTCTTGATGGTGACGATGGGCTTGATAAGATCCTTGCCCAATTTGAAGCAGCAATTGATAGTGACTTCCCCAATTTTCAGGTTGGTGATACAAGATACTTTTGGCTCTTTCCATCTTAAGAATGTTTTGAACCTTTATATTTAAATCACTTAATCTTCAAAGGATGAGAATGCGCTCACTATTCTTTTCTTCTGTTTTTCCTATATTTTTGTTATATATTGGAGAAATCCTCTGTGGGCTTCTAGTCAGACTCTATTCGGCATACAGGTTCAAAATTCCAGAGGATGTAGGCCTGGCCTCTACACTCTACCCTGTAAAGGAAAAGAAAATGCTTGCTTGTTGATTGTCTAATTATGTGTGTTAGAGACTGTCCATTAATCTAGTCACAGTTTTCCTAAAGCTGCATTTTTTGTGATTGGTAACGAACTGTTAGATTCAAAGTTCGTTATTGTTTGGAAGAAGCAGGTGTTTGAAGGCTTTGGGAAACATACTGTAAGATTGACCTATATATCCTCTTCTATGTTCGACAGTGCATAACTTTATTTCTTGTTTTCTATAATCAAAACAATGGTTTATGCTTATTTTTTAAAACTTTTCTGGATTAGCTAGTCTATTAGCAAATTGGAGACAAATACTATGGACAGGTTAGGTTCTTGTTAAGTTGTATGTATAATATGACACATTGCCTGATGGTCATGTTTGTCTTTGAAGCCAACTTCTGCTTCCACATAAAAGCATCATTTTTTTTTTCTGGAATTGGTTCCTTACCCACAGCTGTTGCCTGTCAACTACTATATACTCTCCCCCCCCCCAAAAGAAAAAAAAAGAAGAGAAAAAAGGTAAACAGTTCATGAAATTATCTTCCTCACTCATCCCTATGTAGTGATCTGGTACTTTAGATTGAGGCTTAGCTGTAATTATATGGATTATAAACCTAGTCATACAATGCTTAGAGTGTGTCCTTATGACAGACCTTTTGATTTACTAACCTCATGCTGCTGAGGGCTGCATCAGTAATTCATTTTTCTTGTGCTGTGTCAGGACCATAATGTTACAGATTTGGAAGCTGAAACGCTATCCGTTTTGATGGAGTTATTTATTGAGAAGGCTGCTGAGTGGTCTCAATTCGTTTATGCCATAAGTTCTGTTGATGTATTAAGATCATTTTCCATTACTGCAAAATTTTCTTCTGGAGTTATGTGTAGGCCAGTGATCTTGCCTCTTTCAAAGCCATCAAATTTCTGCAAAGAGACTGGTGGACCAACTCTAAACATCAAAGGATTGTGGCATCCATATGCTATTGGCGAAAGTGGGGGACTTCCTGTTCCTAACAATATCCATCTTGGAGGGAATACAGATATCCATTATCCTAATACTTTACTATTGACTGGACCAAATATGGGTGGAAAGTCGACTCTTCTACGTGCCACTTGTCTGGCCGTCATAATGGCTCAGGTTCATTCTTTCTAGGCTCCAACATTCTATCATTTATTGATTTAGATGGTACTTGGCTTCTGGAGTTTAAAGATATCTGTTTTATTGCAGTTGGGTTGCTATGTGCCTGGGGAAACATGTGTGCTTTCACTTGTAGACATCATCTTTACACGTCTTGGAGCCACTGATCGAATCATGACTGGTGAAAGTAAGTACTATAAAAGAATTTGAACTCTGTCCTACCCATCTTTACCTTCTGTTTTATTATCTATGCAGTTTTTTATTCTTTGGACTACTGTGGTTTCCAATTTACTAGGAAAAGTCTAGTTTAATGTTTGCCACTGTCTCCAAGTCATACTGGATCATTGTCCGCATGGAATAAAAATCAGAAAAATAAAAGAGAAAAGAGGTAAAGGATGATTTAGTTTGGACCTGAAGAGGCCTATAATTGGCTGCTGTTGGAATATTCAAGTAAGTCTTCCTCGTCGTGACTACTCAGCTTATGCAATATCCTGTCATCACCACAATGATAAAAGGGTGCCTATACTTTTCAATGCGACAGGCGGTCTTCCTATGTAAATATACTTCCTACTCTATCGTATAGATGTATGAGTCGAAGTATAGCTGTGGACTTGGGCTGGAAAGTAGAAAGCACCTTACTCTCATTGATGTAAGCTAAGTTGCATCAAGGCCATTCACAAGGAGTCAAACTCGAGATCTCTAAGCACTACAAGGATTATTCATGAAGATGGAGGTACAAGAACACACTTCGATGCCATCTTGGGGAGTCCATATCATGACTATTACCTTTGATGCAATATCAAGATGCAGAAATCAAAACCCTAACGCCAAGAACAAGAACAAAGATGAAAAAGATTAAAAAGATAGAAGAATGACACAAGATGGCTAAGAATCGAGAACCCGAGTTGCTCGGACTCTCTTAAAATGCTTCTCCACCCGTGTCGAATCCTCTAAAATGCACTAATTTGGAAGGTCTAGCACAAACCCGTTGACATTTTTGAGGAGTCCAAGTAACATAGTTGAGAACAGTGGCTAGATGACAACCGATAACCCCCAAATACCAGATTTCTGAAATCACATTCTATCGGAAGCATGAAACAAGAATGGGACTACTAGGCAACAACAACAACAACATACCCAGTTAAATTCCACAAGTGGGGTCTGGGGAGGGTAGAAATGTACGCAGACCTTCCCACTTTTTCGTAAGAAGTAGAGAGGCTGTTTCCTACGGACCCTCGACTGTACAACCCACTACTAGGCAACAATGGCTATATTAAATCCCAAACCTCCTAATCAGAACACCAATCAAGCACCTATACTATAGAGACGTCCTCGAGAGAAATTATCCTCAAGCAAGCAATTCCATCTACATTTCAATAAATAATGGCCTTGGCCTTAACTCCCTTAAGAGTATCACTATTCCAAGTGTGGAATAATATCCAAACTAATCTAATTTTAAAGGTGCTATTCTCCACTATTTATAGCCTAGTGTCACAGACTTAGACTTCAACAAAGACTTCTGCGCGGCACTCGACAAATTACTCACGATTCTTTCACGATATCTTGTAAGATCAAGTAACCCTTTTATCTAGATCGCTAAGGGAATGTTAGAGTGAAGAAAGACAAGGGAGCTATTTAGAGAAGACTTGTTTATAACTTGGAAGATTGCTTGAACTTTGCTTGATGATTGTACAAATAAATGGCCCCTCCTATTTAAACTGCCCACTATGGACTAAAGTGCAAATAATAATTACTTTACAAGTCCCTCTATATTTATAAATTAGTCTCACTTTCTAGATATTCTAAGGGCTTTCAAGATTTATGTACAACGTTCTACTCTAGAGTTGTCCTTAAACCTCTCCTTGACTCTAGATTCTTCTCCCTTCAAGATGGTCAAGTGGCGGGTCGTGAAACTAGGCTAATTATTATAAAAATACACTTAATGAAATGAGGTTCTTGTTAGACGAGGCTTGCATTTTAGGAATAGCCACTTTGCATACATAACCTTTTCTCCCTTCTCGAAGTAGTTTTCTAAGTGGAGCCTTGTACTTACACTTTAGCACATTCTTGAGCTTCAACTCTTCAATCCAAGTACCCTCCAAGTTTCCAAAGTAGCATCTCAAAGGCATGTCAATGAACTCCTTAGCTTGGCTTTGTATGCAAGGTTTTGATTAAACTTGACTTGCATCATTTTCCCTTTCTTGAAAAGGATTTATCCTCGGATCAAAACCTTGCACATGTATAGGGAAGACAACAACAACAAGAACCTCATAGCATGAGGGTTAACAAACCTACCAACATGCCAAGGATACATAAATTTGTGATATATCCAAGCATCGACTTTACTCATGAACAAACCCTCACATGAAGAATAAAATGCTTGGCTATTTCCACAATCATGCAATAAGGATGTCCTAAAAGCCCTAGTGGTGTCAAAATACCAAGAAAGGCAACATCAAATTGGTTCATAGAGACACAAACACAATTGATCCGCTATTTCAAGCTAAAACCACTTCCAAGGTGACAACATGACAAATCATAACAATTTAAAGTATCATTGGGGTCAAAAGGAAAGGACATTCATATATCATGGTCAAGACAATAACCATCTACCCTATTAAATCTCCTATCGACATAAGAGACACACTCAACACAAGTAAGAACATCATATGCAAATAGATAATAAAGATAAGTGTCTTTTAAAATAACTTTATCCATGGGGTCCTCGCCTATAAGATCACTATTAGATTCAAAAGTATCAAGCAACATAGTATCAACTCATAAGATCACTATTAGATTCAAAAATATCAAGCAACATAGTATCAAGAATAGGACAACCCAAAGAAGAAGGACTATATTTCATACAAGTGTCACCCTCCTCCTTAAAAGAAGAATCCCCAATTCGACACAAACCAGCACTAACATCAAAGAGTTAAATAGGACGAGTGAATTTTAAGTATGCTATCTTTCTTTTCAAACAAATCACCCTATGCAGAGGCGGATCCAGGATTCAAAGACTACGGGTGCCATATCATCTTCATAGGATAAACAACTCGGTTCTTTTAATTTTGGGTTATAATTTGGGTTTCTTTTTAATTTATAAACAAATTGATTAAATATGCATATTTAGTAATTTTCTTTTCGATATTTCGATATTGAATATGTATATATATATATATATATATATGTAAGTACTTTTTTTTAATTATTTGTTTTAAGAGACGAGACTTTATTCTCTAAAACATTGAGAAAACAAGAGATTTTTCACGTTAAAATTTTGAACTTGTATAATCATCTATTACCATACAGCTGAGAATTTTTTTTATAGATTTAGGCTCAATTAATATTATCTTTACTTAGCACGAACTTCGTTAAAAGATCAAAAGAACCTTTAAATTTAAAAACTCTTAACATTAATATTCATTAATTTTTAAACTTATTTTTTTAAAAAAAAATATTATTTGTTAAATTTTTAATAATATTTATGTGACATTCGATATTTAACACATGGTCAGTAGTTAATATAGAATGCACACGTAATACTTGTATCAATTAGAGATTAATACTTAGTGAGAGAGTAAATGAAAAAAAATCAAGAATTAAATAAAATAAAAGAATACGTAATTGGATTAATTGCAAATTAAGAAGAAGAATTTATGGGGTTAAAAAGGGAATAAAAGAAAGGGAAAAAGAAAAAAAAAGAGATGCAGCCCAAAATAATGTTGACAGTGGGGTTTGAACTCTTGACACAAAAGTAAAACAATTAGGGTGATTGGTGGTACTAGGGGTTTCGAGAGGAACCTTCGGTGGACGTCAGGATGATTGGTGGTGGAATGAAGAAGTTCAAGGCAAAGTGAAAGCTAAGAAGGTGGCCTATACGAAGTGGTTGGAGTGTAGGGATGAGGATGGTAAACAAAGGCTTAAGGAGATTTATAAGACGGCTAAGTCAGAAGCAAAGATGACAGTGACATAGACAGCAGTGTTTGAGCGCCTATATGAGGAGCTAAGTGATAACGGCGCGAACAAGAGAATGTATAGGCTTGCTAAAGAGAGAGAAAGGAAAGCTCGTGACTTGGATCAAGTGAAGTGCATCAAGGATGAGGAAGGTGAGGTGTTAGTGGATGTGACTTCCATTAAACAAAGGTCGTAAGCTTACTTTCATTAACTCTTAAACGAAAAAAAAGATAGAGATATTGAGCTAGGTAAGTTGGCACATTCCGAAAGTCATCGAGATTTTGGTTATTGCAGGCGGTTCAGAGTTGAGGAGGTTAGAAGGGCTATTAGTAGGATGAAGAAAGGGAAGGCGATCAGACCGGATGAGATTCCGGTAGATTTTTGGAAGAACATGGTCAAGGATGGCATAGAGTGGTTAATTAGACTGTTCAATGCTATCATGAAGACTGCTAAGATGCCGAATGAATGGAGGAGTACAATGGTTCCACTGTACAAGAACAAGGGTGATATTCAAAACTGTAATAATTACAGAGGTATCAAGTTGTTAAGTCTAACTATGAAGGCATGGGAGAGAGTGGTGGACATGAGGGTGAGAAAAGTAGTGTCTATTTCAGAAAATTAGTTTGGATTTATGCCAGGGTGGTCGACTACTGAAGCAATTCACCTTGTTCGGAGATTAGTGGAGAAATTTCATATGGTGTTCATTGATCTTGAGAAGGCTACGACAAAGTCCCGAGGGATGTCCTATGGAGGTGTTTGGAGGTAAAAGGCGTCCCAGTGGCATATATTAGAGTGATAAAGGACATGTACGATGAAGCCAAAACTTGGGTAAGAACGGTGGGAGGAGACTCAGAATATTTTCCTGTTAAGATGAGATTTCATCAAGGATCTGTGTTGAGCCCTTTTCTGTTTGCATTGGTGATGGATGAGCTGACGCGATCTATCCAGGAAGAAGTACCATGATATATGCTGTTTGCAGATGACATAGTACTGATTGATGAGACCCAAACCAAAATTAATGATAGGTTGGAGGTTTGGAGACACGCTTTGGAGTCCAAAGGATTCAAACTGAGCAGGACCAAAACAGAATACTTGGAGCGCAAATTCAGTGTTGCGAGGGATGAAGCAAACATTGATGTGAGACTTGCCGCTCATCTTATCCCCAAGAGGGAAAGCTTTAAGTATCTAGGGTCCATCATCCAGAGTAGTGGGGATATCGACGATGATGTCACACACTGTATTGGGGCGGCTTGGACAAAATGGAGGCTAGCCTCTGGGGTATTGTGTGATAAGAAGATACCACCTAAACTAAAAGGTAAGTTCTACAAAATGGTGGTTAGACCATCTTTGTTGTATGGGGTAAAGTGTTGGCCAATAAAAAAATGTATATGTTCAGAAGATGCAGGTCGCAGAAATGAGGATGTTAAGATGGATGCATGGTCACACCAGGAGTGATAAGATTAGGAACGAGGCCATTCGAGAGAAGCTATAGGTGGCTCCTGTAGCTGACAAGATGAGGGAAGCGAGACTGCGATGGTTCGGACATGTGCAGAGGAGTACTGATGCCCCTTTTAGGAGGTGTGAGAGGCTAGATTTGGGAGTTACACTGAGGGGTAGAGGCAGACCAAAGAAGTATTGGGGGGAGGTGATTAGACAAGATATGGTGAAACTTGATCTCACCAAGGACATGACCTTAGATAGGAAGGAGTGGAGGTCTCGAATTAGAGTAGCATGCTAATGGGTTAGATAGGAAGGAGTTGTTAATTGTCTGCTTTGTATATGTTATTTATCTGCCTTTTATATGTTAATTGTCCCGTATTTACTTATTATCATGTGCTTTTCGGTATTAATTGTTCTTCCTATGCACTTTTTCTTTCTCTTTATTTCTTGTTTATCATATCTAGCTTATTCTGCTTATGGGTTTTTGTGACGAGGGTTCCCAGGAAGCATCCTCTCTACCTCTATGAGGTAATGGTAAGGTCTGCGTACATTCTACCCTCCCCAGACCCCACTTGTGGGATTCCACTGGGTATGCTTACATATATATACAAAGATTTTATTGAAGTCATCGGGTGCCGTGGCACCACCCGGCATACATATAGATCTGCCGCTGACCCTTTATACTCTCTCTATTACATGATATACGATCATTAAAAGCACAAGTGTCAACACTAGGTGGAAACAAATCGATCTTGCAAGAATGATCAATTTGAACATCAATAGGATCAACTAGTGCATGAACATTCTCAACAACGACATTATCACTATATGACAAAGAATCATTAAGCTTTTTCATCACATCAAGCTATCTTTCTTTCTTTTCTTGTTCTTTAGTTTAGGATTTTGTTTTCATTTTTGGCTTGCATCACAGGTAAAGATGATTTTTAAGTCAATGACACTGGATATTTGTGGTTTCACATTTATCATACACTTTTTTAGTGCGTCGTGAAGAAAATATACCATGGTGTAAAGCTCAAGCCAGAAACATCTTTGCTGCACATGCAGGATAAAATTTGTTTGATTATCTCGTGTTGCACCAGTATTCATTTATACTTGTACATTTTGCAGGTACCTTCTTTATTGAATGCACGGATACTGCATCAGTTCTTCAAAATGCTACCTATAATTCCCTTGTTCTTTTGGATGAATTGGGTAGGGGAACAAGCACTTTTGATGGATATGCTATTGCATATGCGGTGAGATTCCCCATTATTTTCTTTTATTGGATGATTGATTAGCTGCATGCAAGAGGTCTATTTTCTTTCGAGAGATGTATTGTGGGTATCTTTTTCTTTTATTTTTTTGGCATTTGTTTACCTGATACTTGTTCCGTCTTTCCCAGTAAACTGGTGTAATGATAGGTTCCTACCGTGTATACTTGATAATAGTTTTAACAGCTTTCTAGAGTACGACAACCTGATTAGAATCGGTTGAGTCCTAAAGTTCTAGCCTACAGTTACATGCACTAGGAGTTTGTATAATCCAGCTCTACTTTGTAAGGTAGATATAGATAGAAATAAGGACTCTAGTTTGCTGTGATAACATGAAGAAAATAAAGAGCATACAATATATGGCTGTTAAGCTTTTCTAGCCTACAGTTAACGTGCACTAGGAGTTTGTATAATCCAACTCTACTTGGTAAGGTAGATAATATTGATAGAAGACTCTAGTTTGCTGTGTATATATGCATATTGAATTGTACGTGCAATACAGAGAAAGAAAAGCTTAACAGCGATACATTGTATTCTCTTTATTTTCTTCATCCAGTACAATATCTTGAGCTTAGTTGAGTTACTCAGAAAAGTATTACCTAAAGATGTGGTATGACATACCATGTTAGTTTATATGCAATTACTGAAGTGCACATTTTTTCCATCTGAATTAGCTTTTTATGCATGTGATCTATTCCAAAGGTATAAGTTCACAAGATATAGAATGGAGCTACTGTAGCTAAGAAATGGAGCAAACATGTTAGGATTCAGCCAATGCCTTTAAGTTTACTCTGCATTACTAAAAGAGTGTTGATTGTCTTTGAGTCATTTTATTCGTGACATGTTTTGTTTTGTTTCATATATTCAAACTGTGAGGTCTACTTTTTGACATGTTATAAATTCTGTCTAGGTATTCCGACACCTTGTAGAGATGGTGAACTGCCGCTTACTGTTTGCCACACATTATCATCCACTTGCTAAAGAGTTTACTTCTCATCCTCATGTGACATTACAACACATGGCCTGCTCTTTCAAGTTGAAATCTCAAAGTTCATCTCCAACAGAACAAGACCTTGTGTTCCTTTACCGCCTAGCCTCTGGAGCATGCCCGGAGAGCTACGGGATGCAAGTAGCCGTCATGGCTGGAATCCCGAAAGCCGTGGTTGAATCTGCATTAAGTGCAGGGCAGGTAATGAAGAAAATGTATGGAGAAAGCTTTAGGTCATGTGAACGAAGAGCTAACTTTTCAACACTGCATGAGGAATGGTTCAAGACACTTGTGGACATCTCGAAGACAGATGGTGGATATAACGACAATGACCTATTTGATACATTGTTTTGTTTGTGGCATGAACTTAACGCTGACACATCCACTTGCTGAAGTAGAGCATTGTTTTCATTTTGGAAAAACAGGGCGTACATGTTACTTATATTTTATTGGTCAACTTTATAATTTGGACAATTATATCCTTGCTGTTACGAAATTCAACAAATATCCCCCCAATTACTTAATTTCCAGATCAATATTCAAATCAAGTAATGCAGGGGATTATTAGCAAGAAAAACCTATGGTATCCAAAGAAATGGTAACGAGTTAAATTAAAAAATGACCTCCATAAGAAATGTCTTGCAGAATGGTCGTTTATATATTACAATATGAAGTTTATATTTTGATAATTAAATAGTACAAAAAAAGTTATATATTTTTTTCTCTCCCTCCCTCTTATTTCTCATATTTTTTCTTACGTTTTTTTAAAATTTTTTGTTATGTATTTTGTTTCTTTTTCTTATTTCTTTCTTTTTCTCTCTTGTCTTTTTCTTCTATTTTTTCTCTTTTTCTTTTTTTTTTCCTTGTGTTTATTTTTTCTTTTATTTTTTTAATCATGAAACTATAAACAATATTTATTTTATATATTTTGTATTTCTTTCTAAATTTAAGTGACAAGATTCAAGATAAAAAATTTCATATTTATTATTTTAAATATAGATGGTTTGAGATTTCACAAGATACTCTAGAATTCTTATTTCGGAGGCAATATTTAGCATAAAAACTTTTAAAGAATAAGTTAATTCCCATAGGCAAGAGTTGACACATTTTTTTTGAATTTTGATTTATGAGATGCTCTATAACTCGTCTTAGAGGCAAGACCTAGACTAATAACATTACAAATTTTATCCTATGGATAAGACTTGACACTATTACATGATATATACCTCTTGCCTCTTGGGTCAAGGACTTCCAAACAACAAATTAAGACTCAAAGGCAAGGTTTGACACTATCACATTATGTTTTGATTTGTTAGATGTTTTATAGTTCTTGCATTAGAGGCAAGACTTAGACTAAGAACTTCATAACTTAAGCCTATGGGCAAGACTTGACAACTACATTGTGTTTTGATTTATCATATATATAACTTTTCCTCTTAGTCCAAGGCCTTTAACAATAAGTTAAGCCCCATAAGCAAGATTTGACATGTCACATTTTGTTTTGATTTAGGAGATACTCTATAACTATTGCCTTAGTGGTAAGACTTGTTAGTCCAAAGACTTCTAAACAACAAGTCAAGTCTCATGGGCAAGATCTGATATTACTACATTTACGTAATGATTTATGAGATGCTCTATAATTCGTCTTAAAGGTAAGACAGAGACCAAGAATTTTATAAGTTACGACCCATAGGCAAGACTTGACACTACTGAATTGTATCTTGATTTATCATACATTTTATAGCTCTTGCCGCTTAGCCCAAGGACTTCAAAGAAACAAGATAAGTCCCATATGCAAGACTTGATGATATTGCACAGTGTTTTAATTTATAAGATATTCTATATAACTATTTCCCTACAGGTAAGACTTGTAAGTCCTAGGACTTCAAACAACAAGTTAAGCCCCACAAGCAAAACTTAACACTATTACATTATGTCTTGATTTATGAGATGCATTATAACTCTTGCCTTAGAGGCAAGACATAAATCAAGAACTTCAAAAGTTACACTCCATGGCGAGACTTAAGACTACTACATTGAGTCTTGATTTATCATATATATAACTCTTACCTCTTAGCTCAAGGACTTGGAAATAACAAGTAAAGCTCCATGGGCTGGACTTGACAATATAATATTATGTTTTATGAGATACTCTATAACTATTGCCCTAGAGGTAAGACTTGTTACTCTAAGAACTTCCAAACAACAACTTAAAACCATGAGCAAGACATGACACTATCATATTATATATTGATTTATAAGATGCTCTATAACTCTTGCCTTAGAGGGCAAGACCTAACCAAAAACTTCACCCATGGGTGAAACTTGACACTTCTAAATTGTATCTTGATTTATCATATATATAACTCTTTCCTCTTAGCCCAAGGACTTCAAAATAACAAGTTAAGCATCATATAAAAAACTTAACAATATCACTTTTTGTTTTGCTTTATGACATACTTTATAATTATTGCCTTAGAGGTAAGACTTGTTAGTCTAAAGATTTCCAAACAACAAGTTAAGCCCCATGGCAAGACTTGACACCACCAAGCGCAAGACTTGACACCACCACATTATGTATTGATTTATTAAATGTCCTTTTCCTTTTGCCTCAGAGGCAAGTCTTGGCCCAAGGGCATCAAAGAACAAATTGCACCCATGGGCAATATTTTACATTATTTTTATTGAGTAACTTATGTGGAACGTAATAACTTTTGCCCTAAAGGTAGAACATAGCTCAGGGTTAAAAAAACAACATATGCCTCATGGGCAATGATTTACATTATTTAACTATGTCTAACTTATGAGATGTTTTACAACTCTTGTTTTAGAGGCAAGACGTAGACCAAAAACTTCAAAATGACAAGTTACTCTCTATGAGTAGAAATTGATGCTACCACATTGTGTCTAGATTTATGATATGCTTTATTTTTTGTCTTTGGAGGCAAGACTTAGCCTCCAAACACTTTCAAATAACAAGTTGCATCTCATAACAACAATTTCCTCAATTTTCCTTAAGTCTAACTTATGAGAAATATAATAACTTTTGTCTTAGAAGAAACATTTAATTTGATGATTTAATAGAATGGAAAAAAGTTTTTTTTTAAAGAAATAGACAAAAATAAAAAAGAAGCCAAAAAGAGAAGAGAAAAAACAATAAATAAAAAATAAAGAAAGAGGAAAAAATACAAGTTAAGGGAAAAAATGGAATAGAAAAAATAAAAGAATAATTAAAAAATAATGAAAGAGAAAAATAGAAGTTCCAAAAAAAAGAAGAGGAAAAATAAGAAAAAAACACAAAAAAGAAAAAAAAGACAATGAAACAAAAAAAAAGAAAGAATTTTTTTTTAAAAAAAATGAGAGGCAATTAAGCATAGAAAGTTTTTTAATTAAGCTGTAGAGATACTTTAATTCAACTTAAATTGAAATAAAAGACTTTTTTGTAAGACTTCTCTTTGGGAGTTACGTTAAAAAATGACCCCTATAAGAGGTGATCTTGATATTTTACCCTTCATAAGAAATGTCTTGCAAAAATTCCCCTTAATTTATTTAATGAAAATTTTTTGGACAAAATTGTCTTTCATATCTAATAAAATAAAAGGATCTTATATTTTGATAATTAAATGGAACTAAAAAGGTTATATGTTTTTCTTGTCTCTTTTTTCCTCCTTATTTCTCACTTTTTTCCTTTTTTTTTTTCTTTCATTTGTTGTTAGTATTCTGTTTCTTTTCCTTATTTCTTTCTTCTTCTCTGGTGTTTTTTCTTCTATTTTTTTATGTTAATTTTTCTTCCCTTTTTAAATTATGGAACAATAAACAATATTTATTTTTTATATATTTTATATTTATTTTAAATAAAATGATTTCTAAATTCAAGTGTCAAGATTTAAGATAAACTTTTTTTCATATTTATTGTTTTAAATATGTATGGTTTGAAATTTCACGAGATACTCTACAACTCTTATTTTAGGTGCAATAATTGACATATAAACTTTTAAAGAATAAGTTACGTCCCATGGGCAAGAGTTGACAAAGTTTTTTCTTTATTTTGATTTATGAGATACTCTATAACTCTTGTCTTAGAGGCAAAACTTAGATCAAGAACTTACAAATTCTGTCATATGGGCAAGAATTGACGCTATTACATGGTCTATAACTATTGTCTTTTGGCTCAAGGACTTCCAAACAACAATGTAATGTTTGACACTATCACATCATGTCTTGATTTATTAGATGCTCTATCACTTTTGCCTTAAAGGCAAGACTTAGATCAAGAACTTAACAAGTACTTAAGCCCATGGGCAAGACTTGACAACTATATTGTGTTTTGATTTATCATATATATAACTTTTGTCTCTTAGTCCAAAGACTTCGGAACAACAAATTAATCCCCAGGGGCGGCTCAACTTAATTGGAGGCCTAAAGCAAAATTTTAGTTAGAGGCCTGAAATCTAAAAAAGATTTTATATGTATTATTTATTTTTTCTAACTATTTAGATGCTTATTATTACTTAATACCTTTTTTATAACTGATTTCTTCGAATACCTTTTTCTTAATTATTAGTTTTAGGTAAGATCTTCTCAATCTAACGTTGAATTTTTTTTCAAGTTATTATATGAATTGCTAATATAATTTTACAAGTAATATATTGACAAACTTCAAATAATGATAAGAGTTACAACCATAGAATCTAATTCAAGAAGTTGATTACTTGGTATACCCTGCTCTAATGTGTTTCTTCTAACGTTTGAAAGCCAATATACCCAGTGAAATGCTTGAAAACTTTAGAAGAATTTTTTTTTAAAAAAAATTATAATTTACTTTATTCAACACTTTTCGATTATTGATTAATATTTTGACAGAGTATTACTCTAAATTAATAAAGATTTTAAGAAAGAGAGTGCAAAAGGAGTTTTAGAAAAGATAAATAATGTAAATATTAGCAAAGAAAATGTAAGAAGGTTAAACAATATTTTCTTGATTTCTTGTATTTAAATGGGGATAAGAAAATAAAATAATATTTGTTTTTACTATTTATCATTAATAATTATTTTTTTTATAAAAAAACACATAATTTGTTATTGATAAAAATTTGAGGTCCCCCAAAAATGGGGGTCTAAGGCATACGCCTTAAAATTTACAAGGAAGAGCCCTTGTTAAGCTCCATGGGCAAGATTTGACATTTCACATTTTGATTTGATTTATGAGGTACTCCATAACTATTGCCTTACAGGTTAGACTTGTTAGTCCAAGGACTTCCAAACAACAAGTCCTCATACATTACTACATTACATATTGGTTTATGAGATGTTCTATAATTCTTGACTTAAAGGCATGACATAGACCAAGAATTTCACAAGTTACGTCCCATGGGCAAGACTTGATACTACTGAATTTTATCTTGATTTATCATACGTTTTATAACTCTTGCCTCTTAGCCTGAGGACTTCAAAACAACACGTTAAACCCCATAGCCAAGACTTAATGACATCACATAGTGTTTTAATTTATGTGATATTTTATAACTATTACCCTAGAGGTAAAATTTGTTAGTCCTAGGACTTCCAAACAATAAGTTAATCCCCATAGGCAAGACTTACCACTGCTACATTATGTCATGACTTATGAGATGCTCTATAACTCTTGTCTTAGAGGCAAGACATAAACCAAGAACTTCAAAAGTTACACCCCCCGGCGAGACTTGACATTACTAGTTGAGTCTTGATTTATCATATATGTAGCTCTTCCCTCTTAACTCAAAGACTTTGAAATAACAAGCTAAGCTCCATGGACAAGACTTGAAATATAATATTGTGTTTTGTTTTATGAGATACTCTATAGTTATTGCCCTAAAGGTAAGATTTGTTAGTCCAAAAACTTCCAAACAACAACTTAAGCTCATGGACAAGACTTGATACTATCACAATTTATATATATTGATTTATGAGATTCTCTATAACTCTTGCTTTAGATGCAAGACTTAGACCAAGAACTTCATCCATGGGCGAGACTTGACACTTCTACATTATGTCTTAATTTATGATATATATAACTCTTTCCTCTTTGCCGAAGGACTTCAAAACAACAAATTAAGTACCATGGAAAAGACTTAGTTATCACTTCTTGTTTGATTTATGACATACTTTATAATTGTTGCCCTAAAGGTAAGACTTGTTAGTCAAAGGATTTCCAAACAACAAGTTAAGCCCCATGAGCAAGACTTGACACCACAACTTTATGTATTGATTTATTAAATATTCTATTATTCTTGCCTTAGAGGCAAGTCTTAGCCCAAGGGCTTCAAAGGACAAGTTGCGCCCATGGACAATATTTACATTATTTAATTAAGTAACTTATGAGGAACACAATAACTTTTGTCTTAAAGGCAAAATATAGCTCAAGGGTTAAAAAAAAACACATATCTCATAGCCAGTGTTTATACTATTTCACTATGTCCAACTTATGAGTTGTTTTACAACTCTTGTTTTAGAGGCAAGACTTAGACCAAAAATTCAAAATGACAAGTTACTCTCTATGGGTGGAAATTGATACTACCACATTGTGTCTTGATTTATGATATACTTTATTTTTCGCCTTGGAGGCAAAACTTAGCCCCCACCCCCAAATACTTTCAAATAACAAATTGCATCTCATGAAAATAATTTCCTCAATATCCACTAACTCTAACTTATGATAAGCATAATAACTTTTGTCTTAGAAACAAAATTTAACTTGATGATTTAATAGAATGAAAAAAGATTTTAGAAAAATAGAAGTTGATAAAAAGAAAAAATAAAAAAGAAGAGAAAAACTAATAAATTAAAAGGAGATTAAAAAAAATACAAGTTAAGAAAAAAATAAAATAAAAATAATTAAAAAATAAAGAAAGAGAACAAAATTGAAGTTAAAAAACACGAAAAGGAAAAAAAGAAAAAGAAAAAAAAGTCAAAGAAACATAAGAGAAAAATAATAAATAAAAGAAACATAAAGAAAGAGAAAAATAGAAAAATTGAGAGACAATTGAGCATAGAGAGTTTTTAAAAAAAATATTTAAGGTGCAGATGGGCAAAAATGTCTTTGGTTAAACTTAAAGTGAAAAAAGAGGCATTTTTGTAGGACTTCTCTTATGGAAGACAAAAAATCACGATCGCTATAGATACTGTCTCTTTTGGGTCATCATTTCAATACATTTGATTTTTTTTCCCCCACCATTCAGATCAAGAAATTACATAAGGTGCCTTCTAAATGTAGTGGTTTTGATTTTTTGCTGTTCATAAGATGAGTCTTACAAATATGACTTTTCTTTTACCTTAAGTTGAATCAAAATACATGTCTCTCTACATCTTCAATTTTTTTTTTAAAAAAAATCTCTATGCTCAATTGCCTCTCAATATTATTTCTCTTTTTTATTTGTTATTTATTATTTTTTCTCTTCTCTTTTGTTTCTTTGTTTTTTTTCCCATTATTTTGAGCTTTTTTTTTTCTCTTTCTTTATTTTTTTTAATTATTTTTCTATTCTCTTTTTTTTAATTCTTTTTTCTTTTACTATTTTTTATTTTTCTTAACTGTTATTTTTTTCTCTTTCTTTATTTTCTTTTGTTATTAATCTTTTCTTTTTTTTTCTTTTTGTCTACTATTTTTTGTCTTTTTTTTTTTCATTCTATTAAATCATCGAGTTAAATTTTTGTTTCTAAGACAAAAGTTATTATATTTTTCACAAATCAGACTTAGTGGAAATTATTGTTATAAGGTGTAACTTGTTATTTGAAAGTGTTCAGGCTAAGTCCAAGGCACATCATAGTAGTATCAACTTCTACTCACATGGAGTAACTTGTTATTTTGAAGTTTTTGGTTTGAGTTTTTCTTTAAAACAAGAGTTATAGAACATCTCACAAGTTAGACATATGAAATAATGTAAATCATTGTCCATGAGGCACATGTTTTTTTTCAAGCCCTTGAGTTATATTTTGGCTTTAAGGCAAAAGTTATTGTGTTCCCCATAAGTCAGACTTAGTAAAAATGATGTAAAATATTTCCCAAGGATGTAACTAGTTCTTTGAAGCCCTTGGGCTAAGACTTGTCTCTAAGGCAAAAAGTAATAGAACATCTAATAAATCAATATATAATGTGGAAGTGTCAAGTCTTGCCCATGAGGCTTAACTTGTGTCACGACCCGGACCTAGGGCCTAAAAGTGACACGACGAATGGGAACCCGAGAGCCCCCAAACAAGCCTCAAAGTATCCAAATCCACATCATCGGTTCGGAAGCGCATTCAAATACTAAACATATAGTTCTAAGGATTTTTTTTTTTTTTATTTTAACAGACCTTACCCAAGGATTTCACCCCTCGTGGCGGTCAGGGGTTGAGCCGCACACCCCCAAGCCTTAACATAAATATAAAAATAGAAAAATACAAAGGAGGGGGGCATAAACCTTACCTCCGGCTTAAGATGGTTCACCAATCGGCTAACCTACTAAGGTCGGCCAATTAGTCCCCATTTCTAAAAGTGAAAAGCAAGCCTAGACAATGCCTAAGAGAGTACTACTCTCCTTACATATCATCTAAGAAAGCAATAAACGAGGGAGACTCTCCTTTTACATACGTAAAAGGAAAATAAACCTACTGCTAATCCTAAAGAAACTAAAACAAAAAACACAAACCAGGGATTAGAAGTAGGCTCAGGAGGGCTCCTGGTAACCTAAAACATACCAACTCAAGGCGGTTTCTTGATTCTCTTCAATTTCTTTCTTCTGAATGTGACCATGTCATCTTTGTCTAGATAGAAATAGGCTTTGGCTTCCTTTGGCATTTGTTGAACATTAAAGTATAACCGAGGGCTGCTGAATTTGTGACTATATTTAGCAAGTGAGTCAGCCACGAAATTAGCTTCTCGGAGAGTATGGTAACATCTAAAATCCTCCAACTGAGATATATACTGATGACACTTATCTAGGCCATAAGCTATGTCAATGGTAGGATGGTTGGCTTGCTGACCAGTTAACCATTTTTGTAGCAATTCCGAATCAACCTCTAATATGACTCTTCTGAAACCCATCTGAAGGCACCAGCTAATGCCGAAGATGGCTGCTTCCAGTTCAGCCTTGTTGTTGGTCCCTACCCCCATAGGGGTAGCATAAGCAAATAAGAATAGGCCTGCAGTATTCCTGATGATCCCACCACCACCCAGCCTACCTGGATTAGAAAGAGCACTACCATCCGAATTTAGTTTCACCCACTGATCAGGTGGTTTATTCCACTTGACAGGGGTGACTTTGATATCATGCACACAATTAGCTGTAATGCTCATAATATCCATCCAACTACTGGGCCAATCCACATATGGATATGCTATTTTCAGCATATAAGAGACTTCTTTAGCCACAAGGTATTTCACCCTTACATGGTTGGAATTGCTAGCAGCATACTTACTAGCACATCTATTTTTCCATAAGTTCCAGCAAATAAAGATAGGCACCGCTTGAAAAATGAGCTTCTGTACATCACTCTTATATTTCATAGTCCACCATCTCATCATAGTATTCTTCAATGGACTGCAATCAGTAGTAACACCACAAGAGTTACCAAAAAAATTCCACACATTTTGAGCAAAGTGGCCAGTGATGAATATGTGATCAATGGTATCCCACCCCTGATTACAACAACAGTAACATTTACTAGGCTCATACCCAAATCTGATCAAACTCTCATTAGTAGGAAGCTTCCCTTTTAATGCCCTCCAAAGTAAAAAGGAACACTTAAAGGGTATATTCTTGTGCCAAATACAAGTATTGAGCTTGGTCTTCACTCTCTTGTCCCTTATCAAATTCCATGCTGATGAGATGGTGAACTCTACATTAGAGTTGAGGCTCCAGATGGCCCTGTCATGCATTCCATTCAAAATACGCAGCCGAGTGTTTAAAATTTTATCAACAACCTGAGGAGGGGCAATGGTATTGATTAGATCTTGATTCCATTGCCCATTATGGATAAAATCTGAGACCTTGGAGTTGTTGAACCTGCTACTGGTTTCCCTGAGGTGTGCCAAGGGGCCAACACCTAACCAATCATCCCACCAGAAGTAACAGTTCCCAGAGTTGATCTTCCATTGCATGTGAGGTTCCATCTCTTGTTTATTCATCATCATATGCTTCCAGGCCAAAGAGTCACAAGTGCTCCTTTTTTTACTTACTGGATTTGACCTTTGACAGTATTTAGCTTTAAGGAAATCACCCCATAAGGTATTTTTGGTTCTGAAGGTCCACCAATGTTTGAATTGGAAAGATCTACACACATCTTTAATCAATCTGACACCAATACCCCCCTCTTCATATGGGTAGCTCAAATTCTTCCAGGAAGACCAATGGTACTTCTTTTTACCTTCCCACCAACCCCAGAAAAAGTCTGCAGTAAGACTTTGTATTTGTTTGAGGGTAGTGGATGGAGGAGATACCGCTGATAAAATATGAATAGGAATGGACTGAAGAACATGTTTGATAAGTGTAGCTCTACCACCACAGCTGAGGATCTTAGAATGCCAACCTGATATCCTTGCAGCAATTTTTGAAACCATATCTGAAAAATAAATTACCTTTTGTCTTCCAATATACAAAGGGCACCCAAGGTAAGTTATAGGATCTGGTTTATGGGTAAAACCAGTAATCCTATAGACCCTTTCACAAGTACTCTGGGGGGCTGTAGGAGATACCAAGAAGTGGCTTTTGTTGCTATTAACTTTTTGTCTAGACACACTTTCATAGGTAGCTAAAGTCTGCATGATAAGCTCTAAAGACTTTCTGGTACCAAATGAGAAGATGATCACATCATCTGCAAAACTGAGATGATTGATTTGAGGCCCTCTTTGTTGCATATAGAAGCCTTGGAACCCAGATGACTGATGTAACCTGTTAAGAAGTCTAGATAACACCTCAGCACCCAGGATAAACAAGGCTGGAGACAGGGGGTCACCTTGTGTAAGGCCCCTAGAGGAGTGGAAGAAGCCATGTCTGGTACCATTCACAATGATAGAATACCAATTATTAGACATTGGTCTCCAAACCATGTCAATAAACAACTCACCAAAACCCATCTTTCTCAAGACAACACAAATAAAAGCCCATGACACTCTATCATAAGCCTTGGCCATGTCCAGCTTGATAACAATATTATCCCCTTCCACAGGTTTTTTAATTTGGTGGATGATTTCTTGGGCAAACATGATGTTCTCGGAAATATTTCTCCCTTTTACAAAACCAGACTGATTCTTGGAGATCAGCAGAGGCAGAATAGGAGCCAGTCTCATACTCAACAGCTTGGAGAAGATCTTGTTGATACAATTGCTCAAACTAATAGGCCTGTACTCAACAAACTGATTAGGATTCTTGGATTTAGGGAGAAGCACAAGGCAAGTGTGAGAGAAGTATTTAGGGATACTTTGCCCACAAAAGAAAGCCTGAACAGTCTTCAGAAGATCATACTTGATGATATCCCAGGCAACTTGATAGAATTTGCCATTATAACCATCTGGTCCTGCAGCTGAGTGTGGATTAAGGGCCATTACAACCTGATGCAATTCTTCCATGGTAGGCATGGCTTGGAGATTGGCATTATGATCTTGATTCAGCATATTAGGTATACAATTAATCACCTCTTCATCAATGTAATTATCATCCCCTGAAAAGGTGCTCTGGAAGTGATCACAGGCAGCCCCTGCAATCTGATCAACCCCTTGGATCCACTCCCCATTATCATCTTGAACTCTATGCATATATAATCTCCTCCTTCTACCTCTTATAAGAGCATGAAAGTAAGAGGTATTGGCATCACCATCTTTAAACCAATGCAGCTGGGATTTCTGCTTGAGCATAGACTCTTCCATTTTCAAGAATTTTATATATTCAGCATTTACCCCATGTAATTGACTCCTTTATCCTCAGTGGTATCATTGATGAGGTCTTCTTCTGCAAGTTTGACTTTCTCCTCAAACTCCTTGACCTTAGCAAAGACATCACCAAAGTGACTCCTAGACCAACGACTGAGAGAAGAAGAAAGAGCCTTCAGCTTTTGATGAAATATCCACATGGGGTCTCCAGACACCTTTCTAGACCAACTGTCCTTCACAGTATCCATAAATGTGGGCTGATCAGTCCACCAGTTCAAAAATTTAAAGTACTTGACACCTTTATCTTGGCTTAGAGACATATCCATCAAGAGAGGGCAGTGATCAGATCCTACAGAAGGCAGATGAGTAATGGTAGTGGTGGGCATGCACTCCAACCATTTGTCATTAACCATGGCTCTATCAAGTCTCTTCCAAATCCTGGAATTGACATCTCTGTTATTGCACCATGTATAATTTTGGCCAGTAAATCCTAAGTCAATAAGCCCACAAGCCTCAATCACACTAATAAACTCAAAACTCTTTTTGATGTTATAGGGAACCCCCCCAAGCTTCTCCTCAGTGGAAGTAATGACATTAAAATCTCCCACAGCACACCAAGGCACATCAGATTTGGTATTGGCAGTGTGAATCATTTTCTCCCACAAAGGATGTCTGAGATGGTCCCTACACTTGGCATAGACAACTGTAACAATGAAGGAATGAAGATGCTGAACATGTTTCACCTTACAAGTAATCTGCTGGTCATCAGAATCTAAGATTGAGCAATCAATCTCTTCATTCCAAAAAATCCAAATCTTACCATTATTATTGCAGGTGGCCTTATCCATACCTAGATGAATTCTGAACTGAGTCAAATGAGAGTTATCAGAAAAAGGTTCCAAAATAGAGATCATGGAGATGATGGAGTTGCTTGAGATTCTTAATTCTTTCTAGGGCACCCTTAGTATTAATGCCCCTAGCATTCCAAATGAAGGTGCTGATCATTGAGAAGATTTGGATGCATAGAGTCTGGTGTTAGGTCTACCAATAGTGGTAGGAACTGTATCTTTGAAATTTTTGGCCTTAAAGCTGTTCTGATGCAGACCCCTAGGAGATAGGCCTTGTTGGTCAGACACTTGTTGTATCTCCTCTTGGATCCACTCCTCATGCTTAAAGCTTGGTTTATAGACTCTTGTCTGACTGGTTCCACCATCTTCCTCCTCCTCATTGGAAAAATTATCCTTATCAAGCTCATCTTCAGAGTTAATGACTTCATACTCATCTGTATCTCCTCTAGGTAAAGCCGGATCAGTATTGAAAGCACAGTCTGCATTAGTCACCTCTGCCACCATGTCTGTTTGAGCATGGTTATAGTCAACCTGAAGGGGTGAAATAGAAACCTCATTCTGACCATCAGTAGTAATGAATTTTCTGCCATTCACTCTATCACTTCTTGTAGGAGATTGGAACTGATTGCCTTCAACTTGCTCAGTCTGGTTACCAATTTTCTTTTTAAGAGCATCCCTTCTTTTCTTGCTCAGCTTGTTCTTCTTACCTTTGGTCCCCATAGTACTAGTGCTAGCAAATGAGCCCAAATCCTTAGCCATAGAACCCATATTGTTAGTCTTACCTGGAAGACCTTCCCTGGACTGATAAAGACTACTAACACTTTGATGCAGCATCTGACTTTGGTCAATAGGGGTAGCAGGAGATTTGTAATACCCACCCATTGGTTCCCCATCCTGCAGGTTAGTAGGTGTCTCCTTCAATCCTTCCTCACCACCACAGACTACAATATCAACTAACCCAGAGGGGATTGGGAGTGGGGATGTAACAGCATCAACATGCTCAGCAATATTATGGGGGATGGGGGTCTGATCTTGATGAGCAAGATCAATACTCCCATGGGGAGATAAGTCAATACCTGAGCCTCTAGGTGCATCCTCCTGTCCTTTTACATTTGCCTCACAACTCTTCCCCATTTCACTTGGTCCAGAGTTGTGATTCCTTGTTTGTTTCTCATTGTCTTGATCATTGATGCCACTGATGATATTACCAGTTGGTTTCCATTGCACATTGGTTTGTTTATTTTTCTGATTCTATTTTCTTTTTTTTACCTGCCATTCCTCATTATTTACTTCCTTCTGATGCTCTTTTCCATTCTGGTGACCTTCTGCTACACCTGCATCACTTAAGCAAACATTAGTGTTAAAAGTAAAGGAAGAATTAGGTAAGGAATGAACCTGATCTGTTTTGTAGACATCCTTCTCTGGTTCTCTTCTCTTCTTTTCAGCTTCATCTTTCTTTTCGACAGTGCACACCTGTTCTCTATGCCCTTGATGCTTACAATACATACAGTAGTCAGGAAGCCCTTCATATTGAATAGCTTGCCACCTTCCTATGGTATGATCATCTTCATCAGTACCCATCCAAACATGAGGTGGCCTTTCTTTAGTAAGATCCATCTGGACCCTAACTTTAGCAACACTCCCCCTTGTTTTTTGAATAGAAGCAGCATCTAAATGCAAAGTTTTTCCAATAGGGGCTAACAATGCCGAAATGAATTCCTTATCATAGCAATGCCATGGTAACTCTGGTAAAGTTACCCACACAGGAACAATAGGGGTCTCTTTGTCTGGAGTGAAAGAAGGTGTCCAGATTTGTAACCTCATAAGCTGACCTTCAATAAACATCCTTTGTTTGTTCCATATAGTAACATGGTCTTCTGCATTATCAAGATCAATATAAATATGCTTAGCATTGAAATGGGCAATTTTCACACCACCTATAAGTTGAGTTTGTTGTATGAAACTCTTCCTGATAAGGTCAATCTTAGGCATGGTGTTAGAGAATTTCCCAATCAATGTATATTTACACTTCTCAGCCAGTTTAACCATGTAATCCTGCTTCTTGAAGATAACAGCTGGCAGGCCTTGTCTGGTAGTGAAAATGGGGGGGCTTATATCCACTGGAACTTCAACTTTGGCTTGGTTGGTCCTTAGCTTGGTAGCATAGGAGTGAACAATAGTAAAAGGAGCCGGCTCAGGGACCTGATTAATTTTAGGGAATTTGCTGGTTATATGAGGGGTAGTGGTACTCTTAATGAGCTGATCAGAGTTAGTACTCAGATTAGGATGAAGATGAGGAGGATTTTGCTTCTGGAAATTGGATGTAAGCTTGGTTAGATCATGAGGTTTGGGAGGGTGGAAGATATCAGTTTGAGAATCATGGTTGTTGTTGCTTTTCCCACTTTCCCTATTAACTCTGAGATCTTTACCCTTGCTAGCACCCTTATCACCATTAATCAAATCAGAATTACTCTGGTTGATATTTTGATTATCAGTGTCAACATGCTTAGCCTTAGAATGGTCACATTGCCCTCTTTCTTGATTCAACACAGCATCCGACCTAACATCATTAGTACAATTACCAGAAATATTAGTTAGCTCCAACAACTTACCTCCTAAGGATGCTGAATCCTTAGTTATCTCCTGATGAACTTGGTCACTTCCAATTTGATCAGAATTCAGTACTAGGGGCTCTCTATTATCATCTTTAGCTTCTAGATTACCCCTAATTAGTTCAGAATTCTGCATTTTACTCATAGTAGCATTAGTGTTTGGACAATCAATGTCATAGTCGAAATTTTCTTGAGTCATCAAAATCCTAGTTTCCAAATTCGAGTCAATTGTGACATTAAGATTTGTGGTTTTTTGGTCTGGGAGCCTCTCCTGTCCCCCAGGATCATTGTGACATATTTCACGACCCTCGAATCTCGCCGGAGTTCCGTCATCGGCGACTGTTAAGTCCCCACCGTCGATTCCCGCAGTGGAATTGGCCAAATATTGTTCAGATTGTAGCTGAGTTCGTGGGGGGGCTTCTCTAGTAGCAGCCTTGTGTCGAATTTCCTCAGAAATTAGTCGAATATCAAGACTCACATCATGCGATTTTGAAGCGATTCGCGCCATAATCTCCGGATCAGTTCTCCCAATTGGCGCGATAAAATGATCTAATTTTTGGACCACAGGTGGATCGGAATGTGTAGATTCATCTCCACTCTTTGGAATTACTTGAATTTGACCCGTATTAAGTAGGGACATAATTTCGCGAGCCCTAGACAGTTCTTCTTCTGATATAGCCACAATAATCGCCGGACTGCTTTGCGATTTCCCAGAGCTGTGGGATGAATCTGAGCGCGTCTCTCGTTGTAGAAGAAGCCCCTCATCCAGGCGCTCCTGGTGTTCCTTGTCCGGCGGTCTTTTGCCCTCCGCCGGCGGCTCACGCACCATTCCGGTAGGGCTGGCAGTGAACGTTTCTTTGAGAGCTAATTTTTACAGAGAGAAAGTTAACGTTAGCTTTGTTTTTTCAACCTAAATTCAAATATTAGTTCTAAGGAATGGGAAAGTAGGAATCACACTATGGGGATATCGAAGGGGAAGGGATCCACATGGATTTACGGAGCACCTAGCACATAAGAACTAAGGGGCGGGTAAGTATGACTCACTCAATGGGGGAAATACGGGGCTTAAGATCTTCCACATTTCCACATCAAACATATCATAATTCCCATAATCAATCCATGATAGCCATATCCAATAGATAACCGAAATCATAAGCTTTAAATACAACACATAACATATAGAATCTACGAGAGTCTATAAGATGTCCAATAATGCCTCTGGTCGACATGTCCCCAGCTCACCCTCAAGTAAGGAAATAAACATAAACTAGCATAGATAGAAGGAAGGTGGCTTGTCCTTGAAAAATAGGACTCACCACAAGTTTAACTTTCCAGGTTCAAGCTATCGTCAAACGGTGGATAGTCGTGGCACTCGGTCCTTGCATGGTAAAATCATGTAGGTATAAAGTATGCATTAGTACGTTTGAATGTACTAAGTATGTGGGTATGCAATGCATATGACTTATCAAACCTGCTTTTAAATGTTAGATGACAAGGGCACGTAATATAGAAAGAATCATATATCCAAAGGATTATAATATGCAATACGCCATGAAATTCATGATGCATGACATACAAGAATGCTCATACATAGTGGGGATGGACTATAACCGACAAATCAAACTCATGTGAGATATTACATGAATTAGACCGATAAAGACCTCCCATCAGTAGGAGAAGATTACTTGCCAAAGGTAATCTACATCACACCTTATGACCTCGTCTTTTCGGTGGATGGTCACCTTCCTTATGACCACGCCTTTTCAGAAGGATTTTCATCATCATTTCATATCATATCATATCAATAAATGAAACCATTTCTAATGACCCAGTCTTTTTGGTAATGGCTTCCATTCCTATATTGGCACTTAGTTCGAGGAAAGGGAGAGGACCTTTGGGGATAACCCTGATTCCCCCAATCCATCGGTGCTAAGTAAAACATTCCACGAGAATACTTATACATATCTTGCTTTGAAGAGACACCATAGTTATTTCAAATCAGTTCAATGCACATTTAGGCTCAAAAGCCAAACTATAATTCATAATCATGATACTTATGCATAGGAATAACTCATGCTCACGCCGAAATGGTACAAACACCCAAAATTCTTAAAGAGCCATTAACAATACACATTTATTTGATCACATTCTTGTCATAACCAATATCATATCAAAATCATATCATAAAACATAATTGGGCTTAACCCATTTCATACTTTCCATAAATTCTAATGTCCATGAATGCACATGCCATGAGTGATGTGAGAATAACATGGGTAATATAGATTCAATGCTAAAATCGACATTATAATATGAAATTGAAGTAAACCCATAATCAAATCCACATTTAAATCATATTATAAATCACCCATGCATAAATCAAGCTTTAAAGGGGACATGCATCTTCATACTTCATAACCTCAATGTAAATCATCGTAATAGGGCTTAAAATAACTTAAAATCATAAATAAAGTACATCCCATACTTCAATTAAATTTATTAAATAATAATTCTCAAAATCCATATTTAAAGTACGCATAATTTCATGAAAATCAATTGAAAAGAGTTTGAGTTTTCTTGGTTATAAGGGACCAAAAATCAATTCCACATACCTTGATTAGGAAGATGAATTGAGAAGAGATTAGTTTAGAGATGAAACCCCAATTGAGCTCTAGCTTGAGTCTTGAGAGAAGAACTTAGAGAGGATTTTTAGGAGTTGATTTTAGAGTGAGAGTGTTTCTAATGAGAATGAATTAAAGTGAAAGGATATCAGCTAATTTAAGGGTCTAGGATAGGTAAAAAGGTCATAAAACACATTTAAAATAAATCGTATTTACGTAAAAGCCATTAATAAAACTGAAGGAAACTGGGTCGTCATGGCTTCACTGGCACTTACACGGTCTGTGAGGCACTTCACGGGCCGTGAACAGTGCCCATGAGAAGACAATTAGACAAATTTTCGCAATGCTCGACACTTAGAATTTTTAATGCGAAGGGACTTCACACGGACGACCACATGGCCCGTGTGACACTACACGGGTTGTGTCGAGGGTCGTGAAATAATACTTAGAAAAATTCTTTCACGCAAAGTTATGAGACAGTGATTTCGTACTTAGAAAAATTTCACGTCGTGAGTTATACGAGGGGCCACACGACCCGTGACACACCACACAGCCCGTGTGGGGTTCCAGTGTGGCGTGCCTTAGCCCGAAACTCCCTGTCAAGTCCTTGTAATCAAAATTTTGGCCAAGTCACACTTTATTGGAGGCCACACGGTCCGTGTGACCTCACACAAGCCGTGTGGGCCTCCCATGAAGTGACACTTGGTCAATTTTTCTCACGAGGCGACATTATGAAGTCCGATAAAGTCGTTGGAAAATTCGGGTCCTTACATCATCTTCCCCTTGAAAACATTCGTCCCTGAATATGCAATGACGCGAACACAAAACTTCCAAACATAAGATATAACACATAACTCAACCCTTGAAAATTATAACGTCATTAAAACTCATGCCAAAGCATATTAAATCATTTAGAGCACCACAAAAAATATCTTTTTAATGCACTTGTATGCATGTCATGTCATGAGACTTAAGAATGGAAGAATTAGGATCACTTAGAAGAGGTTGAACCTAGTACCTTAGGCTTGAGTAGATTGGAAAAGATGGGGGTATCACTTCATCATGTCCAACTCCGCCTCCCATGTGGCACTCTCCACGTGTTGATTTTCCCAAAGTACCTTTATCGAAGCTACATCCTTGTTACGAAGCCACTTCACTTGCCTATCCAAAATCTCCACCGGGACTTTCTCATAAGATAAGTTTTCCTCAACCTCAACACCCTCCAAAGGCACAATAGTGCTAGGATCACCAACTAACTTCCTATACATAGACACATGGAAGACCAGGTGAATGGAACTCAAGTCCGGAGGCAACCCCAACCTATAAGCCACGTTCCTAATCCGCTCAACAATCTCATAAGGGCCAACATACCGAGGGCTTAGCTTGCCCTTTTTACCAAAACACATCACACCCTTCATAGGTGAAACCTTCACATACACCCAATCACCGACATGCAATTCAAGATCCCTCCTCCTAACATCTGAATAGGACTTTTGGCGACTTTGGACCATATTCAACCTTTCCCTAATCAACCTCACCTTCTCCATAGCCTCCAATACTGAATCCAGTCCAATCAATGCCATTTCCCCCAACTCAAACCACCCCACCGGTGACCTACCCCTCCTTCCATACAAGGCCTCAAATGATGCCATACCAATCCTAGCATGGAAACTATTATTATAAGCAAACTCGATGAGTCGAAGGTGGTTATCCCAACTACTTTTGAACTCCAATACACACGCCCTCAACATATCCTCCAAGGGTTGAATTATCCTCTCGGCTTGCCCATCAGTTTGAGGATGGAAGGGGGTGCTCAACTTCACTTTGGCACCAAGTCCCTTTTGAAACGACCTCCAAAAGTGGGAAGTGAATTGGGTTCCACGATCCAATATGATAGACCTAGGCACACCGTGCAATCTCACCAATTCTTGGATGTACAACCTTGCATAATCCTCAGTGCTAAAGGTAATCGTGACCGGTAAAAAGTGACCCGACTTAGTCATCCGGTCAATGATGACCCAATTAGAGTCAAATTGCCTTCGGGTCCGAGGAAAACCAACCACAAAGTCCATGTTCACATCTTCCCACTTCCAAGTGTGAATCTCAATATCTTGAGCCAAGCCTCAGGGCCTTTGGTGCTCCACCTTCACTTGTTGACAACTTGGACATCCGGACACGAACTTGGCTATCTCCTTCTTCATACCATGCCATCAATACACCTCCTTCAAATCCCAATACATCTTAGTAGACCCTGGATTGATAGAGTAATCAGAGTTGTGAGCTTTGCACATGATCACCTTTCAAAGGCCATCCACATCTGAAACACGTAATTGGTCTTGGTACTAAAGTACGCCATCTCCCCTTTGGGAGAAAACCTCAATCCCCTATTCGGGAACCAATTTCTTCAATTCAAACAATGATGGATCTAATTCTTGTATATCTTTCACATCAACAACCACTGAAGATTTGGCCCCATTTTGAACATGGATACCACCATCATTAGAGTTGGCCAACCTAACACCCAACCTAGCCAACCGATGAACATCCTTTGCTAACTTCTCTTCTCCTCTCCAACATGAGTCACACTCCCATAGAGAGCCTACTAAGAGAATTGGCTACAACATTGGCCTTATCGGGGGTGATATTAAGCACTCATGTCGTAGTCTTTAGGAGTTCCAACCATCTTCTATGCCTCAATTTGAGATCCCTTTGAGTAAACACATATTGCAAACTCTTGTGATCGATGAAAACATCCACATATACCCCATACAAATAGTGCCTCCAAATATTCAAGGCAAAAACCACCGCCGCTAACTCAAGATCATGCGTCAGGTAATTATGCTCATGCACCTTCAATTGCCTTGATGCATATGCTATTACCTTACCATGTTGCATAAGTACGCAGCCCAACCCGATCCGAGAGGCATCATAATACACCACAAATCCTTCCAAGCCACTAGGTAAGGTGAAGATAGGTGTCAATGTAAGACAATCCTTCAAGGTTTGGAAACTCTTCTCACATTTGTTCGACCACACAAACTTAGCCTTCTTTTCAGTCAATTTAGTCAACGGGGATGCAATAGATGAGAACTTTCAACGAACCTCCTAAAATAGCCGGCCAATGCCAGAAAACTACGAATGTCCGAAGGTGTCAACGGTCTAGGCCATTTCCTCATGGCCTCAGTCTTCTTTGGATCAACCTTAATACCATCACCGGACACCACATGACCAAGGAAGGCTACTTCCCCTAACCAAAATTCACATTTTCTAAACTTGGCATACAATTTCTTTTTCCTCAAGGTCTGTAAAACCAACCTCAAATGATCTATATGCTCCCGCTCACTATGAGAATAAATGAGAATATCATCAATGCAGACAATCACAAAACTGTCAAGGAATGGCTTGACACTCGATTCATGAGATCTATGAACACGACCAGAGCATTAGTTAAGACAAACAACATCATTACAAACTCAAAGTGCCTATATCTTGTTCGAAAGGCCATCTTGGGAATATCACATTCTCTGACCTTCAACTGATGATACCCAAAACAAAAGATCTATCTTTGAGAAGTAGGTAGCCGCTTGAAGTTGGTCGAACAAGTCATCGATCCTAGGCAACGGATACTTATTTTTAATGGCCACCTAATTTAGTTGCCTATAATCGATACACATCCGAAGAGATCCATCTTTCTTCCTTACAAACAATATTGGAGCACCCCATGGCGATATACTTGGCCTAATGAAGCCCTTTTCCAACAAGTCTTTCAACTGATCCTTCAACTCTTTCAACTCAGCCGGTGCCATATAATAGGGAGGAATGGAGATAGGTTGAGTATCCGGGAGAAGATCTATGCCAAAATCTACTTTCCTCTCTTGAGAAATACTAGGCAAGTCTTCGGGAAACACATCCAAAAACTCGTTCACCATCAAAACCGACTCAAGAGTAGGTGATTCGGACTCCATATCCTTGACCCTCACAATATGATATATGCACACCTTGGAGATCATCTTCTTGGCCTTGAGGTAGGAAATAAATCGACCCTTAATAGTGGAGTCAATACCTTTCCATTTAAGAACGGGTTCACCGGAAGGTTGGAACTTGACCTTTCAAGTTCTGCAATCTATGGAGGCATATGATGCATATAATTAATCCATCCCAAGAATCATGTTGAAATCGAACATCTCAAGTTCTACCAGATCTCACGAGAAGACTTTGTAAAACACAGAAACAAGACAACCACGATAGACCCTATGTGCAACAATAGATTCACCCACGGAAGTATCATCTGAGAAAGAATCCTTCAAAATTTTCGGACTCAAACCAAACTTAACAACCAATAGAGGAGTCACAAAAGACAAATTTGCACCTGGGTCAAGCAAAGCATAAGCATCTAAATCAAAGACTTTTAACATATCAGTCACAACATCCGGAGCTTCCTCAACTTCCTGACGTGCATGAAGAGCATAGAACCTGTTGTTCCTCGGGACAACGCCTTATAGAGACCCTTTCTGGCCTTGCCCGCTTTGAGCCACCTGACCTAGACCTCTCTGAGCATTTTTGGGATAGTGAGCGACCTTATGGTTCTTATCACCACACCCAAAGCATGCACCAATTACTTCCAACAAGTACTGGTGTGATTCCTCCCACACTTGCCACACCGAGGATACCCCGGACCACCACTAACCGGTGTCCTAAGAGGAGAAACTTTAGCATTAGCAACCCTAGCACCAGAACCTTGGCCCAATTGGAAGCGACCAAAACCACCACCCCTAGAACTGGAGAATCCACCATCAAAACAGGCGCTCTTAGGATCATGGACTCTCCTTTCCTTGAGTTTCTCTCCTTCGATCTGCTCAGCATATACCACGAGTCTAGAAATATCCATATCTGGCATGAGCATGACAGTACGACATTCTTTCACAAGTGAGTCAGAGATACCCGAAATGAACTTATGCATCCTTGCACAAGGATCAACCACAAGTGTCGGTGCATACTTGGAGAGCTTGGTGAACTTGAGGGCATAGCCCCTCATGCTCATACCTCCTTGCTTGAGGTTGATAAATTCAGTCATCTTAGCTTCCTCAAGCTCAAGTGGGGAAGAAACGATCCAGGAAGGCAAACTTGAACTCCTCCCAATTAACAACATCAACATAAACCCTCTCCATACACCATTGGGTGTACCACACCTGAGCCACATCCTTCAGTTGATAGGAAGCCAGTTCAACCTTCTCCTCAAAAGTGACACCTATAACGTTCAACACCTTGGTGAGCTCATCAATGAACTCTTGAGCATCCTCATCAGCCTTCGACCCATAAAACTCAAGAAGATTCATCTGGGGGAACCCCTCACATTAGAAGTTGGAGTTGGATCTCGTGGAAGATTAGCCTGCCTAGTCTGAGATGTCACCACCTAGGCAAGCATAGCAAAGGTCGTACGGAATTCACCATTGGAGATTGGTTCATCCATAGGCCTTTGAGGTGCTTGGTCCTCATTAGCTAGAGCTGGCCTTGGTAGGTGGGGTCTCCCTCGAGGCATAGTCTGAAATGGAGCAATGATGCCATCACAATAAGGGAAAACCAAATATACAAACCATAGCACAGCACCTGACATGAAGAAGTGAGAAAATTCCTAGAATGTCTATGTAACCTCCCACTCATAGGCATGGTGCACTTCACACCCATGAATAGGACTCTACTTGACATGGCATGTTGGACTCTGAGCACCATTTATAAACCTAGTGCTCCGATACCATCTTTGTCACGACCTGGACCTAGGGCTTAGAAGTGCTATAGCGAATGAGAACCTGAGAGTCCCCAAACAAGTCTCGAATTATCCAAATCCACATCATTGGTTCGGAAGCGCATTCAAATAGTAAACACATAGTTCTAAGAAATGAAAAAGTAGGACTCACGCTATGGGGATATCGAAGGGGAAGCGATTTGCATGGATTTATGTAGCACCTAGCACATAAGAACTAAGGGGCGGGTACGTATGACTCACTCTATGGGGGCAATACGGGGCTTAGGATCTTCTAAATTTCCATATCAAACATATCATAATTTCCATAATTAATCCATCATAGCCATATCCAATAGATAACCAAAATCATAAGCTTCAAATACAATGCATAACATATAGAATTTTCAATGCGAAGGGACTTCACACGGACGACACATAGCCTGTGTGACACTGCATGGGTCGTGTCGAGGGCCGTGAAATGATACTTAGAAAAATTCTTGCACGCAAAGTTAGGAGACGGTGATTTCGTACTTACAAAAATTTCATGTCGTGAGTTATACGAGGGGCCACATGGCCCGTGACACACCACACAATCCATGTGGGGTTCCAGTATGGTATGCCTTAGCCCGAAACTCCCTGTTAAGTCCCCGTAATCAAAATTTTGGCCAAGTCACACTTCACTGGAAGCTACACGGTCCATGTGACCTCATACGAGCTGTGTGGGCCTCCCATGAAGTGACACTTGATCAATATTTCTCATGGGATGACATTATGAAGTCTGATAAAGTCATGCGAAAAATTCGGGTCCTTACAACTTGTCGTATGGAAGTTCCTGGTCTAACAAATTGTACCTCTAGGGAAATAATTATAAAGTATCGCTCTCTATATATATGATAAATCAAGATATAATATAGAAGTGTCAAGTCTTGCCCATTGGCGAAGTTCTTGATCTAAGTCTTGCCTCTAAGGTAAGAGTTATAGAGCATCTCATAAATTAATAAATAATGTGATAGTGTCAAGTCTTGTTCATAGGTTTAAGTTGTTGTTTGGAAGTCCTTGGACGAACAAGTCTTACCTCTAGGACAATAGTTATAAAGTATCTTATATAATAAAACATAATGTTATATTGTCAAGTCTTGCTCATGGAGCTTAACTTGTTATTTTTAAATCCTTCAACTAAGAGTTAATAAGAATTATATATATATGATAAAGCAAGACACAGTGTAGTAGTATGAAGTCTCGTCACACGGGTGAAACGTTGGAAGTTCTTGGTCTATGTCGTTCCTCAAATGCAAGAGTTATAGAGTATCTCATAATTCAAGACATGATGTAGTAGCGTTATGTCTTGCTTGTTGGACTTAACTAGTTGTTTGGAAGTCGTAGGACTAACAAGTCTTTACCTCTAGGGAAATAGTCATAGAGTATCTCATAAATCAAAACACTATCACTACTAAAAATTGGGGTAGAAACGTCGAAAAAAGCGACGGACCCAGGGATGTTTTTTGTCACTTTCTTTATAAAATAATAATTTTTAATTTTTTAATTACTAAAAGCGACGGACAGCAACTGTAGGCCCGTCGTATTTTTTCACGAAATTTCCTAGCAAACTTAGTTTATTTTATTTTATTTTGTAATTTGCAACGGACAACATGGCAAAGTCTGTCGCTTATTTTTTTAAAAAAATAATTAAAAATTTAAATAATTTAATTGCAAAAATTAGATTAAATATTAATATTTTTTAAAATTTTGCAACAAACAGAGTGACAATGTTTGTCGTTTTTTAAAAAAATCAATTTTAATTTAAATATTAAAAAAATAATAAATTATTTAAAAAGGGACGAAGACTCAGGGACGCTGTCCGTTGCCCCTAAATTAATATACCCCTCCAAACCTCATTTTTCAGTCGACAGTTTCAGCCCTAAAAAAATTAAAATTTATGCGCGGCAGCACTCCTCCGCGCCTAAGCTCCAGCCACTCTAATACTGTCCACCATTGGTCCTTACCGCTGCTTCACCTTAGCTTCCCACTCCACCAGCGTCGACCGATCGTAGTAGGTACACCACTCTCTCTGTCTCTCTCTCTCTCTCTCTCTTTGTCTCTCTGTTTTCTCTCTCTCTCTCTCTCTCTCTCTCTCTCTCTCTTCTCTTTTTCTCTTTTTTAATTTCTTAGCCATTGGTTAGGATATTTTAGTTTTTAAAATCATAAAATCTTTAATTGTTTTTTAGTTTAGTTTACATATGTTTTTGACATTGTTAAATTGTAATATTGATTGGGAATTAGTGAAGAAAGTCTATGTTTTAATTTTAGGATTTAGTTTAAATTTGGTATTTTGAATAATTTTGTGATTTAGGGGTTTTGTTAGTTTGAATTAATGTGTATTTGAAGTGATTAACATTGTTGAAAAGTATATGTAAGTGTGAATTTGTGAATCAATATTTTTGAGGGTTTTGAATTAGTTTGTGATTTGGATTTTGTTAGTTGGAATTAAAGTGTATTTGAAGTTATTTGACATTGTTGGTCTGAATATTTAAGTGTGAATTTGTGAATGGGGATTTCTGGATTGTAGTTTGGATTGGATTTTTTGAATTAGACTATAAATTTGAGTGTTTGTTAGTTTTAATTGATTTATTGTTGAAGTTAAAAGTTAGTTTTAGAAGTAAAGAAGGTAGAATTAGAAATGTTGACATTAGAAGTATTTGAACTTAGAAATAAAGAAATGTTGAAAGGTAGAATATATTAATATAATTAGAATTTATATAAAGCTATTGTTATTGCAATTAAGTTTAGATTCTAGTTATGAATTGGATGTATTGAACATTAATATAGAATTTCATTTGGTGTGTATACATAAAGTTTGTACTTTAACATAGAAAGTTTAAATAGTTGAACTTTAATTTAGAAATTTTGGTTGAATATATGTAAAGCTGTGCACTTTGAGTTAGGAAAATGTAGGTTGAATGGCATGAAATAGAACTTTAAATAGTGAACTTTAAGTTAGGAAATTTGAATTCTCTGTTTTAGATGCTTGTAAAATAATTATACTTTAAATTTAAAAATTTGTAGTTGAACTTAGAAAAATCAAACTTGCATGTATAAATTTTGAACTTTAGAATTTTTGCATCATTGTAGGATATTTTTGACCCGTCAAGCCAAGTCCATCGACTTGTCAAGCTAATTGGAAAAAGTGAAGGTATTTTTTCTTTTAAAATTTTAATTGTTGTATATATTAGTTTTTTAAAATTTATTCAACGTAAAATGCTTGCATCTTGCTTAAAGTTCCCATTTTGAGTTTTTAGCAATCTATAATTATATTTGAAATTTGAAGTAAACTTTAAGTAGTTGTGAACTTCAAGTTGAATATAACTTAGAACTTGAAGTTTATATACTTGTTACATTGAAGTTTAAGACTTTATATAATTAGAAAAATTAAACTTATACAAATTAGAACTTGAACTATTATATTTTAGGATATAAATTAAATTTTAAATAGTTGTGAACTTTAAGTTGAATATAATTTAGAACTTGAAGTTTATATACTTGTTAAATTAAAGTTTAAGACTTTATATACTTAGAGAAATTCAACTAATCCACTTTTGAAATTTGTATTATTATATTTTATGATATAAATTAAATTTTAAGTAGGTGTGAACTTTAAGTTGAATATAATTTAGAGCTTGAAGTTTATATACTTGTTCAATTGAAGTTTAGGACTTTATATACTTAGAAAAATTCAACTTATGCACTTTTGGAACTTGAATTATTATATTTTAGGATATAAATTAAATTCTAAGTAGTTGTGAACTTTAAGTTGAATATAATTTAGAACTTGGAGTTTATATACTTGTTAAATTGGAGTTTAGGACTTTTTATACTTAGAAAAATTCAACTTATGCACTTTTGGAACTTGAATTATTATATTTTAAGATATAAATTAAATATTAAATAATTGTGAACTTTAAGTTGAATATAATTTAGAACTTGGATTACTTGTTAAATTGAAGTTTAGGACTTTTTATACTTAGAAAAATTCAACTTATGCACTTTTGAAACTTGAATTATTATATTTTAGGATATAAATTAAATTTTAAGTAGTTGTGAACTTTAAGTTGAATATAATGTAGAACTTGAAGTTTATATACTTGTTAAATTGAAGTTTAGGACTTTATATACATAGAAAATTTCAATTTATGCACTTTTGAAACATTATAATTTAGGATATTTTTTGAATTTTAAGTAATTGTGGACTTTAAGTTGAATATAATTTAGAACTTGGAGTTTATATACTTGTTAAATTGAAGTTTAGGACTTTATATACTTAGAAAAATTCAACTTATGCAATTTTGAAACTTGATTTATTATATTTTATGATATAAATTTTTTAAGTAGTTGTGAACTTTAAGTTGAATATAATTTAGAACTTGGAGTTTATAGATGTAACGCCCGGTAAAATTACCAAAATATCCTCAGAGGAGAGGTATGCACATAACACATCTTTCAATGCTCGTATGGCAAATCCGAGGCTGGATTTGTGATCAGAACAAAACATTGAGTGAGAAAGTAGTCTCGGTCGATTTTTAGAGTGACCGGATCAAAAGATAATCTTTTGACCCGAAAAAAACAGTGACGGTGTGCGACGGAGATACGTCGCGCCTCTGTAGCGGAATCATACTTATGTTATTTTTAAATATTTTTTACGGGATCGGAAAAACTCGTTCAGAAGTATTTTGGAGAAAATGCATAGTGCGCGACTGATCCAGGTAGCAGACTTGGCTATCCCGAGGCTGAAAATTTTTAATTTTTGTGAGGGGCATTGCGGTCAATTCTCAACCACTCCTAAACTCAATAGACGATTTAATTAGGTCATTTTGATGTAAAAGGGGTCTAAAACCCCATTCCAAGTCATTTTCAAACAATTGGACAAGACTAGGGCTTGAGGAAAGAGGAGAAGAGCTTGAGATTGAGGAATTAAAGAGGGATTCTTGAAGGTGATTGTCGATAGCTTCATCCTAGGTATGTAAGGCTAAAATAGAAACATGAGATTGTCCTTTCATGTGCCCCATAAATGGTCATAGATGAGTTAAAAGTCTATTGACTCTATATGCATAATTCATGATGGTTTTTATTGGAAACCTTATTAAATTCATATATTTCTCTATGTTGATAATCATCATAAACTTGTTTTCTTAAATTGAATATTTCCATGAGAATTTGCATAACCTTAAATGACTATTTTGAAAGCATATACGAATGAACTTAAGATTGAGTCTGGAGCCTTGATCGGGTGATGTCAATTGTGATTGTGATTGTGATTGTGATGAGAGAATGATGATGAGTTGATAAAACTTGATAGTCTTGTGAGTCTCCATAAATAAACTCCATTGATTTGTCTATTTGATTGTTCCCTTATGATTGTTCTAAATCTTGAGTTGTTGATTGAAATGTTCCTTGATGGGAGGGTTAAAGCCCCTATGAGATTGATTGATGGGAGGGTTAAAGCCCCAATGAGTTTAATTGAGGAAAGGGTTAAGCACCTATTGATTAATGATAGGGTTAAAAGTCCCTATGATTTGATTGGTTTGATTGGATTGATTGTCTTATGAGCATTGAGTCATGGGAGGAGTATCGAGCATCGAAAGAGTAAGAGTTAGTCCAACTTGCACTCGTCAAGCTACGTTGCCAAACGTAGGTGAGGATTAGAACCATTACACTATATTGTGGTTCCCTCTCGATTAGAAGTCCTTGAAAGCAATAGAGGACTTAGTTGATTGTTGTTTCCCTTAGTGGATTTGATTTGTTCCCTACTTGGGAAGTTTGGAACGGCTGTGGCAACATCAATTTGACTGTTGTACTTCACTAGCTCATAAGTGATTGTTGTCGGATAAGAGAAACTCCCAGAAAGTTCCTACTTGAGTACTCTGAGTCGAGATGAGATGAGATGTGATGAGATGAGTCCCATTTAGTTGAGTTGAGTGGATTTGATTGACGAGGTCTATTGGTTGATGGGTCACTTGTCTACTCTTTGTTCTTGCTTTAGATGGGCATTTGACATGTTGATTGTTTACTATTCCCGATTTGATGTTGTTCCATATTATTCTACTTGATTCAGTTTTATTCAACTATTTTACATACCTTACATTCCACATACTGATGCCACTTGGTGTTGCATTATTTAATGATGCAGATACAGGGATTAGGGATTGTCAATAGGCGCATCATTGAAGGTCCATGATGTTTAGCTAATTAGTGAGCCTCCCCTACTTCGGAGGGTTCACTACCTTTATGTTATCATGTTTTTGAGTTAGATTAGATTAGTCTTTTATTTTGAAGTCAGTAGCCGTAGGTCTGTCATTGGCACCACTTGGTTAGTGATAGAGGCTTCATAGATGATAGTCGAACGTTGATGTTATGATCGCGAGCTAGTTCGTTCTACTAGCCTTCTATTGTTATATATATTATTTGAAAACATTAGATGAGATGAGTCCATTTACTAGCTTTACTTCCGCTGATCTGTAGAGTTGTCTGATTGAATGGATGTGACTAGGCCAAGTGGTTTGCTTGGGGACTAGCTAGAGTCTTTAGGTGCTGCCCACGTCTTGGGTACCCTCCCGGGGCATAACAAACTTGGTATCAGAGAACAGAGTTCAAGTGTCTTAGGGAGTCTATGAAGCCGTGTCTAGTAGAGTCTTTATTATTGGTGTGAAGAGCTCCACATCCATAATTTAGAAGCTATAGGACATTTAGGAATCGTTTCACTTCTTTGATGTTCTAAATCATGCGATAGAGTTATACTCTGTGGAAGGTTCTCCTCTAATTCGTGCTCTACGCGTTGCAGAGTTTTGATCATGCCTCCCAGAAGACCCGTCAGGGGTAGGGGCCGTTCGGCCAGGCAAAATGTTAACCTACTTGAGCCTCATGGATACGAGGAGCCTGTAGACCAAGCTTTCCAAGTTGAACAACCCCTACAAGATGAGGTCTCCAATGCTGAGTTACGCCAAGCTATTCAAACTCTAGCCCAGGCTGTCACAACACCTGCTGCGAGACAAAGAGTAGGTAGACAGGATTCTCATAACACCTCTAGAGTCTGAGAATTTTTTAAGATTAATCCGCCTGAGTTCACAGGGTCTGCATCTACTGAAGATCCTGAGAACTATGTGGAGGAGCTTCAGAAGGTTCTCCTAGTGATGCATGTGGCTGATGTGGACAGGGTTGAACTGGCTGCTTACCAACTCAAGGGTGTGGCTAGACTATGGTTTGACTAATGGAAGAAAGATAGAGAAGATGATGCTCCATTGTTGACTTGGGAAATATTCAAGGAAGCCTTCTTGGGACGTTTCTTCCCAAAAGAACGAAGAGAGGGCAAGGTAAGAGAGTTCTTGAATCTGAAACAGGGCACTATGACTGTGCAAGAGTATGGGTTGAAGTTCACACAACTATCTCGTTATGCTCTGGACATGGTTAATAAGATGAGGGGAAGAATGATGATGTATGTTGATGGGTTGAAGAAAGGACCCAAGAGAGATGGGAGGGGAGAAATGCTTGTGAGTGATATGGATATTGGGCGATTAATGACATTCATGCAACAAACTGATGAGGAGAGATAACAGGATAAAGAAGAGTTTAGACGTAAGAGAGTAAAGACATCCTGCCATAAAGTTGAAAGGAAAGGTAATGGTAACCGAGTCCCAGCACCATCATCTGCTAGTGCACCTGTGCCTACAGGCATAAATGAGCAGAGGTCTCAGAATGTTGGAACCTATGGATCTCAGTCACAAGCTAGTGTGGCTTAAGGTTCATAGGGTAAACCACCTGTGGCAAATGAACTTGGGGAGATGTCATGAAGGGAATAATGTATGCTATAGATGTGGCCAAGTGGGTCACTACCAGAAGGACTGTCCAAAGTGGGTTGATTAGGCTCAATCTTCTACACGAGTCCCGCCAGCTAGAGGAAACCAGAAGGGTGCGACGTTAGGCGCAAGCAAAGCAACAAACCATTTGTATGCCATGGGTAGTCGCCAAGATCAGGTGAACTCCCCAGATGTTGTAACGGGTATGATTCGAGTCTTTACTTTTGATTGTTATGTTTTGATGGATCCGGGTGCCACATTGTCATTTGTAACTCCTTATGTGGCCCATAAATTTGATAAAACCCTTGAGAGTCTTCTTGAACCCTTTGATGTTTCTACTCCAACGGGTAAGTCTATTCGAGCATAGAAAATCTATAGAGCTTGTGTAGTGTCCATCCATCATAGGGATACTCTTGTTGATTTGGTTGAGTTGGAGATGGCTGATTTTTATTTGATCCTTGGCATGGATTGGCTTCATGCCTGTTATGCCTCCGTTGATTGTAGATCCTGCACTGTTAAGTTCCAATTTCCGAATGAATCGGTTCTTGAGTGGAAGGGTGATTCTATTGCACCTAGGGGAAAGTTTTCTCATACCTTAGGGCTAAAAAGATGATTTCCAAAGGTTGTATCTATCACCTCGTGCGAGTGAAATCTGATGATGTTGAGTCCCTAACTCTTGAGTGAGTCCCGATTGTAAATGAGTTTCCAGAAGTGTTTCTTGAGGATCTGCCCGGAGTCCCTCCCGATAAGAAGATTGACTTTGGGATTGATGTTCTTCTTGATACCCATCCTATTTTCGTTCCACCTTATCGGATGGCCCCCATTGAGTTGAAGAGTTGAAAGAATAGTTGAAAGATCTGTTAGAGAAGGGCTTTATTAGGCCGAGTGTTTCTCCTAGGGATGCCCCTGTCCTATTTAAGCAAAAGAAAGATGGGTCCCTCAGAATGTGTATTGACTACAAGCAATCGAATAAGGTCACTATAAAGAATAAGTATCCTCTTCTAAGGATAGATAATCTGTTTGACCAACTTCAGGGTGCCTCTTATTTCTCAAAGATAGACCTCAGATCTGGCTACCATCAGTTGAAAGTAAGGGAATGTGATATTCCAAAGACAGCCTTTAGGACTAGATATGGCCATTTTGAGTTCTTCATCACATCCTTTGGGTGACGAATGTACCTGCAGCCTTCATGGACTTGATGAATAGAGTATTCAGGCAATATCTTGATATGTTTGTGATTATATTCGTCGATGATATTTTGGTATATTCGAGAGATGAGGAGGAGCATGCTAATCATCTCAGAGTGGTCCTCCAAACACTTAAGGACCATGAGTCGTATACGAAATTCTGGAAGTGTGATTTTTGGCTTAAGTCAGTGGCTTTCCTAGGCCATGTGGTTTCTGGTGATGGTATTTGACAGGATGCCCAAAAGATTGAAGTGGTTAAGAACTGGCCTAGATCGACCTCTCTGACTGGCATAAGAAGTTTCTTGGGGTTGGAAGGCTACTATCGCAGATTTGTTGATGGATTTTCTTCCCTATCTACACCATTGACTAAATTGACTGAAGAAAAGGTCAAGTTTCAGTGGTCCGACAAATGTGAGAAGAGTTTCCAAGAGTTGAAGACGAGACTGACTACTACACCAGTTCTAACCTTGATCGATGGGATAGAGGACTTTGTAATCTATTGTGTTGCTTTAAGGGTTGGATTGGGGTGTGTGCTGATGCAGAGAAGGAAGGTGATAGTCTATGCTTCCAGGAAACTTAAGGTTTACGAGAGGAACTATCCAACCCATGACCTTGAGTTAGCAGCGGTGGTGTTTGTGCTTAAAATCTTGCGCCACTACTTATGTGGAGTGCATGTGGAGGTGTTCACTGACCATAAGAGCTTGCAGTATGTCTTCAGTTAGAAAGAGCTCAACCTGCAAAGGAGGAGATGGTTGGAGTTGCTAAAGGATTATGACATCAGCATTCTCTACCACCCAGGTAAAGCTAACATTGTTGCTGATGCTCTTAGCAGGCTGTCAATGGGTAGCACAACCCATGTTGAGGAAGGAAAGGAGGGGTTGTCCAAAAAAGTGCATTGATTGGCTCGATTGGGAGTTCAACTTGAGAAGATTCATAAGGGAGTTAATGTTCAGAGTGGGTCTGCTTCATCCATTAGTGGCTGTGGTAAAAGAAAGCAAGACCAAGATCCTTTCATACTCCAATTGAAGGAGGCGGTCCACAAACAGAAAGTGATGGTTTTCTCCGAAGGGGGAGATGGAGTGTTGAGATACCAGAGTAGATTTTGTGTTCCGGATGTGGATGGCATTCGAGATAGGATCATGGGTGAAGCCCATAGCACTAGATATTCCGTCGATCCTGGCTCTACCTAGATGTACCATGACTTGAGAGAAGTCTATTGGTAGAGTGGAATGAAGAGGGATATTGCTGAGTTCATTTCAAAGTGCCCGAACTGCCATCAAGTGAAAGTTGAGTATCAACGGCCATGTGGATTGGCTCAGAACTTTGAGATTCCTAAATAGAAGTGGGTGATGATCAATATGGACTTCATTACTGATCTACTGAGGTCTCGAAAACAACATGATTCTACATAGGTGATTGTAGACAAGATGACTAAATCGGCTTACTTCTTAGTAGTCAAGACAACCCACCGCTGAGGAGTACGCCAAGTTGTACATCCAAGAGATTGTGAGGTTGCATGGAGTTCCCTTGTCCATCATCTTAGACAGAGGAGCTCAATTCACCTCCCAATTTCGGAGATCGGTCCAGAAAAGATTGGGTACTAAAGTTAACCTGAGTACAACCTTTTATCCACAAACAGATGGCCAGTGAGAGCCCACAATCCAGATATTAAAGGATATGTTGAGATCCCATGTTCTTGATTTCAAGGGAAATTGGGATGATCACCTACCATTGATTGAATTTGCATATAATAATAGTTATCATGCAAGCATTTAAATGGCTCTTTATGAAGCCTTGTATGGAAGGAGATGTAGATCGCCAATTGAGTGGTTTGAGGTTGGAGAAGCGGAATTGATCAGGCCTAATCTTGTTCACGAGTCGATGGAGAAGGTTAAGGTCATTAGAGAGGGATTGAAGACTGCCCAAAGTTGCCAGAAATCTTACACCGACATAAGGAGAAGAGACTTAGAGTTCGAGGTGAATGATTGGATATACTTGAAAGTGCCATCTATGAAGGGTCTCATGAGATTTGGAAAGAAGGAAAAGTCAAGTCCACGCCATGTAGGACCATATTAGATTGTGGAGAGGATCGGGAAGGTTGCTTATGAGTTAGAGTAGCCTTCCGAGTTAGATGAAATTCATCCGGTATTTCATATGTCGATGTTGAAGAAGTGCTTGGGAGATCCTACCTTGATTATCCCTATTGATAGCATTGAAGTGAAGGATAGTTTGTCCTATGAAGAGGTTCCAGTCCAAATCCTTGATCGTCAGATTCGTAAGTTGAGGAATAAAGAGATAGCCTTAGTGAAAGTCCTGTGGAGAAATCAATTTGTTGAGGAAGCCACATGGGAAGCTGAGGAAGAGATGAAGGCCAAATATCCACATCTATTCATGCCAAATGATGAGAACGTCGAAGGTACATTTCTTACCCTTGACTAAATTGAATGATTTATTCTTGAGTTGATTGTCTATTCTTGAGTCTGAGTAGAGTTGATTGAGATGTATGAAAAGTCAAGAGTTTGATTGGTTGAGTTGAATGTTGAGATGAGTCTTGAATCTATTCGTTCTTTGATATCCACCTTTACTCATTATTCGAGGAAGAATGATCCCAAGGGGGAGATGATGTAACGTCCGATAAAATTACCAAAATACCCCTAGAGGAGAGGTATGCACGTAACACATCTTCCAATGCTCGTATGGAAAATTCGAGGTTGGATTTGTGATCAAGACAAAAAATTGAGTGGAAAAATGGTCTCGGTTGATTTTTAGAGCAACCAAATCAAAAGATACTTTTTCGACCCGAAAACAAAAAACAGTGACAGTGCGTAGCGGAGGCGTGTCACGCGTCTGTAGCGGAGTCACACTTATGTTTTTTTCAAAATTTTTTTATGGGATTTGGAAACTTGTTTAGAAACTTTTTGGAGAAAATACACTGTGCGCGACCAGTCCGCATACCAGACTTAAGTTCATTCGTGACTATTTTGAAAACATATATGAATGAACTTAAGAATTGAGTCTAGAGACTTGATCCGATGATGTCGATTGTGATTGTGATTGTGATGAGAGAATGATGATGAGTTGATAGAACTTTATAGTCTTGTGAGTCTCCATAAATGAACTCCACTGATTTGTCTATTCGATTGTTCCTTTACGATTGTTCTCAATCTTGAGTCATTGATTGAAATGTTTCTTGATGGGAGGGTTAAATCCCTTATGAGATTGATTGATGGGAGGGTTAAATCCCCTACGAGATTCATTGATGGGAGGGTTAAAGCCCCTATGAGATTGATTGAGGAAAGGGTTAAAGCCCCTATGAGATTAATTGATAATAGGGTTAAAAGTCCCTATGATTTGATTGGTTTGATTGGATTGATTATCTTATTACGAGCATTGAGTCATGGGAGGAGTATTGAGCACAGAAATAGTAAAAGTTAGTCTGACTTGAACTCGTCAATCTACATCGCCAAACGTAGGCGAGGATTAGAACCATCACTCTTTATTATGGTTTCCTCTTGATTAGAAGTCATTGAAAGCAATAGAGGACTTAGTTGATTGTTGAGTTGATTGTTGTTTCCCTTAGTGGATATAATTCGTTCCCTACCTGGCAAGTTTGGAACGGTTATGGCAACCTCAGCTCGACTGTTGTACATTCACTAGCTCATAAGTATTTGTTGTCGGATAAAAGAAACTCTCAGAAAGTTCCTACCTTGAGTATCTGAGTCGAGATGAGATGAGATTAGTCCCATTGAGTTGAGTTGAGTTGATTTGATTGACGAGGTTGATTAGTTGATGGGTCACTTGTCTACTCTTTATTCTTAAATTAGATAGGCATTCGACATGCTGATTGTTTACTATTTCCGAGTTGATATTGTTCAATATTATTCTACTTATTTCGATTTCATTCATCTATATTACATACCGTACATTCCACGTAGTGATGCCACTCGAAGTTGCATCATTTTATGATGCAGATATTGGGATTAGGGATTGTCAATAGGCACATCGTTGAAGATCCAGGTTTTCAGCTGATTGGTAAGCCTATCATGCTTTTGAGTTAGAGTATATTAGTCTTTTATTTTGAACTCGGTAGCCACGGGTCTGTCATTGGCACCACTTGATTAGTGATAGAGGCTTCATAGATGATAGTCAAACATTGATATTAAGATCATGAGCTAGTTCTTTCTACTAACCTTCTATTATTATATATATTATTTGAGATATTAGATGAGATGAGCTCATTTGCTTGCTTTACTTCCGCTGATCTATAGAGTTGTCTGATTGAATGGATGTGATGAGGCCAAGTGGTTTGCTTAGGGATTAGCAATAGTCTCTAGATGTCGGCCACATCTTGGGTACCCTCCCTGGGCGTGACAATACACTTTTTAATTGAAGTTTAGGACTTTATATACTTAGAAATTATCAACATCAAACTATTGAACCTTTATTATACTTGAATATTTTTTGTAGATGGATAATCGTTTAGGGATGTATGACATGTATTATGAAAATGATAATGGGCTTAAATCTACATTTGTTGACGGTGTTAGAAGTTTCAGCGATCATGCAATGACACTTTATAGTTTTAATAAATTGGTAAGGTGTCCTTGCAGTGCATATAGGTGCCTAAAATTCTTTAGTACAGATGAAGTTATTATGCATTTGTGTCGTAAGGAATTTAAGCCTAGATATTTCGTGTGGGTAGATCATGGAGAAATAGATGGAAAAAATGGTGTATTTTATAATTCGATGCAAGTGGATGAATATAATATGCTTGTACCACTTGGTCAAATTAGATTTGAACATGATAGGAATCAACATGACACGTTTCAACATGATAGAGTTCATAAAATGATCTGATGCTTTTGGAGTTCAAACTGGTTTTGAACCTGACCAATTCTTTAATGAAGCCCCGAATGAAGAAGCTAGATGCTTTTATGAAGAATTAGAAAAGGCTAGTCATCTATTATATGAGGGGAGTTCACATTCTGCTTTGTCTAAAGCTGTTAGATTAAATAATATCAAATCTGATTGGAATTTTCCTAATGCGGCTTTGGACTCAATGGTTGATCTCCTGTGCGAGTTGGTTAATCCTGAGTTTAACATACACAGAAACTTCTATCAGGCAAAGAAACTAGTTTGCAAATTAAGATTGTCACATCATAGAATTCATTATTGTATTAATGGTTGCATGTTATGCTAAAAGGATGATAGTGAATTGGAAAATTATAAGTTTTGGGGTCATACTCGTTATAAGAGGAGTTCGGCTGGAATGATGGTTCCAATTAAGGCGATGCACTATTTACCTCTTATTCCTAGACTGATGAGGTTGTATGTATCGATGAGGTCTGCTTCACATATGAGATGACATAGTGAATATAGAAGGTCGTGGGGTGTCTTGTCTTATCCATCTGATGGGGAAGCATGGATGTATTCTGATAATGTTTATCCCAACTTTGCTAGAGATCCTAGAAAAGTTAGATTAGGGCTGTGTGCAAATGGTTTCACATCATTCTCTAATTCTGTTACGCCTTATTCTTGTTGGCTGTTGTTTGTTACTCCATATAATCTTCCTCCTGAAATGTGCATCATATGTCCATTCATGTTTTTAAGCTGTGTTATTCTGGGTCCCCGCCAATCCAAAAGTTTTAATTGATATCCATCTACAACCATTGATAGATGAGCTTAAACAACTATGGTTTGAAGGTGTAGTGACATATGACATATCAACTAAGCAGAATTTTGTTATGCGTGCTTGTTTATTATGGACTATTAGTGATTTTCCTGCATATAGTATGTTGTCTGGTTGGATGATTGTTGGAAAGCTTTCTTGTACTCATTGGATGGAACATAGTAAGGCTTTTACCTTAAAGCATGACAAGAAAAATTCATGGTTTGATTGTCATCGTCAATTCTTGCCAATGGATCACGAGTTTAGATATATGAAACAGGCGTTTAGAAAAAAATAGGGTTGAGAATGATCCCCTACTTCTATCATTGACAGGCCATCAAATTTGGGAGAGAGTTTCTCATCTTCCTAAAGTTACAGAGCGTCCCACACATTCTAAACTTCCTGGATATAACATTGAACATAACTGGACCAAACAAAGCATATTTTGGGAGTTGCCATATTAGAAGTATAATATTTTGCGACACAATCTTGATGTGATGCATATTGAGAAAATTTATTTTGATAATTTATTCAACACAGTGATGGATGTCAAAGGGAAGACAAAAGACAACCCAAGAACTAGATTGGACTTAAAGGAATATTGCAGGAGGAGGGAAATGTGGTTGCAGGAACTACCAAATGGCAAAATTGTAAAGCCCAAAGGTAATTTTTCATTCATAATGGATGAGAAATGTGAAATATGTGCGTGGGTGAAAAATTTTAGGATCCCAAAAGGATATGCTTCAAATTTAAGCAAGCGGGCAGACCTGAATGAAAGGAAGTTGATCGGTATGAAAAGTCATGACTGGCATGTATTCATAGAAACTTTGATTCCTATCACTTTTAGCACTTTACCTGAAAGGATATGGAAGCCCATTACAGAGATAAGTGTTTTTTTTTTTGAAAATTTATGTTCTGGTCAGTTATTGAAAAGTAGTTTAGACATGATGGAGAAAAATATTCCTGTCATTATTACAAAGCTGGAGAAAGTCTTTTCATATGGCTTCTGATCCATCTCGTGAAAGAAGCCCATCTTGGTGGTCTTGTTCATACATAGTCCATGTAACCATTTGAAATGTAATGATTACTCTTATATAAGTAATTAAATCTTTGTATAATCTAATCATTCGTTAACATATTTGCATGCTTACATACATACAAAAAATTGGAGACTGCAAACAATCAATTAAGCAGAGGGGACAGATTGAAGGGCCAATCGTGCAAGCTCATATTGCCATAGAAACTAGTGAGTTTTACTCCTTTTACTTTGGAGATGAAGTCCCATGTAGGAGTAATAGGCCAAATTGCAATGATGAGGGTGATAGTGATCCTGCGTTTCCACCTATTTTGATTTGTAATCAAAGTGAACAAGGATCTAAAAGGCGTGGAAGACAAAGCCTCACTAGTATGGAATATTATCAACTACGACCCATATTTTTCTTAATTATCCAGAATTTCAGTCATATCTTGAGTAAGTGAAATTATATTATCAAATTATAAAGTTAAAATTGAGAATCAACTCACAAAAATGTTTTTGTCAATAACAGCTTGTTTGTAAACACATAGGGCAACGAAGCTATATATACAAGATTTTCAACATGGTTAAAGAGTTATGTAAGTGTGAAAGTTCAAACATATTGAATCGATAAGTATAACATATTCATTTTATACCTAATTATATTATATTGAATATAATCTGTAGGTTTATGATGAATATTTAAACGTCGAAGATTCACCATTTGTGAGATAGATCACAGTCGGGCCTGATTCTCAAATTCATACACTCCATAAGTACCGTGTGAATAGTTTTAAGTTTCAAACTGAGGAAGTTTCTAAGTACAAGAAAACCAATAATAGTGGTGTGTATGTTCAAGGTGATGTCGACGGTAATGGCCATACTATTGAATATTTTGGTGTCATTCAAGAGATTGTTGAACTAAGATATTTTGGCGGTCCTAAGAAAAAGATTGTATTATTTTGGTGTAAGTGGTTTGATCTATCAAAAGGAGGCACAAGGGTGGACCAACAACATAACATTATAGAAATAAAAAACACCAAACAAAGTTATGACCCTTTTTATCGTTGCCCAAAATGCTAAGCAAGTCCATTATGCTCCATATCCATTGCATAGAGATTAGGCTGATTGGTGGGTTGTTATTAAGACAAAGCATATGGGAAGAATAGAAATTGAGAATGTGTTAGATGTGGCGTACCAAAATAATATTGTACTTGTTTGACAACAAGTTGATGTTGAGTTGGAAACCACACTAGAACATCCTTAGCACATACTAGAAAAGATTTCTGATGATGACCTAGTAATGCCAAACATTGAGGAAGAAGTAAACGAGGAATATGAATCACTTGAGGAGGAGGAATGGGAGGACAATGAATATGAAACAACCGAGGAGGAAAAATGGGAGGATGATGAAAATGAAAAAAGCGAGGAGGAATAGAGCGATATATTATAACTAGTATTTTGCTAACATTAAATTATTTTTTATATATCGTATTATTACTTTACATACAGATGTTATGGTGATATACTTCGAGATTATCTTGGGGCAAGCAGCTCTAGTAGGAGCAAAAAGAAAAATACTAGGACACTTATTGATCCTATGGATATTCCAGGACATATTTCCTCTACCCCGGATCTCCACAGCCGCACAACTACTTATCCTATCATGGAGGTTGTGTCATTTACGATTCTAGTGCTAAGGATGTCACTCCTCCATTGACTCAGTATTATGTGCATCCTTTAGCATCAGCTTCACCTATTTTTGCTGCTACTCCCGAGGCAGCATCAGATGTCACTCAGTTAGCTCCTAACCAGTGAGATAGGATTGAGAGAGTTTGATAGTGCCTGATGGAGCCTCATAAGTTTGTTGTTCAATTTATTTATTTATTGCTACATTACTAAGATATTCATGAACTAATATGTTTATTATATGTCTTGCAGGTGGAATCCATCTAAGGATGTTGCCAAGGCCCTACAGGGGAGTGTTAGGAGGCTGTTTAATGAGCCCTATCACTCTTGGGGAGAGATTCCAAATAGAATTCGTCAGGCGATATTTAATGAGTTTAAGGTATATAAGTTTACATATTTATTTTTAGTTAACTTTATTATTTATAGTATACTTTATCTAACTAATTCTCTAACACTTTTCTTCTTATTTTTTCAGAATATGTGTACTTGGAACGAAAAATACAATATGGCCATTGCAACCACATTTGAGAGAAACACAAGCTCCATATTATCTAGCTGGCTCAAGAAAGCACGGAATGATGGAAAATATTCGCGTTGGTTGCAACCACACATATATAAAGAGTTGCATTGGTATTAGGATACCGACTTATTCAAAGCTTTGTCTGACCAAGTTAAATAGGCTAGACGGAGTCTGAAGGGTGGTTCGTTGCACACTGAAGGTGCAAAGAGTGTTGGGACTATTTTGAGGGAGAAGGTAAGATTTTAAATTTAAAGTTTAAATTCATAATCTTAAATACATTATTCAATTAAATATTATTTCATTAATTATATTATTAATTATTTTTTAGAGAAAGAAATGGGATGTGTTCCATTTCAGCATGAGGTTTTTAAGAAGACTCATGTCAGAAAGAAGGATGATGAGCCAGATCCGGACGTGTGGGTTGAAGAGAGGGCTGAATAAGCCTATGTAAACTTCTTAACACAACTTCTATATATATAGAGAGTGTTTTTTGTTCTAACTTTTATTTTTCATATATATATATGTATATGTATATATATATATATATATGTATGTATGTATGTATATCATGTACTGATTCTAACCCTGAATTGTTTTTGTAATAAAGCAGCAAGACAACGAGTCATACGTTCGTGAGCTTGGAGATGATGTCCAACTTACGCCTGAACTGTCCAATCAAATTTGGACTGACAAGGTAGTTGACGGGAAATACAAAGGTTATATCTATGGAATGGGCTCTAGGAATGGCATACGATGACTCCAACCAGGTTTAGAAGGCATCGGATCGCCGAGTTAGGTGGAGGCCCTTGACCGAGTTTAGCTGGCTACCATGTAGAAAAAGTAGAAACACTTACAAGTGTATTCACAACTTTTGAGGTAAGGAGGGTTGAGAAACAAAAGGAAGTTACACAAATTAAAGAAAAAGTGCTCAACCTAGCCCCTCGGCCTTCACCGCATCCTTCCACTCCCGATGAATCCAATGAGAGTGATGAGTTTGTCGAGAATAGTACTTAGGTTTATCTTAGTTCTATTATGGACAATTTAGTTATGTTTTGAATAATTTACACTATTTTGATGAACTTTGCATTGGTTTAAAACACTGTAATTTTTGGATTTTTAATTTTGGTTGGTGCTATGTATTCTGTATGTTGAAGTTGGTGTTGTTGTTGTTGGATTGCTTGATTTGAAATAAATTGAATTATTTTTATATTGCAAGTGGGTAGCAGAAACTACAGGTTTCTACTGTCAAACAATTTCTAGAAAAGCGACAGACATGGACCCTATATCCATCGCTTTTGTGAATTTTTAAAAAATAAAATTTGCAGAAAAGCGACGGATAGAATCCCTCTGTCCATCGCTTCTCTTAATTTTTTTAAAGTAATTTTTTAAAATGAGCGACAGACAAGGACCATATGTCCGTCGCTCATTTTAATTTTATCAAAATAATTGTTTTTAAAAAGCAACGGACAGGGACACAATATCTGTTGCTTTTTTAAAAAAATTAAAAAATGACGAAATACAAAAAGCGACGCTGATGAGTCATAGAACTACGACTCTTATGACGCTTTGAACATAGAATTTGTGCACGTTCTCAAGCAAATATGTGGTTTGATGTGTGTGTTTTCGTATTTTCAGGAAAATGATGAAGGCATGGAATGACAGATGAATTGCGAGAAATTGAGGAAAAAAGAGCTAAAAGAGTGTCATACGGAGACCATCACGAGCCGTGTAGCATCACACGGACCGTGGGAGGGTACGTTAAGTGGCTCCCAACAAAAGAAGTTGTGAATTAAACCAAGTGAAGGACCACGGGGGCCTTCACGGACCATGCCACGTTACACGGGTTGTGCACCCCACCATGACCTTATACTTGGCCTGGAGGAGCAATGGAGCTGGAACGAAGCCTAAGGCAAAACTCACGAGGCTTCACACGGACCGTGGAAGCTTACACGGGCCGTGTCACTTGCTGTGAAGTTGACGTGAATTAGAAGGATCACCACGAAAATAATAGGATTCGTACAAGTGAAGGAAGACGGGACTCGTCACGGACCGTGTGCTCAACCACGGATCATGGCATGGGCCGTGTAGATGGAAGATAAAAATGTTGCTGAGAATGTGCTTAAGGAAAGGTTCACAGGCCATTTCACAGTCTGTGAACACCTACACAGACCGTGCCTGCAAGCGTGAGATGCAAGAGCAACAACCACTCACGGACCGTCATACGGTCCGTGTGGACCCATACGACCCGTGTGATTACCCGTACTCATGCCGAAGTCTATTTTTCTATTTTAAATTGGATAGGTTTTTCCTTGTATATATATATTTATTTTATTTTATTTTTAGAGTTGTTGAATCCTGGAGTTAGAGAACAAGCAGAGAACACTATTGTGCTAGTATTTACATTGAATTTTTGTATTTCGATAATCTTTTTTGCGATTGTAACATGTGGATTCATCCTTATATTAATAGTAAGTTATTTATCATAATTCCTTTGTATTGTTGTGAGTGAATTGTATAGAATATGCTAGGCTAAACCCACAACTAGGGTTGTGGGAACCATGACAATTCAATAAGATAACACAATTTGGGGTGAACTCGTGGGAATGATCATCGCATATATTGTAGCATTCTTCGCTTTGACTTCTCCCTAATGAGTCAACGCATTAGGGTAAGCTCGTATTTATTACATGCCCGGGAGGAGTGTAGTAATTAGGAAAAGAATTCTACAACGGAAATTCGAGGTTTTTAACCTAGTCTAAGTACTTGAGACCGAAAGGTGAGAGTATTCTGATATCTTGAATAAAGGTTGAAATTGTGTACATTCTGAGACCAGAAGGTGATGAGTAAAATATATCTAGGAAGGACCGGAAGGTGAGCTAAGTATTATCTAACTTGTTTGATCTTGTATGTGTAGTCATGAACGAGTTTACCGTAGCAGTTTGGTTATCGTATTAGACGTCATGGGGAACACAACCCTAGCTTCTTATTAATTGTTGGAAATCCAGTATCAACGTACTCATTAATTACTTCACAATAGGAATTTAATTGAAACATCGTAACCTCCATTTACTTCATGCAACTTTATTTTGGGAATAGAATTTACATCTGAAAAGGGTGCTAATAGAATCATTCTCACGCTTTTCCTGTGGGAACGACCTCAACTCTGGTTGAGTTCTATATTTGATCAACGACCGCTTTACTATTCCTTTTGGAGTGTAAATTTGGGCGTATCAAATTTTGACGCCGTTACTAGGGATACAAAACCCTATGTCCGTTGCTCATTTTAAATTTATCAAAATAATTTTTTTAAAATAACAATGGACAGGGACACTATATCTGCCGCTTTTTAAAAAAATTAAAAAATTATGAGATACAGAGAAAAGTGTCGAGCAAAAAAGTGACGGAATGGACTGCGTTGCTTTTTCTTCGATTTTGATGAAAAAAGAGACGCAGTCCGTCATTTTTCGCCTATTTTTTAGTAGTGTATGTGGTATCATCAGGTCTTCCCTAAGGGGCTTAACTTGTTGTTTTAAGGTCCTAGGGCTAAGAGGTAAGAGTTATAGAATATATGATAAATCAAGACATAATTCAGTAGTAGCAAATCTTGCCCATGGGGAATAACTTGTGAAATTCTTGATCCATGTCCTGCCTCTAAAGCAAGAATTATAAAACATCTTATAAATCAATATATAATGTGGTAATGCCAAATTATAGGACCTGTACTTTGTTAGGCCTTCATGGTACATGGAATTTGATTCCAAAATTTCTTAGACCAAGATGACACCTCATGGGCACCTCCACATGTCGTATGACTCACCACGGACTGTGTGGAGGAGCCCTAATATGGCCCTTGGCTTTGTGTGTAGAGTGTTGTCCTTAAGTTGCAGTTCAAGACCAAGGCTTGCATCACATGAACCCCACACGGCTCGTGTGAGTCTTCACCGGTCATGTGGTGGCTCGTGTGAGTAGTCTTGGCCTTGAAAACTACATTTTGGCCAAGGCATTTCACGCATAAACCCCTTCACGGGTCGTATGGCCTTCCGTATAGATGTTGGTATGAAAATTTTCTAAGTACAGAATAACCGTCTCAAAAATTCATCAGTGGAAAATTGTTCAAGTGTAGGTTCATGGAAGGCCACACGGTCCGTATGACCTCTACACGGTCTATGTGACCCTTATACGGGACCCCTATCAACTTTTTGACATCCATTTCATTAATGGCGTTCTTATAATTTTGGTTATTCCTAAGAGTCGTTTGTGACTTTCTAACTATCCTAAACCTCTCAAAAGACCTATACTCTTCTTCTCTCATTCACATTCAATTCAACACTCAGAATTATTCAAACACTCTCATAAGAACTCCCATCAAGTGAACTAATGAAGGCTTAGCTTGGAGATTAAGGAAGGGTCTTCCTCTTCATCAAATTCTTCTTGGTTAGCTAAGGTATGTGGGATCGATTTATGGTCCCTTTCAACCATGAAGGCCCTAAACTCTTTTACTTTGATTTTATAAAATTGAGCTTACTTTAGTTATGAATTTTAATGATTAATATTTATTTGATTCAATTGAGATATGAGCTATGTTTTATTGTTGATTTTAAAGTGATTTAAGCCCAATATGTCGAATTGCATGAATATTATGAATATTTGAATATATATTGTCCCTTTAAAGTTTGATTTAGGCATGGGTAATCTAAATTGTGATTTAAATGTGGATTTACTTGAAATTTCATGATGTATGGTTGATTTAAGTTTGAATCTCTATTATCCATGCTATTCTTATATCATTCATGAAATATGCATACATAAACATTGGATTTTGATGAAAATTATTTAGTGAGTTAAGCTCACATATGGTTTTGATGAAAATTATTCGATGAGTTAAGCTTACATATGGTTTTGATGGAAAGTTTTAGTGGGTTAAGCTCTCATATGGTTATGACAAGAATGTGATCACATAAATGTCTATGATATGGCTCTTTGAGCATTTTGGGTGTTTACACCATCTTGATATATGTGAATGAGTTATTCCTATGGATGAAAGTATGATTCGAAGTATGATTTGGCTTTTGATCCCAAGAATAAATGATTATGAAGTATGATTGACTTTTAAGCCCAAGTATGCATTTAAATGATTTTGAAATGACTTGTACCTCTTTTGAAAACATGTGTACATAGATGTATTCTTGTGGGATAATGAATTAGCACTGATGAGATTAGAGGCGTCAGGGCTATCCCCTAAGGGGCCTCTTCTTCTCTCTTGAACTTTGTGTCAGCATAGGTATTTGATATGGTAAACCTCATCGAAATGGGAGGCCCATAAGGTGCGGTTACAAATTTGATATGATATGATAAGAAAACCCTATCAGAAATGAGAGGCCCGTAAGAAAGGTTACTTCTCCGAAATGGGAAGCCTGTAAGGAGAAGTATGGTTTACCTTTGGCAAGTAGACCACTCCTTATCCGATGTGGAGATAACATTAAAATTCTAAGTAATAGCTCGCTTGGTCTTATATGTCGGTTGAGGTCTCATCCCCTCTATATTTAAGTATTATGCATTGCATGCATCGTGGATTTCATGGAATATTGATATAATACTCCTTTGCTTATATACTTCTTTCTATATTATATGCCCTTATCATCTATCATGGAATGCATGTTTGATAAAGTCATATGCATTGCATGTCTGCATACTTAGTACATTCAAATGTACTAACGTATACTTTTTGCCTACATGATCTAACCATGTAGGGACCAGAGACTATATCCATCCACCTTTTGATGGCTAGTTCGGATTTGTGAAAGTTGTTGTGGTGAATCCTATTTTCCAAGGACAAGCCATCATCCATTTACCTTATGTTGCTTCTGCTTATGTTATATTTACTTTGAGGGTGAGTCCGGAATATGCCTTGGCCCTCGTCCTATTCTATTAGTTAGAGGCATTGTTGGACAATATGTAAACTCTTGTACGAATATATGATATATGTCGTTATTTGGGAATTTTGGTTATAGCTATTCATTGAATATGATTATTATGATATTTGTTATGATATGATGTGTATTTATGTTATGATGTGGAAATGTGGAAATGTGGAAGATCTAAAGTCCCATTTTGTCCCCAAAGAGTGTGTCATACTTACCCGTCCCTTAGTCTCATTGTGCTATGTGCTAGGTGCATCCATGCAAATCCCTATCCCTATCCCTATGATATCCCCATAGAGTGAGTCATGCTTTGCCGTGCCTTAGAACTATGTGTTTATTATTTTGTTATGTGCTTTCAAACCGATGATGTGAATTTGAATACTTTGAGGCTTGTTTGGGGACTTTTGAGTTCTCATTTTCCATGTCACTCATATACCTTAAGTACAGGTTATGACACAAATCTTGCCCATAGGTCTTGACTTGTTGTTTAGAAGTCCTTAAACTATTAAGTCTTATCTCTAAGGCAATAGTTGTAGAATATCTCATAAATAAAACACAATGTAACATTGTCAAGTCTTGCCCATGGGCTTAAGTTTTGAAGATCTTGGTCTAAGTCCTGCTTCCAAGGCAAGAACTATAGAATATCTAATAAATCAAGACATAATTGGATAGTATCAACCCTTTCCCTTAGGACTTAACTTGTTATAAGAAGTCCTTGGGCTAAGATGCAAGAGTTATAGACCATGTAATAGTGTCATGTCTTGCCCATAAGGCACAATTTGTAAAGTTTCTTGGTCTATATCTTTTCTCTAAGACAAGAGTGATAGAATCTATCATAAATCAAAAAATAAAAAAACACAAAAACTGTGTCTACTCTTGCCCATGAGACTTAACGTGTTCTTTAAAAATTTCATGCTAAGTATTGCCTGTAAATTAAGTAAAAGTTATCTTGTGAAATCTCAAACTACATATATATTTAAAATTATAAATATGAAAAAAAAAATCTTTAATATTGAAACTTGAATTTAGGAATCATTTATTTTTTAAAAAAAAATATAAAATGTATAGAATAAATATTGTTTATAGTTTCATAATTTAAAAAATGTAAAGATAAGGCAAAAAGAAAAAACTAGAAAGAAAGAAAATTTTTTTAAAAAAATAGAAAGAAAGAAAAAAAATTTAAAGAAAAACTAGAAAGAAAGAAAAAATTAACATAAGTAAAAAAGAAAGAAACAAGGAAAAGAAACAAAATACGTAACCAAAAAAAGATAAAAAAGAAGGAAAAGAAAAAAAAACTTGAGAAAAAGGTGAGAAATGAGGGAAAACAAGAAAGAGAGAAAAAAAAAAGATAACTTTTTTAGATCCATTTAACCATCAAAATATAAGCTTCCTTTATTATTAGATTCTAGATTTATGATACGTGCATTGCACATGGTTCATTAGACATATCAGTATATGATAAATCTTCATCAAAATTATAAATGAAAGAATATAGTCGCTAATATTGCAAAATTTTCAGGTTGATTAGTATCATTAATCATGTATCATTGTCGTGGTAATTCCATTTCGTCTATATAGATGATCATTCTTAGATTGTTAGTATCTATACCTTTTTATTGTATAAGCACATAGTGAAACTTTTCTAACATGATACTTCATTATAAACTATATTGCGAGTGTATATTCCTTTCATTCATTTGAATGTTGTCATAATCAACACTCTAGTTGTCGACCTTGAAATTTCTCATGAAAGTGCAATATATAGTTGGCCATGTTAGAGTATATGTTACGGAAAATATTGTCCAACATTCGGGATATGTTAAATATTAAGGTATTCTTCTTGATACTAATTATTTGTATCCTCTTTTGCCGAGTCTAAAATTGTAAAAACTCTACTAGCTACTGAAAATTTCTATAATATCTCATATATTTGGTCTACTTATTTATTTCCATTTGCCAATATGATCCCACCATAAGGATTTTGAGCATTGTTCATTATTTTATTGTAGAGGTCAATTATTATATTGACTTCTAAAAAAATGAAATGAAAACTCTATCAAGCTCTTGTAAGTAGGAAAATAAATTTTAAGGTTGTTGTGTACGAAATTTTTTAATTCAAATGTGATAAATGTGATGACATAATATGTGTACATAAACTAATACATTCGCATTCATTCCAAAAATGATGCAATTCACACAACTATCATATTTGTGAATGTTGATTTAGAATAATTATTGTCACGACCCAAGCCTAGGGCCTAAACGTGACATGGGGAATGGAAAATCAGAAGGAAAACCAAACAAGTCTCTTAGCATATCATTTGCACATCCTCGGTTCATGGAGGCATGAAAGAGCAATAAACATATAGCACATAATTTCTAAGGGAACTAGGGTTTTGGACTTACGCTATGGGGATGTTGTAGAGAAGAGGACAAGCATGAATCACATCAAAAATATGCCTAGGGGACAGGTAAGTATAACTCAAGCTATGGGGGCAATTAAGGACTTGGAAATTCCATCACATCAACAACATATAAGAAGCATAGAGGGAAAAAGGACTAAGGGAAGTATTTCACAATTACATAAATATAATAGGAGTCAAGCTCAATACATAAACTTCCATATTCAACAACACCTCTAATACGAGTGGAACGGGGGCCAAGACATCTCCCAGGCTCACCCACAAAAGATAAAAAGTATAAAATAGGCAAGTATTAACAAAAGCATAAGAGTAAAGTGTATGTTTTCCCCAAAATGGAGGACTAACCAATAGTAGTCTTCAAAGGATTCTAACTATCCACGAGGAGGAAGAGGATGAATAGGAGCTCTGGTCCCTACATGATTAGATCATGTAGACAAAAGGTATGTATTAGTATTTGGAATGTACAAAGTATGTGCAATGTCATGCAACAAAGAACATAAGCTATAATAATCAATATGTATAATCATAATCAATGGGCATGAGCGCAATATAACATGTATATCAATGCTCAAGTTCAAACATATATGTAGATAATCACACTTACCTAATATATCATACACATGTGGGAGGAGACCCTAACCGACATATAAGACCAAGTGAGCTACTACTTAGAATCTTGATATTCACTCCACACTGAATAAAGGAGTGGTCTACTTTCCAAGGTAAACCAAGCATTACCCCACATAGTGGGTAACATGACCTAGTTGGATCCACTAGTCAAAGCCTATTTAGGGAAATAATATAAACCTCTTGTGGCACATAGTTAAGAGACCAAGACTTTATATAAGGACCCCTTGGATCGAGCCCCCACCTTAAGCATCTTTCAGTACCAGGTCTAGTCTCACAGAATACTTGAAATGATCGTAAGCTTAATCATAGCTTGTAGAAACATGATTACATCAAATGAGTAGCTTATTCAAATACATGACCCCTACTTATGGCATATATCTTGTACTAGAGGGTAGAAACATAGAATAGACTTGACCCCTTCTAGTGGGAATTGCATTACACATGAGGGTAGAGAGTGTAACATACTTAACCCCTTCTAGTGAGATTTGGATAGTACATAAGGGTAGAATCGTTATCATGCGTGACCCCTTCATGTAGACATGATTTTCTGGAAAGAAGGTAGAATATAGAGCATAAGGGCTCAACACTTTACTTAAAAATCATGGGAACTTTTCACGAGTTCAATACATGCTTAGGAGCCCATAACTTATCATAACATGCTTCTCTTGAAATTCATGCAATAATCTTTCATCAACATAAGAACCCTTGTCATGTAGATTTAGTTAAACATGGTAGGTATATGTACATATGCTTAAAATCATGAAATTTATGAGTATGAAACAAGAGCGGAGTAAAATCAATTTATTTTAAAGTCATTCAAATCATCCCACCAACATTGTAGTAGAAACCTCAATTTGGTATCATGAAATCCACCAAAATTCCACAAGTTCTTCCATAGCTTTTCATAGCATCATAGAGTACATGACTTTAATATCATAAAAACCATCACAATGTCAAATCTCAACAATATTTTAGTATAATAAAATCATTACTTGAGGAACCCAATGAGAAATCATGTGTATATAATGCATAATAATATCACCATAAGCAAGAGTTCATAAATGCCCTTAAAATAATTCATAAATCTCATGTAGTTTGAGAAGAAGATTGGTTGGACTTGTTAGAAGGAATGTTCCCACAATCAAACCCACATATCTTGGTGTGATTATGGTTGAGGAAACCTGGTTCGGAGATGGAAGATTCAAAACTCTAGCTTGCACCCTTTTTCTTGAAAGCCTTGAAAAGCTTGAGAGAGTTTTTAAACTTACAGTGTTTTGGAATGAGGAGGAATAAGGTAAATTAGGGTTGTATATGCTGATAAGGGACATATATGGGGTCAAAATGACATAGGTAGGACTTAATAAAAGAGGAAAGGTCAACTTTACCCATATTAAAGTCCTGGCCGGACAGGTCTACGAGATCCTGTTTATGGACCATAGATGGGGTTTAGTTTGATGGCCCTTTTTCCAAACTTTAGAGACCCATTTCTTTGATTCTCATTCTTTGAGATCATCTACGACTCGTAGAGGACTTTACAGATCATCTGATAAGTCATAGATTGAACTTTAGAAAGATCTCAAATTTCATCAAGTCTTCCAGGTTCTACGAACCCACTTTATATGTCGTACTTCATCTTACGAGTTGTAAACCCCCTTCGTAAACACTAACTATTTAAATTTTTCAAAGCTTACTTCTTGCATGTCTCCTACCTCCATGAGTGGGGTCTTACAATATCTCCCTTTTGGGAACATTCGTCCCCGAATGTGCTAAGGAATGCTTTATGCACCATATGCAAAAATGTAACATATGCACCATTCAAAGTCTTTAAACCAAGTTTCAAATAGCGCCTATAATGCAACCTAAAATTCATATAAACATGCATGAATGTCATGGAATTGGTATGCAAGGAGAGAAGATTCTAAGGTGGGAAAATTGTATTACCTTAAGCTTGATCGGAGTGGAAAAGATAGGGATATCGCTTATTCATATCGGCTACGACTTCCCATGTGGTACTTTAAACTTGTTGATTCCTCCAAAGGACTTTGATGGACGCCACATCTTTGTTTCTCAACCACTTTACTTGTCTATCAAGTATTTCCACCGGGACTTCCTCATAGATCAGGTTATCTTCTACAACATCCAAGGGTATTATAGAACTTGAGTCACCTGTACACTTCCTCAACATGGACGCATAGAAGACCAGATGAACCATACTCATCTCCATAGGAAACTCTAATTCGTAGGCAACATTACCAATTTTCTTCACAATTCTATGAGGCTCTACAAACCTTGGGCTCAACTTTTACTTCTTGCCAAATGAGATCACACCCTTCATGGGTAAGACCTTCAAATACACCAAATCATCAATATCAAACTTGAGATCTCTCTTTCTTATGTTGGAGTAGGACTTTTGCCTACTTTGAGTCATCTTCAATCTCTCCCTTATCTACCTCACTTATTCTAAGGCCTCCATAAAAAAATCCGGTCCCAAAAAAGCATTCCCCCCCCCACATTAAACTACCCAACCGGGGACCTACATCGCCTACCATATAAGGCTTCAAAGTGATGCATTCGAATTCTAGAGTTATAACTATTCTTGTAAGCAAACACAATGAGTGAGAGATATTCATCCCAACTACTTTTGAACTCCAAAACACAAGCCCTAAGCATACCCTCAAGAGTTTGAATTGACCTTTCGGCTTAGCCGTCCACTTGAGGATGAAACGTCGTGCTAAGCTGGACTTTGGTACCAAGACCCTTTTGGAAGGACCTCCAAAAGCGAGAAGTGAATTGAGCACCACGATCCAAAATAATAAACAATGGTACCTTATGCAACTTGGCCAACTCATAAATATATATCTTGGCATAATCTTCATAAGTTGTTTTAACCAATAGAAAGTGAGCTGATTTTGTCATTCTAGCAACAACAACCCAAATATAATCAAAGTGTTTCCTAGTCTTTGGTATACCAATCACAAAGTCCATGTTGATCTCTTCCCACTTCCAAGTAGGAATTTCAATGTCTTGAGCTAGGCCACCGGCCTTTGCTGTTCGGCTTTGACTTGTTGGCAAGTGTGACAACCAGCTACAAACCTAGCAATATCTCTTTTCATACCACCCCACCAATAAACTTCCCTCAAGTCTCTATACATCTTTGTAGAACCGAGATAAATAGAGTTGGACAAATTATGTGCCTCTTGCAAGATCAAATCTCTTAATCCATCAACATTAGGCACACATAACCTACATTGGTACCTAAGGACACCATCTCCCCCTTGGGAGAAAACCTTTACTTTTCCATGTTTCACCGAAGCCTTTAATTCTAGCAATGCGAGGTCAAGATCTTGTTTGGACTTGACCTCTTGAACCAATGAAGATTTGGAACCATCAATAACCACCATACCTCCATCTTCAACTTTATTCAACCTAACTCCCAACTTATCTAATCGGTGAACTTCTCTAGACACTTCCTTATTGCCATCACCAATATGAGCTACACTTTCCATGGACACTCTACTTAGAGCATCGGCCGCAACATTAGCTTTGTCGGGATGGTAGTGCACACTCATGTGATAATCGTTAAGGAGTTCTAACCACCTTATTTGCCTCAAATTGAGATCCCTTTATGTAAAAACATCTTGGAGACTTTTATGGTCGGTAAATACGTCTACATGAACCCCATACAAATAATGATGTCATATTTTCAAAGAAAATACCATGGCCGCTAACTCAAGATCATGGGTGGGATAATTGTGCTCATGCATCTTTAATTTTTGAGAAGTATATGCTATGACTTTGCCACTTTTGCATTAACACACACCCTAAACCAACCCTTGAAGCATAACAATAAACCACAAACCCTTCCGGTAGAGCCAAAATAAGAGCGGATGTAAGCTTGTCTTTTAAAGTTCGAAAACTCTTTTCACATTCGTCAGTCCAAACAAAATTTACCTTCTTTTGAGTCAATTGAGGAGAAACCATCCACAAACCTCCAGTGATACCCTGCTAAGCCCAAGAAACCCCTAATATCCATTGGAGTCTAGGGCCTAGGCCAATTTCTTATCACTTCCTTTTTCTTAGGGTCCACTTTAATTCCATCACCCGACACCACATGCCCAAGGAATGCAACTTCCTTCAACCAAAACTCACATTTATCAAATTTACCAACAACTTCTCATCCCTCAACATTTGCAACACTACTCTAAATTCTTCACATGCTCTTCTTTACTCTGAGAGTAAATCAATATGTCATGTATGAAAACTACCAATATCATGTCAAGGTAGGGTTTAAAGACCCTATTCCTGAGATTTATAAATATCGTTGGTGCATTAGTTAAGACAAATGACATCGCTACAAATTCAAAATGCTCATATCTAGTCCAAAACTCCATCTTGGGAATATCACACTCCCTCACCCTCATTTTGTGGTACCCGGATAGAAGAACAATCTTAGAAAAATGACTAGCCCCTTGTAGTTGATTAAATAGATCATCTATCCTTCGCCGGGAGACTTGTTCTTTATTGTGATCTTATTGAGTTGTCGATAGTCGACGCACATTCTAAGTGAGCCATCTTTCTTTCTTACAAACAACACTGGTGCACCCTAAGGCGACTTACTAGGCCTTATAAAATCCTTCTCTAACAAATCCTTCAATTGATCCTTTAACTCCGCCAGGGCCATACCATAAGGTGGAGTGGAAATAGGTTGAGCATCGGGGAGGAGATCTATACCAAAATATATCTCCCTTTTGGGAGGGACACCGAGAAGTTCATGAGGAATGACATCAAGAAACTCATTTGACAACCAGAACTAACTTGATAGGAGGGACTTTAGACTCAATATCCTTAACCCTTATAAGATGGTAAATGCAACCCTTAGAAATCAATTTCCAGGCCTTAAGACAAGAAATAAACCTACCATTGACATCCAAATTATGACCTTCTCACTCAAATACGGGCTCATTAGGAAATTGGAACTTAACTTTATGAGTTCTACGATTAACGGAAGCATGATATGCATGTAACCGATCTATCCCAAGAATAACATCAAAATCCACCATGTGAAGTTCAACATAATCACTAGGCAATACTTTATGCAATCTAGAAACGGGACAACCTCTATAGACTCTTCTAGCAATAATGGACTCACCAACGAGGGTAGACACCTCAAAGGGTTCACACAACAATTCAGAAAACACATGAAGCTTGTTAGCAGCAAAATGAGTAATGAAGCAGAGAGTAGCACCTAGATCCAATAAAGCATACACATCATAATCATAAACCTTTAACATACCGGTAATAACATCGGCCACCTCCTCTACCCCTTGCCTCCCTTTGAAGGGCATAGAATCAATTGTGATGTGGAGCACCCCCTTGTTGGCCTCCTTGTGCCCTTTGATCAACATGAGTACCTTATCCTTGGAGAGGACCATCCTTTCCCTTGTTTTGAGCGTAGGGACAATCAACAAGCTTGTGGCCTACTTTTCCACACCCATAGCAAGCATTTGAGTCCCTCAAGCATTTGCCACTATGATTTCTCCCACATTTTGGGAACCTAGGAAAAGTCATACTACCATTGTCACCTTGAGCTCTAGGGTTAAGCACCCTATCATTAGCAAATATTTTTTTTAAGAATTGGAGGATCCTTGGCCTTGGAATTTGTGACCTTGTTGGAAGCGGCCACCCTTAGCACCTTGAAAACCACCATCATACCGAGTCCTCTTGGACTCCTCACTCCTTCTCTTCCTAAGCTTCTCTCTTTCAAGTTGCTTGGAATTAGTCATGAGCCGAGACAAGTCCATATCACCCACGAGCATAGAGGTTCGACATTCTTCATCCACCAAGTCACATACCCCCAACACAAACTTGTTCATTCTTGCCCTAGAGTCGACAACAAAGCGAGGAGCACATTTAGAGAGCTTGTTGAATACTCCCTCACGCTCATGGAGCCTTTCTTGAGATTCATGAACTCCATCATCTTTGCCTCTCTCAATTCAATAGGGAAAATTTAGTTGAGGAAGGCGGCTTTAAATTTCTCCCATGGGATGGGATCATCATTCTCCTACTCAAGTTTCCATTGAGTAAACCAAACTTGTGAAACTCCCCTAAGTTGATCGGCCACAAGTTCTGCCTTATCCTTCGAACTCACCCCCATAATAGCAAGCATTTTTTATATCTCATCAATGAATTCGTGGGGGTCCTCTTTCGTTTTGGAGCCATGCAACTGCCGAGGGTTCATCCTTGTGAAATCTCTAACTCTTGAAGTTGGGGTGAGAGCATAAGGAGCTTGGGCTCCTTGGCTCAATTGATGGGTCACGGCTCGTGCCAACATAGAAATGACATTTCAGTATTCGGCATGCGTAACCCCTTCTTCTTTGGGGACCTTGAGGAGCCGAATGGGCCGGAGCCTCCTCGGGTGTGGTAGCACTTTCAGCCATTTTACTTGGCTACAACATGATCTAAAAGAGCAAAAGACCACCCATTAGGAAACGCAACCTTATTGTAAATCTAAGGTAGGACATAGATCATGAAGAAGTAAATCATTTCCTAAAATGCCTCATAGCCTCCTATTCATTGTTTTCGCGCATTTTACAACCATGAACAAGAATCTACTATATGCGGTGTGTTGAAATTCGAGGACCATTAATAAACCTAGTGCTCTGATACCAAGCTTGTCATGACCCAAGCCTAGGGCCTAGACATGACAGGCGAATGGGAAACCCGAAGGAAACCCAAACAAGCCTCTTAGCATATCATTTGCACATCCTCGGTTCACAGAAGCATGAAAGAGCAATAAATATATAGCACATAATTTCTACGGGAAACGGGGTTATGGACTCATGATATGGGGATGTTGTAGGGAAGGGGGTAAGCATGAACCAAATAGCAAATAAGTCTAGGGAGCGGGTAAGTATGACTCACACTATGGGGACTTTTAGGGACTTGGGACTTCCATCACATCAACAACATACAAGAAGCATAGAGGTAAAAGGGGACTAAGGGAAGTCTTTCACAATTACATAAAGATAATAGGAGTCAAGCTCGATACATAAACTTCCATATCCAACAACACCTCTAATATGAGTAGAAATGGGCCAAGATATCTCCCGGGCTCACCCTCAAAAGATAAAAAGTCTAAAATAGGCAAGTCTTAACAAAAGAATGAAAGTAAAGTGGGTGTTGTCCCCGAAATGGAGGACTCACCAATAGTAGTCTTCAAAGGATTCCGACTAGCGACAAGGAGGAAGAGGATGAACAGGAGTTTCAGTCCCTACATGGTTAGATTGTGTAAGCAAAAAGTATGCATTAGTACTTGTAATATACTAAGTATGCGGGGTGTCATGCAAGAAGGAACATAAGCTATAATAATAAATATGCATGATCATAATCAATGGGCATGAGCTCAATATGACATGTATGATCAATGCTTAAGTTAAAACATGCATGTAGATAATCATACTTGCATAATATATCATACATATATGGGAGGAGACCCTAACCGACATAGTAGACCAAGCGAGCTACTACTTGGAATCCCGATGTTAACTCCACACCGAATAAAGGAGTGGTCTACTCGCCAAGGTAAACCAAGCATAACCCCACATAGTGGGTAACATGACCTAGTTGGATCCACTAGTAAAATACTATATAGGGAAATAATATAAACCTTTGGCGCCATATAGTTAAGAGACCAAGACTTTATATAAGGACCCCTTGGATTGAGCCCCCACCTTAGGCATCTTTCAGTACCAGGTCTAGTCTCACAGAATACTTGAAATGATCGTAAGCTTAATCATAACTTGCATAACTTGTAGAAACATCATAACCTAGCATGAGTAGCTTATTCAAATACATAACCCCTACACGTGGCATATACATTTTACTAGAGGGTAAATACATAGCATAGACTTGACCCCTTCTAGTAGGCAAGGCATTACACATGAGGGTAAAGAGTGTAACATACTTGACCCCTTCTAGTGAGCTTTAGATAGTACATGAGGGTAGAATACTTATCATGTGTGACCCCTTCATGTAGACATGATTTTCTCACAAGAGGGTAGAATATATGGCATAAGGGCTCAACACTTTACTTACAAATCATGTAACTTTTCATGAGTTCAATACATGCTTAGGAGCCCATAACTTATCATAACATGCTTGTATTGAAATTCATGCAATAATCTTTCATCAACATAAGAACCCTTGTCATGTATATTTAATCAAACATGGTGGGCATATGTACATATGCTTAAAATCATGAAATTTAAGAGTATAAAATAGGAGAGGAGTAAAATCAATTCATTTTAAAGTCATTCAAATCATCCCACCAACATTGTAGTAGAAACCCCAATTTGGGTATCATGAAATCCACTAAAAATCCACAAGTTCTTCCATAGCTTTACATAGAATCATAGAGTACATGGCTTTAATATCATAAAATCCATCACAACTTCAAACCCCAACAATATTTTAGCATAATAAAATTATTACTTGAAGAACCCAAATACAAATCATGTGTATATAATGTATAATAATATCATCATAAGCAAGAGCTCATAAATGCCCTTAAAATAATCCATAAATCTCATATAGTTTGAGAAGAAGATTGGTTGAACTTGTGGGAAGGAAGGTTCCCACAATCAAATCCACATACCTTGGTGTGATTATGGCGGAGGAAACCTAGTTTGGAGATGGAATATTCAAAACCTTAGCTTGCACCATTTTTCTTGAAAGCCTTGAAGAGCTTGAGAGAGTTTTGAGACTTACAGTGTTTTGGAATGAGGAGGAATGAGGTGAATCAGGGTTGCATATGCTGATAGGGGACATATATGGGTGAAAAACGACATAGCTTGGACTTAGAAAAAGAGGAAAGGTCAATTTTACCCCTATTAAAGACCTTTTTAGACATGTCTACGAAACCCCATTTACGAGTTGTAGATGGGGTTTCATATGATGATCCTTTTTCCAAACTTCAGAGACCGCTTTCTCTGATTCCCATTCTACGAGACTGTCTATGACTCGTAGAGGACTTTACGAGTCATCTGACAAGTCGTAGATTGAACTTCAGAAAGATCCCAAATTTCATCAAGTCTGCCAGGTTCTACGAACCCACTTTATGGGCCGCACTTCATCTTACTAGTCGTAAACCCCTTTCGTAAATACTAACAACTCATATTTTCCAAAGTTTACTTCTTGCATGTCTCCTACTCCTATGAGTGGGGTCTTACAGTTACCGTACACTTCTAGTTATTTCATTGATTGTCCAAATATTTAATCTACATTTGAATGATGCTTCTGTGCATCAAAGTTGTGGTAACCACAGGTAGTTTAGTTACCATTTCAAAATGGGACAATAAAATTTAGGGGTTAAACCATAAAGGTGGTAAATTGTTAAAGATTGTAGGAATATGTACTTGAATATTTATTGTGCAGCTTAAGATGGGTATGATTTATATATAAGGCATCCATCATCAAAATCCTATTAGAGATTAAATAGCGAGAGTTATGAAAATATTAATAGTAAAAATGCAGTAGGTAAGTGTGCTTTAATCCTAAAGTGCTATTATTTGTCATTTATTGTGTTACATTTCGTAGCTAAAAGTGTAGATGATTATCGAAAGGTGTTTTATGCTTTGTGGGGATTAGTATTGGGTAAGAAAGAATCTACAGTATTTAGTTGATAAGCTCATATGAATTTTATCTAGAACGTACAAGGTTGCATTAATATTGAATTTGCATTAAAACTCAGAGTTGGTATATTAGATAGTTATAATGCAAGTGTACGTAACCCTAAAAGTTGTAGGTCGTAAGTTCCGAATAAAAAATGTATCTCGCATTTAAAAGGTAGCATAAATCTAGAACATGTATTAAAAGTCAGAGTTGGTGGTAGCAGTAGCTAGGGTGCAAGTATATGAAAATCCGAAAGCTGAAGATGAGAGTATAGGCAAGTGCGATTAGCAGTGTTACTTGATAAGTGTATCTATATATGTAATGTGAAGATAGTAGTATTATGAAGGTTCCTGGAGGAGTGAATTTTGAAATTTTACAGCGGGTGAAATTGAAAGTAGTTACTGCAGTAGCATTAAGTGTGTCAGGTTCTTTGGAAATGTTAGACGTTTATGGAAGTACCAAATTGGAGATTTATGCATAGTAGTAATTAGTCTTTGTAAAGAAAGATGTTGAAAGTGATAAAGTTGTTAAGATAGGATGATATGAGTGTCATTAGCTAAGTGGATCTAATAACTATTTTGATGTTGGATAAATAGTAATTAGTTTGTAAGTGTACGGGTCAATGAAATCTGAAGACGATAGTCTGACGAACTTGTTAGGTGAGTTGGATTGATTATTTTGTTGTTCAGAGGAAGACGTCGTAAATACTAAGCATATCATATTCAACAGAAAACATTTAAAGCATTTAAAAGTGGTATGTATCGAAGTAGGTAATGCAAACATGACAACTCATAGTTCAATATTGAAAGAGCTTCTTGTTAGTGGCTCTATAGGGGGTTAAGCAAATGGCAATTGCAGTCGATAGGGAGAAATACAATGATGGTAGTATGATGAAGGTTCCTAGAAAACTGAAGCAGAAAAGAGTTTTAGGCATTTCTGAAGCTTTATGTAATAATTTGAACTAATTGTTAGCATTAGACGTCTGCATCAAAAGTAAAATAGATGGTAGTTGCATTCGATTTGTAACTGATGAAGGTGAATTCACTTGAGCAGAAAGTTTGATTATACTCTTGCCTGGAGAACTGGATCAGAGAGCAAGAGTGGAAACATCTATGTAGGAGTGAGTAACAATTTCAACTTACTATTTGCTTTTGTCAACGGCTTATGTCACTGGCTACATTAAATATATGATTGGTAACAGATGAACTACAAATAATTTTTGCAGTGGCTGGAAGTGTTTGTAGTTGGCGTTTGAAAATTTGACTTGAGGGAACAGCTTGTGGATGGCATTTGGATGCAAAGGATGGTATTTATGTAGGATTTGTCGTTGATGTAGCGTAGAGGTGGCAAATAAGTGGATTGGATCAGATTTGGATGGATTGAATATGGATTGGGCCTAAATAAATTGGATCACAATCCATCCATATAAAATATGGATAAATATGGATTTGATCAAATATGGTTTGGATAAAAATGGTTTCAACCCACTTTAATCTCTTAAAGCCAAAAAAAATTAAATCAAAGCAAGATTGTTAATGTTCAACCGTTATCACCCAACCCTTCTCCCAAATAATTATTTTTGAAAAAAAAATTCATAAAAAGCATTAATTTTTTTCTACTTTCATACTCTATCACCCACCCACTCCCACCCCATTCCAACCCTCATCCCACCCTACCCGCACCTCTATCATCCCCAATTTTTAAATTAGAAAAATATCAAGAAAAATTCGTCCATCCTCCCCACCCCTCACCCCACCTTATCATTATTTTAAAACAAATAATATTTTCATCCCCAAGCCCTACTGGACCCCCTAACCCCCCTCTCTCGGACTCCCTAGAAAAAAATTAAAAATTCAAAAAATAAATAAATTAACCCACTCTCTCATTTCCGCTCCCAAATTAATTTAAATGAAAATTAAAAAAAAATAAACTTTTTCTCCCCACCTATACCCCTACCAGATCCCCTACCCTCCAAACCACAATTTTTCTTAAAGAAACAATTAAAAAAAATTCACCCCACATCTCCACTTCCATCCTTAACCCCTCCCCCTTGTTACGAAGCCGCTTCTCTTGCCTATTCAAAATCTCAACCGGGACTTCTTCATAAGACAAGTTCTCCTCAACCTCCACACCTTCCAAAGGCACAATAGTACTAGGATCACCAACCAACTTCCTCGATATATTATCAAATTCAAATATGTTAATCTGAAGGAAAATAAATAACAAATTTCATTATAGCCCTACTTATGAGGTCCATAAATATTATCGTGCATTGGTCAAATCAAAAGTCATCACCACAAATTCAAAATATTCATCACCCTCAATTTCTTTTAAAGAAAAATAAAAAGTAAAAAAAAAAAGTTCAATTTTTTCGTCACCGCCGCCCCCATGCACATTTCCAATGTACCCCCATCCCAACTCCCGCCCCCAATTTTTTTTAAGAAAAATAAAAAGAAATTCACGCACAAAAAATATTTTTTTAGTGCAATTAAGATTTTTTTGCAATTAAGATTTTTTTGTTAGGAATGGGGGATCTATGGGTTTATATAAGTACCCATATTTTACCCATTTTGATCAATATTGTATGAGCTTTTAAAATAGATCAATTTATATTTACCCACTTAGAAAATATGAGTGATCCATCAAAATAAATATGAGTTAAATGGACTCCTTTCTCTTTATATGGGTTGAAATTGCCACTGCCACCCCTAATGAAGCGTGTGGGAGTCGTCATTAAATAGGGAGCGACGCTAAAGATCTTGCGGCTCTTCAAGATGATGTGAATAGGCAGGTAGTTAATTTAGTTATTAGGGGTTTTAAGTGTAATAAGGAGGGTATTTTAGTAATTTAATTTTTAGATTTAGGAAATCATGCTCTCAAAGTAATATAAAGATGAAGGGCAATTTTATCCAAAAAAAATTCATTAAATGAATGAAGGTATTTTTACAAGATTTTTTTTAATGGAAGGTAAAATATCAAGTTCACTTAGCCCGATTTAGATTTCAGAGTCACTAGTGTGGCATGAGAAGGGAAAAGGCCATCACATCAAGCAGGCAAAAATGGCACCCAAGCAAACTACAATATTCCTCACAAATTGACTAGTATAATATTGAAAAAATAAACTCACAGACAAACGCCTCTTTAATCAAAAGATTCTCTTTTACATGTTTGCTTCAAAATGGCTTCGGAAACTACTAGTTTCTGATGAAAATATAACAGATACATGACTAGTGAATCTAAACGAAAAGGGAAAAGGAAGTAAAAGATAAGAAAACTAATCTCCTCACAGCACATCAAGTATGGACTACATTACGCAAAAATAGCTCAACCCCAAGATTTAAAACTTGTTCCATCCCACAAGTGGGAAGTCCTACGCTTGCTCATCTCAAGTTAAGAGTTAGCTTCATACAGCAGCTGGCTCCTCAATTATTCCTTATTTTTGGCTTCCTCGCCTAGAGTAAATCGAACAAACCTCCTAACTTTAATGTTCTCCCCAAGAGCAGCAACAGTTTGCTTTACCAAATCCTTCACAAGAACACTATCATCTTTTATGAAAGGCTGCTCCAAAAGAACAAGCTCTCCAAGTCTCTTGGAGACCCTGCCGTCAACAATCTTCTCCCTTATATTTTCAGGCTTGTTCTTAAGATCTTCTCTCTGCATTTCCAACTCTTTTTCCTTATTGACAGTGCTTTCTGGAATCTCGTCAATAGATACATACTGCACCTGTGGGCAGGCTGCAACTTGCATTGCCAAATCATCGACCAACTCCTTAAATGTTTCACCTCTCCCGACAAAGTCAGTTTCACAATTAACTTCAATTAGCACACCAATGCGAGAGTCATGAATGTACGAACCAATTCTCCCCTCAGCAGCAAGCCGGCTAGACTTTTTATCAGCAGTTGAAAGACCCTTCTTTCGGAGGTATGCCTGTGCCTTCTCAAGATCCCCTCCAGTTTCCGAGAGGGCTTTCTTGCAGTCCATCATCCCAGCGCCAGTTTCTTCTCGCAGCTGTTTAACCAAAGCGGCTGAAACTGCTGCTTTCGGGGGCCTGCATTAGAAACCATTAAACAGAAATTAACAGTGAGACATAAAACAATATACTCCCTCCGTCCATCTTTACTTGTCCGCTGTTGACTTGGAATAAGATTAAGAAGTGATAAATGATAGAGATAACCAAATTACCCTTTGAATATGATAAATATAATGTCTTGAAAAATAAAATAGGGAAATGACTACAACTAATGATAAGGGGTAAATTAGGAACTAAGTGTAAAATTATCTCTTGATTTCATAAAGTGGACAAGTATTGTTGGACATCCCAAAATAGTATAATGGATAAGTAAAGATGTATGGAGGAGTAGGAGTTTCGGGACAGTTTAGGATAAAATTTTGGCATTAAGTTGCACAGTGAGATGAGAGAGACAAACTCCGATAGTTATTTCAGATTAGCTCTTCCATAATGCAGTTGGAACCAGATTTTATTCGGAAATAAATGAAGTAAAACGTGTACTTAGGTTAGAAGATTGTATAAGAAGTATTTGGATCTAAACATGCAGAAACTAAAACTATCATTTGAGAATAAGAAGTTGAGTAACAACGACAACAAGATACCCACGAGTACCAACAATAAGCAGACCGAAAATTGAAGTTATATAAACTATGAAGTTGACTGTCATGGAAGCTTTGCTGCCACCTTTCTGATTGTTCAGCATTTGAAGAAACAAAGTTATCGGTAGGAAGTAACTATCAAGAAATTAGAAACTTACTCAACAGTAGTCTCTTTGGCTTCGACAGCAGGTTGCTCTTTTCCTGACGAGGAGACAGGTTTAGCTGCTGTTTGAGCAGCCACCTCTGCAGCAAAGTCTTGGCTTTTCTTTTCAAGACCTTCTCCCAGGTTGTATCTCACAAATCTCTTCACTTTGATGTTTTCACCAATCGTTGCAATTGTCTGCTTGACCAAGTCCTTTACGACCATCTTATCATTCTTGATGTAAGGCTGCTCCAGTAGTGCCAATTCTTCAAGCCTCTTATTTATCCGCCCATCAACGATCTTTGATCTGATCTGCTCAGGCTTTGATAATAGGTCTTCCTTCTGCATTTCGATTTCTCTTTCCTTGTTGATGATCTCCTCTGGAACGTCTTCTGGAACAAGATACTGCACTTGAGGGTATGCAGCCACTTGCATGGCTAAGTCATCAACTAATTCCTTGAAAATGTCACCACGTGATACAAAATCTGTTTCACAGTTAACCTCTACCAGGACACCAATTCTGCTATCATGGATGTATGAGCCAATTCTACCTTCAGCGGTAGCTCTACTTGATTTCTTATCAGCACTTGCCAACCCCTTTTTCCTGAGATACTCCTGAGCTTTAACAATGTCACCTGCAGATTCTGTAAGAGCCTTCTTGCAGTCCATCATTCCTGCTCCTGTCTCTTCACGCAATTGTTTCACAAGAACAGGTGAAATAGCTGTTGCATGCCAGAGGAAAGCATTTTAGTGACCACACATGCATTTGAAAGTTCTTGTTTCAATACAAAAGCACTATCTAATGGTTTGATGGATGACAATTTACATAGACATAGCAAGTAATAATACAACCATCCTCTTTGTTTCAGTTTATCCGAATTCACATTACAAAGTGATGGCTTGGCAGAATCAGTCAAATAGACCAAAAAAAGAAGGCCAAGATGTAAAGAAAGCAGATGAAGTTGGATATTGCACAACATAATAGAGTTTCTGAAAGTAACTGGCCCCGTTAATAAATTATAGGACTGAAAGGGGTAGTGTCAGGAAGAAAGAAATAGGTTAAATTTACAACACTACAGATTTCAGTTATAAAGGCGAACTAGGACCCATTCAGATTTTGACAACCATTAACGTTAACTATAGATGGCCCTTCCTTAGCATTGTAATTTATACTTATAATTCAAGACTCGACGCATTCCACAAGTTAGACCTTATGTGATACAATAAGGAAAGGGTCAATATGAAACTTCTGGATATTAGCACTCAAATTCTATTCAAGACTTATCTCAAGCAGCAATTTCTATCTCTTAGTTCCTTTCTTCATTAAAACTATCTGGAAATGAATTAATTTACCATGTTTCAAGAGGATATCCACTCTATTAGATCCTTTTTTCTTCTATATATATATATATATGTATTTACTATCCAACTCAAAATAGAGGAACATGGACAAAGAGAATTCATATTGCCAACCCTGACTAGCTAGGGATTGAGGCTACAAGTAGTAGTTGTTGTTTGGATAACCTATCCAACAAATTAGATCACTTCTAAGAATGAAGCCTGAAAAGTATCTTTAAAAAAAAGCACTAGTATGACTAAAGATTTGATGAGCAGGCATTTAGCTTTTAGCAAAACTCTCAACATTATACTCCTAAATTGAATGATTATTTTAGCACAAATCTGATCATTATACTCCCAAATTGAATGGTGAAGGCATTAGAACGAGTAAATTTTTAACATTGCTCAGATGAATTCTCTGGGATCAAATTAAGATATACGTTGACAATAGATTTGAGATTAGTAAGAGCACCTAAGGGGTGTGATCTAGTGGCCAATGAAATGGCTTGAAAACCATGAGGTCTTAGGTTCCATTCCTAGGGGATGTAAAACACACAAAGCGGTTTCTTCTAATTTGCCCAAACTGTGGGGGATAGTGTTACCCAGTACCTGTTCTGGTGGGAGGTAGCAGGTATCTTGTGGATTAGTCGAGCTGTGCACAAACTGGCTCAGACATCACAACCAAGAAAAAAGAAAAAAAGAAATCTATAAGTACCAGGTAGGAAGAGAGAAGAAATTCTCTTCAATTTGAAGTCTTCTTCATCACAAAAATTTGAATTCCATGAAAATCGTGAGAAGAAAATGATGTTCACCACTTCAAGGATTTAATGATCAGAGAAACCATTAAATCCAGAAGCATTTATAACCAGAACTCAAGTTTCTCTTGTTCACAGTTTCAGTGACACATTAGTCTGCAGTCCCGTGTAAATGTGTAAAAAGTCTTGAAGTAGGTAACCCCAACCCCCAATCCCACCTCACCCTAAAACGCAACAAGCTTCTAAATCTTTGTAGCACAGTTATTTCATTACTCAGTAATGAAATTTTCACATCCTACCAACTTAAACAAATGTTTGGCAACTAGATCGGCATTTAACAGGTTTAATAGCAGAAATATCCAAGAAAAGAAAGGGAAAACAAAAGCAAAACCTTTTGCTGTGGCCTCAGTTGATGAAGCAGTCCCGTTTTGGTCATTTGTGTTTACGACATTTATATCTTGATCAGTATTGGGAGCCACCTCTTCCTGCTGAGCAACAGTATCAGATGACTGTTCCCCCCCTGTGGAAGGAGTACTTTCAACTTGAGTCTCTAAAACTCCAGCACCTTCCTGACTTTCTGTGTACAAAATTGGACTGTCAGCTAGTTTATTGGTCATTCGTCATTAATTTATTTTTCTCCCCTAACAAAACATTATGTCTTATAAGTAAATTTCAAGAGTTCACTCAGAAAAAGAACACCATCTTTTCACTCAGAAAAAGAACACCATCTTGTCGTTATGTCAATCAGAATAAAAGCACATACATGCCTTGGTCACCAGAAAGCTCTCTATAGATTAAACAGGAGACTATGTAAGTTGAACAAGATGCAATAGGAAGAACAAACAGACGAATGATATACCAAAATAGTCAACATGAACTATACTAAAGTGCCTGTGCTTAAATTGGCTCATATACTTATCATCCATCTCTTCCTCATATAATGTGTTAAGTGTATTTATACCATGCATCAACACCTTATTTGGAATCACACAATTGTCTAAGCATTGAAATAGTTGTATCTAGTTGTTTGTCATAAAAAATGCATGCGAGAATGAAAGGATGTGAAATGAGTAAAAGATCAGAGGGAGACAGGAAAGTTTCATATTAGACACCTTCATCCTTGCTATTCTTCAAAGGAGCTTCAGATTGTCCAGTTGGGCTTGATACACTTCCATTCTCATCGGTACTAGTTTCCTCTGTTTCTTTGGCAGCCTCCTTGACAATTGGTATTTCAGTTGTAACCGCATTCTCCACTACATCACCATCAGTTAGTTTCTCCACGACCTCCTCGCCCACCAAAGTTTCAGATGCTGAGATCTGATCAGCTGATTGCTCATATGAGCCAGTTTCCGCTTCAGTTTCCATAGCATCTCCTACAGGTGGCACCTCAGCTTGTTGACTAATCGTGGATGTGCTTCCTTTAGGTGATGACTCCACTTCTTCATCAATGTTTTGTTTTGTATGCTCCTCATATAAAGTTTCTGGAACACCATCATTTGCAGCGTTGACTGATTCATCTTCTTTGTCTGTAGTTTCAGGCAACACATCTATTTTATTAGTTGCCACATCTGCTTCCTGTGCATCTTCCTTTGATTGTTCAGCTAGCTTGTCTTCTTTTTCTCTCTCATCCAAAAATAAAGAGATTTCTTTGTTGCTACGGAAAGCCAATAAAAAAGGATTTGTAGCCAAATGGACAACACCCTGGCTGAGCTTTGAGTCCAACTCTGAAGCGGCTTCTTCTTTTTTCATGGTCAAAGTTACCTGTCCTCTGGCAATGCGCAATACACGGACACTAACTTCTTGACCTACTTGTAGTGAAGAGCCACTGTCAATAATTCCGAACACTTCATCGGCTTCCTCTGATGCTGGCAGGAATCCTTCCTCTCCTTCAGGAAGGGATATAAATGCACCAGACCTGGTTAGATTTTTTACAGTGCCTTCAAGATCTTGTCCCTTGACAAACTTCGAGATTTTCTCATCTCTCCTTTGGTTGTTTCTTTGTGTGTTCTTCCTCGGAGTTCGGGGTCTGTCGCTACTGGTTGGAGCATCTTTCTGTTGCTTTGGCCTATTAGGATCATCACTATCACGCATGGTGAGAGATATGCGCCCTGTCTCAGTGCTTGCTTCAACTAATCTCACTGTCACCTCTTGTCCAACAGATACAATGCTTCCTACATCCTTTACAAAACTATCACTCAACCTAGAAACATGCACGAGTCCATCCGTAAAAGCTCCAAAATCAACAAAAGCACCAAATGGCTGGATCGATCTGACCTTTCCAGTAAAAGTTGCACCTGGAATAAGGTCTTCATTTTTCACAGGAGGCATCTCACTCTTTCTAGCAGGTCTTGAACGCTTAGGTCGAACAGATGTAGGACTCACATCTGATATGGAGGATCCTTCACTTGTTTCAGCAGAATCAGATGAAGCTTCTGAGGCTTCACCGGATCCATTATCTGCAGCAGTTGCTTCTACTTCTTCCATTGCTACGTCAGTCTCAGTTGCTGATACTATGATACCTCTAAATTTAGGTTGTAAAATGCAACCAACTCTAAAATGGGGAAACAATTTAACAGAAGTTGACAGAGGCAGGATATATTTTGGGGCAGGTAAAGTTTGCTTGCTGGATTTCCGTGAAACATTGTATTTTGATAAACATGAATTCCTTCTTGTGAGAAGAACAGCTCCTGGAGTAACTGATACATAGCTAGTTGCAATTGGAACCATTGGAGCCGTGTTCATTGATATTTGGATTGGAAAGTTTTGTGAACTACAAGGATCTGATCATCTGTTTCACACCTGAGAAATATTAAAACGGTTAGAGAAGCAGAAAACATGACTATCATTTAATGTCATAATAGTGATATACCAACTGCACCATGACCGAAATATCATAAACAGATAGAACAAACAGCAAAGCCCAGGACAAAATAGTACTAGAGTTCCTGAAAATGGATGGATAGTGGCATATGTTTAGCCATTTATGCGCATGCCTGCTAATTCATTGGAGAGCACTCACAAACAACAAAACAAAAATAGATGAGTAGTTGAACTTAAACATCATAGTCCAGAAATCATCATAAGAAATTCCCATAAACAAGAATGAAAATAGCTGATTATAACATGTAGACAAGCAGTTTAGAAAGATTCAAATTCATTAAACAGAATGAAAGAGCATATTAAATGCCTACTTACTTTCTACGCCTTCAGAATCTAAAGAGGATGTAGCCCCTAAAAAGATGATTCACAAATGCAATTCAGTATCTCACAATATATACTATGCAAACAACCAAGTAAATCCACCGAGAATTATAGCGGATACTCTAACTTACAAGCTATTTAACAATTCCAACTCCAGGGCGTTGGTGGAACCATCAACATTGCTCAAGATTGAACATATGAAAATTAACCAACAACACGAGGATTCTTATCAGTGAATATCTTTTATATAATTGATCATATTATAGTTTTTCTATGGCACAGCTGCACTAAAAGCTTTTTAAGTAAAAACTCGCAAATGAAGCCGAAAAGAAAGGAGCAGATACTTTCAGAAATTAAAAATAACCTGTTATCAAGCAACCAATGAAAACAGAGAACCAAAATCAAACCTTCCAATGACTAGGAGAGTCGGTATGTATATATCAAGAAACAACAGCTATACAGTAACTGAAGTGAAGTTGTTCCTGGTGAGAGGATAGGGGTCTCTCTCTCTTCCAGTTTCTTAATTCTGTGCGAGAGTGAGTCACTCAGTCTATGGCTAATAAAAAAGAGGGAAACGAAAGGTCGGGCTTTGTTTCCTTATCCGACCATCATCTGTTTTTGGATCCATGCTGCACTCCTGGGTCGGGTCGTTTCGCAACGAAACCCGTACATGGTTAAGCCTGTGCCAAAAATTACACACAATGTCATCTAATCTCATAAAAGTGTCCATTTCATTTTAAGTTGATCATAACATATTTTTATCGCTCTACATCTTAAATATATTTTTTTTAAAGTTTTCTAAGCTCGATTATCTCTCAATTTTTTTATTTTTCTTTTTCTTTATTTTTCATTTATTTGGTATTTTTCTTTTTCTTTTTCTTTTCTTTTCTTTTCTTTTTGAACTTCTATTTTTTTTTCTTTTTCTTATTTTTATTTAGTATTTTTTTCTCTTCTCTTTGTTTACTTCTTTTTCTTTTTATCTATTTGTATTTTAAAAAAAAATTCATTCTATTAAATTGTCAAGTTAAATTTTGCTTCTAAGACAAAAGGCATTATATTTCTCATAAGTTAGACTTAGTGAAAATTTAGGAAATTATTGTCATGAGATGCAACTTATTATTTGAAAGTATTTGGAGGCTAAGTTTTGCTTTCAAGGCAAAGAAATAGAGAATATCATAAATCAAGACACAATGTGGCAGTATCAATTTCTACCCATAGAGAAGCTAAGTTTTGCTTTCAAGGCAAAGAAATAGAGAACATCATAAATCAAGACACATGTGGCAGTATCAATTTCTACCCATAGAGAAGCTAAGTTTTGCTTTTAAGGCAAAGAAATAGAGAATATCATAAATTAAGACACAATGTGGCAGTATCAATTTCTACCCATAGAGAGTAACTTGTCATTTTGATGTTTTTGGTCTAAATCTTGCTTCTAAAACAAGAGTTACAAAAACATCTCATAAGTTAAACATAGTGAAATAGCATAAATATTGCCCATGAAGTATGTGTTATTTTTTAACCCCCTGAGCTATGTTTTGCCTTTAAGACAAAAATTATTGCGTACCCCATAAGTTACTTCATAAAAATGATGTAAATGTTGCCCATGGGCGTAACTTGTTCTTTGAAGCCCTTGGAGTTGATATGCTGCCAATTCTGCTTTCTCCTCTAAAATTACCGTGATGAGAGCCAATACCTTATATACTTCATCAATAAACTCTTGAGGATCCTCGTCTACGTTTCAACCATGGAACTTAGAAGGGTTTATTCAAGAAAAATCCCTCATTATATCTGTTGAAGTACGCACATAAGGAGGAGGAGCAACCCTTTATTGTGTTAATTTGTCGTAGCCCAAACTAACATAGCAATAGTTGTCCAGAACTCAACATTGTTGACTTGTTCTCCCAAAGGGATATAGAGGGCTTGATCCTTGTTAGTATATACTTCCCTTGGATCAAGTAATCTTTTTTCAGGCATTTTTTGAAAAGTGCAAAGAACAATTGTTAGAGTTTGGAAGCCTTAGGGAACGTTCTATATCATGACATGAATCACGAAAGAAGTGAAGATTTTCCTAAAATGCCTCATAGATTCCTATTCATAGATGTGTTGTGCTTAACACCTATGAATAAGATTTTACTTGATGTTGCATATTAGACACCCTAGGACACCTTAAAAACATAGGCTCTGATACAAAGTTTATCACTACCTAAGCTAGATCCTGAGTGTAATACAATGAGCGAGATCCCCGAGGAAATCCCAAACTAGTTTTCTTAGCATATCATAAGCATTCAAGGATAATAAGAGATGAGACATAAGTGGAAGCTAAGACATAATAATAAGTTATAGCATAAGAGCAATAAGAGGTACATAAGCCATAAGAGTCATACATCATGTCCAATATGTCACAACCCAAGCCTAAAGCCTGTATGTGACACGACGAATAGGGAACTCGAAGGGGCACCCCAAATAAGCCTCTTAAGTATATATAGCACATCTTTGGTTGCGAAAACATAATTAAACAACACACACATAATTCTAGGGGAAACATGTCTTTGGACTCAAGCTATGGGGATGTTATAGAGAAGAGAATTAACATGAACACATAGCAATTAAAGACTAAGGGGCCAGTAAGTATGACTCATGCTAGGGGGAAAATAGGGAATTAGGACTTCCATTTCATCACAACAACAAACATCAACACATGGAAAGGTATAAGGACTAAGGGAAGTCTCCAATAATTAGTAGGAGTCAAGCTCATAACATACATATCCATATTTAACAACACCTCTATAATGAGTAGAACGGGGGCCAAGACATCACCAGGGCTCACCCTCAAAAGATTTTAACAAAAGCATGATGGTAAGTGGATATTGTCCCTGAAATGGAGGACTCACCAATAGTGGTCTTCAATCAACCCGTCTAGCCACGTGGAGGAGGAGGATGAATAGGAGCTCCAGTCTCTACATGGTCAGATCATGTATACAAAAGGTATATGTTAGTACTTGGAATTTACTAAGTATGTAGGGTGCAATGCAACAAGGAAACCTAGTCCATAATTAAACAATATGCAATATCATAATCAACAAATATAAGCTCAATGTGTCATGAATGATAGATGCTCAACTAGAACATGCGTGAAGAATCATCAAGTCACATGACTAAACATACATAAGTGGCAAGGACAGCAATTGACATGTAAGACTAAGCAAACTACTACTTGGAATGCCAATGTTCACTCTAAACTAGACAAGCAGTGGTCTACTTTGCCAAGGTAATCCAAACACTCACCTTACAACATGGCCTTTTTCGAAAGTGTAATCAAATATACCTACCTTATGGCATGGAGAGTTTGATAGTCTTCGCAAGGTATCCTTACCTTACGATGTAGCATCTTTGGTAGGTTCAACAAATATCCTTACCTTACAACATAGCCTTTTTGGTAAGTACAAGCCCATATAGGGAATTAATATCACAAACCTATGGTGGCACATAGCTTAGGGACAATAACTATCAACCAAGGTACTCTCGAAGCTAGGTGAACAATCCCACTAACAGTTAATTCATATACTTAATCATGTCTCACATGATTCACAACACTTGCAGCATCTTAAGAGTTGATCATCAAAACATCACATCATAATAAGAAAGAATAGAGCTTCATATTACTCATAACGTACTCATGAGCTCATATCATACTTGTTAGTCCCTTTTTATATTCATAACATGCATAATTTACATATCTTGCCATAAGGCTTCATCACATAAAAAGCTTGACTCACAACTTTGATGAAATCATGGTGGATGTATGTACATATGCTTGAAATCATGCAACTTAAGAATGAATGACATGAGAGGAGTAAAAGTAAAATCATTTGAGAATTATCCAAGTAACCCACCAAAAAAGTAAAACTTGATTAGGGAAACAATAAGCCCTCATGTAAATCATGAATTTCATAGGGCATCTTAGAGAATAATTGTGTTCAAGGATAAAGTATCATAGATTACTTCATAATATCATTATATAAAAAAAGGGTCCATGCATCGACCATAAGCTACCCATAATTGGAAGATAGATGAGGAAGAAGGTTGGTTGAAAAGGTCTCCATAAATGAAAACCCACATACCTTGGTGTGATTGGAGATGGAAAGCTTGTAGGAGGATGAAGAAAATTTGAAACCCTAGCTTGCACCATTTTACTTGAGAGTCTTAAGGAAGCTTGAGAGTATTGGGGAGGAGTTTAGGACTTAGGATATTTTAGGGTGAATGAGAATGAAGTAGTTTAGGATTGTATAAGGTTGGAAAGGGCTTAATCTAGGGCTTAAATGTCATAGCATAGGCTAAAATATTAGAAAATATCAAAATTGCCCTTTATAAAATCTGTCGAACAAGATCACGAGACCCCGATTACTGGTTGTGGTCTAGTCCACATGTCATGGAAGGGGGTCTCGTCTTGTTAAAATTTTCGACCCTCAGAAACCTTCTCTTAAACTCAAACCATGACAATATACGATTCATCAACCAAACTATGGGTCATCCTATTTGTTCGCACATCAACTTTAGAAAACCATCATTTCCACCATGTCTGAACACCGTTCCATGAGCACAAGTTACCACTCATGGAATCATCTATGACTCATGATTACCTTCATGCATAAGTGGCCCTCTTAACTTGATCTACTTGAATTGCATCCTCGAATCCACGAAACCCAAATACAGATCGTATACCATTTCATGATCAGTATACCCCCTCGTAAACACTACTTACACTTGAAAAAAGTTCCAGACTTCTTTTCCTATCCACCGTTGTACCTTCCAAGATGTGGGGTCTTACAATATCTCCCTTTTGGGAACATTTATCCCTGAATGTACTAAATATAAGCCCTAAAGGATAGAATACATGCATCATATACAAAATGTAACATATACATCATGAAAAGTTTTCAAACCATGATTCAAATAACATTTGCAATGCAACCTTAAATCACATAATTATGCATAGATGACGTGAAAATCACATGCAAGGTAGGGGAGGTTCTCAAGTAGGAAAATCATAGTACCTCAAACTCGATTAAAATGGAAGATATATGGGTATTGCTTCTTTATGTCCGCTTCGGATTCTCAAGTGACACTCTTGACTTTTTGGTTCCTCCAAAGGATGTTGACGGATGCTATATCCTTGTTTCTCAACCTCTTCACTTTTATTATCCATTATTTATATCGAAACTTCCTTATAAGTCAAATTCTCTTCAACATTACCACCTCTAAGGGCACAACGAATCTAGGATCTCCAATACACTTTCTCATCATGAAGATATGGAAGACCAAATGAACCATGCTCATCTCCATGGGAAAATCTAATTCATAGGCAACCTTACCAATTCTATTTAAAATTCTATACAGCCCTATATACCTTGGGCTCAATTTGCCTTTATTATCAAACTGGACAACACCGTTCATGGGTGAAACCTTCAAATAAACCCAACCATCTACATTGAACACAAGATCCCTTCCCCTCACATCGGAGTAGGAATTTTACCTACTTTGAGCCATCTTCAATATTTCCCTTATCACCCTCACGTTTTTTAAAGCTTCCATAATTAAATCTAGTCCTAACAAAGTCATTTCCCCACTTCAAACCACCAAATTGGGGATCTATAACGTTTACCATGTAAAAGTTTCAAAGGGAGCTATCCCGATGCTAGTGTGATAGCTATTGTTATAAGCAAACTCAATAAGTGGTAGATTCACTTCCCAACGACCTTTAAACTCAAAGACACAAACCCTAAGCATATCTGTAAGAGTTTGAATGGTTCTTTTGGCTTGCCATATATTAGTGGGTAAAACACCATACTAAGCTTGACTTTAGTACCGAGGCCTCTTTGAAAAGATCTCCAAAAGTGTGCAGTGAATTAGGCACCGCAATCCGAAATGATAGCCAATGGGACCCTATGCAATCTAACAAACTCATAAAGGTACAACTTGGCATAATCTTAGGCAATATGCAACATAAGTTATTTTAACCATTAGGAAATGAGCCAACTTTGTCATTTTATCAACCACAACCCATATGGAATCAAAATACTTTCTAGTCTTTAGTAAACCAATTACAATGTCCATGTAGATCTCTTACCACTTCCAAGTTGGAATCTCATATATTGTGCTAGGCTACCCGTGCTTTGATGTTCAACTTTCACTTTTTGGCAATTACGACAACTGGCTACCAAGCTGGTAATATCCCTTTTTATACCACCCACCAGTACACTTTCCTCAAGTATTTATACATCTTTGAAGATCCAGAGTGAATGGAATAAAAAGAATTATGAGCTTCTTTCAAAATAAAATCTCTCAAACCATCAATATCGGGCACACATAACCTACCTTAGTACCTAAAGACACCATCTCGCCCTTAGGAGAAAACCTCTACCTTGCTACGCTTTACAAAATCTTTCAATTTTAACAGAGTAGGGTCAAGGTCTTGTTTGGATTTCACCTCTTCAATTAAGTAAGACTTAGAACCACCTACAACCACCACATCTCTATTCCTCTGAAAGCAGAACTTAAAACCTATCAACTCAAAGGTCTTGCTCAAATTTGGTTTGTTCAATGGAAGCTTAGAAGGGAAAATGATGAGTCTATTCTATGGGAAGAGTTCAAATTCACCTTTCTCAACTAGTTCTTTCCTATTAAGTTAAGATAGACAAAGATGATGAAGTTCATGAATCTCAAGCAATTCTCCATGAGTGTGAGTGAGTATTCCCTAAAGTTTAACAAACTCTCAAAATATGCTCCTCACTTGGTTGCCGACTCAAAGGCAAGAATGGACAAGTTTGTGTCGGGGATATCCAACTTGGTGAATGAAAAATGGCGCACTGCTATGCTTGTAGGTAATTTAGATTGTAGCTGCTCATGAATTATGCTGAGAAACTTGAAGTAGTGAAGCTTAGAAAAAGGAGGAGTGGAGAGTCCAAGAGGTCTAGGTATGATGGTAGTTTCCAAGGCACTAAGGGTGGTCATTTTCAACAAGGCCATAAATTTCGAGGCCAAGGGTCATCTAATGCTTAAAACCAATGGTTTGCCAATAATAGGGTGCCCAGCCCTAAAGCTCAAGGTGGTGATGGTGGAATGACTCATTGTAGATGCCCAAAATATGGAAAAAACCATGGAGGAAAATGCTTGAGGGAATCAAATGCTTGCTATAGGTGTGGCAAGATAGGCCACAAGATTGTTGATTATCCTCATGCTTAAAACTAGGGAAGAGATGGTCATCATCAAGGGCAAGGTACCCATGGTGATCAAAGGGCCCAAGGTGGTCAACCAGGAGATGCTCCATGTCAAAATCGATTTTATGCTCTTCAAGGGAGGCAAGGGGTGGATGAGGTTCACGATGTTTTTACTGGTATTTTGAAGATTTATGATTACAATGTGTATGCTTTATTGGATCCGAATGCCACTCTCTCTTTCATTTCTCCATTTGTTGCTAATAGACTTCATGTGTGTCTCAAATTTTTAAGTGAACCATTTGTGGTGTCTTACCGCATTGGTGAGTCTATTGTTGCTAAAAGAGTCTATAGGGGTTGTCCCGTGTCTATACTATATAAAGTATTGCCTTGTGATTTTGTTGATCATGACATGGAAGATTTTGAAATTATTCTTAGGATGGGTTGATTACATGCATACCATACTTCTATTGATTATGGAACCAATAGTGTCAAGTTCCAATTTCCAAATGAGCCCATTTTTGAGTAGGTAGGTCATGATTCGGTGGTTAAGGGTAAGATCATCTCTTTTTTTAAGTCTTGAAAGTTGATTTCTAAGGGTTGCATTTACTATCTTGTAAGGGTTAGGGATGTTGAGTCTAAAGTCCCTCCTATTGAGTCACTTCCGGTGGTTAATGAGTTTCTTGATGTCTTTCCTTATGAACTCCTCGGTATTTCTCCCGAAAGGGAAATATAATTTGGTGTAGTCCTTTTTCCTTATACACAACCCATTTCTATGCCTCCCTATTATATAGCCCCAATGAAGTTAAAGGAGTTAAAGGACCAATTGAATGATTTATTAGAGAAGAGTTTTATAAGGCCTAGCAAGTCATCGTGGGGTGCACCAGTGTTGTTTGTAAGGAAGAAGGATGGCTCACTTAGAATGTGCATTGACTACTAGCAATTCAATAAGGTTTCCATAAATAACAAATATCCTTTTCCAAGGATGGATGACCTATTTGATCAACTACAGGGAGCTAGTCACTTCTCCAATATTGACATTTGGTCCGGGTATCATCAAATGAAGGTAAGAGAGTGTGATATTCCTAAGATGGCATTTTGTACTAGATATTGGCCTTTCAAATTTGTAGTGATGTCATTTGGACTAACTAATGCACCGGTGATCTTTATGGGTCTTATGAATAGGGTCTTTAAACCCTACCTTAACATGTTTGTAGTGGTGTTCATAGACAATATTTTGATTTACTCTCGGAGTGAGGACGAGCATGTGAAACATTCGAAGGTAGTATTGCAAACCTTGAGGGATGAGAGGTTGTTTGCTAAATTTGATAAATGTGAGTTTTGGTTAAAAGAGGTTGCCATTTTAGGGCGTATGTCGGGTAAAGGGATTAAAAGGGATCCTAAAAAGATGGAGGTGGTGAGAAATTGGTCTAGGCCTTTTTTTTGGACTGATATTAGGATTTTCTTAGGCTTAACAGGGTACTACCAAAGATTTGTTGAGCGCTTTTCTTCAATTGCTTCCCTATTGACAAAATTGATTCAAAAGAAGGCCAAATTTGTTTAGACCAATGAATGTGAAAGAGTTTTCAAGTATTGAATGACAAGCTACATCAACTCTTATTTGACTCTATCGAAAGGGTTAGACGTGTTTATGGTCTATTTTGATGCTTCACGAATCTATTTAGGGTGCGTATTGATGTAAAGAGGCAAAGTCATAACCTATGTTTCTACGCAACTAAAGGTCCATGAGCGTAATTATCCTACCCATAATCTTGAACCAGAGGCCATAGTTATTGCTTGAAAATATGGCATCATTACTTGTACGGGGTTCATGTAGATGTATTCACTAACCACAAAAGTCTCCAATATGTGTTCACCCAAAGAGACCTTAATTTGTGGCAAAGAGAGGTTAGAACTCCTCAATGATTATGACATGAGTGTACATTATCACCCAAACAAAGCTAATGTTGTTGTCATGTTCTTAGTAGGGTGTCCATGGAGAGTATAACTCATAGTGATGATGGCAAAAAGGAATTGGCCAAAGAAGTACACCGATTGACTAGGTTGAGTGTTAGGTTGGATGAAGTTAAAAGTGGTGATATGGTGGTCGTTGATGGTTCCAAATCTTCTTTAATTGAAAAGGTAAAATCCAAACAAGATCTTCACCCTATTTGGTGGAGTTGAAAGGATTAGTAAAGGATGGAAAAAATAAGGTTTTGTCCCAAAAGGGGGAGATGGTATCTTTAGGTATCAAGGTCGGTTGTGCGTGCCCAATGTTGATGGGTTAAGGGACTTGATTTTTAAAGAGGCACATAATTCATCCTATTCCATTCACTCGGTTCTACAAAGATGAATAGGGATTTGAGGAAAATATATTGGTAGGGCGGCAGGAAGAAAGATATTTCCAAGTTTGTATCCAGTTGTAATAATTGGCAACAAGTCAACGTCGAAAATCAAAAGTTGGGTGTCCTAGCCCATGATATAGAGATACCTACTTGGAAGTGGGAATAAATCAACATGAATTTTGTTATTGGCTTGCTTAAGACTAAGAGGTATTATAATTCCATATAGGATATTGTTGATAGAATGACAAAGTCGGTTCACTCCTATCAGTTAATATGACATATGGTGCCGAACATTATGCTAAGTTGTACATTCATACGTCGTTAGATTGCACGGGGTTCTATTGTCATATTATTTCATATTGTTGTGCTCAATTCACTTCACACTTTTGGAGGTCCTTCTAAAAATGCTTGGTACTAAAGTCAAGCTTTGCACAATCTTTCACCCACAAATGGATGGTCAAGCCGAAAGGACTATTCAGACTATTAAAGATATCCTTAGAGCTTGTGTCTTAGAGTTTAAGGGTAGTTGGGATAATCATCTTCCAGTTACTGAGTTTGTTTGCAACAATAGCTATTCCTCTAGCATTAGAATGACTCCCTTTAAAGCTTTATATGGTAGATATTGTACATCTCCAGTTCGGTGGTTTTATGTGGTGGAAATGTCTTTATTAGGGCTGGATTTTGTGATAAAAGTTTAGAGAAGGTAACATTGATAAGGGGAAGATTGAAAACGGCTCAAAGTAGGTAAAAGTCCTATTCTGATGTGAGGTGAAGGGATCTTAAGTTTGGTGTTGATGATTAGGTGCATTTGAAGGGCTCACCCATGAAGGGTGTTGTTCGGTTTGGCAAGAAGGGCAAGTTGAGCCCAAGGTATGTAGGGCCTTGTAGAATCTTGAGGAGAATTGGTAAGGTTGCCTGTAAATTAGAGTTTCATATGGAGATGAGTATGGTTCATCTAGTTATTTCATTTACCTATGTTCAGGAAGTGTGTATGTGAGCCATGTTCTATAGTGCCTTTGGAGGTTGTGGGTGTCGTAGATGATAATTAGACTTATGAGGAAGTTTCAGTGGAAATATTAGATTGACAAGTGAAGAGGTTGGGAAACAAGGATTTTGCATCTGTCAAACTCCTTTGGAGGAATCGACAAGTTGAAAGTGCAACTTGGGCGCTGAAGTGGAGATGAAGAAGTGATACCCTTATCTCTTCCACTCTATTCAATCCTAAGGTAACAAGTTAATCCTATCTATGGTGTCAAGTCTTGTATTTTAGCCCCTCTACATCATGTTGCGTGTATACATACTTATAAGTGACATACTTGATGATTTATTGTGCATAAGTTTGAAAATTTCGTGAAAATAATAGTTAAGTTGCATTGATTGCATTCTTGTTGGGCTGAAAGTTGTCTAATACTTCTTTGTAAGTACCTTTCCATTACATTCGGGGACGAACGTTCCCAAGGGGGAGATATTGTAACACCTCTCACATGACTCAGAAAATGCCCTATAGTGTATTTCTTGAATATTTCAAAATCTATGCGTGATTCCGCAAATCTGACTTCGTATTCTTTTTCGGGGGAAAACGTTTGTAGGAAATAGGTAGCCTTCGATTTTTAGGTCATTTGTATTGAAAAATAATATTTTAGGTGATTTGGGTTTATCCAGGGGAGTGCGCGACATGCCCACGAAAGTGTAAAAATGGCCTACACTCATTCCAAGGCCAAAACAGGGAAAAATTGAATTTCGCATGAAAATGACGTACACTGCAACTGTTTCACCATTGGTTAAAAATTCCCGAATTCTCTCTGTTTCAGCTGAGGGCAGTTGGGTAATAACCCAATGCCTATATATATGAGATTCCCTCGTTGTTCAACCATTTTAAACCCTAGAACTCACAAAAACCCACTCAAAATCCTCTCTAAACTTCATCAAATCCTCCAATCAATTTCAAGAATCTCAAGAACTCACTTTGGATTTCGAGAATACAGTTGAAGCCCCAAGTCATCCTCGAGTTTTCCTTCAAACAATATCAAGTTTGACGTATGGTCATCCATGGGTCCTTCCACCCATGGAGCCCAACTCTTCTTTTTATGAAAATTTCATGGTTTCAAGTCTTGAAACTTTGCGGGTACTTCCTATTATGCATTATAAACATGCACTATGTTTGACTTCACCAAGAATTGACATGTTATGCATGGACATTTATTCAATATTATCCCATGACTTGATTTATGACTATTTAAGCTATGCATGATATGAACTATGGAAACTATGAAAAATTATGGATAAGATGGATTTCATGGTACCTAAACTAAGGGTTTACTATTATGATTGGTGGGTTCTTTGAAATGTTCTATAATGATCATGTTTACTTCATCCATGTCCATTGCTCTTATATTTCATGAATTTTAAGTCTAATTGCATACACCAACCACAGTTGACTAAATTTACATGATAAATATTCTTATGCTGATGAAAGATTAATGCATGTCTTGCAAGACAAGTATAATATGATTAATTATAGGCTCCTAAGTATGTATTGAACTAATGAGAAGTTCTTGGGATTGTTAAACAAGAATTGAGCCCTTATGCTATGTCTTTATCGTCTTGTGAATGAATATTTTCTACATAAAGGGGTCAAGTATGACAAGTGTTTTACCCTCATGTACAAGTTAATACTCACCTGAAGGGGTCAAGTTCATGAATGAGCTACTCTTATCATGTTTCTATGTTATTACAAGCTATTCAATTTATGATTACTCTAATGCATTTTGTGGGACTAGACTTTGCACCAAAAGAGGCTTAAGGTGGGGGCTTAACCCAAGGGATCCTTATATAAAGTCTTGGTCTCTTAACTATGTGCTACCATAAGTTCATGATATTTTTTCCTAAATGGCTTTTACTGGTGGATCCAACTAGGACAAGTTACCCACAAAGGATGGGTATGGTTTACCTTGGCAAGTAGGCTACTCCTTTTTCGGTGTGGAGGCAACATTGGGGCTCCATGTAGTAGCTTGCATGATTTTATATGTTGGTTAAGGTCTCGTCCCACATATGCATGATATTTGATACAAATTTGACTATCTCCATGCATGTTTTGATTCAAGTATTTATCATACATTTCATATATTGATCTTATATCTATTGATTATGATTATGCATATTGTTTACTTATAACTTATGTTCCTTGTTGCATTGCAGCCCGCATACTTAGTATATTCCAAGTACTAATACATAATTTTTGCCTACATGATGTAACCTTGTAGTGACTAGAGCTCCTAGTCATCCTCCTCCTCCATGTGGCTAGACGGCTTGTTGAAGTTTGTTACTGGTGATTTCTCTATTTCGGGGACAACATCCACTTTTTTTCTTACTTTTGTTAGAGTTGTCTAATTATGAATTCTTATCTTTTGAGGGTGAGCCGGGGAGATGTCTTGGTCCCTGTTCCACTCATGTTATAGGTGTTGTTGGATTTGGATATTTATGTTATGAGCTTGACTATGATAATGTTTATGTAATCATGGGAGACTTCCCTTAGTCCTTATCCCTTTCTATGTGTTGATGCTTCTTGTTTTTATGAGATGGAAGTACTAAGTCCCTATTACCCCCATAGCGTGAGTTATACTTACTCGCTTATTAGTCTTTATTTGATATGTGTACATGGTAATCTTCTTCCCTATGTCATCCCCATAGCTTGAGCCAAAAGTCCCATTTCTCCGTGAAATTACTTGCTTGATTGTTTATGCTTTTGCAGCCAAGGATGTGACATACATACTTAAGAGGCTCGTCTGGGGGTCCCCCATTTGGGTTCCCATTTGCTGTGTTACACCTAGGCCATAGGCTTGGGTTGTGACAATGTCTTGGTTTTATTTGAGGATGAATGATCCCAATGGGGGGATAATGTAGTGACCCACAATTTGATATATGTTGTGACTCATAAACACTAGTGCATCGATGTGATATTCAGCGAATGTTGTTGTAAATGGTTAAGAATACCTAGTAATCCTTATATTACGTCATTTGAGGTACTACATCAAAGTTATAGGAGAAAGAGTTCAATAAAGAAAATGATTAAGTTTGAGGGCTCATTGTAAAGGAATATTTTAAATGATCTCATTTATCATTTAACTTCGAATGAGTATATATCTTAATATAGGAGTTAGAAGACCTACAACCTATGTAATGAAAGGTATTTGAGTCATGTTTACATCAAAACGAATAGCTCGTCCACACAACTTTAGAGTAAAACGTTATGGACATTCTTCAACAGATATGCACACCGCCCTATCACTTCAGGACATGTGGCACTTTAAGAAAGTTGGCCAAAGTCATGTGTTTTTATATTGGAACTTAGGAATTTCATTTCCTATATACTGAAAACGCCCAAGGGTTTGTTCATTAGATTTCTTCATCTTTTTATCATATTTTTTCAAGGTTTCTTCATCTCCTATCTTCCCAAGCATAAGGTAAGTTGATTTCCTTGCGGATAAGTGTCCTAATCTCTATAGACCATAATATAGAAACTTAGCCAAGTATTTTCTTGAAGGAAAAAGCTTTAGTCTTGGTTAATAAAAGGGGAAGGGATCACTTTCTTGGTCATAATGGTAAAATTCCTCTCCTATATCCATAAATATGATTCAAAGAGGTGTTTTAAGTTTAATTGTAGGATTCACGAGATGATGATAAGAAGTTGTGAGTCTTTGTTTTTCCCATTGTAATTGACTTAATTGTGAGGAGGGAGCATGTAGACGGATGTATTGGTTGATTGTATTGAATACAACAAGTTCGTTCCGACAAAATGGAAGGCAAGATATGAAAAATACGACCTTCATAATTCTTGTAAGTTGATGCTTGCCAAGTGTTTGAAGAAATGCCTAAATTGCTGAAGAATATATTGTAGTTTCTTATATGAGCTTCTATTATTATCAATAATAGTAGTAGTCTCCACCAACTTAAAACTATGAGCTAACAAGGGAAGACAAAGCTATTTCAACATCTGCAGTAGTGACCAAGGAAATGCTTTGAAAGGATCAAGAATTAGATGAAAACATGGCTCATGATGACACAACTTGATCTTATTACTACGCATGTGATGGGGTCTCCTCCAAGAGGGAACCATAACAATGTGAATGTTGTGGCTATTGTTGTAATTCATAATGAAGAAGTCAAATATGTTGCTAACGACATAGGAGGTTCTTGACCAGCCTTTCAAAAGCAAGTTGAGAATCAAGATTGGATGAATGAGAGATATGGTAATTAGAGGGATAAAGATTGGCGTTAGAGAAATTTCGTTTGGCGTGATCATGAGATTTCGAGAGAAAAATATGTTCTACCTTGTGACCGGGTCAAGAAAAAGGATCCTATTGCTCATCGAAAAAATTACTAAACTATGGATGTGCTTGCTAGAATCCTAATTAAAGTTGAGTGGACTGATAAAGTGTGAAAGAGATGAAGTCAGATTTTAAGCCTTGAATCAAATCAAACCTTCTCATTTGTCTTTTATTAAGTAATTGGAGACACAATTGAGCTACATTTTAACACATTTTAATCCCAAACAAATAGGGGATTTGTCTAGTAACACGGTGGTGAACCCAAAGAATGACACTCCTCAATGTATGACTATCACCACTAGAAGTGGTAAAGTAGTTGGGGATATGCCTCCTATTGTTTGTGTGGCTGTGGATGATAATGCTAATGCTCTAATTGTCAATGATGATGTAAGTCATGAAGATGACATCGAAGAGGTTCAAAATGGTGTCGCTTCTACTCTTGGCAATCACAAAAGTGATTATAATCGTAAAAAAGAGGGAAGGACCCAAAAGTTCTAGCAAAGAAAACCCTTTCGGTGCTCAAGAAATAAGTGCTCCAAAAGTCAAGATTAATCCATCATTTCTATAAAGATTGACAAAGGTGAATGAAGACACAGATTTCCAAAATTTTTTGTCCATGTTCAAGAACTTAGCAATTAATATTCCATTGGTGGATGCACTTTTTGAAATGTCGGAATATGCAAAGTTCATTAAAGAATTAGTCACCAAGAAGCGGAACCTTGAATTTGAAACTATTGGGGTGTCTCACCATTGTAGTGCAATTATATCTAGAAATTTGGTGGCCAAGAAGGAGGATCCTAGGGCATTTAATATTCCTTTCATGATTGGTGTATACAAATTTGCATGGGTGTTATGTGATCTAGGGACGAGCATTAATTTGATGCCTCTTAAATCTTTAAACAACTTGGTTTGGGTGCTCCTTCAGCGATGACTATAAGGCTTTTGATGGCTAATCATTGATGTCGCCCAAACTAAACCTCCTTTTTGAAGGTATAAACGCTCGTTGTCAAAATATATAACCTAACCAAGGTTAGGGTCAAACCCATAAGAAATGGTCTAGGCCTAGAGTAAATACAAGCAAGTCGAATGAATTAACCTACTTATCTCCCGAAAAAGAAGGGTTTTTGTAATTGCAAGAAATAAACCTAAACTATAAGCAGGTGTTGTGAAATCAGTAAGAGAAGTAACTAGGGTATTGTATTCCCCATGAATTCCAACTTAGTATCACCAGATAATCGTAATCTTTTCTAATGGGTAGCATGTAACACGGTATATTTACCAAACCCTTTGATCCAGATGAGAGGTTGAGAGGTAAATTTCACAACGTGATTTGATCCATCCCCATAGTGTGGCATTACTAACCCTTACCTTTTTTTTAATACAACCTCCCCTTGATCTAGTTTGGTTGATTAGACGAGAGGGATCACATCGAATCCTATTAATTGATCTCTTTTCCTATTCATTACTGCCTTGATCCATTAATAAGAATTAGGCGGGTTCTAATATTAGCCACCGTTAAAAAACAATCATAGTGAAGAGAATTAATTAAAACATGTATGCACACTTTCCAATAATTACAAATTATCCAATTTTACCTTCTTAGTTCTTCATAGTTCCCACAACCCTAGTTGTAGATTTAGCTATGCATAATCATAAAGAATCATGTTATGGAATAGCATAATTGAACACTTACAATGATGAAATTAAGGACAAAAAATCCAAAGTTCTCCATAAGAAATCACAACGTAATATTTTCAATGTGAAATTCACAAAATATGAAGTCACAAAAGTGTTTCTCAGTTCTCTTGTGCATCTCTCTGTCTAAAATACCTAAAATAACCTATTTATAATAATTAAAATACAAATCCAAAATGGAATAGCAAAATTTGGATTCGGCAACTTCTATGGACTGGGTTACGAGCCGCATAAAGTCCACGACCTGTACTTGGGCTTCATACTCTGCATTTTCCAAAAACTGGCTCCCAATCTACGAGAACTTCGTACGAGCTGTCTTTAAACTTATGACCTGTAGAGGGTTTCATCTGACAGCTCTTTAGAAACTCTTTAAACTCTAATCTTCTATGCACGAAACCGATTCTCGGCTCGTGAAAACTTCTACTGCTTGTCTTATAGTTCGTGGATGCAATCTCTAAAACTAGGTCCTTTACTGGATCTCACTCATGAAACATCCCCATGGCTCATACAATAATCCGCAACACGTAGAGTATCTCATAAGTCTTTGCGAATCAGGAATACCCCATGATGATATACTTGGTCTAATAAAGCCTTTCTCTAATGAGTCATTCAATTGGTCCTTCAATTTCTTCAATTCTGCCGATGCCATATGGTAAGGAGGAATGGAAATAGGTTGAGTATCCGGGAGGGGATCTATGCAAAAGTCTACTTTCCATTCAGGAGAAGTACCGGGAAAGTTCTCCGGGAAAACATCTGGAAATTCATTAACCACCACAACCGATTAGAGTGTAGGTCACTTAGACTCCACATCTCTAACCCTCACAATATGATATATGCACACCTTAGAAATAATCTTTTGGGATTTGAGATAAGAGATAAACCAACCCTTAACAGTGGAATCACTATCTTTCTGCTCAAAAAAAGGCTCATCCAGAAATTTGCATTTGACTTTCCAAGTGCTACAATCTATAGAGGCATATGAAGCATGCAACCAATCTATCCCGAGAATAATATAAAAATCAAACATTTCAAGTTCCACAAGATCACATGGAAGGACTTTATGCTAGATAGTGATAGGACAACCCCGATAGACTCTTTAGGCTACAATAGACTCACCCACGGGAGTATAAACTAAAAAGGGCTCCCTCAAAATTTCAGGACTCAATCCAAACATGACAGCCAAAAGTGGAGTCACAAAAGATAAATTAGCATCTGGTTCTAGCACAGCAACAACAACAACAACAACAACAACATACCCAGTGAAATCCCACAAGTGGGGTCTGGGGAGGGTAAGATGTACGCAGATCTTACCACTACCACATAGGTAGAGAGGCTGTTTCCTGGAAACCCTCGTCACAAAAACCCATCAGCAGAATACGCTAGATACGATACACAGGCAAAAAGAGAGCACATAATAATACCTAGATACAAGATAGTAAACATATAAAGGCAGATAAATAACATATAAAAGACACACAATTACCACTCCTTCCTATCCTCCCTATTAGCCTGCTACTCTAATTCTCGACCTCCACTCCTTCCTATCTAAGGTCATGTCCTGGGTGAGATCAAGTTTCACCATATCGTTTCTAATCACCTCCCCCCAATACTTTTTTGGTCTACCTCTACCCCTACGTATAGCTCCCAAATCTAATCTCTCACACCTTCTAACAGGGGCATCAGTACTCCTTCTCTGTACATGTCCAAACCATCGCAGTCTCGCTTCCCTCATCTTGTCAGCTACAGGGGCCACCTCTAGCTTCTCCCGAATGACCTCGTTCCTAATCTTGTCGCTCCTGGTGTGACCACACATCCATCGTAACATCCATTTCTGCGACCTGCATTTTCTGAACATGTACATTCTTTATTGGCCAACACTCCACCCCATACAACAAAGCAGGTCTAACCACCATTTTGTAGAACTTACCTTTGAGTTTAGATGGTATCTTCTTATCACACAATACTCCAGAGGCCAACCTCCATTTTGTCCAAGCCGCCCCAATACGATGTGTGACATCATTGTCGATATCCCCACTACTCTGGATGATAGATCCCAGATACTTAAAGCTTTCCTTCTTGGGGATAAGGTGAGCTACAAGTCTCACATCAATGTCTGCTTCCTCCCTCGCTACACTGAATTTGCACTCCAAGTATTCTGTTTTGGTCCTGCTCAGTTTAAATCCTTTAGTCTCCAAAGCGTGTCTCCAAACCTCCAACCTATCATTGACTTTGGTCCGGGTCTCATCAATCAGTACTATGTCATCTGCAAACAACATACACCATGGGACTCCCTCCTGGATAGATCGCGTCAGCTCATCCAACACCAAGGAAAATAAAAAATGGCTTAGCACAGATCCTTGGTGAAGTCCCATCTGAACAGGAAAATATTCAGAATCTCCTCCCACCGTTCTTACCCGAGTTATGGCCCCGTCATACATGTCCTTTATCACTCTAATATATGCCATTGGGACGCCTTTCATATCCAAACACCTCCATAGGACATCCCTCGGGACTTTGTCATAGGCCTTCTCAAGATCAATGAACACCATATGAAGGTCCTTCTTACTTTCCCTATATTTCTCCACTAATCTCCGAATAAGGTGGATCGCTTCAGTAGTCGACCGTCCTGGCATGAATCCAAACTGGTTTTCTGAGATAGAAACTACTTTTCTCACTCTCATCTCCACCACTCTCTCCCATGCCTTCATAGTATGACTCAACAACTTGATACCCCTGTAATTATTACAGCTTTGAATATCACCTTTGTTCTTGTACAGTGGGACCATTGTACTCCTCCTCTATTCCTCCGGCATCTTAGCCGTCTTCATGATAGTATTGAACAGTCTAGTCAGCCACTCTATGCCATCCTTGACCATGCTCTTCCAAAAATCTATCGGAATCTCATCCGGTCCGAGCGCCCTCCATCTCTTCATCCTACTAATAGCCCTTCTAACCTCCTCAACTCTGAACCGCCTGCAATAACCAAAGTCTCGATGACTTTCGGAATGTGCTAACTCGCCCAGCTCAATATCACTATCTCCTTTTTCATTTAAAAGTTTACGAAAGTAAGCTTGCCACCTTTGTTTAATAGAAGTCACATCCACTAACACTTCCCCCTCCTCATCCTTGATGCACTTCACTTGATCCAAGTCGCGAGCTTTCCTTTCTCTCGCTTTAGCAAGCCTATACATTAAAATCAAAGACTTTTAACATAGCAGTCACTACATTTGGAGTCTCCTCCACTTCTTGTCAAGCATGTAAAGCATAGAACCTGTTGTTTCTTGGGGCACCATCTTGAGGAACCCTCGATTGCACTTGATCTCTCAAAGTCATTTGACCCTGACCCTTCCTGGCAACCTTAGAACAGTTGGCAATCTTGTAGCTCGGATCACCACACCAAAATCAAGCACCTAAATCCTTCCAACATGCACCCGAGTGACTCTTCCCCCACCTATCACATCGAGGAGGTAATGGTCCACCTCCAACTTGTTCGTTTGAAGGAGGAACCCTACCATTGGTAACCTTTGAAATAGATTCTTGGCTAGGTTGGAAGCGACCATATCCAATACCACTCCTGGAATTGGAAAACATACCATTATAACGGGCCATCTTAGAATCCTTCACCCTCTTCTCCTTGATCTTCTCCCCTTCAATCTGTTCAACATAACTCATAAGCCTAGATATGTCCATGTCCCGAAGCATAGCCATACAACATTCTTTCACAACCAAATTAGAGATCTCAGAAATAAACTTCTGAATTCTTGCACGGGGGGCGGGGCTTGCCTTGGTAGAGGGGATCTTTGCAGAGTGATGAGTCCATATTTCAGACTCATTTTGGGGTTAAATTGCAAAGAAATATTTCCCTTAGAGTGATAATAATTACAATTACTAACAAATCTGCATATGCTATGAAAGGAAAGGGAGTTAACAGAGCGCAAAAGAGCAAGACTTGGTGGAATTTTGGAAAATAAGCAAAATTGCTAAAAGGCGGTGAAAAGCGTCGATGACTCTTTTGAAGATCCACTGAATACTCATGGACATCGCCTAACTATGCAACAACAAAGAATCCAGGTCAAGTCCAGAGGGTGGTTAGGATTGATGTCTCAAAGTATACTTGGCGATACACCGAAGTGCACAAGCGATAGCCTAAAGTGCAGCACCCAAAGCCCCAAAACACTAAAATAAGGGCGATATGAGGGATATTTCGGCACATCATTTAGTTGGAATGGCAGAGAAAAGAGTCATCGCCTAAAGTTGTTGGCCTTGACTACCAAATGACACTTTGCAGCATAAACTTTCACACTTTTTGCACGGAGTATATAAGCAATTTTAGAAAGGACATTGCACATCATTTGTTCATTTTATATTAGAATAATACACTATAGTTATAGTACATAGAACCTTCTTCTTAGAGTACAAGGGAGGCTAGGGTTTTGGAATATTTTGGGCATCAAATTGGAGAGGACTAGCTGGTGATAGCCACGATAATCGATCTTTAATTTCTAGCATATGTGGCTAAAGCCCCCATGTTTGGGGTGTGCTTTTGATATGAGTCTTTAATTTACTTGATGGGTTTGTGATATTTTGACTTATCTGTAGTTGATTTGAGTGAATTCATATCTGTTCCTAAGTTTAATATGTGAATCTCAAGATTGCAAACGTGGGGTTTTATTTTTAGATCTCTAACTGTTCCATTGCTGGGATTATTAGAGTGTGGAATAGATATAATGACCAGAAATGTTATGGAGTTTCAGTTCATGTCTACATCTAGGGATTCAATGGCCAAGGTAGTAGGTATTTTTCTCGACTTCTTAGGCCAAGCATGTCCTCGGTGGTCCGCATATGATATCTAAGATGATTCATGCAAAACACCCATATATCATATATGATTTGGGTTACAAGCAACCTAGCCTATTCACTCAACATCAAATCATGTAGTCAAGCATCTAGACCCATTTGTTCAATTATTGCCCATATTTGCACATCCACAACATCTTTACTTGATAGTTGTTTAATTTGTTAATTAGAACATGTTAGTTGAAGTTTATCTTAATTATTGTAACCCCCTAGATCCTATAATTACTTGGTCTAACGAGTCACTTTCGCCTTGAACAATGATTCCTTGTGGGATCGACCCCAACCTCTAAAGTTAGGTTATTATACTGAGAACGACTGTTGTTTCTGCCTTTGAGTAGTTAGGTTGAGGGACATAAAAAATGGCATCATTGCCGGGGAAGCATGTTCATATTGAAGTATTTATTGAGCTTTGTTCTTGTAGTTAGAATTCTTTTTACTATTTTCTTGTTGTTTTTGCTATTGAACACTTGGTGTAAGGATGAGGGATAATGGATGCCTTGATGGTGAGAATGTCAGGGACATGAGCAGGATTCAAGATATTAATTGGGATCAGGTTGGAAGCACCAGTGCTATCTGACTACCTCCATTGGCTGGAGGAGTTAACTTCCATGTGAGAAGCACCATGGTGTAACTCCTCCAATTGAAGGGATTGTTTGGAGGGCTTGGCTACGAAGATCCTCATGAACACTTGAAAACTTTGTTTATGTGTGTCTCTCATTCAACTTCAAGGCAGTAAGTCAAGAGGCTATCAAACTAAGGTTATTTCCTTTCTCTATCACCGGAGAAACGTTGAGGTGGCTAGCAGAGTCGCCTCATGGTTCTATTACTTCATGGGAGGAGCTACAAACTACATTCCTAGAGAGATTTTACCCTCCCTCAAAGATGATTCAACTGAGAAAGAGTATTGAGAAATTTAAAAAGCTAGAGGGTGAGACATTGCATGATACATGGCACTGATTTTAGAAATTCTTAATTTAGTGTCCTAACCATGACACACTTTTGCAATACTTTTACGTGAGTCTTGATGCTTCAGACAAAGGATTGGCTGATAAACTAGTTAGATGAGGTTTAATGAGACAATCTTTCATTCAAGCTTGCAACCTCTTAGATGGCATGACCAAAATGAATAGAGCATGGTATACAAGCGATGATGTAATCCCTTCAAGCCATAGAGGCTCTACCAAGGAGCAACTTGCGAAAGATCAAGAAAGGGATGAGAACATGGATAAGATGTTAACTCAACTTGAATGATATGGGAGCCACCAGAGAGGTAATGTATGAAGGGGCACCATTTGAAGGTGGTCACAACAAAAAATGTCATTACATGGGTAATCAAATGGTGGGTTCTCGGCTGGCTTTTCAAAGGCCAGTCGGGAATCAAGGTTGGAACAATAATTCTGGATAGCGAGATCGAGCATGGGCTGATCAACCTCAAGTCAGGAGATAGTGTAATCGTGAGATAGACAGGTATATTCCACCACATGATAGGGTGAAGGTTGCTGAACCAATGGTAAATCAAGAGGATCATCGAACTGAGGATATGCTTTTGCGAATTTTGAGTAATGTTGAGGCCTCAGACAAGGTATTGAAAGAAAGGGAAAAAATCTAATTTTTCCCAATTGAGTCAAATTGTGACGTCTCATTCAGCATCCATTAAACATTTGGATACTCAATTAGGAAATATTTTGGGCCATTTGAATCAGCATCCTAAGGGAGGTCTACCTAGTGACATGGTGGCAAATCCATAAGGAAATGATCAGCAGTGCTTGGCCATTATTACTTGAAGGGGGAAGTTTATCAAGAGCACTACACCAACGCTGGTTGTTGATGAAGGTCTAAAAGAGGTCAAAGAAAAAGAAGATATGTCTGTTGTTGAGGATGATGAACAGGAGGCTCAAGTTGTAGGTGATGATGATCTCGGCAATCTCGAGAATGATAAAAAAGAGTAAAGTGGGGACAATGCAGCAAAAACCAAGAATACTATCCCTAAAACTCAAGTCCAGCTATGAGGTTGAAGGCACCTCATGTCAAAGTGAATCCTCCATACCAAAAAGGTTGAAGAAGAAAAAGGAGGATGTTAAATTTCAAAAGTTTCTATCTATGTTCAATTCTTTGTCAATAAACGTTTCCCTTGTGGAAGCATTAATTGAAATGCTGGATATGAAAAGTTCATGAAGGAATTGGTGATAAAGAAGAGGACTCTTGAATGTGAGACAATCAAAGTATCTCATAACTACAATACAATCCTCGCATGAAAGCTGGTGACTAAGAAGGAAGACCTAGGGGCGTTCACCATTCCATGCACAATATGAGCCTCAAAGTTTAATAAAGCTCTTTACGATTTAGGGGCAAGCATAAATCTCATGCATCTAGAAATCTTTTAAGAACTGGCATTAGAAAGCCCGTCACCAACTACAATGCAGTTTTATATGGTTGATAGGTCTATCAAGAGATCGATGGGAATTCTACATGATGTGTTGGTAAAGATAGACGAATTTATCCTTCCTATAGATTTTGTGATTTTGGATTGCGAGGTAGATATAAATATGCCTATCATTTTGGGGAGGCCATTTTTATCCACTAGGCGAGCTATAGTTAATGTAGAGAGTGGAGACTTAAAATTTAGAATGAATGGTGAGGAGGTTATTTTCAACATTTGCAAATCTTAAAACCGGGAGATGACCCTGGGATGTTATCGATTATGGGCCGATCAGTTGTAACTTAAGGTTAAGAGGAACGACTTCATTCCACAACGTTAACTAAGGCGCTACTTAGGAGGAAACCCAAGGTGAGTATTTTAATGCTTTCTAGTTTGAATAATGGGTGCTGAATTGTACAGGGTTTATACGAAAAAATAGGAGTAGCAAGTTGATAAGGGCGACCAAGAGGGGCCACTCAGCATATCGCTGAGTCACAATGGCGATGGTCAAGTTGACTGCATTTTTGGTTGAGAGGTAACCCTGGAAGTGCTGTAAATTTTGGCGAATCAAAAGTCCAAACAGTGAATCATCGAACCCAATTGGTGATGGTCAGTTTTACCACACTTCTTGGTGGAAGACAAGGTAAACTCACTATGAAAAAGGGCAGTCCCTAGCATATTTGGCATAGCGCCAAGTGTGCTAGGAGGTGTAGTTTGGCACCACCGAACATGCATGCTCACCAGCCTACTTAAGGCTTTTCAAATGCCTTGGCCCTTTCACTTTCCACCTTCCCTCCTTTTCTCTTCCCTCGCACGCCAATACCTCTTTCTTTGCTTTTCATTGAAAATTTTCACCAAGAAGTTGAGATTAATCAACGAAGGGAATCACCCAAGGTTTCATTGTGCCTCATTGTTGAACAGGTATGATTTTGATACCCTATTCTAGTTCTTTGAAGAAGCCATTGTTTGTGAGATTATCAGGGTTTTAATGTGAAAATCTAGCTTTATCCTTTGAAATTCTTAAGATATTCATGTGTGTAGGAGTTTAGAGTTGCCTTTGAACCTTGTATTGCATGTTTATATGATTTATTTGGGGTTTTGATAATTCTTTATGAATGTTTAGATTGGGTTATGAATGAGTCGGGTTAGAGATATGAATGAAATTTTTTGCCTACACATTTTTTATTAGTTTGTAGGTTTGAGCCTTACTCTTATGCGTGCTATGATGCTTGATTGTGTTCACTTGAAAAGAAGCCACAGTCATATGAATATGTTCTTAAAGTGTGCTTGCTTGTTGAATTGATTGCTGTTGTAGGCTATGGGTGAAGTATTAGTAACGCATGATCTCTTTAAGCGATTGAACTTGCTCGATTGGGTGATGTCATTCTTAAGGGTAAGTCATTGTTTGATCGAGTGCATACCATTGAAAGCATGTGATAGTGATGGCCATTAGTTATACTTGTAATTAATTCGTTATGGTGGTTTGGTATGTGCAATTCATCCGTTGGTCTGTGAAGATTGTCAACGTTTTAGGTGAATAGATGAAGGGCCTCGCTAGTCACAATAGGCGATGGTCATTTAGACCGCCTAAGTGCACTCGACGATGCACCCAACTGGCATGTACACCACTTTATTTGACTGTCTTTCCTGAAGGATTGCTACAACTTTAGGCGATCAACTGTCTTTATTGCCGAATCAAATTGGCAAATCACATATTTAGCATGAGTACCAACAAAAATAGCAGTAGCCCCCAGTCTAAAATCTATGCAAAAATGTGATGGTCATTTTGACCACTGAGTCAACTTGGCGATTCACCGAATATGATATGCAGTCTAAATGACCCGCCTATTCTGAATATCTTCATATGATCAAATGTTTGCTTGATTGTTTATCAATGCTTTCTGACTAGTGTTTGGAGATCATTATGGTGTAGGAATGGGAAAACCAAAGAAATCGGTTGTGCAGGGTTGATTTAGGGTATATAAGTGGTTGTCATAGCCCCGGATAGAGCAGAAAGAAGACACCATTGGCGTCATAAAGAAGTGCGGGGTAAAAAGAAGAGAAAAGTAGCTGAGCAATAGGAATCCACCAATGATAAGGATAAACGACTCAGAATCAATTGGACTAGCTCAGATGAGGATGAGGAAGGGGCTAGACCTTCCAAACAAACTGCTCTGGAGCCTAGCCCAAAAGGCACCAGGGTGAAGAGAGGTTTAAGGCTACCTATGATCCTCTACTCCAGGCATCCTGAAGGATTAGAGAGGTGACAACCCCTAGGCATCTAAATGGACTAAGAGCAGTGGGAAAACAGACAATTCTTGAGAAAAAATAACTGTCCACTGATGGGGTGATTGATCGATATCCAGAGGTTTGGGAAACACTTAAATTCTAGAATTTCCAATTGTTCACCAAACCTAAGGATCCTTATATACATACCATGGTTCGAGAATTTTATGAGGCCTCTAACAAGGCCATTCCAAAGAACAAGAGTAGAGCCTAGTCATTGCTCAAACCTCTGGATGTTGTGGAAGTCGATGAGTGCAGGTCCTATGCAGCCAAAGTAAAATCAACGACGTCCTGGGATGCATGAACATGGATAAAAATGAGATGGATGAGATGCTGAAGGTGAAAACGTATGATGATATGATGGCATGGCTAGATCTAATGATTGGTATTCCAGCTCGCTCAAGGTTAGAGACAAGAGATAGTATTGAAAAGAAAGAGATGAATATTCTAGCAAGGTTTTAGTTTGGTTTTATCAGCAACAACTTGGTGCCGTTACAAAACAAATTAGTGCTTCTCCCAATCAAAGCGACATTGGATGGAATTATCATGGATCACAAGAGGCTAAACCTAGTGCTATTATTGCCCCTGAGATCCTCACAAGGACAAAGCAGTTCCAGACCTTGCTACTATTTCCAAGTCTCATCACTTTGCTGTGTAGAAGGGTCAAAGTCCCAAAGAATAAAAAGATCGATGTGGAGGTAACCCCAACATCATCCACTGATATAGGAAGGATCAAGGTTGATTACATAAGAGACGAAGAGGATAGGGCTAACAAGAAACCGGATGACAAAATGCCAGTTGTTGATGTTGAGGCTTTAGAGTCTGGCGCTGTAGAGCTACGCATTGAGATAGGCATATCTTCTTGCTCCCCTACTATACATTCCTCTGCTATCCCCACTTTGTTTACATAGGCAGTGGCTACAGATGACCAACCCCCACTTACTAGGGCCACTATTTTCACGATTGGTATTATGGACAAAGGACTGATTGTCGGTGCACAAGGGTTGAGTCATATAAGCCCAAATTAGTTGAGGTAGCCATAGCGAAAGCTCTAAGGCCATATGTTGAGCCAGAAGCAAAGCAAAGTAAGTTATATAAAACTCACAAGTTGAGGATGGATAGGCTGGAATCGATGATTGATGACCACGGTAAGGAGCTGGCTAGCCTAAGGAACAGAGTGGTAGTTGTCGAGAATGTAAGAGGTGGTAGTACAGACACATCAGCCTTGAAAGATGATATTGATGAGTTAAAGGAGGTGATATTCCTCCGGTCCATATACTTGAGCACATTCTTTTATGTCCTAGAGGATCCACCACGCAGGGTGGATGTGGTGACAGTCCCAGATGAGAGGCTAAATGCAGAGGTTCCGTGTGTTAGTAGTGAAGAGAATCAAAGGTGAGCACTTCAAGGACTGATGAGGAGACATTGGGAGTGGCGCAAAGCCAAGAGGAGGAGCCAGATAAACAGATAATACATGCAACGCTTGCAGTTTTTGTGTTAGACCAGTCCATGATTGGCACATCTAGTATGAGTGCAGATGAGCTTGCTAGGCCGGACATTGACTTTGAGAGCACATCGGCAGAAGAGGGCATGGATGCCATCATCACATCTTCTTCAACTCCACCACTACCACCACCACAACAGAGTTGAATTGATAGAGGGATTCTCATACTCACTACTTTCTCTTATGCTTACTATTTATTATCTCTTGCACTTTAAGGGCAATGTTTATTTTTGTTAGAAATTCCCTGTCTTCTGGATTTTTTATTTTTGATGAGACAATGATGGTATTTAATTTTGGTGAATGATGCTATTGATGAATATTTAGACAATTTTAACTTTTCCAGATTGTAAATAAATTTTAAATTGGGTTGTAATGGGGCAGTGTTTATTTTAGTTATTTCTTTTGTTTTTCTTGATTGATGGATGAATGGTTGAAACTTTTTTGCAAATCCTGTGCATAGACAACAAGCATGAGAATATGATATCGTGTCTCTAGTACTTAGCAATCCGAGCATTAATGGTCTATATCTTTGATTCAGATAGTGCCATGGATGAGGTGCATGTACTCACTAATTAGTACTTCTTGATCAATCAATCCCCAAAATGGATTCAAAGAATCTTTAATTGACTATGTGAGCAATTGAGCTTGGATATGCGATGGTCGAAAAATTCCAAATGTGTTGCCATTGTTTGAATGCAAAGCCATCTGGTCAATGTGTGGTCAGTGATCTTGTTGAAATTCTTGTAGTGCATTATCAAGAACTTGCTCGGTTTGTCTTGAGAAGTGACTTGGTTAATTCCTGATTAGTAGAGGATCTTAGGCCTTCTTTGGTTTCATTAGCTTAATTTGACATCGTTTGGCAGTAAATTGAACCCTTAGAGAACCTCTGTTGAGCCTTAATCCATTCTTTGGCAACCATTAACCTTGACGCATGTTTGTGAAATACAAGTCCTTTTTGTTCCTTACCAATCCCTTCTTGAAATTGAAGGTAAAGCAGTGGCCAATGGATAAGTTGGGGGTGGTTAATTGGAACAAGGAAATTTCTCCCATCAAAGAGTTGGAAAAAGAAAGGTGACAATGAAAGAAAGACATCGAGGAGTTCTAGAAGAAGAAGTTGGGATCGTCGATCTCTTCCTTAAAGATTGGGTCGGTGAAATAGACATGTCTGTGAAGATGCGGACTACCTGCACCTGGACAGAAAGACCCTATGAAGCTTCACTGTTCCCTGGGATTGGCTTTGGGCCTTTCCTGCGCAGCTTAGGTGGAAGGCGAAGAAGGCCTCCTTCCGGGGGGCCCGAGCCATCAGTGAGATACCACTCAGGGATCCATATGTAAACATAGTATCTATTTAGATAGGCCCGAATGGCCCCTTCTCATTATGAGAATGTATATAACCCTATTCCGGCCTGGTCCGGTATGGAATGAACTTATAGGTGAAAAGAAAAGAGTTTAAAAATTAAGGACCCTTTAAAAAAAGAGAGAGAGAGAGAAAATATTGCTATGAAAGAAAAGACAAAAGGGAGACACTTAAGGTGAATGAATCAAAAGCAAAAGAGATGTCAAGAATGGGATGAATAAAAAGGGAACCAAAAGAATCTTTATGCTTGAAGAGAACATGTAGAGTTTAAGGAGAGATGATCCACTATTAATGATATGCTATCATACCTAACCTTTAACCTACATTATAGTCCTAGCAACGTCCTTTGGGGTACTAGTCCGGAAAATAGTCAGGTAAACTCTGATCGAGATTAAGGGCAAGCTTATAGGTTGAAGAATACATTCTATTTCTTATTTGCGAGAGCGAGAGTTGAATAGATACTCTATAAATAAATGGTATAATTTTGAGTGTTTAGGATCTTCTTTAGCGTAAGGGTAAAGGTAATGCTTAAGGAAAAAAAACAAAGAAGGAAGAAAATAGAGAATAGAGAAGAATAAAATAGCAGTAAAAAAAATAAAAGGAAAGGGAAAAAAAAAAGGAAAATAAAGAGTAAGAGGTATGGAAATTAAAAGAAGAAAGATGAAAAATAGAGAAAATATAGGATGTCTCCCCTGGGCCCCTATTTGCAAGAATCTAGCAGGATCAATTGATGTTTGATTTACTTGAGGCCAAGCAAAGGCCATTGGACATCTCTTAGCATTTTCCCCCCCCTGAGTCTTAATTTATGAGACTCATGCCCTTAGGGCTAAATTTAAAGCTGAACAAATGTGCCCCTTAGTGTATGAAGGAATCAATTCAGCTAACAAAAATGCATGTTCTATGAAAGAACGGAGCTAAAAGTGCGTAAAAGGGCAAGACTTGGTGGAATTCTGGAAAATGAGCAAAAGTGCCAAAAGGCAGTGAAAAGTAGTATCGCCGACTTCCTTAGCGATCTGTTGAATACTTATGGAGATCGCCTAACTGTGCAGCAACCAATGATCCAAGCCAAGTCTAGAGTGCACTTGATATCGCAAAGCATACTCAGCAATACGCCAAAGCGCGCAAGTGATTGCCTAAACTGCAACACCTAAAGCCCCAAAACACTGACAAAAAGGCGATATGAGGGATATTTCAGTCCATTACCGAGTTAGAAAGGCAGAGAAAAGACTCATCACCTAATCTTACAGTGGAAGAAGCCTCATGAAGATGCACAAGAAAGAGGTTAAGTGCACATTCGGTGCATCGTCAGAGTGCTCGGTGATGGTCGGCCTTGACCGCCAAATGGCATTTTGCAGCACAAACTTTCATACTTTTTCATAGAGTATATAAGTAATTTTACAAAGGACATTGTAAATCATCTATTCATTCCATATCAAAATAATACACTATAGTAGTAGTAGTACATAGAATGTTCTTCTTAGAGTATAAGGCAGGCTAGAGTTTCAGATGTTTTTGGGCATCAAATTGGAGAGGATTAACTAGTGATAGCCACTGATTTGTATTCAATCTTGTTACCTATGAATTCTGCTACTATGTATGGTGGCGATCTTTAATTTCTAGCATGTGTGGCTAAAACCCCCATGTTTGGGGTGTGCTTTTGACATGGGTCTTTAATTTACTTGCTTGTTTTGTGATGCTTTGAATTAGGATGAATTTATATCTGTTCTGAAGTTTAATGTATGAATCCCAAGGTTGCAAACTTGGAGTTTTATTTGTAGATCTCTGATTGTTCCATAGTTGGGCTTATTAGAGTGTGGAATAGATACAATGCCTAAAAACCTTAAGGGGCTTAAGTTGATATCTACATGTAGGGATTCAATGGCCAAGGTAGTAGGTGTTTTGCTTGACTTCTTAGGCAAAGAAGGTTCTTGGCAGTCCACATGTGATATCTTAGCTAATTCATGCGAAACACCCATATATCGTAACACCTTCGGTTCAGAGCCTATGAGTGCATGAAGATTGGTCTGAAAAAAAAAGACTTGGAGTAATTGGATGAGGGAAACTCATGGCGCGTAGAAGGAGTTACATCTCGTAAGTAGTCTCGTAGAATGAGGCCAAGAAAATAAGCTTGAGGATTCTGGAACTATATGTTTTTACGAAGAGGTTTACGGGTCGTAAGTTGGTGTACGACCCGTAAGAGGATTCGTGGAGACTGAGCAAACTTGATGAAATTTGGGATCTTTCAGGAGTTCAATCTATGACATATAAGATGACCCGTAAAGTCCTCTACGAGTCGTAGACTTTATCATTGAATAAGAATCGGAAAAGGGTTTTTTAAACTCTATCAAATGAACCCCATCTACGACCCGTAAAATAGACCATGACCCGTAAACGGGGTCTTATGGTCTTGTCCAGTTGATTTTTATATAGTGAAGTTCTAATCCTTTCTATTCTCTTAACAACCTTATCTAGCCCTTCCATGGCCCCTCATGCAATTCCAAGCCCCGCTCTCATCAAGTCAAGTGCAAATGATTCCAACCGCCTAAGTTCTAGCATGAGTTTGTATATGTGTCAACTTCAAATAACCATATCTCTTAGCACACTTCGAATTAGGCTCTATACAACCAACCAAATGAAATCTTTGTGAATTATCTTTCTAACGCAACTAGTTTCACATCATTTGACATTCAGACCAAAATGTTATGCCTATTTTACTGAAGCACCGTCATGCTATAAGCTTCTACGATCCACTCTACGGGCCATGGAATGACTTACGGCCCGTAAATAGGGTTTCATGGAATTGTCTGGATAGCTTTTAAAAAGGGTCTTTTTTGAACTTTCCTTACACCCTAAGCCCAATCTCACGTTCTTTTGACAACCCACACACCTTAAAATCATTCTAAAACTTCCCTAAATGACCCTAATCCTAAACCACTCTTCAAAACCTAATTCCCGAAATCCTCTCAAGTCTCCCAAGGTCCTCCATTGAAGACAAGGCTAGGGTTTCGAGTTTCTTCAACAAAATTTTTGATTTTCTTCCATAATTATTTTGCTAAGGTATGTGAGTTTTGATTTATGAAGCCCTTTCCTTCACAAAGCCCAAGTTCCTATTCTATTTTTGGTTTAAGGTTTATGAACAATATGAAGTTTTGGGTAGTTTGTTTAATCATGTAATTTGTGATGCATTCTTAGTTATATGAAGCATATGAGTATTATGTCAGGACCTATAATGCATATTGAGTTGAAATTCATGACTTTATAGTTGGGGTTTAACAAGGACCATGTTGGGTTGATTTGAATGATTCAAATGCTTATATTATGACTGTATTGATGGCTGTTAGCCCATATTATTATGAAATGATATTTAATTCCATGAGAAGAATGTTATGTATTGAACCCCCATATTATGAAAGCTAGGGTTTTAGAGATATTTGATGGGTTAAATTTGTGAATCCTAATAGTCTTATACATGAGTAGCTAGTAATTTTTATAATTCCATGACTAATTGTGATTTATCATTGCTTTATGGAATTTTGGGTTATGAAAATGATGGAGGGTTTCTTGATTTTATATAAGTTCATACTTTCTTTATTATTATTGTATATAAATCAAGTCTAAATCATATGCATTTCATGACTATGAGTCTTTAAGAATGCAAATCTCATGTTTTGAATCTAAGTTATATGAAGAGTATGTTTTATGAAAGAAGGAAGTCTTAATCTATGCTATGTAAGAACATATGGGCCCTAAATGTTAAGAGTCAACATTCATGTTAGGGCTTCATGAGAATATTATGAACCTTTATGTAAGATCATTTTCCTCTTTTTGAATGTCCCGAATAATATGAATGATGGGGTTTGCCAAGTATGCTATGAAACACATATGAAGTTATACGAAAGCTATGTTATTGAAATGTCTTCTTTATGATGTGATGATGTACAAGTCTATGCATGCCATAACTATACTCTTATCTATAGGTTATTTGGGACTAGATTAATTGGAGTTAAGAATAAATGAATAAAAGAAATGTAAGTTCCCACCTAGTTGTGATCATGAGACTATGATGACTCATTAGTAGAGGAATATGAATGATGACCCATTAGTAGAGGGATATGAAACAATGACCCGTTAGTTGGGGGAAATAAAATGATGACCCGTTAGTAGAGGGGTATGATGATGTTGCTAGTCGATAGTAGAGGCTTAGCCAAGATTTTGATGCTAGCCGCTATCAAAGGCTTAGCCAAGATATAGGAGATATCGTTATGATGACGACTAATGTTATAAATGTTTATGGGACGGGATGGCAGTATTCCCCTCAATTGTTTTAAAAACATTTATGGGACGGGTTAGTAGAATACCTCTCCACTAATGATTTTATGATTCATACTTATGATTATTCCATGAGAGTTAACTTAACACCGAGTTGACCTTGGGATGGATACGGAAGCTCTCCATTAGAAAAGAGGCATGAGACTGTTAGTGGAATCCCATTGTCCCATAACTACTTGCCACCATAGGAAATAGGAATCACCCACTAGTAGAGGTGTTTTTCTAGAATAACCGATAGTAGAGGTTACTTAAGGCTTTAATGGATCCACTTAGGCATCTTAGGAGGTCACCTTGGCAAGTGGTCTCTCCCTTTTTTCGGTTTAGGGGAAACATCGGAACTCCATGGATAGCTCACATAGTTTATGCCGGTTAAAGGGTGCTCTCACATATTTTCAAGTTCTCCTCATGTTCTCAAGAAGTCCTGTTATGATAAATTAAAATGGTTCCTTTATGTTGTGTCCAAAGGTAATTTAAAGTTCTAATGATTCATTGTATCATAATTCAAATGGTAATTTCTGCTAAAAATATATGGCTATGTCTACAAATATGTAAGGTGGTCTCATTATGATTACTAATGTTTCTTCCATACTAAGATAGTCTTTTATGCAAAGTGATATATCATTCACCTAAGGATATTAATATTTTAACTAATCACAACAACATGTATTTTCTCACTAATTTAAGTTCAGGTGACACATCATGCATTCAAGTAAGTGTTAATTCTTTGATTCTCATATGTAGTATTTCATGTTCTATGATAAGAGAATATGTCTAAGTGATCAGCTTTGATTCTCATATACATTATTTCATGTTCTGTGATGAGAGGAAATGTCTAAGTGATCAACATATGTATGTTTTAATTTTATATGATTCTCTAATTCACTACTATGTTCATCCATGCATCCTACTATTTTCTTTCTAAGGTTGTCTTTTTCATATTTGAATTATATTAGCTTGATTATGTCTTACTAATGCTCTTGTAAATATGTAATTCGAAATATGCGACTTAGCATAAATCATTTCATCATGTATCCTCATGTCATGCATTGCATACCTACATACCAATATATTCAAAGTATTGACGCACACTTCTATGCCTACATAATTTAACCATGTCGGGGCCGACGCTCCTTGATATCCTCCACGTGGCTAGCTTTGGATTATTGGAGACAAAAGTTGGCGAGTCCTCTTGTTTGGGGACAATAACCTAGTTTTCTTTTTGGATAGATGTATGAGAAATTCTTTTTTCCATTTGTATATTTCTTTTACTATGAATGTATTTGAGGTGAGCTTGAAAATGTCTTAGCCCCAGCCAAGTTTATGTTAGAGGTATTGTTAGAAAAATGTTATGATGGTATTCGGTTCTTATACTCCTTTATGATTTATTTTTGTTCTTGCCCTTAGCCAAATTTTCCCTAGTTTTTTATTTCATCTTAGCATTTGATGCCTATGAATGCTTATGATATGTAAGATGGCTTGGGTGGGGTACCATCAGGTGTCTCACTCACCGTATGATCACCAGACCCCAGGTCAGGTCATTACAAACTTGTTATCAGAGCATAAGGTTTAAAATGGTCCTCAGAGTCCAATATACCGCGTCGAATAGCGTCTTAACATAAGGCGTTTAGGGATTGCCTCACTTTTTTTATGATCTAAGTTGTGCCTTAGAGTTGTCCTAAGATTCCTTTTATCTAACATATCGTTCTTTGTGCTTTTAGATAATGCCTCCAAGAAGGAGCCTCAAGCCCCAACATACGAAGAAGTAACTTATGCAGAATTTCGGACCGCTCTCACTATGTTGGCATAAATTTTGACCAACCAAGCCAACCAATGAGCTTATGTTCTAGATGCTCCCACTCTGGCCTCGAGGGTAAGGTACTTTGCTAGAATTAACCCTCCCAAGTTCCATGGATCAAAAGTCGAGGAAGATGCCCCAGATTTTGTGGATGAAGTGCACAAGGTGTTGGCTATTATGGGATTCACTTCGGAGGAAAAGGCAGATTTAGCAGCCTTCTAACTAAAAGGGGTGGCTCACATATGGCACATGTAACGGAAAAGTAAGCGGAATAATGATTGGCGACCTGTTTCATGGGTTGATTTCAAGGATGCATGCATCCTAGATCGCTTCTTTCCCTTGGAGTTGAGGGACTCCAAGATGCAAGAATTCATCAATCTTAAGCAAGGGAGCATGAGTGTGAGGGAGTATTCCCTCAAGTTCACCCAACTCTCCAAATACGCCACATCATTGGTTGCTGACCCCCGTGGTAGAATGAGTAAATTTCATGTTGAGGTTATCCGATTCGCTTATTCAAGAATGTCAGACTACCATGCTAGTGAAGGAGATGGATATTTCAAGGCTTATGACTTATATAGAACAAATTGAGGAGGAAAAGATGAGGAAGAATGCAAGGAAGTAAAAGAGGGCCCGTTTTGATTAGGGTGGATCATCATCTACTAAGACTTTGTAGCTTAAGAGCAAGAGGGAGAGAAACCCCTATCTTATTTGTGGCAAGTGTGGTAGAATGCATTTAGGGGAGTGTTTGATGGGAAAAGAAGGTTGCTTCGAGTGTGATGAGTTGGGACTCAAGAAAATGGATTGCCTGATGGCTGCTAGGAAGGGAAGAGAAAGAGCTCGGAATGCTTTACTCGGTAATAATGTGTTCCTTCTAAATGTGGTAGTGATTGATATTAGGCAATTTCATGATTATGATATTGTAGTTGATGTTTTGGTGCAACTGGATGCGTAACAGTATTGGCTAGCGGTAGTTTTTGCATTCGCTCTCATGCATCATTTTATGTTACCCATGAGTTGGTGATCATAGTACGCGCATATTAATAGGGTTTTTCATAACTAGAATCTCATGTGCAATTATGAAAATATGTTGTGTGTGCATTTAGAGTAATGTTGATGTTAATGATTTAAAACTTTGCATAAAAATGATGTTTGGTTTCCGCGTTGAATTTATGATGGATTATTGTATGTTCGTTCCCTCTTCTTGCACTAGTTTGATCAGCATTCGGGGACGAATGTTCCCAAGGGAGGGGATAATGTAACACCTAAAATTTAGAGCCTATGAGTGTACGATGATTGGTCTTTAAAAAATGATTAGGAGTAATTAGATGAGGGCAACTCACGGCCCGTAGAGAGAGTTACGGCTTGTAAGTAGTCTCATAAAATGAGGCCAAGAAAATAAGCATGAGGATTTTGGAACTGTATGTTTTTACGAAGGGGTTTACGGGTCGTAAGTTGGAGTACGACCTGTAAGAGGATTCGTGGAGACTTGATGAAATTTGGAATCTTTCAAGAGTTTAATGTACCACACATCACATGACTCATAAAGTGTTCTATGAGTCGTAGACCCTGTTGTAGAATAAGAATCAGAAAAAGGTTTCTGAAACTTTATCAGATGAACCCCATCTACGGCCCGTAAAATGGACTATGACCCGTAAAATAGGGTCTCGTGGTCCAATCCAATCGATTTTTATATAGTGAAGTTCTAATCTTTTCTATTCTCTTAACAACCTTATCTAGCCCTTCCATGACCCCTCATGCAATGCCAAGCCCCTCTCTCATGAAGTCGAGTGCAAACGATTCCAACTGACTAAGTTCTAGCGTGTGTTCGTATATGTGTCAACTTCAAATCCTCATACCTCTTACCACACGTCGAATTAGGTTTTTTACAATCTACCAAATGAAAGATCTTTGAATTATCTTTCCATCTCAACTAGTTTCACCTCATTTGGAGTTCGAGCCAAAAGTTATGCCCATTCTATTGAAACACCATCGAGTTGTTAGCTTCTATGACCCACTCTATGGGCTGTGGAATAACTTACGACCCATAAACGGGCTTTCGTGGAACTGTTTGGACAACTTTAAAAAGGAGCGTTTTTAACCTTTCCTCACACCCTAAGCCCTATCCCTCGTTGTTTTGATATACCACACGCTATATATTATTCTAAAACTCCCTCAAAGGACCCTAATCCTAAATCACTCTTTAAAAGCAAATTCTCAAAATCCTCTCAAGTCCCCCAAGGTCCTTCATTGAAGACAAGGCTAGGGTTTCGGGTTTCTTCAACAAAACTTGTGATTTTCTTCCATAAATCTATAGCTAAGGTTTGTGGGTTTTGATTTGTGAAGCCCTTTCGTTCACAAAGCCCAAGTTCCTATTCTATTCTTGGTTTAAGGTTAATGAATATTGTGAAGTTTTGGGAAGTTGGTTTAATCATGTAATTTGTGATGCATTCTTAGTTATATGAAGTATATGACTATCATGTCATGACCTATAATGCATATTGAGTTGAAATTCATGACGTTCTAGTTAGGGTTTTATAAAGACCATGTTGGGTTCATTTGAATGATTCCAAATGTTTATATTACGAATGTAGTGATGGTGTTAGCCCATATTATTATGAAATGATATTTAATTCCATGAGAAGAATGTTATGTATTGAACCCCATATTATGGAAGCTAGGGTTTTAGAGATATTTAATGGGTCTCCTAAACTTGATTTTAAATTGGTGAATCTTACTACTCTTATACATGAGTAGCTAGCAATTTTCGTGATTCCATAAGTAATTGTGATTTCTCCTTACTCATGGAATTTTGGGTTATGCAGTTGATGAAGGGTTGCTTGATTTTATTTAAGTTCATGATTTCTTTATTATAATTGTATATGAATCAAGTCTAAATCATATGAATTTCATGGCTATGAGTCTTTAAGAATGCAAATCTTATGTTTTAAACCTAAGCTATATGAAGAGTATATTTTATGAAAGAAAGAAGTCTTAATCCATGTTATGTAAGAACATAAAGGTCCTAAATGTTAAGATTCAATGTTCATGTTATGGCTTCATGAGAATATTATGAAACATCTTAAGATTCAACGTTCATGTTATGGCTTTATAAGAATATTATGAAACTTTATGTAAGATCATGAATTCCTCTCTTTATATGTCCCGGATATTATGAATGATGGGGTTTGCCAAGTATGCTATGAAACACATGTGAAGTTATATGAAAGCTACATATTATTGAAATGTCTTCTTTATGATATGGTGATGTACAAGTCTATGCATGCCATGCCTATACTCTTGTCTATATGTTATTTGCGACTAGACTGATTGGAGTCAAGAATGAATGAATAAAAGAAATGTAAGTTCCCATCTAGTTATGATCATGGGACTATGATGACCCATTAGTAGAGGAATATGAATGATGACTTAGTAGAGGGATATGAAACAATGACCCGTTAGTTTGGGGGAAATAAAATGATGACCCATTAGTAGAGGGGTATGATGATGTTGCTAGCCAATTGTAGAGGCTTAGCCAAGATTATGATGCTAGCCGCTATTAGAGGCTTTGCTAATATATAGGAGCTATCCTTATGATGATGACCAGTTCTCTAAATTTTTATGGGATGGGTTAGTAGAATTCTCCTCCATTATTTTAAAAAGACTTATGGGACGGGTTAGTAGAATACCTCTCCACTAGTGATTTTATGATTCATACTTATGATTACTCCGTGAGAGTTTACTTAACACCGAGTGGACCTTGGGATGGATATGGAAGCTCTTTGTTAGAAGAGGCATGAGACCGTTAGTAAAATCCCATTGTCCCATAACAATGTGCCACTGTAAGAAATGGGAATCACCTACTAGTAGAGATTGATTTCTAGACCAATCAATAGTAGAGGTTTCTCAATAGCAAGGCTTTAGTGGATCCACTTAGGCATCTTAAGAGGTCACCTTGGCAAGTGATTCCCCTTTTTTCTGGTGTAGGGGAAACATCGGGACTCCATGGTTAGCTCACATGGTTTATGTTGCTAAAGGGTGCTCTCACATATGTTCATATTCTCCTCATGTTCCCAAGAAATTCTCTTATGATAAATTAAAATGGTTCCTTTATGTTGTGTCCAAAGGTGATTTAAAGTTCCTATGATTCATTGTATCATAAGTTCAACTGCTAATTTCCCCTAAAAGTATATGGCTATGTCTATAAGTATGTAAGCTGGTCTCCATTTTGATTACAAATGTTTCTTTCATAATAAAATAGTCTTTTATGCTAAGTGATATATTTTTCACCCAAGGATATTGATATTGTAACTAATCATAACAACATATATTTTCTCACTAATTTAAGTTTAGGTGACATATCATGCATTCAACTAAGGGTTAATTCTTTGATTCTCATGTGCAATATTTCATGTTCTATGATGAGATTTAATTCTAAGTGATCAGCATATGTATGTTCTAATTTTATATGCTTCTCTTATTCATGACTATGTTCATTCATGCATCCTACTATATTCTTTCTAACATTGTCTTTTTCATGTTTAAATGATATTAGCTTGATTATGGCTTACTAATGCCCTTGTAAATGTATAATTCATAACATAAGACTTAGCATGAATCATTTCATCATGTATCCCCACGTCATGCATTACATACCTACATACCAGTACATTTAAAGTACTGACGCATACTTCTATGCCTACATGATTTAACCATGTAAGAGCCAGCGCTCCTCGATATCCAGCTTTGGATTATTGAAGACAAGAGTTAGTGAGTCCTCTAGTTCGGGGACAATAACCTAGTTTTCTTTCTAGATAGATGTATAAAACATTCTATTTTCCAGTTGCATATTTCTTTTGCTATGAATGTATTGAGGGTGAGCTTGAACATGTCTTAGCACCGGCCAAGTTTATGCTAGAGCTATTGTTGGACAAATTTTATGATGGTATTCGGTTCTTATACTCCTTTATGATTTCCTTTGTTCTGGCCCTTAGCACTGTTTCCCCTAGTTTTTATTCCATCTTAGCGTTTTATGCCTGTGAATGCTCATGATATGTAAGATAGCTTGGGTGAGGTACCTTCGGGTGTCTCACTCACCGTGTGACGATCAGACACCTAGGTCAGGTAGTTATATGAATCATAGATGATTTGTGTTACAAGAAACCTATCCTATTCACTCAACATCAACTCATGTAGTCAAGCATCTGGATCCGTTTGTAAAATTATTGCCCATAGTTGACATCCCCAACATCTTCCTTGATAGTTGTTTAATTTGTTAATTAGAACTTGTTAGTTGAAGTTTAATCTTAATTATTACAACCCCCAAATCCTACAATACTTGGTCCAATGAGTCACTTCTGCCTTGAACAACGATTCCCTATGGGATCGATCCCAACCTCTAAATTTGGGTTATTATGCTCATGACGACTTCCCTTCTGACTTTGAGTAGTGGGGTTGAGCGATATCATGGAGGCATCTTTTGTATGGCATCAAGGATATCATCAAAGTTAGGAAGTCTTAAGACACGATCCAAGCACAATATATGACATTAAGAAGTGAGACAATTCCTAAAATGGCATCATAGCCTCCCACTCATAGGTATGGTGCACTTCACACCCATGAATCGGATGCTACTGGATGCAACATGTTGAACTCCGAGGATCATTTATAAACCTAGATCATTTATAAACCTAGTGCTCTAATACCAAGCTCATCATGAGCCAAACCTACGGCCTAGGAGTGACATGGCGAATGGGAAATTGAGAGTCCCTAATAAAGCCTCATAGCATCCAGATACACATCATCAGTTCGGAAGCGCACACTATAGTAATGTACACATAGTTCTAGGGGACGAAAAAGTATGAGTCATGTTATGAGAATGTCATGGGGATAGGGATTTGAATAGATTCACATAGAACATAGGAACTAAGGTGCGGGTAAGTATGACTCACACTATGGGGATTGAAAGGAACTTCAGACTTTCCACATTTCCACATCTCATTACGAGTAAATCATCATATCATCAACATCAAGAGATATCCATAATCATAATCTCCGTAGCAAATAACATAACACATGACCATGCTCATACATAGAGTTTACATGATGTCTAACAATGCCTCTAAGTCATAGAATAGGTCGAGGGCCAGGAAATGTCCGGGACTCATCCTTAAGGTAAAAACATAAGCGGAAGCAACATAATATGTAGATGGAAGGTGGTTTTTCCTTGGATAATAGGACTCACTACAAACAACTCTCACAATCGAAGCTAACGATCATGGGGTGGATGATGATAGTCTTCGGTCCCTACATGGTTAGATCATGTGGGCAAAGAGTACGCATTAGTACGTTTGAATTACTAAGTATGCGCTCATGTGATGCATATAAACTTATAAAACTTGCATTCAATATTAGATGACAAGGGGACATATATATAAAGAAGTATCTACACAAGGAAGAGTAGCATATCAAGATGCCATGAAATCCATGATACATGAAATTCTATTATACTTCAACATAGTAGGGATGTGACCTTAATCGACATCTCAAACCTATGCGAGCTATTACATGAATTCGTCCAGCAAAAGCCTCCCATCGGAGGAGAATAGACTACATGGGAAAGGTATTCTACACCACACCTTATGACCCGATCATTTCGGTGTGATGGCCACCTTGCTTATGACCAGTCATTTCGAAAGGATTTCTGTATTCATATCATAACCATCCCTTAAAGGGGAGTAAACATATACTTATGCTGGCATATAGTTATGGGACTTGGGTACTGTATGCTTAGAGATAGCCCCCCTCCCATAAGTCTGCTCGGTGCTAAATCATCATCCCACGAGAATACATATACATATACGTGCTTTAAAAAGAAGCATAAGTCATTCCAAATCATTTCTCTGCATACTTGGGCTTAAATGCCAACTTCTTCATAATCATGCATACTTAGGCTAAGAAGACAAATCACACTTCATATCATACTTTAGTGCATAAGCGTAGCTCATTCACACTTATACATATTGGTGTAAACACCCAAAGTAGAGCAAAGAGACATATCATAGATATTTTATGATCACATTGTTATCATAACCATACTTTCATCAAAATCATATTCATCAACATAATTGGGTCTAAACCCACATCATAATCTTCATGAAGACCAATGCTTATGTATGCATATGCCATGAATGATGAGAGAATAGCATGAGCAATAGAGATTCATGCTTAAATAAAAAATATAATATTAAATCCAAGTAAATCCGTGACGAAATTCACATTTAAATCACAAGATTACCCATGCCTAAATCAACATTTAAAAGGGACATGCATATTCAAACCTTCACCATACAATGCAATTAAATAAATTAGGGCTTAAATCACTCTTAATACGACCCATATCTCAATTGAATCAAACCAATATTAATTTAAAAGAGCCATATTCAAAGTAACCTTGACATTCATAAATCAAAGAGTAAAAAGAGTTTGGGGTCTTCATGGTTTAAAGGGACCACGAATCAATCCCACATACCTCAGATAATTAAGAAGAATGAAGAAGAAATTGGTTAGAGAAGAAGACCCTTCCTTGAGTTCCTAAATCTCCAATAGAACACTTGAGAGGAGTTCTGTAGAAGAGAGAATTTGAATATTCTAAGTGTATTGAATGAATTTGAGAAAACAGATACAAGAGTATAGGTCTTTTCAAGGGTCCAAGATAGGTTAGAAAGTCAAAATGATCCTTAGGAATTACCACATACCTCAGATAATTAAGAAGAATCAAGAAGAAATTGGTTAGAGAAGAAGACCCTTCCTTGAGTTCCTAAATATCCAATAGAACACTTGAGAAGAGTTCTGTAGAAGAGAGAATTTGAATATTCTAAGTGTATTGAATGAATTTGAGAAAAAAGATATAAGAGTATAGGTCTTTTCAAGGGTCCAAGATAAGTCAGAAAGTCAAAATGATCCTTAGGAATCACCAAAATTATGAGAAGGCCATTAATGAAACGAGCTTCAAAAAGTGTCCAAGTTCCTATGGAAGAGCTCCACGGCTCTTAAAGAGGACCACAAACCATGCAGTGGTTCGGGGTAATGGTCATGGCCATTTTTAAGACAAGGTTGATTCCATCGAAGACATACGGCCCGTGAAGGAATACGATCCATGCAAGTTCTCATGCAAGTGACGCAAGTCCCAAGATAGTAGTTTTAAACTTAGAGCCACATTTTAGGATACAGTCTTCACAAAACGCCTCACCACGGCTCATGGTGTGTTCCACGAACCCATCATGGCTTGTGGTGGCTTGCACAACCCATGCAAGGGCTATGTAGTAACTTCGTTAGCCAATTTCTTGGCTGGAATGCTTGGACACCTTTTAAGGGCCCCTTCCACAGGCTGTAGTGAGGACCACGGCTCATGGGAGGTTCCATAGAGGGCCACCAAGCCTCAAATCCTTTTTTATGCCATATAAATCCATAAACAAGAATTCTCCATGGGCTACACACCTCCGAAAACTTGATTTAAACATCAATAAAGTCTCAAGAAAATATGGTTCCTTACATGGTCTCCCTCTTGGGATCATTCGTCCTCGAATGAGAATCAGATTAACTAGTAAAGCTTGAATTGAACATGAAACATCTTAACATGGGAACAAAATGCATAACTCATTTCTTAAAAATCATTAAATCTCATATCAAAACATCCTTTAAATCATTTTTGTGCATATGTATGCAAGTCATGTCATGAACATAAGAATGAAAGAAATATGACCATTGAGAGTAGAAGGAACCTAATACCTTAAGCTTGAGTAGACTGGAAAAGATAGGAATATCGCTTCATCATGTCCGTCTCCACCTCCCATATAGCACTCTCCACATGTTGCTTCCTCCAAAGCACTTTAATCAAAGCCACATCCTTGCTGGAAAGTCGCTTTACTTGCCTATCCAAGATCTCAATCAATACATCCTCACAGGACAAGTTCTCCTCAACTTCAACACCTTTCCAAAGGCATGACCGAACTAGGATCACCAATCAATTTCCTCAACATAGACACATGGAAGATTGGGTGAATAGAACTCACCTCCAAAGTTAAATCCAATCTATAGGCCGCTTTGCCAATCCTCTAAACTATCTCATAAGGGCCGACATATCGGGGACTTAACTTGCCCTTCTTACCAAAACACAATACACCCTTCATTAGAGAAACCTTCACATAAACCCAATCACTGACATGGAATTCAAGATCCCTCTTCCTAACATCTGAATAAGATTTTCAGTGACTTTGGGACATTTTCAACCTTTCATTAATCAATTTCACCTTTTCCATGGTCTCCAATACCAAATCTGGGCCAATTAATGCCATCTCACCCAACTAAAAGCATTCCACCGGAGATTTACACCTTCTCACATACAAAGCCTCAAACGGTGTCATACCAATGCTAGAATAAAAGCTATTACTATAGGAAAACTCGATAAGTGGTAGATTATTATCCCAATTACCCTTAAATTCCAACACACAAGCTCTCAACATGCCTTCAAATGTTTAAATTGTCCTTTTGACTTGTCCATCAATTTGAGCATGGAAAGCGGTACTTAACTTCAACTTAGTACCAAGCCCTTTTTGAAATGATTTCCAGAAAGTGAGAAGTAAATTGGGTACCACGATTCGTTTTGATAGACATAGTCACACCATGCAACCTTACCAACTCTTGGATATACAACCTTGTATAATATTCGGCACTGATGGTAGTCTTGACGGGTAGGATATAAGCTGATTTAGTCATCCTATCACTGATGTCCCTAATAGAATCAAATTTCTTCCAAGTTCGGGGCGAACCAACCACAAAATCCATATTTACATCTTCCCACTTCCAAGTAGGAATCTCAATATCTTGTTGACAATTAGGCCATTCAGATACAAACTTTGCTATGTCTTTCTTCATACCATGACACCAATACACTTACCTGAAATCTCAATACATTTTGGTAGATCCTAGATGTATGGAATAATGAGAATTGTGGGCTCAAGTCATGATCAGCTCTCTAAGGCCATCAACATCCAAAACATGTAACTGATCTTGATACCAAAGCACACCATCTCTCTATTTGGAGAGAACCTCTACCTTCTTTTTTTAAACCAACTTCTTTAACTCAACCAAAGATGGGTCCAAATCTTGTTTTTCCTTGACATTAACAACCATAGAAGACTCAGCCCCATTCTGAACTTGAATACCACCATCATTAGAGTTAGCCAATCTAACACCCAATCTAGCCAAACGATGAACATCTTTTACCAATTCTTTCTTCCATTCATCCACATGGGCCACAATCCCTATAGATAGCCTACTAAGGGCATCAGCTATAACATTTGCCTTGCCAAAGTGATATTGAACATTCATGTCATAATCCTTAAGAAGTTTCAGCCACCTTCTTTGCCTCAAGTTAATATCCCATTGAGTGAACACATATTGCAAACTCTTATGATCGGTGAATACATCAACATGAACCCCATATAGATAGTGTCTCTAAATTTTTAAACAAAAAACCACAACTGCTAACTCAAGCTCATGAGTCAGATAATTTTGTTCATGCACCTTCAATTGCCTCGATGCATAAGCTACCACCTTACCCTGTTGCTTTAGCACATAACTAAACCCTATCCAAGAAGCATTAGAATACACCACAAATCCATCTAAGCCATCCAGTAGAGTCAAAATAGGAACCAATGTAAGTCGGTTATTTAAAGTCTTGAAACTCTTCTCACACTCATCCGACCATATAAACTTGGCATTATTTTGAGTTAACTTAGTTAATTGGAATACAATGGATGAGAAACCTTCAACAAATCTCCTATAATAACCAATTAACCCAAGAAAAGTTTTGAATATTTGAAGAAGTCAATGGTCTATGCCAATGTTTCATGGCCTCAGTCCTCTTTGGGTCAACCTTAATGCCATAATCGAATACTACATAACCAAGAAAAGCTACTTCACCCAACCAAAACTCATATTTGCTGAACTTGGCATACAATTATTTCTACCTTAAAGTCTGAAAAACCATCCTCAAATGATCCATATGCTCCTGTTCACTTTGGGAATAAATCAGAATATCATTAATGAACACAACAACAAAATGTAAGTACCTGGACTTTGTATGACCTTAGTGGTGTTTGGAATTTGGTTTCAGAAATATTTTGACTAAGGAACACCTTATGGGAACCTCCACAGGTCGTGTGGCTCACCATGGGCTGTGTGGAGGAGCCTTGAGGTTGCCCTTGGGCTTGTGTGTAAAGTGTTAGCCTTAACTTTGGAGTTCAAGAATAAAGTTCACACCATAGGCCCCACACGGTCCATGTGGAACTTTATAAGCATGTGGTGGCTTGTGTGATGTAGCATTAGCCTTGCAAACCACAATTTGGCTAAGGTACTTCACATTTAAACCTCATATAGTCTAGACAACCTTTTCTGGCCCGTATAGGCCTTCATATGGGCGTTGGTGTGAAAATTTTCTAAGTACAAAATCACAATCTTGAAACTTTGTCAGTGAAACTTTGCATAGGTATTGCACCACAGAAGGGTACACCGTCCGTGTGCTGTGGTACGGACCGTGAGACCTCCATACAAGACCTAGGCAAGATTTTGATCTCCATTTCACTAATGAAATTCTCGTAATTATGCCTACTCCTAAGTGCCTTTTGTGACTTTCTATGCTATCCTAAGACATTCAAATGAACTATACTCTTCTTCCCTCATTCAAATTCATTCAACACTTAGAATTTATTCAAGCTCTTTCTTAAGAAATCCTCTCAGGTGGACTAGTGAAGCCCTAGCTTGGGGATTAAGGAAAGCCTCTCTTGTTCATCAAATTCTTCTTATTACTTCTTGCGTAACTAAGGTATGTGGGATTGATTCGTGGTCCCTTTCAACCATGAAGACCAAAAATGCTTTTCACTTAAATTTCATGAAATTGAGCTTACTTAAAATATGGATTCATAAGATTATTGTTTATTTGATTCAATTGAGATATGAGCTATGTTGTATTGTTGATTTTAAAGTGGTTTAAGCTTTAATATGATGAATTACATTGAGGTTATGAAGATTTGAATGTCCATGTTCCCTTTTAAGTGTGATTTAAGCATGACTAATCTAAATTGTTATTTAAATTTTGAATTTACTTATGGATTTACTTGGATTTCATATTGTATTGTTGAGGTTTGAATCTCTATTTCCCATGATATTCTCTTATCATTCATGAAATATGTATACATGACCTATAGTTTTCATGAAGTTTATGATGTGGGCTAACTCCCAATTATGAATGATGTCTATGTTTTCAAAGAAAGTATGGGTATAAATAGAATGTGATCACGTAATGTCTATGATATAACTCTTTGAGAAATGGTGGGTGATTACACTACTATGATGAAGGAGCACCGAATGTTGTTGGAGGCATAGAGGTTATACCCAAGTGTCCTTACTCCTTTCTCATATTCATATGCTTAACGAAGCTCTTCCTATGCATGAAAATATGACATGAACTATGATTTGGCTTTTTCGCCCAAGTGTGCATGATTATGAAGTACGTTTAGCTTTAGGCCCAAGTATGCATGTAAATGATTTGAACGACTTATGCCTCTTTTACAAGCACGTATATGTATATGTATTCCTGTGCGATGATGACTTAACATTGATTGGATTAAAGGTAGGGAGGGCTATCCCCAAGGGTCCTTACTCCTTTCTCTTAAACTCTGTGCCTAACACAAGTTATGTTTATTCCCATTTGTGGATGATGAATGTTAATGGATCTACCTTTGGGAAGTAGGTCACCTCTTTATCTAATGTGGAGAAGACGACGGAGTTCCAAGTTATATCTGATGTGCTACCAAAATAAAACACTTTTGATGCTTAAAACTTGGAATTTTGTGTGTTATCAATGTGATGTTAGTTGGTTTTGTGTGTTTTTATCTTTATATTAGCAGGATTATAGGTTGGCATTGATTTGGGGAAAAAGTGCAGAAGTTGCTAAGTTTTGTTGGTTGTACAAGACCCTTTACGGGAGATCATTCTACGGGCCTTAGGGTGGTGTCATGAACAATTTCAGTGAGAGGTTGTGTTCTAAAGTTTACTCTACGAACATGTAGACGAGTCGTAGAAGATTTTATGAGTCGTAGAAGATGGCTCGTGCTTTGAGGATCAGAGATTGGGACACGAAACCCCCTTTATGGGTCATAAACCACTTTACAAGTTGTAGAGGGGTGTCGTAGTGTTGAAGTCCGAATTTCCAGCAGCTGAGTACGAGACACCGATTATGCACCGTAGAATGCAATACGTCCCATAAACCTCTTTTGTATGGCGTGCCCACCAGTTCTCCTATTTTATTTCGGAATTGTATTTTACTTATTATAAATATATTTTTAGGATATTTTTTGTAAGTTTTTTGATAAGTTTTGATGAGGTTTCTTCTAGTACTCAGAAAACTCAGTAATTAGAGAGAGAAAATTATGAGATCATATTGGGGAGTCTTTGTGAACACTTATGTTTGAATTTCATCTTTAAGCTTATGATTCTTATTGATGTTGGATTCTCTTGTTCTTAATTCCATTGTATAAGTGTTCAATTATGTTTTCTCAATCCATAATTCTTGCATCTACTCAAAGCATGAGTAGCTAAATCCGCAACTAGGGTTGTGGGAACCATGACGAACTAACAAAGTAAAATCGGATAGTTCATAATTCTTGAAAGGTGTATATGCATGTATTAATTAACTCTCTCCGTTTTGCATGTTTTTTTATAGTGGCGAACATTAGAACTCTCCTAGTATCACTGACTGGACCAAGGTAATAATAAATAGAAAACAAGATTAATTAGTAGGATTCGATTGATGTGTTCTCGTAATCAACCAAAATGGCCTAACGGGAGGTTTTACTAGGACTAATAGGTAAGGGTTAGTAATGCACACTATGGACATGGGCCAAGTTGCATAGTGAAATTTACCTCTCACCTTTGAACAAAGGGCTTGATGAACATAACTTACTATCCTGTATGCTACACACCAGAAAAGAATTGTTATCTAGTGATATTGAATTGGGGAATCATGGAGAACACAATACCCTAATTTCTCTCCATATTGACTTCTCTCTTGTATTAGTTAGTTTAATTATATTTATTATCGATTTTGCCCCCATAGAGTGAGTCAGACTTACCCGCCCTTACTCCTTATGCGCTATGTGTTATATGAATCTATGATAATTCCTATCCCTATGATATCCCCATAGCCTGGGTCATACTTTCCGTTCATTAGATCTATGTGTTTGCTAATTCATTATATGCTTTCAAGCCGATAATGTGTATATGGATACTACAAGGCTTATTTGGGGACTCTCGAGTTCCCTTTCGCAATGTCACTCTTAGACTTTAGGTCGGGTTGTGGCAAGCTTGGTATTAGATCACTAGATTTGTAAATTATCCTTGGAGTCCAACATGCCATGTCTAGTAGAGTCCTATTCATGGGTGTTAAGTGCACCATGCCTATAAGTGGGAGGCTATGATGGCATTCTAGGAATTATTTGACTTCTTTATGTCTTATGTCATGCTTTGGACCATGTATTAAGGTTTCCTAATCCTGATGATGTCCTTGGTATATTACAAAGATGCCTCCCAAAAGAGCTCCCCTACTAAGATTGGCTCCGATTAATGAGGACCAAGTTCCTCAAGGGCCTATGGAAGAGCCGTCACTAGTGGTGAATTCCATACTTCTATTTCTACGCTTTCCCAAATAGTGATTACCCAGGCTAGATAGGCCAATCTTCCTTCCTTTGATCCCACTCCAGCTGCAAAAGTGAGAGATTTTACCTGGATAAATCCTCCAGAGTTCTATGGCTCAAAGGCTGAAGAGGATGCTCAGAGTTCATTGATGAGCTCTCTAAAGTGTTGACTGTTATGGGAGTAACTTATGAGGATAAGGCTAAGTTAGCAACTTTTCAGTTTAAGGATGTGGCTCAAGTGTGGTACACTCAATGGTTAATGGAGAGGGTCTGTGGTAATGGAGTTAATTGGGAATAGTTCAAGTTTGCATTTCTGGATTTTTTTCCCTCTTGAACTTATGGAAGCTATGATGATAGAATTTGTCAACGTCAAACGAGGTGGTATGAGTGTGAGGGATTATGCCCTCAAGTTCAGAAAGCTCTCTAAGTATGCTCTTGTGAGTGTGGCTAACCCCCCGTGCAAGAATGCACAAGATTATTTTTGGGATCTCTGATTTGGTTGTGAAAGAATGTCATATAGATATGCTTATTCGGGATATGGAAATCTCCAGGATCATGACATATGCTGAAGAAAATGAAGGAAAAAAGCTCAAGGAGAAGAGGGCACATGATTCTAAGAGAGCCCGTTATGATGGAGGGTTCTCCAACTAAGGGTGGTGGTTGAGGCCGCTTTCAACAAGGCATGGGTTCTAATGCAAGGTTTTCCAATGCTAGGGTGTCTCCTTTGAAGGTATAAGTTAAAGGTAGACCATTGCCTCCACAATTTGACAAATGTTTGAAAATTCTCCCCAGGAAGTGTTTATATGGTTCGGGTGCTTGCTTTGGGTGTGGTGAGATGGGTCACACACTTCATGGTTGCTCAAAGAGACCAAAGAACCTTCAAATTCCTTAAGGTAATCAAGTCTAACCATGAGCTCCACAAGGTGGTGCCCCCAGAAATAACAGGTTCTATGCTTTGCATGCCCGACAAGAAGTAGATGAATCTCTGGATGTTGTGACTGATATGTTAAAAGTCTTTGATTTTGATTTTTATGCTTTGTTTGATCCTGGTGTAATTTTATCTTTTCAAACTCCTCTTCTGGTTATTAAGTTTTGTTTGAGCCCTGAAATCTTGAGGGAGCCCTTTTCATTCTATATTTCTGTAGGTGAATCTGTTGTTTCCCAAAGAGTCTATCGAGGTCGTCTTGTTTCTGTGTTTCATAAATTATTTCCATGTGACATTGGTGGAACTTAAGATGTATGATTTTGATGTTATTCTCGGAATGGATTGGTTGCATGCTTCATATGCCTTTGTAGATTGTAGAACTCAAAAGGTCAAGTTCCAATTTTCGGATGAGCCCATTCTTGAATGGAAGGGTAGTGAATCTGGTATTAAAGGTTGGTTTATTAACTACCTCAAGGTCCGAAAGATGATTTCTAAGGGGTGTATCTATTATATTGTAAGTGTCAAAGATGTGGAGACTGATTCACCTACACTTGAATTGTTTCCATTGGTGAATGAGTTTTTGGATGTGTTTCTCGAAGATTCGCCTGATTTCTTTGGCATAGATCTTCTCTTGGATACTCAACCTATCTCTATTCCTCCTCATTGTATGGCACCAGCTGAGTTGAAGAAATTGAAAGATCAATTGAAGGACTTGTTAAAAAAAGACTTCATTAGGACAAGTATATCGCCTTGGGGTCTCTTCGGATGTGCATTGATTATAGGAAATTGAATAGGGTATCCATCAAAAATAAATACCCGTTGCCTAGGATCGATGACTTTTTTTATCAACTTCAAGAAGCCACCTATTCCTCAAAGATATGACCTTCGTTCTGTTATCATCAATTGAAAGTTAGGGAGTGTGACATTCCCAAATGGATTTTTCGACTAGATATGGGAACTTTGAATTTGTGGTGATGTTATTTTATTTGACTAATGCTCTGGTTGTGTTTATAGGCCTTATTAATTGGGTATTCAAGCCATTCGTTGACATTTTTTTGGTTTTCTTCATCGGTGATATCCTTATTTATTCCTAAAGTGAACAGGAGCATATGGATCATCTGAGGTTGGTTTTTCAGACTTTAAGGGAGAGGCAATTATATTCTAAGTTTAGAAAATGTGAGTTTTGGTTGGGTTAGGTAGCTTTTCTTAGTCATGTGGTGTTTAGTGATGGTTTAAAGGTTGCTCCGAAGAAGACTAAGGTAGTGAAGAATTGGCCTAGACCATTGACTCCTTCATACATTCGAAGGTTTCTTAGGTTGGCTAGTTATTATATGAGATTTGTTTAAGGTTTCTCATCTATTGCATCTCTTTTGACCAAATCAACTCAAAATAAGGCAAAGTTTGTATGGTTAGATGAATGTGAGAAGAGTTTTCAGACTTTGAAGAATCACCTTACATTGACTCCTATTTTGACTCTACAAGATAGATTAGATGGGTTTGTGGTATATTGTGATGCTTCTCTTATTGCAATGAGTTGTGTGCTTATATAGAATGGTAAGGTGATAACTTATGCATCAAGGCAATTGAAGGTGCTTGAGTGTAATTACCTAACTCATTATCTTGAGCTAGCAGTTGTGGTGTTTGTATTGATGATTTGGAGACATTATTTTTATGGAGTTCATGTTGATATTTTCACTGATCATAAGAGTTTGCAATATGTGTTCAGCCAAAGGGATCTTAACTTGAGGCGAAAGAGGTGGTTGAATCTCCTTAAGGATTATGACATGAGTATTTAATATCATCCCGGCAGTGTTGTAGTCGATTCTCTTAGTAGACTATCTATCAAGAGTGTGGCTCATGTTGATGAAGGAAAGGAGTCAATGAAAGATGTTCACCGATTATCTAGGTTGGGCTTTAGATTGGCTGATTCTAATGATGGTGGTATCCATGTTTAGAGTGGGGATGAATCTTCTGCAGTTGTTAATGTCATGGCTAAGCAAGATTTAGACCTGTCATTGCTTGATTTAAAGAAGTTAGCTGCCATAAAGAAAATAGAGGTTTTCTCCCAAGGGGGAAATGGTGTGCTTCAGTATGAAGATCGATTGTGTGTGCCGGATGTTGATAGTCATACAAAGGTGATTATGAGTCAAACCCATAACTCTCATTATTCTATTCACTCGGGATCTACTAAAATGTATCGGGATTTGAAGGAAGTATATTGGTAGCATGGTATGAAGAAAGATACAGCCAAGTATGTATCTGAATGTCCTAACTGTCAATATGTGAAGGTAGAGCATCAAAGACCGGGTGGTTTGGCTCAAGATATTCAGATTCCTACTTGGAAGTGGGAATATGTTAACATGGATTTTATGGTCGGGTTGCCTCAGACTCGAAGGCAATTTGATTCAATTTGGGTTGTTGATTAAATGACTAAATTGGATCATTTCCTATTGTCGGTGCGAAGATTACGCAAGGTTGTATATCCAGGAGTTGGTAAGGTTACATGGTGTGATTAGGTCTATCATATCGGATCGTGGCATCCAATTTACTTCTCACTGTTGGGGATCTTTTCAAAGATGACTTGGCACTAAGGTGAAGTTAAGTACCCCTTTTCATCCTCAAATCGATGGATAAGACAAATGGAAAATTCTAACTCTGGAGGACATGTTGAGGGCTTGTGTGTCAGAGTTTAAGTGAAATTGCGATGATCATCTACCACTTATCGAGTTTGCTTATAGCAATAGCTTTTATGCTAGCATTGGTATGACTCTCCGATATGGCGGTTTGAGTTAGGAGAGATGGCCTTGATTGGCCTAGATTTGGTGTTGTAGGCCATGAACAAGGTGAAGTTGATTAGGGAGAAGTTGAAGATGACTCAAAGTCACCAAAAGTCTTATTCGGATGTTAGGAAGAGGGATCTTGAGTTTCATGTTGGAGATTGAGCGTATGTAAAGGTCTCACCCATGAAGGGTGTAATGCATTTTGCTAAGAAGGGAAAGTTAATTCCCTGGTATGTAGGTCCTTATGAGATTGTTCAGAAGATTGGGAATGTGGCTTTTAGATTGTATTTGCCTCCGGATTTGAGTTCTATTCACCTGGTTTTCCATGTTCCTATGTTGAAATTGATTGGTGATCCTAGAACCATTGTGCCTTTGGAAGGTGTTGAGGTTGAGGATAACTTGTCTTATGAGGAAGTCCCGATTGAGATTTTGGATAGGCAAGCGAAGCTGCTTCGCAAAAAGGACGTGGTTTTGGTTAAGGTGCTTTGGAGAAATCAACATATGGAGAGTGCTACATGGGAGGCAGAGTTGTACATCATGAAATGATATCCCTATCTTTTCCAATCTACTCAAGCCTAAGGTAGTAGGTTATTCTTATTCCAAGTGGTCCTAATTCTTTCACTCTTGTGTTTCTTGACATAATATGCATACATGTGCATAGAAAAATGATTTGAAGGTGTTTTGAATGATTTAAAAATATTTTGATATGAGTATTAATGACTTTATGATTTCAAGTGATGAATTATGCACAGTATCTTTGATGTGCTATCAAAATACAACACTTTTGATGCTCAAAACTTGGAATTTTGTGTGTTCTCAATGCGATGTTAGTAGGTTTGATGTGTTTTTTTGTATGTTTTGCAAGATTTTAGTGTTGACACTATTCTTTGGGCAAAGTGTGCAGAAGTTCTTGAAAGTGAAGGTCCACGAGACCCTTTATGAGCCGTAGATATTCTACGAGTCATAAAAGAAGTTTCATGTACAATTCTAGTAAAGGGGTGGATTTCTGAAGTTCAGTCTACAAACATGCAGACAAGCCGTAAAAGAGTTTACGAGGTGTATACTTGGTGTCGTGCCCTAATGATCAGAAGATGGGGACTTGCTGAAAGTCCATCAGACAAAACCCCTTACAGGCCATAGAATCTTATACAGGTCGTAGAGGGGTATCGTAGAAAACAGTTCCAAAATTGAAACAACAGTCCACGAAACCTCGATCACAAGCCGTAAAGTATTATACGACCTATAGAGTCCATCGTAGAGCCTGCCGATCCAGTTATCCTATTTCGTTTTGGTTTGGTACTTTAAATAGTATAAATAGGCTTTTAAGTTATTTTACAAAAGGGAACTGGAGAGACACAATAGAGAAATGTGGTAAAGATTGAGAAACACTTGTAAAACGTTATTTCATCTAACGATTCTAATCTTGTGATTCTCGTTGAAGAGTTTGAATTTCTTGTGCTTGATTCTCTTGGGTAAGTGCTCAATTATGTTATTCAAATTTATATGTCTTGTAGTTACACTGATCATTAGTAGCTAAATCCATAACTAGGGTTGTGGGAACCATGAATAACTAACAAGGTAAAATCAGATAATTCATAATTCTTGAAACGTTTGCATGCATGTATTAATTAATTCTCTTCGTATTCAATGCTTTCAAATGGTGGCCAACATTAGAACCTGCCTAGTGTTACTGACTGGACCAACATAGTAATGAATAGGAAAAGAGATTAATTAATAAGATTTGATCGACATTCTCATCTAATCAACCGAAGTAGGCTAAGGGGAGGTTATACTGGGACAATAGGTAAGTGTTATAATGTCACGTTACGGGGATGGACCGAATAGTGTAGTGAAATTCGCCTCTCGCCTGAGCCAAAGGGTTTGATCAACTTAGCTTAATGTTCTGCATGCTACACATGGGAAAAGAATTCAATTATCTGGTAATACTGAGTTAGGGAATCATAGGCAACACAATACCCTAGTTCCTCTTCATATAGATTTAACACTTCTTTCAGCGTAGCATAACTTTTTATAGTTATTATAACCCCACCCCCTTTGGGGAGATAAGTTGGTTAATCGACCCGTATTGCAATTGAATTCTTTTAAGTCTACCATATTCCTTGTGGATTCGACCCTAACCTTGGTCAGGTTATATATCTTGACAACAATCACTTTAGCCTAAAAAAAGAGGTGTAGCTTGGGCGACATCAATCTTGTATTTGGATGTTTCATGTTCAACTCAAGGCTTGTTCCAGCACATTCGAGGAAGAATGTTCCCAAGGGGGATATGATGTAAGGATCCGGACATTGTATGACCTTAATAGTGCTTGGAATGTGGTTTTGGAAAGTTTTTGACCAAAGTGACACATTATGGTAACCTCCAGGGTCGTGTAGCTCATCACTTGTGTGTAGAGTGTTGGCCTTAAATTTGGAGTTTGAGACTAAGGTTTGCAACACATAGACCCCACATAGTCCGTGTGGCTCTTTATGGCCCATGTGGTGGCTTGTGTAATTTAGCCTTGGCCTTGAAAACCATATTTTGGCTGAGGCACTTCACACATGAACATCATATGGTCTATATAACCTTTCACGACTTGTATGAGGCTCCGTATGGGCGTTGGTGTGAAAATTTTCTAAGTATAGGATTACTATCTCAGAACTTCATCAATGAAATTTTGCCTAATTATTGCACCACAGATGGGCACACGACTCGTGTGACTTGGTATGGACCAGGAGACCTCCATACAGGACCCTAGGAACGATTTTGATCTCCGTTTCATTAATGGCGTTCTCATAATTATGGCTAATCCTAAGATTCTTTTATGTCTTTCTATGCTATAATAAGACATTCAAATGACCTATATTCTTCTTCCCTCATTCAAATTCATTCAACACTTTAAATTTATTCAAGCTCTCTCTTAAGAACTCTTCTCAAGTGGACTAGTGAAGACCTAGATTGGGGATTAAGGAAAGACTCTCTTCTTCATCAAATTCTTCTTGTTTCTTCTTGGGTAACCAAGGTATGTGGGATTAATTTATGGTCCCTTGAAACCATGAAGACCCCAAACTCTTTTCACTAGATTTTCATGAAATTAAGCTTACTTAAAATATGGATCCTTAATATTATTGTTTATTTGATTCAACTGAGATATGGGCTATGTTTTATTGTTGATTTTAAAGTGGTTAAATCCCTAATATGATGAATTACATTGAGGTTATTAAGATTTGAATGTGCATGTCCCATTTTAAGTGTGATTTAAGCATGGGTAATCTAAATTATTATTTAAATACGAATTTACTTGAATTTGATACTGTATTGTTGAATTAAATTTGAATTTTTGTTTCCCATTCTATTCTCTTATCATTCATGGCATATGCATACATGACCTATAGTTTTCATGAAGTTTATGATGTAGGATAAGTCCTAATTATGATGTTGCCTATGTTTCAAGGAAACTATTTGTATGACAAGAATGTGATGATATAATATCTATGATGTGGCTCTTTGAGAAAGTATAGGGTGTTTACACCACTATGATAAAGGAGCACCGAATGAGGTTGGAGGTACATAGGGCTATCCCCAAGGGTCCTTACTCCTTTCTCATATCTATGTACTTAACAAAGCTATTTCTATGCATGAAAGTATGACATGAATTATGATTTTAATTTTTAGCCCAAGTATGCATGATTATGAAGTATGTTTGGCCTTTAGGCCTAAGTATGCATGTAAATCATTTGAAAGACTTATGCCTATTTTACAAGCACACATATGTATATGAATTCCCATGAGATGATAACTTAGCACTGATGTGGTTGGGTAGGCAGGGCTATCCCCAAGGGTCCTTACTCTTTTCTCTTGAACTATGTGCCTAACATAGGTTATGTTTATGCCTCTTCGTGAATGATGAATGTTAATGGATCTACCTTTGGCAAGTAGGTCACCTATTTATCCGTTGCGGGTAAGATGGCGAAGTTTCAAGTTATAGCTCGCTTGGTCTTATGTCGGTTAAGGTCCCATCCCCATTATATACAAAGTATATTGGTAATCATGCATCATGCATTTCATGGCATATTGATGCATTATTCTTCTTGTTATATGATTCCTTCTATATTTGTGCTCTTGTCATCTAACATTAAATGCAGGTTTACTAAGTTCATGTGCATTGCATGCCCGCATACTTAGTATATTCAAATGTACTAATGCATACTTTTGCCTACATGATCTAACCATGTAGGGATTCATAGACTACATTCATCTAAAGCTTGACGATTAGTCGGATTTGAGAAAGTTGTTATGGTGAGTCCTATTTTCCAACGACAAGCCACCATCCAACTACCTTATGTTTCTTCCATTTATGTTAATCTACTTTGAGAGTGAGCCTCAGACATGTCTTTGGCCCGTCCTATCTTATGACTAGAGGGAATGTTGGACATCTTGCAGTCTATTGTAAAAATTTATGCTATGTGTTGTTATTTGAAGATTATGGTTATGGCTATATATTGGATATGGTTATTATGATTCTGTTATGATATGATATGTATATATGTTATGATATGAAAATGTGGAAGATCTTAAGTTCCGTTTTGCCCCCATAGAGTGAGTCATACTTACCCGCAACTTAGTCCTTATATGCTATGTGTTATGTGAATCTATGCAAATCCCTATCCCTAAGATATCCCATCCCTATGTGTTAGCTATTTCATTGTATACTCCTGAATCAATGATGTGAATGTGGATATTACGAGGCTTGTTTGGGGACTCTCGGGTTCCATTCGCCACGTGACTCCTAGATCCTAGGACTGGGGTATGACATAAAGCTATCAAGAAATGGATTGAACACCCGATCCATAAACACAATCGGAGCTTTAGTCAAACCAGACGACATTACCACAAATTCTAAATTCCCATATCTAGTTCAAAAGGGAATTTTGGGAATATCACACTCTCTGACCCTTGGTTGATGATAACCGGAACAAAGGTCAATCTTTGAGAAATGGGTACCTCCTTGAAGTTGATAGAATAGGTCATCGATCCTTGGCAACAAATATTTATTATTGATAATTACCTTATTCAACTACATATAATCAATGTACATCCGAAGAGATCCATCTTTCTTTCTCATAAATAACACTAGAGCACCCCATGGTGATTATACTTGGCCTAACAAAGCCTTTCTCCAATAAGTCTTTCAATTGGTCCTTCAATTCCGCTAGAGTCGTACGATAAGAAGGAATGGAATTAGGTTGAGTATCCTGGAGGAGATCTATGCAAAAGTCTACTTCCCTTTCAGGAGGAATACCAGGAAAGTCCTCGGGGATAACATCCAGAGACTCATCAACCACCGGAACTGATTCAAGAGTAGGTGACTCAGACTCCACATCTCTAATCTTCATAATATGATAGATGCACCCCTTAAAAATCATCTTTCGGGCATTGAGATAAGAGATAAAGTGACCCTTAATAGCAAAATCACTACCCTTCCACTCAAGAATTGGCTCATTTAGAAATAAGAATTTGACTTTCTGGGTTCTACAATCTATAGAGGCATATGAAGAATGCAATCAATCCATCCTAATAATTATATCAAAATCAAACATTTCAAGTTTCACAAGATCATATGGAAGGACTTTATGCAAAACAGTGACAGGACAACCATGATAGACTCTTTGGGCTACAATAGAGTAACCCACAGGAGTATGGACTGAAAAGGGCTCCCTTAAAATTTCAGGACTCAATCCAAACTTGACAGCCAAAAGAGGATACACAAAAGATAAATTTGCATCCAGGTCAAGCAAAGCATAAACATCAAAATCAAAGACTTTAACATACCAGTCACTACATCCGGAGTCTCTTCCACTTCTTTTTGAGCATGCAAAGCGTAAAACCTGTTCTTTCTTGGGGCACCTCCATGAGGAACCCTTGGTTGGACTTGATCACCCTGAGTCATTTGACCCTTCTTGAGGAGGTAATGGTCCACCTCTCACCTGTGCCTTTGGAGGAGGCACCCTACCATTGATAATCCTTGAGCTAGAACCTTGGCCGGGTTGGAAGCGACTATATCTACTTCTGCTCCTAGAGTTAGAGAACCCACCATCATAACGGGCCTTCTTTCAATCATTCAACCTCTTCTCCTTGAGCTTCTCCCCTTCAATCTCTTCAGCATAAGTCATACCTTGATATGTCCATGTCCGAATTATTATAGCTATACAACATTCTCTCAAACAGAATAAGAGATCCTACAAATAAACTTGTGCATTCTTGCACGGGGGTCAGCCACTAGCATAGGAACATACTTTGAGAGCTTTGTGAATTTGAGGGCATATTCCCTCACATTCCTACCACCCTTCATGAAGTTAAATTCTGTCATATTGGCCTCCCTAAGCTCAAGCGGAAACAAACGGTCCAAAAAGAAAATATTGAACTCTTCCCTACTAATCCCATCATCACTAATCCTCTCCATCAATCATTGGGTGTACCACACTTGAGCTACATCCCTCAACTTATAGGCAGCTAGTTTAGATTTCTTTTTTTATGTCACCCCATGATAGTCAACACTTTAGAGAGTTCATCAATGAAGTGTTGAGCATCCTCATCATCGTTTGACCCATAAAACTTTGGAGGATTCATCACGGTAAAATATCTCACTCTAATAGCCGGAGTTGGACCTTGAGGAGGAGGATTATCCTGCCTACCCTAGCTTGTCACCACTTGAGCAAGCATGGCAAAGGAAGTCTGGAATTCATCTTGAGTAACCGACTCTCTCATACGCTCTTAAGGGACTTAGTCCTCATTAACTGGGGCCTTCTTTGGAAGAGGGGCTCTTTGTGGAGGCCTGTAAGGCATCAAAGACATTGTCAAAATTAGAGAGTCTTAAAACATGGTCCAAGAACGACATAAGACATGAAGAAGTGAGACAATTCCTAAAATATCATCATAGCCTCCCACTCATAGGTATGGTGCTCTTCACACCAATGAATAGGACTCTATTTGATGTGGCATGTTCGACTATGAGGATTATTTATAAACCTAGTTCTCTGATACCAAGCTTGTCATGACTCGGACCTAGGGCCAAGGAGTGACATAGTGAATAAGAACTCGAGAGTCTCTAATCAAGCCTCATAGCATCCACATACGCAACATCGGTTCGAAAGCGCATATTAAGATTATGTACACATAGTTCTAAGGGATGGAAAAGTATGACTCACGCTATGAGAATGTCATAGGGATAGGGATTTGAATGGATTCACGTAGCACATAGCACATAGAAACTAAGGGCGGTAACTATGACTCACATTATGGGGATAGAAAGAGACATAGCACTTTCCACATTTCTACATCTCATCATGAGCAAATCATCAATATCAACAGATAGTCATAATCATAATTTCCATAGCAAATAACATAACACATAACCATGCCTGTACATTGAGTTTACATGATGTCTAACAATGGCTCTAAGTCATAGAATAGGTCGGAGGCCAAGAAATGTCCCTGGCTCACCCTCAAAGTTAAAACATAAGTGGAAGTAATATAATAGGTAGATGAAAGGTGGGTTGTCCTTGGATGATAATACTCACTATAAGAAACTCTCGCAATCCAAGCTAACCATCGAGGGGTGGATGAAGATAATCTTTGATCGTTACATGATTAGATCATATAGGCAAAAAGTATGTGTTAGTATATCTGAATGTACCAAGTATGCTGGCATGTGATGCATATGAACTGATAAAACTTGCATTACATGTTAGATGATGAGGGAACATATATAGAAAGAAGTATCAACACAAGGAAGTATAGTATATCAAGATGCCATGAAATCCATGATGTATGAAATACCATTATACTTCAACATAACAAGGATGTGACCTTAATCCACATCTCAAATCTATGCGAGTTATTACTTGAATTTTCCCGATGAAAGCCTCCCATCGGATGAGAATAGACTACTTTCCAAAGGTACTCTACACCACACCTTATGACTCAGTCATTTCGGTGTGATGGCCACCTTCCTTAACACTCGATCATTTCATAAGGATTTCTATATTCATATCATAAACATCCCTTAAAGGGGCATAAACATATACCTATGCAGGCCCATAATTATGGGACTTGGGTACTGGACCATTGGAGATAACCCCCTCCACACAAGTCTTCGTAGTGCTAAGTCATTATCTCACGAGAATACATATACATATGCGTGCTTTTAAAAGAGGCATAAGTCATTTCAAATCATTTCAATGTATACTTAGGCTTAAAAGACAACATTTTTCTTAATTATGCATACTTGGGCTAAAAGCCCAAATCAAACATCATATCATACTTCCATGCATAAGAATAACTCATTCAAACTTATACATATTGGTGTAAACACCGAAAGTTTCTCAAAAAGCCATATCATAGACATTTTGTGATCACAATCTTGCCATAATCATACTTACATCAAAATTATATCCAACAACATAATTGGGTTCTAACCCAAATTATAATCTTCATAAAAACTAATGCTCATGCATGCATATGTCGTGAATGATGAAAGAATAACATGGGAAATAGAGATTTATACTTAAATCAACAATATAATATGAAATCCAAGTAAATCCATGAAGAATGCATATTTAAATTGTATTTGTGATTACCCATGCCTAAATTAACATTTAAAAGGGACATGCATATTCAAACCTTCATAATACCAGGGCTATTCAAAATATTAGGGCTTAAATCACTCTTAAAACATCAATTAAATATAGCCGATATCTCAATTAAATCAAATTAAGATTAATTTAAAAGACTCATATTCAAAGTAATGTGAGTAAAAAGAGCTTGAGGCCTTCATGGTTAAAAGAGACCATAAATCAATCCCACATACCTTAGACAATTAAGAAGAAACAAGAAGAAATTGATTAGAGCAGAAGACCCTTCCTTGAGTTCCAAGCTAAATCTCCAATGGCATACTTGAGAGGAGTTCATTAGAAGAGAGAATTTATATATTCTAAGTTTATTGAATAAATTTGAACAAGGATAGAGAACTATAGGTCTTTTCTAGGGTTTTGGATAGGTTAAAAGGTCATAAATGTCCTTTAAGAATCACAAAAAATTATGAGAAAGCCATTTATGAAATGAGCTTCAACAAGTGTCTAGGGGTCCCTTGAAAGAGCTTCACAGCTTGTGAAGAGGACTACGGACTATGCAGTTGTCCATGATAAGGATCTTAACCAATTTTTAAACAAGGTTGATTCCACTAAAGGCATAAGGTCCGTGCAAAGGCATACGATCCATGCAAGTGCCCATGCAAGTGATGCAAGTCTCGAGATGGTAATTTTATACTTAGACCACATTTTTGGATGAGATCTTCAGGAAACACCTTACCATGGATTGTGGTGAGTTCCATGACCCCATCATGGCTCATGGTGAATTACACTACCATTACAAGGGCCATGTGGTGACTGCCTTAGTGAATTTCTTGGCTACAAGGCTGGGACATCTTTCAAGGGTCCCTTCCACGGCTAGTGGTGAGGACCACGGCCAGTAGTGAGGACCACAACTCATGGAAGGTTCCTTAGAGGACCACCAAGCCTCAAATTCTTTCTTAAGCCATACAAAAGCATTACCTATGCGTTACACACCTCCAAAAACTTGATTTGAGAATCAATAAATACTCATGAAAACTCTCTTGTCCTTACAACAATATCCAACCTATGAACCAGGGAAACTTTTGATAGCCACCTTCAACTTAGGATTTTTGCCTCAGTTAATGTGTGCAATATTCAAGGAAGGACCTGAGCCAAATTCAGGATTTAACGTTCAACAAGGCAAAATTACTTAGATGTTTACAAAGAAAGGATATGTGTAAAGCTTAAACATTAGGATCAAGGGATACTTCAAACATTTGGTTGGTTATTTAGGCTAAGTGGACTAATATGAACATGAACAACGACCTAAGGTCCTTTCCTAACCAACCAACCTACAGTCTTAGTTAGATTAACTGGTCAAGTTCTGAATTGAAACAGAGTACAAGAATTAATCAATGAAGCTCACACACACTTGGCACTGACTACACTATCAACTTAGACTCTCATATCATGTTTTTCAACAACATTAAATCTCACTTATCAGAACTAGCACTGTCAATCATTGATTTCACATGGTTGTTATCAAAACTACCTAACACAAAATATTGATGGGTGCCAATTTTTGACAAAACTAACAAATGTCAGACTTTGGTACAATATGTTACTAATACTAGTTACACATCGTAAATATGCCAGTTCATTTGAAATAAATGCCTTTAGGGAAAGAACCAGGCAAGAAAACCCTTTGGACTCAAAATTCAAGATAGTTATAGGCCATGGTTACTCAGACTTCACCGAGGTTTATAACTACGCACACTCCATCAGAAAGAGTTTGCATTGTCCTTAATGCAACAAAATATAACTAAATCAAAGCATAGGGGTCAAAAAGAACATACTTGGGCGCCTAAGCTCTAATATCAGGCTGTGTATCACAACCCTTAACCTGCCTAGTGGTCTCTTCAATAGCGGTAGTATGATCGATGGCTCCAACACCCCTCTTCCTCTCTAGCTCACATGCCTGCCGGGCCTCCTCATCTACTATGGAGCGAAGTCTTGCAACTTCAAAATTCTCCATCTCTATCAACTCTGCCTCTTAGCTCGCAGCCTCTTGACCATCACTTTGTAGGCGAGGCCTCTTCCCAAGGGTGCGGAGTGGTGTCTTCTCGAGAGAAAATAAATTAATAATCGCCTCACTGGTGTCAAACGGAAGAAGCACAAGCGATGCTGGTCCTTCTAACCTCGTCTCAGAATAGAGTTGCTAGATCTTCTTCTGAATGGCTGTCAGGTCAGAAGGCTTGGGCTGAACTGAGGCTCTGCTCCACTCACCTCTCAAATGCAGCTACGCACTGGTGTAAACCTCTCTGTAAGTGTAGCCGCAAAGTGTGATTCCACTTGAGCCTCAGCCTCTAAAATTTTTTGGCAAACCCAAGGCCTCATCTATTTTAGAAGCTAAGTCAACTAGGATTCAGTGCATGCCTCTCTGTGCCAAAGCCTAAATAGATGTCCCTAACACATATATTATGCCAGTAGGTGAAGGTTGTGTGGGACGACCTATGGTGTATGAGTAGTAGTAGTAGTAGTGGCCCCCTCTCTATCAGCCTCAGTATATGGGGGCCTCTCTGTGGTGGGAGCAGCAGTAGTAGAAGATGACAGAGGCTTAGACATTGGTGTTGTAGCAAACATCTGTAGCATGTGGACCGGAGGGTACGGTGCTCGCCGAAGGGCCATCGGATTCTCATCAATATTTATCAGGCTGGCTTCCAGCGTCATTTGAACCTCTCTCATGGTGTCTAGATGGTGAAGAATCTCCACCCCCACCACTACACATAGATGATATATCAAGCACAAGAAGAGGATGGAGGTGGACCTTTTCAAGGCCGCCTTATGTATGTGATTTGCTATCAAGTAGGCCCAATCAATGTCACAGCTGGTTAAGATATTGACAACCAATACTGGATGATCTAGTGTCAAAGTCTTATATGTATGTATCGACTGGATCAGCGATCTAACTACAACCCACTAAAATTTATTGGTGAAGTTGAGGGATATGGCCATGCTCTGCAAAGTGATCGATGACCCATCTAATCAGTGCAGCCTTTTGGCCGGATCTCTTATTAATACTTTATCCCTGGTCTGTCCCAATTTGTGGTCTTAGTTATTATCTTGGGGGCTGATAATTAGGAAAAAAATTAAAACATCTGACGGTGGCCTCAGATAAATCGATCAAAACTCCTCTCACCATCATACATGTTATACAGGGCTGAGAAAGATATCTCTTCTCCTTAGGAGTCGACTCCAGATGAAGATGCCAATCACTGCAAGTTGTAATGAGCTATGGTATCCCAGGGTTCGGGGACACTATAAATCGAGAGGTGATGATCCATGGCTCCTCAAATATAGTGCGAGCCTATGGCCTCGCTCATCATGTTGAAGGTTGTACCTGTAGATCTGTTGCATGTCCCATACATATCACCGGCTAGTTAATTCATATTGGGGTGAAGATGGCGTTAAGGGTTCTAAAGTAGACTCAAACTCGAACTCCTCTCTAGATTCAGACTTGGATCCCTCTTTGGAGGAAGTCATCTGGATAAAGTTGTTATCTCTATCACCTTCCTCGTCAGACTGGGAAGGGCAAACCACTATGTCCTGAGTCTCGAGCAACACTATCTGCCTAGAAATGGTGTGTGTGTGTGGTCACTCCATGCCCACATCTTGCTGGACACCGAGTTCTCATTAGACCTACTAGCCTTAGAAGTAATGGGGGTGTCTGAGTACTCATCTCGCAATTGACGTTGCATGGCTCGAATCTCACTTTTTCTGGGTTTGGGAGCTATCGCACTTGAAATTCAAATAAACACACTAACTAACACAAAAAGTATAAGCAAGAAAAGCAAAACGTTACCACAAAATGGCAGAAAAACCTACGAAGGCTCATCTACGAGCCATAGGGAAAACTATGGGCTGTAGAAAGCCTTCGTAGGTGGTAGGGTACAATAATATAGGTTACTAGAAATGCACTTAGAGACCAAGTACAACTCATAGAACAAACTACGAGTTGTAGACTGAGTTATATGTGTAATTCCAGAATCAACATCTGTAGGCATGGAACCTATAAAACTAAGTTACGAGCCATAGTCTAAACTACGGTCCGTAAATGGTTTCATCTGATGGAATCGCAGAAACTCCCAAGTTGTTGGACTTACTCACCAAGGGAAACTACGGTCTATGGATTAATCAACGGGTCGTATAACTCGTGCTATAAAAACATAGAAACTTAGATTTTCTAAGTCCATCAAATGTGTTCAATAACCCAATATACGAGTATCAACAAGGCATGTCAATCATCATCGACATCGAAGCAACAATTTGATGCACTTAATACACTCCCACCAAGGTACCCAACACCCACATGTTTGAATTATAAAACTACCCCATCAAATATAAATTTTCACATTCAAATAACATTCCGACCACCATTGGACAATTACTATGCATGTTATCATTCAAAACACGTGAAGTCACATGCCATTTTTCAAACAAATAGTCAAATTTTAATCCGGTGACAAGTGATTATATGATTTTAAACGAGGGCATACAAACAATTAGTTTCACTTCCAGCATATGCACGGTTCAATTTCAAGGGCTATTATGCTATTAGTTTCAAGCATGGCTTAGGTCTCATGCATGGGAAACACCAATTAATAGCACCTAAACCTCGAAATACTATACCCAACAATAATTCAACCTATTGATACAATTTCTGGTAACTTATATAAATTAAAGTGAAGAACATACCAAAAGTTGATCAAACAACCAAGAAATCGCAAGAGATAGCCGAGAGCAATGGAACCCTAGGTGATAAGAGACTAGGTGGAAGTTGGCTTGATAATATGAAAGTGGTTGGATGGTGGTCGGATGCTTTGGGAAGAAGGAAGGGTTTGGGTATTTTGGGAAATTTTGGCAAGAATAAGGGGTGAATTATTTTACCCCTCTTTAAAAACATTGATTGAGTCAGGTGAAAATTGGGTACAGGTACCAAGAAACCTTAACTATGGGTCGTAGGAGATTCTGTGACCCATCGGTATGGTTTCGTAGAAGACCTAAACTATGGTTTGGGAGATTGGCATCACAGATCCATATATGAGTCGTACAAAGACATACGACTTGTAGATTGGGTCATAGAAGCCCCCAACACTTAGCAAGTTTTAGGAATCTTACCTGGGGTCCATGAGCCCCATTCACGACTTATAGTTTTATCTACGTGCCATAAAGTTAGCTCGTAGGCTGGAGTGCACAAAACTTTTCTTACTAGAAGTGTTCTACGAGTTAGTGTACGAGTCATGGTGTGAACCACGACTCATAAAACTGGTTGCAGAATCAACTTCACTCTCTTTTCAACACTAGTTTGCTGACTTAGCCTTGTTCCTGCATATCCTTTATAGAACAAACTGTTACCCTATATGCCATCAGTCCAAAATTATAATTGAAAACAAGTATATTAAACTACTTACAAGTCCAAGCAACAAAAAATAAAAGAAAAAACACAAACGTTACGTTAGATATCTTGGGTTGCCTCTCAAGTAGTGCTTGATTTATTGTCGCGGCATGACTTGGACAACTTGGTTACTCAAACTTCACCAAGTGTCCAAATTCTATCTTCAAATCATTGGCCTCTTCATAGATGAAAAGATATTGAAGACAACTTCTTCATTATTTAGTTGAAACTTGAGTTGGCATGATTCCATATCCACCAGTGCTCACCCAGTGGCTAGGAAGGGCCTTCCCAAGATGATTGGGACTTTGAAGTCAACTTCGCAATCTAGGATCACAATATCTATGAGGAATATGAATTTTCCACTTCAACGAAAACTTCATACAATATCCCCACAGGCTTTTTCACTGTCTTGTCAGCCATCAACAACAACGTATTTATTAGAGTAGTGGCTCCCATGCCTAACTTCTTGAATACTGCAAGAGGTATTAATTGATGTTGGAACCTAAACCATATAATGCCTTTGTAAATTCAACATCTCAAATGGTGTAGGGTATGGTAAGTGCTCCGGGATCTTCTCTCTTCTGTACTAAGGACCTTGTTTCTATCGCACTGCAATGCTGAAGATCTTGAGAGAACTCTTGGCTCACAATCCTCTTTTTCATCACCAAGTCCTCCATGAGCTTTGAATACCTGGGCATATTTTCAAATTCCTCAGTGAGAGTGATGTTGATGTAGAGTTGCTTCAGTATGGAGATGAAGTGCTAGAATTTACCTTCATCCTCCTTCTTTTTGAGTCTCTAAGGGAAAGGAGGGGGAGGTCTAGGTATGGGTTTTAAATTTTGTGGCGTCACTACTACATCAATCACCCCATCCTTGGCGCTAGCATCTCCAGTCTCTATATCCTTACGCTCAACCATCTCCTTATGAACTTCATCATCATCAACTAGCATCAGGGGATCAATGTTCTACTTTCCACCACGTGTCATCACTACCATAGACTGCCCCTCATTCTTTGAATTCTGCACTGTATCGTTGGGGAATGTACCTTTCTGACGCTGGTTCAACTGAGTTAACATCTGACCAAAATGCTACTCTAGATGCTTGATAGCAATAGAGTCACGATTATATGGTGGTACATATGGAACATTTCTATAACCACCTTTGTGTCCCCAATCAACATCTTTTCCTTGGCCCCTATTCCTATCATAAAAACCTCCTGAGTTTTTGTCTTTGAAAGCGCCATCTTTGTTAAAGTTTTGACCTTGGTTTTCTTGACCTTGGCACTAATAGTCTTGATTGGAGCCTTGGGCATTGGTCTACAAACCCCCATTTAACCAGTGACTAAGCAATTGTCCTCTTCATAGTAAGGCTCTTCGTACATAGGTTCTCGTGGAGGCTAATGACTTACTACATTCACATGTTCCTAGCTTTGCTTCATAAACAACTTCACATGATTATTGATCTGAGCAAGCTCTTGCGTTATCTCCTCATTTATTTTTGCCTGCTCACAAATAGTACTAATTGAGAAAGAGCTCTTAGTTTGTTAACTTGTCTCTTATACCTTATGCACGGTTCATCTTTACTACTCTCTCCAACTGCTTCGCTATAATCGGGAATGGGCAACCTAATAATAAGCCTCTCATAATAGTGTAAGCAATAGCTTGGCTATTTTCATTGAGGGCTTAATAGAAGATTTCAACCAAGGCATCATCAACGATCTTATGGTCAAGAAACTCCTTAGGCACTTTTTAAACCTCTCCCATGTGGTGTTGATCGAATCACCAAGCAACTGCTCAAAGTTGTTGTTTGATCCTTTAACTTCAGCTTACATGACCTAGGAAAAAACCTCTCCAAAAATGCCTTCTGCGTTTCTGCCCAGCTAGTGATTAAACTCTATGGGAGCTTAAATAACCATAGTGTTGCTCTGCCTGTTAAAGACAATGGGAAGATATGGAGCCCAACAGCATCCATGGACAGATTCTGACTTCCCATCATACTCTAGCTAACGAAGACAATATTTTGTAGATGGTTATATGGATCCTCTGATGGTAAGCCCGCGTACAACCCTGTGTTTTGCAGCATTTGGAGTAACCTACTCAAAATAACAAATTTTGTGTCATCCAATAATAGAGGTAACACAATAACTCTTGTGACATCCATCGCCATAGGATCAAACCTCTATAGATTCCATGTGTTAGTCACGGCTTGAAGATACTGTGGTGGTGGATTAGCATCCTCAAGTGGTGGTGGGTTATTATTATCATTATTTTGATTCAGTGTTGCATTCACGGCATCATTTGTAGCATTTCTCACATTATTCTAGGCCATTCCTCTCAATGTCTTATGGATCTCAAGGTAAAATAGAGTCAAGGGTTTGCCTCAGTTATGAGTGTGGTGCATACACTACACCTATGTCTGAAACAAAACATAAACAACAATAAAAAAAGTAAAATGAAGGAAATAAGGATTAATTCCTAAATTACTCAAATTAAACCAGTCTAAAAGTCATATTCCTTGGCAACGACAACAAAATTTTAATGTCACCAGAACTACACCTCCTTTTTGAGGGTATAAGTGGTCGTTGTCAAATTATATAACCTAACCAAGATTAAGGTCGAACCCATAAGGAATATGATCTAGCCTTGGAGTGATTGCATGTAAGTTCAATGAATAAACCTACTTATCTCCCAAAAATGGGGGGTTTGTAATTGCAGAAAATAAACCTAAACTAAAAGCAAATGTTATGAAATCAGTGAGAGAAGTAACTAGGGTATTGTGTTCCCCATGAATTCCTAGCTTAGTATCATTAGATAATCGTAATCTTTTCTTGTATGTAGCATACAGAACGGTAAGTTAAGTTTACTAACCCTTTGATCTAGGCGAGAGGTAAATTGCACTACGTGATTTGATCTATCCCCGCAATGAGACATCGCTAACCCTTACCTTTTGTTCTAGTTCAACCTCCCCTTGATCCAATTTGGCTAATTAGATGAGAGGGATCACATCTCGAATCCTATTAATTAATCTATTTTTCCTATTCATTACTACATCAATCCAGTCAATAAGAATTAAGCGGGTTCTAATATTGGCCACCATTAAAAACCATCCATAACGAAGAGAATTAATTAATACATGCATGCACACCTTCAAAGTATTACGAATTATTCAGTGTTACCTTGTTAGTTTTTCATGGTTCTTATAACCCTAGTTGGAATTTAGCTATGCATAATCATTGTAGATGAAAGAATCATATCATAGAGTAGTATAATTGAGCACTTACAATGATGAAATTAAGAACAACAAATCCAAAGTTCTCCAGAAGAAATCCCAATGTAATGTTTTCATTGTAAAAACCACAAAAATATAAAGTCACAAAAGTGTTTCCCAGTACTCTCATGCGTCTTTTTGTCTAAAAGACCTAAAAACCTATTTATAATAATTAAAATACAAATCCAAAAAGGAATAGGAGAATTGAATTCGGCAGCTTCTACGGACTAGGTGATAGGTCGTATAAAGATCCACGGCCCATACTTGGGCTTCGTACTATGCGTTTTCCAAAAACTGGATCCCCATCCATGAGACCTTCTTATGGGATATCTTTAGACTTATGGCCCGTAGAGGGTTTCGTCTGATAGCTCTTCAGAGACTCTTCAAACTGTGATCCTTCAGGCATGAAACCAACCCATGAAACATGAAAAATTTTATGTCTTGTCTAACAGTTTGCGGATGCAATATCTAAAACTAGGCCCTTCATTGGATCTCACTCACAAAACCTCCCTATGGTTTGTGGAATAATCCACAACCCGTAGAGTATCTCTTAAGTCCTCAAAAATTTAACTTCTATAGAACTTTGCCCCAAATTAGGCCAAATCTTATAATCCTGCAAAATAAACATATAAACACATCAAAACCAGTACTATCGATTTGAGAACACACAAAATTCAATATTTTAAGCATTAAAAGTGTTGTATTTTAACTGTAGATCAATCATTTTATTACAAAATAGGTTGGTATCTTGTATGACGTGTTTGTGAAGGTGGATAAATTTGAATTTTGGCTGATTTTGTGATACTTGATCTTAAGCTAGACGTTGAAATCCCAAACATATTTTGAAGGCCATTTCTAACCATCGGTAGAGCATTGGTGGATGCTGAATATGGTGATTTAAAGTTTCAGATAAATGGTGAAGAAGTCACTTTTAATGTTTTCAAGTTAATGAAGCAACCAAATGAATGGTAGGGGTGTCATATGTTGATGTGGTCAAAGAAGCAATCTCAAATGTTGAAGAACTGTTGAGTCTTGGTGAGTCTCCTGCAGTTGTGTTATTGACTTATGAGGGTGATACGATTATAGATTATGATAAGGTAGTAGCAACCATTGTTAGGATGGGTTCATGTTCATACTTAAAAAATCCCAAGAAGCTTGATCTTGATTTGAAAAATAGGAAGACTCCACCAGCAAAGCCCTCAATTGAAGTGTCTCTGAAGCTTGAACTTAAGGAACTTCCTTCTCACTTACAATATGTATTTCTAATTAATGGTGAGACACTACTGGTTATTTATGCAACTGATTTATTGGACAAATAAGTGGTGGCATTTTTGAATGTATTCTCAAAGTTCATCAAAGAAATTGGTTGGACAATAGTGAACATCATTGGAATCACTTCAGGACTGTTCTCACAAGATCAATTTGAATAAAGATTGCAAGCCTACTATTGAAAATCAAAGACAGCTCAACACTCCAATGTAAGTAGTTGTGAAGAAGGAAATAATTGAGTATTTGGACGCTGGAGTTTTATATCCTATTTCGGATAGTAGGTGGGTGAGTCCGGTACAATGTGTACCAAAAAAGGAGGAGTGACTGTGGTGAAGAATGAGAAAGATCACCTTATAACCAAAAGGCCAGTAATAGGATAGCGTGTTTCCATGGATTATATATGTTTGAATTCATGGACAAAAATAGACCACTTTCCTATGTTTTTAGGGATCAAAAATCAGATTCACTAGCTGATAGAGGTTGCAATCTTTTCTTGTATGGATATTCAGGGTATAAAAAAAATCACTACTGCCCCCAAAGATCACGAAAAAGTCCCCTTTCATATGTCCTTATGGCCCGCTTACTTTCAGAAGAATGTATTTCAGTGTGCGCAATGCATCGATGATTTTTCAAAGGTGGATGCTCGCCATTTTTGCCAACATGATTGAAGATTACATGGAAGACTTCGTGAAAGACTTCTCACTGGTTGGCAATATATTTGAAGGTTGCTTGATTTAGCTGGAGAGAGCATTACAGTGGTGTATCGAAACTAAATTGGTCTTAAATTGGGAGAAATGTTATTTTATGGTCAAGGAAGGGATTGTGCTTTGACATAAAATTTCAGGGAGTGGTTTACAAGTGGATCAAAGAAAAGTTCAGGTCATTGCCAAACTCCTTCCTCATATCTCATTAAAGGGAGTGAGGTGCTTTCTTTGCCATGTGGGTTTTTATAGAAGATTTATCAAAGATTTTTCAAAGATTACTAATCCTTCGTGTAAGCTCCTTGAGAAGGATTGTTCGTTTAATTTTAATGAATCATGTTTCTAGGAGTATTTAAGCAATTTTAGAAAGGAGATTACACATCATCTGTTCACTCCATATTAGAACAATTAGTCTATAGGAGTAGTACATAGAACATTCCTCATGTCAGTTGAAGTCCAAAGCCATGGATTCAATAGCTAAGGTAGTAGGGATTTTGCTGCGACTTCTTAGGCCAAGTGTGTCCTCAATGGTCTGTATGTGATATCTTAGCTTATTCATACGAAACACCCATGTATTATAGGTGATTTGGGTTACAAGCAATCTAGCCTGTTTACTCAATATCAACTCATGTAGACTCATTTGGTATATTAATTCCCATATTTGTACATCCCCAAATCTTCCCTTCGTAGTTGTTTAATTCGTTAATTAGAACTTGTTAGCTGAACTCTATTTTTATTGTTGCAACTCCCCAGATCCTATAATTACTTGGTCCAATGAGTCATTTCGCCTTGAACAGTGATTCCCAGTGGGATCAACCCAAACCTCTAAAGTTTGGTCATTATGCTGATGACGATCGCCCCTTCTGCCTTTGAGTAGTCGGGTTGAGCAACATAAAAGTATCACCATTGTCGGGGAATCAGTGTGTTTATATTGGAAGTGTTTGTTGAGCTTTGTTGTTGTAGTTAAATTCTTTTTACAATTTTCTTGTTGTTTTTGCTGATTGAACATAAGGTATAAATATGAAGGATGATGAACGCATTCATGGTGAGAATGTTTCGGACATGCACGGGATGCAAGATATTAATTGGGATCAGGTTGGAAGCACTGGTGCTTTCTGACTACCCCCCATTGGCTGGAGGAGTTAATTTTCATTTAACGAGCACCATGTTGCAACTCCTCCAACTAAAGGGAATGTTTGGAGGGCTCGGTCCTGAAGATCTTCATGAACACTTGAGGAACTTCGTTGATGTATGCCTCCCATTAAACTTTAGGGAAGTGAGCCAGGAAGCTATTCGACTAAGGTTATTTCCTTTCTCCATCACCAGAGAGGCATTGAGGTGGCTAGCAGAGTTATCTCGTGATTCTATTACTTTATAGGAGGAGCTGAAAATGCATTTCTTGAGAGATTTTTCCGTCCCTCGAAGCTGATAGAATTGAGAAAAAGTATTAAGAACTTCAAGCAGTTAGAGGGTGAGCCATTTCATGAAACATGGCTCCGATTTTGGAAACTCTTGCTTCAGTGCCCTAACCATGGAGTTCCGGACCATATGCTCTTGCAATACTTTTGTATGAGACTTGATGCTGCAAACAAAGTAGTAGCTGATCAGCTAGTGAGAAAAAGTTTAATGATACAGTCATTCACCCAAATGTGTAACCTCTTGGATGGCATGACAAAGATTGATAGAGTATGGTACACAAGAGATGACATAGTACCTTCAAGCCACAGAATCCTAACGAAGGAGCAGCTTGCTAAAGACCAAAAAAGAGATGTGGACATGGCTAAGATATTAACCCAGCTTGATCTTTTGACTAAGCACATCATGAGAGGAAATCATAAGAGTATAAATATTATGGGAACTACCATAGAGGTGATGTTTAATGGTATACTATTTGAAGGCATTTACAATACAGATTGTCATTACATGGGAAACAAATGGTGGATTCTCAACCAACTTTTCAAAGGCCACCCAACAATCAAGGTTGGAACAACAACTTTGAATGGCGAGATTGAGCATAGACTGATTAATGTCAAGTTAGGGGTTGACAGAACTGTAAGGGAGATAGGTACATTACACCTCATGATATGGTAAAGGCTGCTAAACTAGTGGTTAACCAAGAGAATCCTTGAACTGAGGATATGCTTTCCGGAATCTTGAGTATGGTGGAAGCCTCAGATAAGGTCCTAAAGGAGATAAAATCTGATTTTTCTCAGTTCAGTCAAACTGTGACATCTCGCTCGGTGTACATTAAGTATTTGGAGACTCAACTTAGAAATATTTCAACTCATCTAAATCAACTTCAAAAAGGAGGTCTCCATAGTGATACGGTAGCTAATCTGAAATGGAATGATCAGTAGTGTTTGGCCATAACTACTTGAAGTGGAAAAGTAGTCGAAAGCACTAAACCATCACTTGCTGTTGATGAAGGTTTGAAAGTGGTGGAAGAAAAAGAAAATGTGATTGTTGTTAAGGATTATGAGATAGAGGCTAAGGTTGTTGGTAATGATGTTCTCAGCAATCCCCAGAATGATAAGCAAAAGAAGAATGGGTATAATGCGGGTGAAAGCCAAGATCACTCTCTCCGAAAATTCAAGTCCAGCTGTAAGGCCGAAAACACTTAAAGTCAAAGTTAATCCTCCATTCCGATAAAGCTCGAAGAAGAAAGAGAAGGATTCTAAGTTTCAAAAGCTTCTTTCTATGTTGAATTTATTGTCAATAAATGTTCCGCTTGTGGAAGCATTAATTGAAATGCGATGATATGCTAAGTTCATGAAAGAATTGGTGACAAAGAAAAGGACTCTTGAGTGTGAGACAGTTGAAGTGTCTCACAACTGCAGTGCAATCCTAACACAAAAGCTGGTGGCGAAGAAGGAAGACCTAGGGACGTTCACCATTCCATTCATAATAGGAGCCTCAAAATTCACTAAAGCTCTTTGCAATTTCGGGCAAGCATAAATGTTATGCCCCTAGCTATATTTGAGGAATTGGGCTTGCAAACCCCTTCACCAACCACAATGCAGCTACTCATGGCTAATAAGTCTATAAAAAGACCAGTGGGAATCTTACACCATCTATTGGTAAAGGTGGATAAATTCAGCCTCTTGTAATACTGTGATTTTGGATAGCGAGGTGGATACGGATATGCCAATAATCTTGGGAAAGCCATTCTTAGCCATTGGGCGAGTTGTGGTTGATGTTGAGAGTGGAGATCTAAAATTTAGAGTGAATGATGAGGGGGTTGTTTTTAACATATGCAAAGCTTTAAAACCAGGAGAGGATATTGGGGTATTGTCTTTAATGGGCCAATTGGTAGTAAATTGAACCAAAGAAGAATGATGCCATGCCACGACATTAACTAAGGCATTGTTTGGGAGGCAACCTAAGGTGAGTATTTTATTTCTTTTTAGTTTGAATAATGGGTGTTAAATTGTGTAGGGTTGACAAGAAAAATAAGACCGGTAAGTTGATATGGGAAACTAAGAGGGACTACTTGGCATATCACCATGATATATTTGCAATCATCAATTTGACCACACTTTGAGCTAAGTGGTGACTTTGGAGGTACTGTCAAATTTGGCAAACAAAATGTCTAATCGGAAAATAACTGATTCAAATTAGTGATGCTCAGTTTCACCGCACTTCAGGGCGGAAAGAAAGGTATGCTCACTATGAAAAAGGGCAGTCCATAGTAAGCTCTACGCAACACCAATCACGCTAGGCGATATGGTTCGGTGTCATCGAACATGTATGCTCACCAACCTACTCAAGGCTTTTCAAATTTCTTGGCCCTTTCACTTTTCACCTTCCCTCCTTTTGACTTCCCTTACATGTGAATACCATCCTTCTGCTTCTCTTTGAAAAATTTTCACCAAGAAGTTTAGGAATACTCATCAAAAGGCATCACCAAAGGTTTAATTGTGTCTCACTGCTGAATAAGTATAATTTTAACCCTTGTTCTAGTTCTTTAAAGCAAGCCATTGTTTGTAAAGTTGACCAGGATTTGTAATGTGATAATCACATCTAAAACTTTAAAAATCTTGTTGAGAGCTGAGTGGGTAGGACTTTAAAGTTTTTTTTGAACCCTGTGTTGAATGTATGAATGATTTATCGTGGGTTTTGTATATTTTTATGAATATCCAAATTAGGGGTGTGAATTACTTGGGTTAGATTCATGAATGAAGGGTTTCTTGTCCACTGATGAATTATTTGTGGGTTTGCCCGCAAATCTTATTCTTGATGTGATGCTTGAATGTGTTCAATTGGAAATATGCCATGATTATATGAATGTGTTCTTAAAATGGGCTTGTCTGTTGGATTGATTACTTCTATGGGCTATAAGTGAAGTCTAAGTAAACTTGATCTCCTTTAAGTGATTGAACTTGCCCTATGATAGATTGGGTGACATCATTCTTGAGGGTAAATATTTGATTGAGTGTATAGCCACTGAGGCCATGTGATAGTGCTAGCCAATAGATAAGCATGCATTGATGTGTTGTGGTGGGTTAATATGTGACTTTTATCAATGTGATCTATGAAGTTTTTGAAGTTTTAGTGAATGGATGAAGAGCCTTGCCAATCACAGGAAATGGTCATTTTGACTGCTTAGTGCACTCTGCCATGCGCCCAATTGACACATACACCGCCTTAATTTGCTATGTTTCTTGAGGGACTGATGCAACTTTTGATGATGAACCTTTTTTGTCACTGAATCAATTTGGCGTATCACAAATTGAGCATGAGTACTGCTGAAAGTAGTAGTGACCCTAAGCCTTAAATAGGTGCAGAAAGGCGATAATTTGTTTGATCGCCGAATCACCCTGGCAATTCATCGAGTATGATACGCTATCTAACTGTCCTATCTATTTTGAATGTCTTACATATGATAAATTCTTATGCTTTATTACTTTGTCAATGCTTCTCACAAGAATGTTCAAGTATGTTTTGCAGAATGACCAAGTGAAAGCATATTATAGCCAAGTCCATGAGGCCCTCACCTTTGCCAAGAGAGTACAGCCCAAAGAGGCATAAGAACAAGTCCAGAACAAGGCCTTACTGGACTCTACCTCACAGTTCTCTCAGAAAATTCAAGAAGCCACAGATCTAAAATTCTTAAATAGGCTCAGGGCTGAAGAGCACAGGACTATCTTAGAGGAAAAGTAGTTATCAACAGAAGGGTTAACTGATCGATACCTCGAGGTCTGGGAAGTGCTTAAATTCCATAATTTTCAAAGTTATACAAAAACTTGGGACCCATATGTTCCTAGCCTTGTGCGTAAGTTTTATGAAGCATATAGTCAAGTCATCCCCAAGAGCAAAAGCGGGGTGCCAATTGTCTCAAAACCCCTTTATGTTGTAGAGGTTCGGGGAGTACAAGTTCCACATTGAATGACTGAGATTAATGATATATCAGGTTGAACATTCAAGAGCCAGGGCTACTCAAAAGATCTATTGCAATTCCAAACTATTGAAGATATCAAAACATAGTTGGCCCTGCTAATTGGAATTCCAGCTCCCTCGTGGTTGAAGTAGGGAGCAATTATTGAGAGGAAAGAGTTAAACATACCTATGCGGTTTTATTTTGGATTCACTAGAAGTAATTTGATGCCTTTTCAGAATGAGTCTGCACTATGACATACCAAAGCCGCGTTAGTTGGTTGCATCATGAGCAGAAAGGTGTTGAATCTTAGATCAATCATCACCTTATAGATCCTTTCTAGAGAAAAATAGGAGAAAACTTCTTTGCCAATCCCAAGTCTCAACACAATCCTATGTAAGCAAGCTAGAGTGCTAAAGAACAAAAAGAGTGATAAGAAGGTGACTCCATCATCGATCAGTTGACACAACGTCGGTGATTGATATGAATCCCTTGAGTCCAGAGCTGCAGATCTACGTACCAAGGTAGGTATAACTTCTTCCTCTCTGACTACATATTCCTCTTTTGTTCCTATTCTATCTACAGGCATAGAGGCCATAAATGACAAACCCCCACTCACTAGAGCCACAATTTTTGTGATTAGTTGTTTAGCCAAAGTCGTTGATCTCTAGGCCACAAGGGTTAAGTCATATGCGCGCATGTTAGTGGAGGCAACCATAACAAAGGCTTTAAAGCCATATGTTGAGGCTGAAGCAAACAGAGTAAGCTAAATGAGGCTTATAAGTCGAGAATGTATAGGCTCGAATCCATGATTGACGACCATGGAAAGGAGTTGGCCAGCCTAAAGGATAGAGTATTAGTTGTTAAGAAAGCAGGTTGTGGTAGTACGGACACATAGACTTTGAAAGCCTATATTGATGAGTTGAAGAAAGAGGTTATATCCCTCCTGTCCACTGATTTGAGCATATGTTTTGGATGAATTGGAACATCTACCAGTTAATATGGATATGGCTATTATCCCAAATGTGCGGCTGAATATAGAGGTTCTGAGTGATGGCATTGAAGAGAACCAGGAGGTGAGCACCCCGTAGACTGATGAGGAGACATTAGGAGCGGAGCGAAGCCAAGAGGACCAGGAGGATCTAGATGGGGTGGAGAATGAGATTGTGGAAACAGTAAAGACAACTTTTGTTTTAGATCAGGCTATGATTATACATCCGGTGTGAGAACACCTGAGCCCGTTGGCCATACATTAATCTTGAGAGTACACCGGCAGAATAGGGCATTGATGCCCCTATGACATCTTCTTCAGCTCCACCACCACCACCACTACAATCGGATTGACTTGATAGGGGGATTCTCTTACTCACTACTTTCTCTTATGCTTACTCTTTGTTGTCCCTCGCACATTGAGGATAATGGTTATTTTCTCAAGAGCGGGTGAGCTTGAGGAATTCCCTGTCTTATAGATGTTTTTATTTTTGATAAGACAATGATGGTATTTTATTTTGATAATGATGCTATTGATAGATATTTAGACAATTTTAACCTTTTGAGTTGTAAATAAATTTTAATTTGGGTTGTAATAGAGTAGTATTTAGTTTTGTTATTTCTTTTGTTTTTATCTTGTTGAATTGATAAATGATCGCAAATTTTGGCAAACCCCGTGCATAGATGACAAGCGTGCGAATGTAATATCGTATCTCTAGTCTATAGTGTCTGAGCATTGATGTTCCATTTGATTCGAATAGTGCCATAGACGAGGAGCATGTATTCACTAATTAGTCCTTTCTTGATAAATCAAGCCCAAATAAATTTGAGAAATCTTGAGTTGACTATACGAGCAATTAAGCTTGGATATGCGATGATCGAAAAATTACAAGTGTGTTGCCATTGTTTGAATGCACAACCATTTTTCCAATCTAGGATTAGTTATCTTGTTGAAATGCTTATATTGCATGATCTAGAACTTTCCTGGTTTATTTTGAGGAGTAACTTGGTTAATTCCGGATTAGGAGAGAACTTTAGGCCTTCTTTGGTTCCATTAGTCCAATTTCACCATAGTGACATCCCTTGGCAGTGAATCCCTTTTGAACCTTGATCCCTTCTTTGGCAACCTTGTAATCTTGGCTCATGTTTGTGATGACAAGCCCTTTTTGTTCCTTACCGATCCCCCATTTAGCTTGAAAGCATAGCAGTGGCCAAAGGATAAATTGGGGGTGTTAGTAGGAAGAAAGAAGTTTCTCCCATGAAAGGGTCAGAAAAACAAGGGCAAGAATGAAAGAAAGACATCAAGGAGTACTAGAAGAAAATGAAAAGAAAAAGTGAGAAACAAAAATTTGAAAACTCATGACCCTCCGAAAAAAAGAGAGAAAAGTCTTGTTATTAAAAAGAATGCAAAAGGGAGACACTTAAGATGATGAATCAAAAGCAGATGAGATGTCAAGAATGAGATGAATGAAAAAGTAAACAAAAGAATGTTTTTTCCTGAAAAGAACATATAGATTTTAAGGAGGGACGAGCCACTATTGACCATATACTATCCTACCCAACCTTTACCCTACATTACAGTCCTAGCAAGTCCTTTGGGACCTTACTATGGAAGAAAGGCAAGTGAACTCCGATTGAGAATAAGGGCAAGCCTATGGGTTGAAGCTTACCTGCTATTTCTCAAGGGAGAGTGAGAGTTGCAGAGATCCTCTAAAAATAATGGTATAATCTTGAGTGTTCAGTTCATTTTTGGTTTGAGGGAAAATGGTGATGTTTTGGATAATGATTAGCATCTACATGTGCTATTGTGAGCATAATGATGTTTTCATTACTTCTTAGTCATCTCTTGAGGCTTTAAGGTCATATAAGTGGTTTGTAGAAACCCTCGAAGGGATAAAAAAGATGAAAATGTATGTGTTGCTCCCTTGGCCATATTTGCAAGCTCTTATTTTGATAGATTGATGTTTGATTTGTGTGAGGCAAGCAACGACTTAAGTTGTGTGTTGATGAGTCCATATTTCAGACTCATTTTGGGGTTAAATTGCAAAGAAACATTGCCCTTAGTGTGCTAATAATTCCAACTACTAAAAAATATGCATGTGCTACGATAGGAAATAGAGTTAAAAGTATGCAATAGGGAAAGACTTGGTGGAATCTTGGAAGGTTAGCAAAATTTCGAAAAGGCAGTAAAAAGTAGTGTCACTAACCTTCTCGGTGATTCACACAACAATCCATGAGATTGCCTATCTATATGGCAACCAAGGTTCTAGGTTAAGTGAAGAGTGCGGTCATAATTGATATGGCAAAGAATACTCGGGGATACGCCGAAGTGCACAAGTGATCACCTGAAGTTGCAGCACCTAAAGGCCCAAAACACTGACAAAAAGGCAATATAAAGAATACCTTGGTGCATTGCCGAATTGGATAGGTAGATCAAAGTGTCATTTCCTAATGTTGTAGTGGGGGAAGCATTATGAAGATGCACAAGAAAGCGGTCAAGTGCACATTTGACGCATTGCCAGAGTGCTCGACGATGGTTTTCCTTGACCGTCAAACATCATTTTGAAGCACAAACATCCACACATTCGCACAAAGTATATAAGAAATTTTAGAAAGGATATTATATATCATCTCTTCATTCCATATCAGAACAATTAGTCTGTAGGAGTAGTACATAGAACTTTCCTCTTAGAGTACAATGGAGGTTAGGGTTTTGAGGCTTTTGGGCATTAAATTGGAGAAGATTGAATGGGTATAATCAATTGATTTGTACTCAATCTTGTTACCCATGACTTCTGCTACTTATGTATCATATTCCCTCTCTAATTTCTAAAATGTATGGCTAAAACCTCCATGTTGGGGGTGTTCTTTTGATATGGGTCTTTGATTTATTTATTAGGTCACTGATATCTTGACTTGTCTGTAGTTGATTTGGGTGAATTTATATCTATTCCCAAGTTTAATGTATAAATTTCATGGTTAGAAACTTGGGTTTTTGTTTTAGATCTCTAATTTTACCTTAGCTAGAACTATTAGAGTGTGGAATGGATATAATGATCAGAAACCTTATGGGGTTTTAATTGAAGTCCATAGCCATCGATTCAATAGCCAAGGTAGTAAGGGTTTTGCTGCAATTTCATAGGCAAAGAGTGTTCTCGACGGTCTGCATGTGATATCTTAGCTGATTTATACGAAACACTCATGTATCATAGGTGATTTGGTTTACAAGCAACCTAGCCTATTCACTCAATATTAACTCATGTAGTCAAGTATCTAGATCCATTTGGTAGATTGATTCCCATATTTGCACATCCCCAACATCTTCCTTAAGTTTTTTAGAACTTGTTAGCTAAACTTTGTTTTGCGACCCCCAGATCCTACAATTACCATGTCCAATGAGTCACTTTTGCCTTAAGTAATGATTCCCTATGGGATCGATCCCAACCTCTAAAGTGGGTTATTATATTGATAATGATCGCCCCTTCTGCCTTTTTGTAGTCGGGTTGGGCGACATCACTTTGTCTAGAGCTGCTTGCAAAGACATTTTAGTAGAAAGAAAGGCGTAACAACAAGTACAGACAAGGTCCCATAGAGAAAAGTAGGGTAAAGGAAAAAAGAATATGACATAGCATGGGACCTAGAGGCCGAAGATGAGGGGTCACTTCAGATTAAATGGACGGGCTCCGAAAGGGAAGAGACGAGGCCCAAAAACCCCCATCCATGATCTTGATCCAACTATAGAATGCGGCCACACTAAGGAAAGGTCAAAAGTGGCATAAGATCATGTTATTCGAACTTCTTGAGTCATCGGGGAAACTATAGCTCCTTGACATCTTAATCGATTGAAAACAATCTGGTTAAAGATGATTCTTCAGGAGCATAGATTATCTATTGACGGGGTTGTTGACAAGTATCCTGACGTGTGGGAAATAAATTAATTTTATGGATTCCAAAGATTTACTATACCTCTAGATCCGTACATTACTAGTTGGGCCAGAGAATCATATGAATCCTATGTGAAACTTGTCTTAAAGAGCAAAGGACAGGTTAAAATTGTGCATAAGATAGTAGATATAGTACAAGTTTGGGGTGTTTCGCTCCCTTGCACACGAAATGGAGATTAATGATATTTTGGGATACACTTACCACCTATGTCATGACTTGGCAGATAAAACTGAGAAGAATACCCTTGATGATTTGAAGGATGGTTGACCCTGTTGATTAGTAATGCGTCCCCCACATGGCTTAAAGATGGGGACATAATTGGAAAAAAAAAGAATTGAACATCCCGGTTCGTTATTTGTTTGGCTTTATTAGAAGTAATCTTATTCCAACCTAGAATGAGTCAATCTTCTTTCACCACCAAGTCACATTGGTGGGGTATATTATGGATCGGAGGCCATTAAAACTTAGCTCGTTTATTGCCTTAGTAATTTTGATAAGGTCCAAGTAGTAGAAGACATCTCTTCCATTCTCGAGATTGATTACGACTTTGTGTAGACGAGTTGGTGTCCTTTTTATCTGGAAGACCAATATTTAGATCATTATGTCGGCTTCAACTGATATTCAAAGAATCGAAACTGCATTTTGAAAGCATGAAAGAGAGAGAGAAAGGAGGAAATTGAATAATATATACTTCCCAACTTTAGGCCTTGATTCGTCCTTCGCAAGGAAGAAACGAGTTGTTGGTCAGGTAAAGGCTGGCCAAGCCAATGATACTTAGCTGGTTTTTTCGAATGATCAACCACACTGGGATTGTCATTCATATTCTACCGAGGTTGGGGTTTTTTTGAAGACAAAGTCATCATTGAAGGGCTAGAGGCTGGATCGCTCACTAAAAAATTTCTACTTCTCCTCCTGGAGTAGATCCCACATCCAACCAAGTCTTTGACCAGGGAATGGAAGAATTCCCACTTATTGATATTGAGTAGCTAGAGGTTGGTACTTCATAGTCAGCAAATTATTTAGGTATTCCACCTACTCCAACTCCTACTTCAACACCATCATTGATTAGTCTGACCCCATCATCTCCTACACTGCCACCGTCAAAGCCATAAGCTCCATCTTCTCGACCCTAAATTACATAAGCTACCATATATTAGTAGGGCCATTCAGCAGAGTCAGCAAACACTAGGTCATTGAGGGTTGAGGCTTTTATCCTGACACTGGTTGAGAGAGCTATTGCGGTAGCATTGGTTCATATTTTGGAGAATGATAAGAAGTAGTAGAAGATCCTTGAGGAGAAAATTTTCAAATTGGATGGGTTCATGGTGACTTTGGAGGAGCACGAGGCGATGTTGGACTCTATTACTACCCAATTAAAAACTCTTGAGGAGAAGAGTGAATCAAGTACTAATTTGGCAGCTTTGAAAGTTATTATTGTTGCTTTGAGGGCGGGGATGACGAAGTTAAAGTCCATCGACAGTACCTCTCTTTGGAGATTGGTGAAGGATCCTCCCAAGCTAGTTATAGGTCTTACTCCAGCTGGAGGTATGGATATTGAGCAGTCTATATCATCCCCGAAGACCGATGAGGAGGGAAGGGGTGATGTATTGCCAGAGAAACATGCCGAGATAATGGAGAATAAGGAGGCCACTTTTGTAGCAGTCACCCAGGTTTCACTATGGGATAGATCAATGATTAGACCAAGTAGATCCATGAGTGCTTTGGAGCCAAAGTCACACCTCCTACCATAGCTCTTATGCCTACCTTGGAGGCTACTATCGAGCTGGGCACGCGTTCCCCCATTGGTTCACCCTCAATAACTCATCCACCACCACTCTAAAACTCACTTCTTCTTTTGCTTATTTTGATATGTTGTTCTTATCCATTGAGGACAATGTTTTCTTTTGAGGGGGGTGAGTGCATTAGTCTTTTGTATGATGTTTGATGTTTTTATTTTTAGAATTTTTTATTTATATTTTAGACACTCTTTTATTTTTGTTGGTTAATAATACTCTTTTGGTAAGTACTAATTAGTAGGTTTCTCTTTTAATTGTGTGTGATTTCTTTTTAGTTTGTGTTTGAGCTCAATTCTCAAAATTCCTTATGATTTGTCAAACCCCCAAGCGAAAATTAAAAGCTATTTTACAATTAGCATTACGTCTCAAATACCTTATCACTCCATGTATCAATTTCCAATATCTTTGATTTGACTAATGCCATGGATGAGGAGCATGTATTAACTCACTTATTAGTCTGTATTGAGAGAAAACAATCCATGTACATATTGAAAGCATTTTGATTGGACTAAGTGAGTATTAAGCTTGTATATTCTATGATAAATAGTTGCAAATGCGTATATGTAGTTGATGTTTGAATTTGAAATCCATAGAGCCTAGTGAAGTGAGGTATTCCATGAAATGTGTGCATGTGGTCACCTAGAACTTACCTGATTTATTTTAAAGTGTTGTCTTTTTCTAATCCAGATTAGGAAGATGACCTTAGGCATTGTTTGATTTTCTTAAAAATTCACTTAGCCTAAATAGCCTCCCTTTACATCACACATATATATATATATATATATATCTAGTTGTCCCCATTGAGCCTAAAACCTTTTTGTTAGCAACCACATTATAAGACACGACCCTTGATTGAAAAGATAACCCTTTGTTGAACATTGTTCCCTTTTTGAATTTGAAAGTAAGAAATAGGGGCTAATGGCCTAAGTTAGGGGTGTGAAAGAAAATGGTATCTTCCATTAAAAAGCTTGACAAAAGAAATGAACATGGAGGGAAAAAGTTGTCATGAAAAAGTAGAAAAGATTTTGAAGAGGAAGAAGAAAAATGGTCAAAAATGATGCCCTCCAAAAATGTAAAACAAAATGGTTCCAAGTGGGGAACCATAATAAAAAATGGGGAGTAAAATGGTTTCATTGGGGATTGAAGTGAATCAAGAAAGAGGAACCATGGAAATTATATGAAGGTTTCAAGAAAGGACTAGTTACTTGTACTAAAATTTTATCCAACCCATCCCTTGGCCTACATTACAAGCTTAGCAAATCTATCTGGATGAAAAGGAGGCAATATTGATTGAAAGTAAAAGCAAGTCTATGGGTGAAAACATGCATTTCATTTCATTTTTGGGAGTGTGAGTGTTGTTTGATCATTGAAGAATTGAGCTTAATCTTATGTTGATAGGTGCATACGGATCTTCTTAATTATGAGGGCACCTTGTATCATCTCTTGAGCATTAATTCACCACCGTTGATAATCCTTAGTCATCTTTTGAAGCTTCAAAATCATGTGAGTGATTTGTGGAAACTTTGATTATCGACAAGGAAGGGTTTCATGTACATTTTGTTCTTTGTAGCCCTGCTTGTAAGCATTATGTCTTGGATTATTTGAAGCTTAACTTGCTTGAGGGAAAGCAAATGTTTAAGTTATGGGTGTTGATGAGTTCGTAATTTAGACTCATACTAAGTGTGAAATGTCTTAGAATTGTCCTCAATATGCAACTTTACCTTGAAAACTGATTTAAATGTGTGTTTGATGCTAGGCATGAGTATATAGTGCAAAAGGGGACAAACTGTAGCAAAACTAGTCAAAAGGAGAAAAAACGTAAAGGTGGTAAAAAAGGTTGTTATCGAATCACTTTTGTGGTATGCCAACGAGCATGTTGGTCACCTAAAATGATAGACCCTCCCAACCAATGTTGCAAAGACATGACAAAGCAAAAATTTGGTCTATCGTTGAGTGCACATAGGTGGTCAAAATGACAAATGGAAAGTTTATAGAGCTTGGCAAGAAAATATTCAAAAACCCATAGTTCAACTCAGTGACAAATGAAGCTAATCAGTAGATTGTTGAATAAAGTAGGCGGCTTAAAAGGTGCATTGTCGAATGTTACAAAAAGAAGAATAGAACAAGTTGTTCAATTTGACAACATCGTAACCATTTAGCGGATCACCAAATATGTTTGACAATCTCGACTCTAACCGATGAATGGTTTCCAAGTCATGACGAAGGGCATTTTTGATAGGTAATATAAAAATCCAGGGAGAGAGAATATAGAGGACAACTCAATACTTTCACATCATACATTCTTGCACTTTATTCTTCTAAACCTGAAAATTTTTACTTGGTGACTGGAGATTCAAATTGAGGAAAGGAAAAAAGATTTTAAAATAATTTTCTTGTATTCATCCCAATCTAAATCATAGATATTTCTCAGGATAATTTGTTCTTTGTTTTCATTATAATTGGCTAAAACTTAATTGTTGGGAATCACAATATAGTCGAATATTGAGCTCTTACAATAGATCTTTGATATATTTAATGTTTGTGTGTTGATTTGCTATGGGATTATGTTTTTGTTCAAGTATAATTGTGAATTTGAGATTGTGAACTTAGATTTATGCTTAGATCTCTAGGTACTGCAATAGCATGAGTATTTAGAGTGGAAAGATTGCAAATAGTAGTGGGTAAGACATATTTGGGTTAAACGTCATAATAGGATTCAACAAACTAAAGTTTTGGATCATTTCGCAATTGATTAGTTTAGGTTCCATTGCGTTTTTATGCAGATTGTGTGTGAAATCTTATCGATTCACAACACTGCAATTGATTTAACCGTAATTGTAATTACCAGCTTTCTAGTCTACCCATAAGCAATTGACTATGAGATTCAATAATTAAGTCCCATTCGCTGGACTCATATTCAACTATGCACACCCATGACATATCTCCGTTCATGGTTTACATCTTAATCCATTAAACTTTACAAACTAGTGATAATTTAGTATAATTCCAAATTATTTCTTATAGAAATTATAATTAACTAGTTTGATAATTACTTCAAGGCTAGAGTCTAACATGCCAATCTCTATGGGATCGAACTCAGCTCTTATAAGTTGGGTTTATATTGCTTGCCACTGCCTACGCTTCTCATTGTAGAGGGGTAGTTAGCCTAAATTAATAATTGATTAAGTGTAAGAGCATTGCACGAAGGGTTTTTACGGTATGTAAATGAAACTGTGGGACGTAGAAAGGGTTCATGGTTTGATGTCTTGAGTTGATATAAAGTTAGACTTCTGAAGTTGGGATTGTGAACAAATATTATGACTCGTACTCCTATTTATGAGCTATAGTTTGGTCTCTCAGATGGGATCTTGAGTTTGAAAATTCTTCTACGTGTTGAAGTATTTTATGGATGGTGTCTACGACACATATAAACATCTACAAATCATAGACCGGTCTCGTGGATTGAGCTTCAGAGACCAAGTTTTAGAAGATTAAAAAATGAACAAGATGAAACCTCATACTACGGTCCATACATTATTCTATGGCCTATTATCGGGGTTGTGATTTGAAATCTGATAATTTTAATTAAGGGCATTTTTGTCCTTTCCCTGTGCCCGAAGTTTGAAACTACATGTATGTTTTAATGTTTTCCCTCTTATATCATACCCTAAACAACTCATTCACTCTCAATCACTCCATTCCCAAATTTCTCAAAAACTTTATAAGACAAAATCACTTCAAGACAAGTTGAGGACTAGCAGTTCCAAAGGCTTTCTTCTTCAACTTATTTAAAACTTTCCGTAAGGTCTTCATTAGGTATATGAGCTTGATTTGTGGGTTTCTTTCTCCAACAAAGACCAACCATGATTCCTTTTACCTTTTCTTTAAGTTCTTGAAAAGTATGAGTTTCATGAGCATGATTTAAATACTGTTTTAATAATATATTTTCATGTATTTTGACTCTAATGATGTAGTGTGATGATGTACTATGAGTTCTTATGGATATCAAGTTGGATGCTATGATTTCATTATCTAAGGCTTTCAATATTGATGTGGGTTATTTAATCATGGTTTTAACTTGATGAATTTTATTATGATCTTGCATCATTTTTTAAAGCATGTGATTTTTGAAGTCATTGTCTAAGCTCACTAAATTTAAGATGATTACTACATGATGTTGATGAAGGGCCTAGAAAAGTAAGTTTGAAAGTTATGAATGTTGTCAAAGATATAAGCATGTTTCAAAGCTCTTAATGTTGTTTACGATGAACCCACAATGTGAAAAGTTAATTCTCACTTGAGTGGCTTCCAAATTAATGACTTACTCCTGTATATTTCTACTTATGATTCTAATTTATGATTGCATGACTATACTTGTATTTGTTTTAGTATTCTATTGAATTGACTTAGCACCAAGTGAGGCATTGAAGTGGGATTTAGTTAAAAAATCCTTAGAAGCAACATCCTGTCCCACTAATGGTGTGCCATCATACGAGTCATTGTAGACTAAGGTTAGTGGAAATATAATAGAAAAGTTAAACTAAGATATGCATGAATAAGCTTACAGAGTTCCACCTGACAAGTGGACTCCCTGTGCCAACGTTGGGGATTATGTTGGATTTCATATAGTAGCTCACATTGTCTTATATGTCGATTACAATCTTCTCCCACAAGATTAAAAATATAATGTGTATATTGTTTTAAACTTATCCCACTTGTTGCATTAATCTTTACTTCATATTTAGCTTTATTCCTTGGTGATGGATAAGTCTGTTTTGAACAATGACATTACAATTTCATGTATAATGGCATTACAATTTCATGTTCGCATTGCATCTCACATACTTGGTACATTCAAACATACTAACACATTTTTGCATACATGAGGTCACCATGTATGGGCTGGTGCTCCTCCTCCTCCACCAGCACGTGACTAGCCTATGATGTTCAAGACTAGTAGCTTGGTATGTCCTTTAGTTCGGGGGCTACACCTCTTTCTTCTTGTTATTTGTTTTGAGATGCTTGAGTTTTGCATTGCTTTTATGGAGAATTTTACTTTCTATCTTATTTTTATGATTTTTGTACTTGAGGGGAGCTTTGGGTATAGCTTAGCCCCCTGCAAAGTTTTTTATGTAGTAAAGTGTATTTGGACAATATGATATATGTTTTAAATTGACGACTTTCCATATTTTTCATTGACATGATGATTCCAATAGTCTCTTCCCCACTTTTAGTTCCGCTTAATGTTTTTCAATTATCTATGAATGCTAAGAGGCTTTTTGAAATATGGTAAAAGGATAAACTAAATAATCATTGAGCGAAAATTTTTTAGGTGAGATGCCTCTGGGCCTCTCATTTGTCGTGCTATGACTAGGCCCTAGGCTTAGATAGTGATAATGACTAAGTTCATTTGCAAGCTTCTTTTACTAGACGTTGATGCATTGACCATATGATTTAAATTATGAATTTCATCTTATGCCGTACTTGATTATTGTTCCTGCATCTCATGACACTTGTTCCCTGATACGTCATGCGCATTATATGCATATTGCTCACATACTTAGCACATCAAAATACTACCACATACTTTTTTTTCTTACATTGTAGCGTAACGTAGGGAGAAACAATCACCCCACATCTCACACTCATAGCCGGGAGCAAAGTTGATATACTTGATCAGTGAGTCCTAATGTTTCAAGGGAAACCCATTGAGTTTATATTTTATTATTTTGTTGAGACTATTTCACTATTTTCGTTTTACATTGAGGGTGAGTAGGGCCTATCCTACGCCCCTACCTATTTTAGTAGAGGGATGCTTAGTCATCGAAGTGTAAGTCTGTTTATTCAGGCATACTGTTTTAGCTTTGTTCCATTGAGATTTTACTTCCATTCTTTATATTTTCTTTGAAATATATTGTTACCTTATGTATTCTTATGAATGGTAAGAGGCTTGATTGGCATTTTTGGTGGTTCTAATCAGTGTGTCACGCCTAGGGCCTAACAAAGTTCGTGATAATATGTTATGGTCCTTGACTAAGTGTAGTAAATGTATTAGATGTAGTTTAGGGTTGTAAGGTACCTCATAAAGATTCAAGTTTAAACTATTTCTATCGGCTATGTTTTTGCAGTAGTTCGTATGAGGATCAACTTTAAATGAGTTAGGTGGTTCATAACCTATCAAACTAAATATCTATGAATCTCCTTTCCACTAGTAGTGAATTAAGACGTTTGGCTCAATTTCAATCCATAGTAACAAGTTAGGATTATAATTTCAAAGACTCTCTAACTTGTTGGAGCTCCACAATGACTCTGCTATGTGAAGAGAATACGAACCTATAACGCCCGGTAAAATTATCAAAATACCCCTCGAGGAGAGATGTACGCATAATGCGTCTTCTGGTGCTCGGATGGAAATTCTGAGGTAGAATTCATGATCAACATGAAAAATTAGTGGGGGAAGGATCTCGATCGATTTTTAGAACGACCGAGTCAAAAGATAATTTTTCGTTCCAAAATAAGAAATAGTGAGAGTTCGCGATAGAGCCACATCGCGGCCCCTTCGTAAGGGTGACTTATGTTTTCCATAAATTTTTCGATGGGGTTGAGAAAACTCGTTCAAGAAGATTTTTGCCAAAATAAGCTCTACACGACAAGTCTGCGTCGCGGACTAGGTTATTACGCGGCTGAAAAATTTCTAAAATTTTGAGGGGCATTCTGATTCATTCCTAGCATCTTCTAAAACTTATGTACGATTGACATAAGTCACTTTCACGAAGAAAGGGTCTAAAATCCCATCCTAAATCCTCTTCCTAACAACGCTAATACGCTAGGGCTTGAGGAGAGTCGAGATTTAGGAATCAAGGGGAAGTCCCAAGGGAATTATATTGATAGCAATCATCTCAGGTATGTAAGGCTAACCTAAAGCATGGGATTGTTCTTCCATGTTCCCCCTTTGAGTAAATTGAGTCCATGATTGAAGATGATGAGATATATGTGAAAATCCTTGAGTATTTTATTGAGATTCTTCTTAATTCATGTATTTTTCCTAAATTGATGATCATCATAAACTTGGTTTACTGCATGAGTTGTTTTCACGAATGATTTTACAAAATTCTATGTCTATTTTATTAAAAAAAATGCATGAATAAGCTTAGGGGGAAAGAGTCTAGAGCCTTAACGATGATGACATTTGTGATATTGTGATTGTGGTCCAAATTGATGAGAGTCTTGATGATAATGTTGATGAGAGTGATGTTCATGAGTCTTAAAACTTGAAACTAAATTCTAAACGAATGTTTCGAGTTCATGATGTTGATGTTGATGTTGATGAGATGAGTTGATATTGATGTTGATGTACTATGATGATGATGTTGTTGATGTTGATGTACTATGTCCCTATGGGACCGATGATGATGATGTGTTATTAGCATATCAAGTTCTGGGAGGAGTATTCAGCATCGAAATGGGTGAGAGTAAGTCCCACTCTGACTCATTAACGACGTAGCCCGCGTAGGAGAGAGGATCAAACTGCAATGCGGATGTTTCCTTGGCCCAAAAAAGGACTGATGTTATTTCTTGTGGATCCACTGATGGTGATGTCCTTTACCCTGGGCAGGGTACAGGATGGATGTGTAACGACATCGCTTCATTGTATCATCATAGGCTCATAGGTGATGGTTATCGGTTAGAGAAACTCCCAATTAGGCTCCTCACTAATAGAACTCTAATGTTGATGGGATGGTATGAGTTTTGATGGATAGTGATGATTTATTGTCTACTCTTTATCTTTGTCCTAGATGGGCATTGGTCCTCCGAGTTGAGTTGAGTCGAGTTTCCTTGAGATAGGTCTGATGTATTGATGATGTTGAGATGAGACGTTGATGAGTCATTTGTCTACTTTATATTCTTGCTTTAGATAGACATTTGACATTCTGATGGAGTATGATGTTGAGTTGATGTTATCTCTATACTATTATACTTGTACTGCTACATTCAACCATCTTACATACCGTACATTCCATGTACTGACGCCACTCGGTGCTGCATCATTTCATGATGTAAATGCATGAGTTAGAGGATTTCAGCAGACGCATCATTGAGGTTCAGAGATCCTGAGTTCGGTCATTGGTGAGCCCTCTTTGCTATCCAGAGGAGCCTTTTTTCTTTATATTGTGATATTGTTTATTGAGCTGGGAAGCCATAACCTGTCATGGTACCCTCTTAGACTGTTTAGCTGAGTTAGAGACTTCATAGACATGAGTTGAGATTTGATGTGAGGTCTTTCCCTCTTAGAGTTGAGTTAGTAACGCTATTTACTTATCATTGATGTTGAGGCCAAGTTTATTGGCCATTGGCCCTTCTTATTGTCGTAGCTCACCACCTTATTTTATATTGTTTCCACTATGTTTAATGTTGGATGACTGTCCTGAGATTGAGTGGTTCGCTTGGGGACTAACAATAGTCTCTGGGTGCTAACCACGCCTAGGGTACCCTCCCTGGGCATGACAGAACCTTGCTACGTAGGTTAAATATCATCTCTTGTATACTTTTAAAGGTATATAAATTTTGAAAAGTAATCTAATATTTCTAAATGTGTAGAAAATCAGTTTTTTATAACTAAACTCTCTTAGCCACTCTCGAATTTGACAACCTAAGAATTTTTTAAGAAACACTAAGTTGGGGTTCTCTTTCATATATATTTCATCAAGGTAAGTTCATCTTCATTAATCTTAGGCATTCAAACACAAATTTCTTCATCCGTTCATGAATTGTTGATAGAAATCTTAATTCTTAATCATAGAATTTCTAAGAAAACGGGTGCAACCATTTCAAGAAACGGTTTCTTCATTGTCCCTTATCAAGTCAAGAGTTTTCTTGAAGAATTGTCAAACATTTAAGATATGTAAGGGGCTACTCATTCTGTTAGACTATATTCCACTATTTTCCTACTCATTCCTCATAGTTAAATTTAGTTAGTAAAAATTTTACCTAGGATATTAATCCAAATATTCTTGAATTTTCAAATAGGTCGGGATTCTTTCTATTGAAATTCAAAGCATTTTTATTGAATCTATGTTTTTTATGTTATTCTAGTCCTTGAATTATTCTTCATGCCTATTTCTCACATAAATCTTACTTAGCTAAGAATTTTTTAAGCTTTTTGCATTACAATGGATTATGTATGGATTTAAGGATATAAGTAAGTTCAAGTATTTTGCATTATAATTGAGAATCAGTTTTAAGGGGACATGAACGATTCCAAATGTATTACTTGTATTGACGAATGTATGTCTACTTTAAAGAAGAACAAATAGTTTTATAAGCAATTTCAGTCAATTAAAGCAAAGTTCAGTTTATAGCTAATGAAGTATTTTGAGTAGTGGTGTCAAAATAAGCTTCAAATATAGGTAACACATCCAAAATTTTATGGGTTGGGCTCAAGATAATTTGAATTGGATTCAATCTCAACTCATTTTAAAAGAATCATCAATTTTAACCCGTTTTGAGATTCTTTATTTACACTGGTGTAATATATGCTCTTATATTAAAAGTATTTATTCCTATCTATTTGTATCTTCTAGGATTTATCCATCTATTTGTAACTTCTTATGTTTATTTTCTTGAGTTGAAATTCAAATTTTCATTATAAAAGTTAAATGCTAATATATTGAAATTATTGAGATTAAGAAGATCAAATTAGATGAGTCATGACCTAACCCGAATTTCAGCACAGTGAGCTCAACCCATTTCAGCCCAAAGTAAACTTGGGCAAGTTATGATCCAGTCTGATTTTTATTTTAGCCCATTTAAATGTCCCCACACAACCAGCCTATTTGACACCCCTAATTTTGAGTAATAACATGACTAAGATTTGTATGAGCATTATTTATGTTTTCAAGTAGAAATGAGGATCGATTTGGGTATGAGTTTAGATAACTCAAATATCATAAATAATACTACCAATATGGATAGGATTGTGTCGTTAGTTCAGGCAACTCCTTACCTTAATCCCTACTAAAGGCTTTTAGATGGATCTATAAGTTTAATTTTGTTGTGCTACACTCTAGCAAGGTATAGGATGGCTTTGGCGTATGGGCTAGACAATATGTCATCATCACGAAACTAATAGTGATGGTTGTCGATTGGAAAAACTCTTTAAGAAGTGAAGTTATTATCTTAGAATTGATATACTGCATCACTTTAGTTGTAAAGTTTTGCATATTTTTGTCATACACTTATGCTTTATTTTCAGTCAAGTACTTTCAGTTCAGTTATTATTTCATTCAGCTTTATTATATATCATACATTCCATGTACTTATGTCATTCAATATTGCTTCATATTATGATGCAAATATAGATGCTCAGGACCATTAACGGGCCTTTTGTTGACATCACCTCTTCATTAGCCTTTTGGTAAGACCTCTTTACTTTTGGAGGGCTCCTTTGGTTATGCATCTCATTTTTAATAATTTTTAGAAATTTTGAGGTAGTTGTGGGTCTTTTCCTAAAACCTATCACTGACTAGTAAAAGCTTCATAGATAGCATAGTGAGCCAAATTATTCATTCGTATTGATGATATGTTTAAACCTTTAATCATCTATATTTATTAAATATATTCAAACAGTTGCACATATTATGCTTTAAATATTTGATGCTCTCGTTATTTAAGCTTATTAGTATTTAATCTTCAACTTAGTGATCAGTCAAGTCAAGAGTTCGCTTCACACCAGCAATAATCTTTTAATGGTAGCAATTCCTAGAGTATAGACTCGAAGTATGACAACTATTGCTAAGCATAAATCTTGATCTGCCGCAATATCTTCCATCTTCAACACCCTAATCACACTTCCTCAACCACCACTTCTCACCCACAATTACTTATGATATATATAAATATGTAAATTTAAAACTAAAAATAAAATAAAAGGATTTTTTATTTCTTTAATTCAAAAAATAAGAAGTAAAATATAGTTCTAGGTACATGGTTTGGAAAGTCTGTCTGAACCCTGAACTCGACAATCATTTGGTAATCCATATATCCCAAATACAAAATTATTTACTTAATAAAGGACATATAGCAATATGTCCATTATATATCTATATATAGATATATTATTGAACAATATATTTTTCTTACTAAATAAGAACTAACTTATAAGTATTTAACAGAATTACGTATTATTCAAAAAGAATATTAATAATGACATTTCCCGTGAAAGCATAACCTATATAGATATTTTTCATGAAAAAGATTTTCCCTTTGCACCAATTGAACACACCAAAAATTATCAAGCCTCAAATGTTTCCTACTTTATAGTTACCCCTAAAAATGATGGGGTTCATACTAATTCTTGTCCATAAAACAAGAAAGAAAATTGATGTATAGGTGCATACCTATTTAAGCAATTTGGCCAACAATTTGCAATCAATGTAAGTCCTCTTCTCTGGTTGGCCAAGAGAAAAGGTGAAAACAATTCTTTCACTATAAATAGAGAGCTTATGCTCTCTTATTTAACACATCAACATAGAGAGAAAAGAAAAATACATTGAACATTTTTCTGTGAGGCATACCATAGACTATATAAGAAAAATAGTGTGTGAAAAAAAATAGAGTGTGAAAGATATTTTTGGTGAGGAGAAAAATCAAAAGAGGATATTTCTTTTGTGTGTGTAAACGTTTTTTTATTATTGTACTCGTGCCTATATGGTAAATTCCTTACTATAGTAATATCAGTTTCTTCTCTTTGCTCATGATTTTTCCCTTATTTAAAAAGGTTTTCATGTAAAACTTGGTGTCATTACTTTTCCATTTTATTTCTATTATTTTTACCATATATTTGAGCGTTTGTGTGCCTTTTTTCCAACAAACTGGTATAAGTGCATTGGTTTGAGAAAATATTTTCTTGGAAAAGATAATGGAAGCCAACAATATATATATATGTGTGTGTGTGTGTGTGTGTGTTATTGAACAATATATTTTGTTTACTTAATAAGCACTAATATATAAGTAATTAACAAAATTACTTATTATTCAAAAAAAATATTAATAATGGAATTTCACGCAAAAGCAAAATCTATATACATATTTTCCATGAAAAAGCTTTTTCCTTTGTAGCAATTGAACGCACCAAAATTTATCAAGCCTTAAATGTTAATACTTTTACAGTTACCCCCGAAAATGATGGGGTCCATACTCATTCTTGTTCATAAAAGAAGAAAGAAAATTGATGTATGAGTGCATAACCATTTTGTTAGAAAATTGTAAGAAAGCAATTTGGCCAGCAATTTGCAATCAACGCAAGTCATCTTCTCTGATTGGCCAAGCGAAAAAGTGACATCAATTCTTTTAATATAAAGAGAGATTCTGCTCTCTTACTTGACACACCAACACAGAGAGAAAAGAAAAACACATTGAGTATTTTTCTGTGAGACATACCATAGACGATATAAGAAAAATAGCGTGTGAAGAAAAGTAGAGTGTGAGTGATATTTTTGGTGAAGTGGAAAATCAAAAGAAAGTATTTCTGTTGTGTGTGTAGAAGTTTTTTTTGAGTATTATTCGCGTGCATACACTATGTAAAAATCCTTACTATAGTGATATCAGTTTCTCTTATTGGCCCGTAGTTTTTCCCTTATTTAACAGAGTTTCCACGTAAAATTTGGTGTCATTATTTTTACATTTTATTTCTATTATTTTTACCATATATTTTTGTGTTTGTCTGCCTTTTTCCCAATAAACTGATATCAGAGCAATGGTTTGGAGAATGCAATTTTTTTTTGAAAAAATAATAGATGTCAACACTAGTAGAATGGTTACTGTGAATGGCACTAATTATGTCATTTGAAAGGGAAAAATGGAAGATCTACTTTATATTAAGAACTTCTATCAACCAGTCTTTATCGCTATAAATCCTTAAAATAAAACAGATGAACAGTGAAATTTGTTGCATAAATAGGTCTTTGGATATATTAGACACTGGGTTGATGATAATATGTTGAACCATATTTCTATAGAAACACATGCTCGAACCCCATGGGAACATCTAGAAATTTTGTATGCTCGAAAGACTAGAACAATAAAATGTTCTTAATAAAGCAGATGTTGAGGTTAAAATATATTGATGGTTTTTCGATGATAAACCACTTGTATAATTTTCAGGGGATAATGAACCAGTTATGTGCCATGGACATTATATGTTATGAAGAAATCCATGGCTTTCCTCTACTTGGTTCCCTAGAAAATTTTGGAAAATATTAAGAATGTCATTGTCAAATTCTACTCCCTATGGTGTGATCTCTATGGATTTCACCAAGAGTAATGTCTTGAACGAAGAAATGAGAAGAAAATCTCAACGTTCTTCTTCGTCATATGTTCTAGTGACTAGCCTTAGGGGAAAAACAAAAATTGTGATTCTCATAGTGGAGAACACAATAGGAGCAAATCCAAAGGTAAACTTAAAAAAATTGAGTGTTATCATTGTGGTATGAAAGGGCACACAAAGAAGTTCTGCCGGAAATTGAAGAGGGAGAACAAAGAAAAAGAAGAAAATAAAGAAGATGTCAATGACAATTTCCTAGCCACTGATGCCACCAAAGACCTTGTTACCATTCTTGATGCGAATCTGATAAATATTTCTTGTGATGAGTCAAGCTAATTTATGGACACCGGTGTCGTATCTCATGTGACATCAAGGAAATTTTTTCTCTTCCTATACACGTTGTGATTTTGGAACCGTGAGTTTAGGTAATGAGACTTTATCTAAGGTGGTTGGTATTAGTATAATTTGATTAAAAGCTAGTGTTGCATCTAAACTAGTTTAAAACAATGTGAAACATGCACCTGATATTCGTTTGCACCTAATTTACATTGGTGTATTAGATGATGAACGATATATTAGTACCAATGGTGGAGAAAAATGAAAACTCATTAAGGATTCCTTGGTTATGGCTCGTGGAAACAAACGTCATGGTCTATACTAGACTACGATTTCTACTTGTGCCAATATGGTCAATGCAGTTGAGGACGATAATTCTTCAATGTTATGGCACAAGAGACTTAGCCATATCAGTAAGAAAGGACTTAATGTTCTATCCAAGAAGAAATGGTTGTTAGATTTCAAAGGTGCTGCATTAAAAAAGTGCGAGCACTGCTTGGCTGAAAAGCGAAATAGAGTTTCCTTCAAGTCTAACCCTTCTTCAAGAAAGACAGAGTTTCTTGAGTTGGTGTAATCTGATTTATGTGGTCCAATGAAGACAAAGACTTTGGGTGGTGCACTCTACTTTTTCAGTTTCATTGATGATTGCTCGAGAAAACTTTTGGTCTATATCATGAAGACTAAAGACCAAGTGTTAGGTATCTTTAAGTTGTTTCAGGCTTCAGTTGAAAGAGAAATTGGAAAGAAACTGAAATGTATTCGTACTGATAACGATGGTAAATGTTGTGGACCATTTGATGAATATTGTAAGCATCAAGGTATTAGGCACCAGAAGACTCCTCCTAAGACTCCTCAGCTTAATGGTTCGGCAGAGAGGATGAACAGGACTTTGATGGAAAGAGTTAGATGTTTGCTTTTCGAAGCAAAGTTGTCAAACTCCTTCTGAGGAGAGGCTTTATTGACTACTGCACATGTGATTAATTTATCTTCTACTGTGTCTTTGAAAAATGATGTTCCAAACTATGTTTGATATGGCAAGGAGGTTTCCTATGACCATTTGAGGGTGTTTGGTTGCAAAATGTTTATACATGTGCCAAAAGATAAGAGGTCAACGTTAGATGCCAAGACAAGGCAGTGTATCTTCATTGGTTATGGCCTTGATGAATTTGGTTACAGGTTATACGATCCAATTGAAAAGAAGCTTGTGAGAAGCCATAATATCGTCTTCATGGAGAATCAAATAATAGAAGATATTGAAAAAGCAGAGAAGCTAGAATCCTCCTGTTCTGATACCATGGTTCATCTTGATCAAGTTCCTCATACAATTGTGCATGATGTTAGTGGGCTCGATGATCATGATTATGTTCGAGATCATGTTCAGGATCAACATGTTGATGTTAATAATAACAATGATGTTGTTATTGATGATCCTCCTGCTCATGAAGTTGTGGATGAATCAAATATTCCTCTAAGGAAGCCCACAAGACAACGTTTTCCCTCATCTCGTTGTCCACAAAATGAGTATGTTCTACTTGTCATGCCCTAAAGAGAGGGGAGGCGCGACTGGCGCCTGATACCGTTATTGGCCGGGCAAGCCACTAAACATGCTAGTGAACAAATTAGGAACCAAAAGAAAATCGGGCAGCATAACGTCTGAAAGACTAAGCCTAGACATTTTAAGTCATGACCTGGTCAACAGTAAATCACGTATATCAAGATAAGTAAACCCAAACGATAAAGTACCAGCTAGCCGACGAGGCTACCACCACAGAGGTACAGGCACACACCATATATACATACCAATCTTATGACTGGAGACTGAAATACACAAAAAGACTAACCCACAATAACGTGTCCACAATAACCTCTATGAGAATCACTAACACTGTCGGGACAGGGCCCCGACATACCCAACTGTAAAACAAAAAGTAAACATCCTTTGAAAGCTCCCGGAAAAGGTGGAGCTTACCAACGCATAGCTGAATGGGGCTCCTAATGGAGGGGTAAATCAAAACCCCTACCTGAACCTGCACGCACAAAATAAAATGCAGCATCCCCAGGCAAAGGAACGTCAGTACGAATAAACATGTACTAGTGTGTAAGGCAGGAAGTAAAATCATAGATAATCATAGTAAAAAGGTTAATAGAAATACCACATATAACCAAAACTCAAGTAGCCTTTGGCCAATAAGCCACCTTCTAGTGATAAAAAACAAAATGCATGGTATGCTCGAGTATCGCATGTCGTGAATCCATATATATAGATGCAAATACATGACATACCCAACCAAATGCTAGCACTGGTGGTCCTTTCCGGTAGCTAACTGGCATCATATTTGCTAACCTGTGGCCATCTGTACCATATACATATATATAGTTGGACAAATAGGCCCCATACCTTCGATTATAGCTCGAAGTTCATACATAACGTGCAATGTATGATATGAATGTTGATTGCACATAGTAAGCCATAACAAGAACTTAGCCAATCTTGGCTCATCTGTGCACTTATTCCCATAGCATCATATTCATTGGTATTCAGCCAATCTTGGCTCATTGGTACACTTATTCTCATAGCATCATAATCATTATCATTCAGCCAATCTTGGCTCATTGGTACACTTATTCTCATAGCATCATAATCATTGTCATTGCATATACATATGGCTCATGGGACCATGCATGTCTTTTTAACAAGTTTGGGAAATGAACCCAACATTTATAGTGAATCCTTAACTTTGAAAATGTTCATAAAGGTGTTTTACATAATGATTATATTTGGTCTCATGTCCATTAGTAAAAGAATGTATTTAAACAGGATCAAGTGCCTTAGTAGTTTAGACAGGAGCATTTCACTTGAGAATATTGAAAACCAACGCGTTACTTATTAAATTCTTCAAATATATTTTTGTATGGAAGAAGGACTAATTTTGAATACTAAATTTCCTTTGCATTCTAAATTTATTTTAATGGCACTACACCAAGAAGAGAAATGCCTCGAACATATGAGTAGGTAGCCGAGAAACCAACAAAATGATATATAGAAATTGAATGTCTAGTTTAAGCAAATGTATGGAATTTCAACCTAATACCATTGTGAATATAACTCAACTGCAATCCGAATGCCTTTCACAGAAGGTCTTTATAGCAACAAAATAGTAAGATATCACACTTGAAGTTTTAGGAAACTTCTCGGATTTCGTGCTAAAAGGAGGGACGGAGCTTAGCCTTAACATACCTCTCCAACGAACGTCCAATTGCCGAAAGTTCCTTCACGAAAGTTGTTCCTTACGTCTTAAGCTTTGCAACGACTATACGTATCTTAAAGACACCTATAAACAGTCAAAAATATAACATTAATGACTAGATTCGGCAAGGAGAATTTACGCGAGGAAATGTCCGTAAAACTTCGTAAAAATGACCATAAAAGAGCCCCAAAATTATTACCTGAACACACCAGCTGCAAACCAATAATAACCAGCAAGAACACCATTTTTTTACACTCCAAAAACAGCTTCAAACACAGCTAATACAAGGGGAAAACAATTGCAAAGTGTGAGGCACGCATTTCTAGGCACGGGGACAAATTTTAACGGTAAAAATGTGAAAAACTTACCTAAATTACTTAGAGAACCTTTGGGAGCTTTCTCTTCAGTTTCACACTGATTTGGGGTGAAAATGGCTCATTTTTTAGCTTTAAAATGTCAAAATAGCCGACATTAAGTTGGGTCAATCCGACCCGACCCGACCCATGACCCGGTTTCCAGCTCGGTCTGTCTCGGTAAAACGGTCATAACACTTTATTCTGAGGTCAATTTGATGCACAGCTTTGTGCGTTGTAAACTAGACTCATAGATCTTCAATTATATAGGTCATGGAACTTCTAACTCTTTATAGTTTGGGAGATATGAGCTGATACATTTGACCCAAATTTAAGAAGGATTCCATAAATAAACTTACGGTAACTTTGACCAACCTTTATCTTGCAACTTTCTTGATTCCAATACTTAATGTATGAACTTTTTGCTATTAAAAAAGCTTAAAGAAATCCATTATTAGCAAATTATACACTTTTAGTCCCATTCGAAAAGTGAAACCTAATTTAAATCTTCCAAAAAGGGCGAGGTGTCACTCGGTTCATTTCTTTAATCCCGAACGTGCATTTAGGGTATTCCTTTGGATTAAAACTTTAGGTCCCTGATATTACCACTTATTTGCAGCCTTATTATCCTTAGGTTCTAGCAAAAAATCACATGTACCTTATATAACGCCACACTATTTAAATAACGGAAGACGAGAAACATGGGGTCTCACACTACTCACTGACGAATGAGAACCTGAATGTTATAAGGAAGCTATGGAAGATGAACACAGGGATAATGGATAGAACCATGCAAGATGAGATGAAATCTTTTCATGAGAACCACACTTATGAGTTGGTGAAATTGCCTAAGTGCATAAGAGCTTTGAAAAATAAGTGGGTGTTCAAATTTAAAAATGAAGAATACAGCCAGAAGCCTAAATACAAAGCAAGATTGGCTGTTAAGGAATTTGGTCAAAGAAAGGGTGTTGACTTTGATGAAATATTTTCACATGTCGTGAAAATGTCCTCCATTCGTACCATTCTTGGTTTGACTGCTAGTCTAAATTTAGAGATTGAGGTGATGAATGTGAAGACGGCTTTTCGTCATGGTGATCTGGAAGAGGAGATTTATATGGAACAACCTAAGGGCTTCAAGTGAATAGTAGAGAAAATTTTGTGCAAACTCAAAAAGAGTCTTTATGGCCTAAAGCAAGCTCCTAGAGAATAGTACAAGAATTTTTGTTATGGGGGAATAAGGCTATAAGAAGACTTCCTCAGACCATTGTATATTTGTACAAAAATTTTCTAATGATGATTTTATCATCCTATTGTTGTATGTGGATGATATGTTTATTGTGGGCAAAGACATTTCCAAAATTGACAAGCTGAAGAATGATTTGTGTAAGTCTTTTTCTATGAAATACTTGGGCCGTACCAAACAAATTTTGGGAATGAGGATCACTCGTTTGAGAGATGAAAGGAAGATATATCTATCACAAAAGATGTACTTTGAACGTGTGCTGGAGCGCTTCAACATGAAGAATGTTAAATCTATTAGTATACCCCTTGCTAGTCATATGAAGTTAAGCAAGAAGATATGTCCAACAACAAGGGAGGAAAAAGAAAGTATGACCAAAATTTCATATTCCTCTGTCATTGGAAGTTTGATGTATGCAATGGTATGCACTAGACCTGATATTTCTCATGCAGTAGGTGTTGTTAGAAGATTTCTCGATAATCTTATAAAAGAGTAGTGGGAAGCTGTGAAGTGGATACTCAGGTATCTAAAAGGAAGCTAAGATATATGCTTGTGTTTTGGAAGTTCTAGTCCAATCTTGAAGGGTTATACATATGCTGATATGGTAGGTGACCTTGATAACAGAAAATCCACTACTCGATATTTGTTTACTTTTTTCTGGGGGAGCTATATCATGGCGGTCAAAGCTAGAGAAGTGCATTGCACTATCTACAACTGAAGCTGAGTATATTGCGGCTATTGAAGCTAGCAAAAAAATGATATGGCTTAAAAAATTCCTTCAAAAGCTTGAGATTGTCACACCCCGGAAGGGTACCCTTGGCATGGCCGGTACTTGAAGACTAATGGTTGATTCCCCAAGAGAATTGCCTGGCCTCATCGTCACATCGCCTCGACAACGGAAGAAATTGCTCAATTAGAATAAAACATTATCAAAATAAATATAACTCTACTAACTCATAGTTTCCAATGAATATGTTTGGAAATACGAAATACTCAACAAATCCTCTACTCAGCAGTCTAGATAGTGCCATGACAGGACATGACACCCCAAATCAAAGAAAGAAAAATACCAGATCAACTCGGAAGATAAAAGAGCTCCTCCGGAAAGCAAGGAGGGCTCACCAACTCTGGGGAATGCACTGATCCAGATCTCAATGATGCACGGGCTAAAGAACTCTATCACCTGTATCTGAATCATTAAATGGTGTAGGTCTAAATGGACGTCAATACATAGAATATATTGGTATCTAAATTAGCTCAAGAAGATAAAACTCAACTCACTCACCTCGACTCAACAACTCATGCTTAACTTAGGACATGCAAGTTTTAAAGTAAATCATGATTTTAAAGTAAACTCGATAGAAGTAGACTCAGTTTAAAAATATCATGCTTAATCAGTGTTAGTAAATCATGATTCTAAAGTAAACTCGATAGAAGTAGACTCAGTTTAAAAATATCATGCTTAATCAGTGTTGCTTAGGAGTTTCTCTTAACCAACATCCAATCCCATCACCTTTAGCTTAGTCATGCACAACAAAGGTGACATCGTTGCCATGTCTGTCCTTAACTTGTCATGGTAAAGGACAATCAACTCTCTTATGGATCCATAGTAAATGTCCAACTTTTGGGATATGAGTCACCAGAACGTGTTGTAGGTCTATCCTATGCTGGCAACGTAGTTTTATAGGTTGGAGTAGTTATTTACTCGCTCCCAGCTCAGTGCTCGCTACTCCTCTCAAGATAAAAACATTCTCAACTCATCAATCAACTCAATCCTCAATACTCAATCAATCAGTCAAACCTCAATCTCATCGGGTTATCTCATCTCAACTCATCTCGGTTACTCATCAATTTAGTCGACAAATGAAGACAATCAAACTTGACTCAGACTAACGGTCGTTCAGACTCACTCAATTAGACTCATCATGCAATGCAAGTAGGATTCATGATAGTATATGTGACTATGTTCAATATGCTTTTCATGGTCGACAATGCTCAAGTTACTCATCTCATACAATCAACATCAAACTCAAATCTCAACTTGATCCATGCATAGAATTTCATAGAATTATGCAATTTAGGGTTCATGATATCAAGAATTAAATACTGATATTAATCGTAGTAGTCATGCAATAGGATAATTATCTTATGTATATCATAAGGACTCATAATAATTGTTGAAACTCAATAGGTAGATAATAGGGATTTCATAACTCAACCCTTGCTCTAAATTTTCACTCAAATCAGTGAAAGGGGCGTGTGAACGAACGCAATTTCACACTTTAGTAAGCCTTACATACCTGGAGTAGAAGAAACAATCCAACTCCAGTCGATCCTCATACTAGAATTGGGAACTCTCGTTATTCTCCCTCCTATCGTGTTATCAAGAAATCTTTAAGAGTGAAGAATGATGAAGATACACTTAGGGTTTGTTTCAGGAATCTAATTAAGTCCAAAACGTCTAAGGTTTTAATTAAAAGGAATAGGAATAGATAAAATTACCCTTCTTAAAAACTGCCGCTAAGTTTACGAGACTCCATCTACGGGTCGTAGACCATTCTACGAGTCGTAGATGACCTCTCGATAAGGGGTCCTGAAATTTGAGTTACTAGAAATTGGCACAAGATCTCCTCTACGAGCCGTAAAACATTCTATGTCACACCCCTATTTTTTTCCAGTGTGATTTTTGAAAAATATAGAGTTTTTCCAACTAAAGTGACATTTTGAAAAGGGATTATTTTATTCTTTAGAGTCGCCACTTGGAATTGAGTTTTGGTGTTCCAAGTCACCTTTTTTTTTATCCCTAATCAAAAGGAAATGACTCTTTATTTTATCTTTATTATTATTTTTTCTTTTTGGTCTACGAACCAGAAATTCGGGTAAGAATTCTATTGACCGAGAGGAAGGTGTTAGGCACCCCTCGAGTCCCATGGTTCTAGCATGGTTGCTTTATTGATTTATGTATGACTTAAACTAATTTTGAAAACATTATATTTCTTGGTTTTGCAAAAAATTATTTACTTGCCTTCTTCAATTTATTTGATTTTTTTTAAAAAAAAACTATCATATTTTATTGGTTCATGGTGCATTGATAGCAGCGCTTTCTAGCCACAAATTAATTATCTCTTTGAAGTTTTCGAAAGAAAGTTTATTTAATAAAGTTTGAGTCCTAATATTTGCCTATCATTATTTATCCACTCAATCATTTTCTCCTAAATACAAGATCCAAAAATTTTATTTGTTTATTTATTCTAGTCATTATGACCTATGAAAAGTATAATTTAAAAAATTCATATTAATTAATGGATCACTCTAAACTTGTTAATAGTATTCATAATAAAAAAAAATCATTACTCAAATGAGATGCAAAGAAAGTTACAAATTTTGTTTATGTTTTTTTTAAAACAAAAAGTGAACACAAATTTATCAGAAACACAAAATATATTTTCATACAAAAATTTTTTTACATGCAACACTAGTATGAACATGTTAATAATCATGACTAATTTTTTATATTTTCATATATATTTTGTACATGCAACACTAGTGTGAACATGTTAAGAATTATGACTAATCTTTTTTTTTTCTTTCTTTTTGTCATTAAAATAAAAGACAAACATTTATTAATTGAAACACATATTTTACATAATGATTAGTCATTGATTATTTTCATCATTTATTCATACTAAATCATAAAAGTACACACAAAACCACAAAAAATTAATAATGAAAATAATTAACTCAAAATGAAATAAACTATCTAACAATTTTACACTAAATTTAACAATAAAAAAAATCTAAACAGACAATTGATATGAAAGATTTGAACACAATGTCAAAGCATATTAATGAGTCATAAATATACAAAATTTGACAATTTTAATGTATTATGATCATATTAAAGTGGATAAGAGAGATAAGTGTTACCTCTTGTGATAAATGATTTACAAAAAAAAAAAAGACTGCAATAGGAACCACGAATCAAAAACTCCCAAAAGCAAACCTTAAACTCAACTTTGTTTTTTTTCAATTGTGTTTTTTGAAAATTTTTCTTTTGGTGTGTTTGTAGAATGTGGAGAAGGAAAAAGATGGATGATAAAGAGGTCTTGTGTGTCTTGTTTTTTGTGCTTTTGTAGAATGTAAAGAAAGAGAGAAAAATATGAGTGAAATGTGTGTGTGTGTCGTGTGTTTCAAAATATGAGGGAGTGGGGATGTGAAAATATGGAAAATGAGGGAGCAGTGGGGGAGGAGTTGGAATTAATGGGTAGTTCGTTTTTTTTTTCAAGTTTATTTATTTTATTTTGTCTTGTTTTTATTTAGAAAGAAGAGAAAAAAAAAGAAAAAAAATATTACAAAACTATTTTAAATTAATAAGATATAGAAAGTTAACTAGTTAAAACTAAAATATAATTAAAAAGGTAATAACAATACTGGATTGTTTATTAGAATCAAAATTAAAAAAAAACATATATTTTATAAATTTTCTCTTTTTTTTTAGAAGAAAACTTACATTAAAATATGACTCTATTTTTGTTGTTTTCAACTTATTCTAAATAAGATAAAAATATCTAATCTAGACTCAAAACTAAATATTTAAATATTAAAAAATAAATAACTCAAGTTTGGTCAAATATTAGGTGCTAACAGGATGCCCCTATTTGCTTGAGAACATGAAGAGTTTTCAAGAAAAGAAGTTAATGTGTCTAATTTTGGCCTAACTATTATTAAAAGGTAAGGAAAAAGAAGGGGGGGGGGGGGAGGAAGTAAGCAAGAGTGACTGAGCCCTGGCTTTGGGTAGCGTACATATCTCGAATTATAAGAGAATCGGGTCACGTGTAGTTCAAATAGGTGCAACAAGGGATGGATGGATGGATTAGAAGGTTGAGTCTTATCCTTTCGAGATCCTGGTCAATGGCTCCTATTGTTACATTGAAGATAATAACACTAAAAGGAAACGATACAAGATCTATTCAATTCTACTTGTCTCGACCCTCTTTTCTTTCAAGTCTTCCTTTGCATCTTCAGTTATCACCTCGCCTTTTTCTGGCGGGTACCTTGATCTCAAAATCTAATCTTGAAGTTTGAGTTTAAGGCTTGAACTTGAAATCTCAATTGAGTTACCGATGCCTCTCCAGAAGAAAGTTAGTACACTATTCGTGTACACTTGTTTCCTGAATTGAAGTTGGGAAACAGAATCTTGATATGTTGAGCTGCTACATGGGTCCGAATCAACTCTTAATGTCATTCTTCACTTCACAAATCGGACAAATGTTACTCTGTTATTGATGTCCAAACTTGTGGTCACAGAGAGAACTGCCTGCAATCAAAGAAAAAAAACAAAACAAAATTTTTCTGCTCCAGTTTGTGCTAAGAAAAATTTTGTGGGTTATTTTGCTTGATTTGAATATAATATTAAACAAAAATAATACAGTGATTAAAACAAGGAAAAAAAAACAAATACTCTATTATTGAATGAAATTAGATTTTATGCTTTATGGAAAATAAAAATGGGGCTATCATGCCCTATGAAGATATGAACGAATATTATGAGGGTTCGTGCCCTAAGCGAATGTTATGAGGGTTCGCGCCCTAAACGAATATTATGAGGGTTCGCTCCCTAAGCGAATATTATGAGGGTTTGCGCCGTAAGTGAATATTATGAGGGTCCGCTCCCTAAGTGAATATTATGAGGATTCGCTCCCTAAGCGAATATTATGAAGGTTCGCTCCCTAAGCAAATATTATGAGGGTTCGCTCCCTAAGCGAATATTATGAGGGTTCGCTCCCTAAGCAAATATTATGAGGGTTCGCGCCCTAAGCGAATATTATGAGGGTTCGCTCCCTAAGCGAATATTATGAGGGTTCTCTTCCTAAGCGAATATTATGAGGGTTCGCGCCCTAAGCGAATATTATGAGGGTTCGCGCCCTAAGCGAATATTATGAGGGTTCGCTCCCTAAGAGAATATTATGAGGGTTAAGCGAATATTATTAGGGTTCGCGCCCTAAGCGAATATTATGAGGGTTCGCGCCCTAAGCGAATATTATGAGGGTTCGCGCCCTAAGCAAATGAATTATTTTTATTTTATTTTACTTTTTCTTTTTTAAAATTTTTTAAAATAAGATAAAATAAAATATGCCCCACTTTTGAAACTGAGAAATTTTGAAACTTTTTTTTTAATCTTTTTATCGGTTTTTTTATTTATTATTTATTTTTTTTATTTTTTTTATTTTAAAAAAGGGGGAAAATGCACCAGTTTCGATTAGGAAAACAAAGCTCCTTTTTACCAATTTGTGATATGAATTAACAACAATTTTACTACGCGCTTATCGGATCGCACATGAAGATTTGAGAACTTACCTTTGGTGCTCGTCTCTCAGAACTATTTACAAGATTTGCTCGTACCTGTTTAATCAAAGAATCATTTGTTAGTTTTTCTAACTGGTGGTTGATTTGTGGCCTTGATCCCGTGGGGTTTGATTTGTCATGCAATCCACTCGACTTGGAAGATTGACTTTATTGGTGATTGATCAAATTGCTTGAAAGCTCTTAAAATTCAATCCTTATCTTTTCGGATGCGTGCCATGAATGCTTCGATCCAATATTGATTTATGCATATTGCGTGGATCATCTTGTTTCAGCAAGCACTCCGTTGCCTTAGTGATCTTCCCTTATGGAGACTTGCCATAAAACTTTTTTTTTTGTTTGAATTTTTCCCTTATCTTAGCTAGTCCACAAATGTGTTTCACGGTTGTGTATGCCCCTGGCTCTTCAACTGAAAAACTGTTAGTGAATTTTGCAACTTTTCCTTTAACACTTGACACAAGATTTTGAGAGCAGCGACTCAACACAAGTACGATGGAGTGACACGATGGATCATAACTTTACGAGGGAAGGTTATCTCTTGAAGAGGGGACAAGGAAAAGAAAGAAATAAAAGAATAAAAGAATTTATATGAACGTACGTACCGATTTTAAGGAATCATGACATACATTTCGGCTGATACATTTCGATCTATCCAAATAGTCTAAATCTCATAAAACAATGTTATGCCTTTCAATTTAGAGCTGAACTCTCTTTCATTTTCCTTTACCGTCATCTTATGGTATCGTAGGGCTCTCACCTATAAGACTCTCACCTTTGTAAAATCACACATCTGTAACATCGTGCTTTGAAGCTTCTTGAAGAGTGACTGAGAGGTCGTATTAAAGCATGTGAGAAAGACTTTTAGAAAGATTTACAACTTTGGAACCATTAAAGTATGCCTCGGATTTGAACACGCCAAAGCATAATATTTTTTTGGTTGGACCGAACCCCAAGATAGGGTTGCCTACGTATCCTTTTAGGAATCAGGTCGCACGTAGTTCGATCAAGAGGCGTCTTTTTTTTTCTTTTTCTTTTTTTTTTTTTGCTTTTTTCGCGGCTCCAAAGAGGATAAATTTTGAAGAGGTAGGTGTTGTTCGAACATTGGTCATCTCATCTTGGGAACGCTAATCACATCGATGTGGAACCAAAAGTATTAAACATAATATCTTTCGACCGAGTCTGCGTTAACAATCATTTCGGCTACCTTTTCCTCCATATCTGCCAATTGCAAAACTCCTTTTGGTAACACTCGTTTAACGATATAAGGGCCTTGCCAATTTGGGGAAATTTTCCTTTAGCTTCTTTTTGGTGGGGAAGGATGTGTTTTACAACAAGCTGATCGACCTCAAAATTTCTGGGGCGTACCTTCTTATTATAGGCTCGAGCCATCCTTTGCTGGTACAACTGGCTTAAACAGACTGCCATAAATATTTTTTCATTTTTTAATACTAATTGCTCCAATGTTTTCTTCACCCATTCTGTATCATTAGTTTCTGCTTCAACAATGATTCGAAGCGAAGGGATTTCAACTTTTGTAGGTATAACAGCCTCAGTTCCATAGACTAATAAGTAAGGAGTTGCACCGATTGCGGTAAGGGTGGTCGTGCAATATCCCAAAAGAGCAAAAGGTAATTTCTCATGCCACTGTCTGGATCCTTGGACCATTTTCTTAAGAATCTTCTTGATATTCTTATTTGCTGCTTCTACAGCTCCATTTGCTTTGGGTCGATAAGGGGTTGAATGGTGATGGGCAATTTCAAATTGCTCACAAACCTCCTTCATTTAGTGGCTATTAAGATTTGCCGCATTGTCTGTGACAATAGTCTTCGGCATACCAAAACGACATATGATATTGGAAAGGATAAAGTTCACCACTACTTTCTTGGTGACTGCTTTTAATGTAACAGCTTCTACCCACTTGGTGAAGTAGTCAATGGAGACCAGAATAAATTGATGCCCGTTAGAAGCTTTTGGATCGATTGGCCCAATAACGTCTATGCCCCAAGCAACAAAAAGCCAAGGAGCAGACATAAAGTGTAACTCTGAAGGGGGTGAGTGAATCAAAAAAGTGTAACTCTAAAGGGGGTGAGTGAATCAAGTCACTATGGATTTGACACTGATGACACTTTCAAACAAAACGGAAGCAATCTCTTTCCATGGTCAACCATTAAAATCCTGCCCGAATAATCTTCTTTGCTAAAACATAACCATTCATATGCGGGCCACATACCCCCGAATGTACTTCAGCCATGATCAATTCTGCTTCTTGAGAACTTACACATCTTAATAAATTCAAGTATGGGGTTCTTTTATATAAAACCTCCCTGCTTAGAAGGAAACTACTAGCAAGTCGCCTAATAGTCTTCTTTTGATCTCTATTGGCATGCAGTGGATATTCTTTTTCTTTAAGAACCATTTGATGTCATGATACCATGGTTCACCATCTGGCTCTGCTTCAGTTATATTACAATAACCATGCTCATCCCTGATTTGAATTTCTAGGGGATTGATATATGTGTTGCCGGGGTATGGAAGCATTGAGGCTAAGGTGGCTAAAGCATCAGCCAACTCATTATGGGACCTAGGGATATATCTTAACTCAATGAACTTGAACCTTTTGCTAAGGTTCTCTAAACAGTGCTTGTATGGGATGAGCTTAATATCCCGAGTTTCTTATTCGCCTTGAGCTTGTCGAACAAGCAAGTCGGAGTCCCTAAAACCACTAGCTCGTATATTCAATTCCATAATGCAAGCTTCATATTCTGCTATATTATTGGTACAAAAGAACCGAAGGCATGCGGTGGCAGGATAATGGTGTCCAGTGGGTGAAATAAGGACTGCTCCAATTCCCACTCCATTGATGTTGACAGCTCCATTGAAATATAATTTCCATATTTGACTATCCCCTAGCCCTTCTTCCTCAGCAACGTTATCCTCTTCATCTGGGAAGTATGTGTCTAATGGCTGGTATTCGTCATCAAGATTTTCTGCTAGATGGTCAGCCAATGCTTGTGCTTTCATGGCGGTGCGAGTAACGTACACTATGTCAAACTCTGTAAGTAAGATCTGGCACTTTGCCAGTCTACCCGTTGGCATAGGTTTTTGAAAAATATATTTCAAAGGGTCCATTCGAGATATGAGATAGGTTGTGTATGACAAAAGATAGTGCTTCAATTTTTGAGCCACCCAGGTTAACCCGCAACATGTCCTCTCTAAGAGAGTGTATTTCGCCTCATACTTTGTGAACTTCTTGCTCAAATAATAAATTGCTTGCTCCTTTTTGCCTGTGGCATCATGTTGTCCTAGAACACAACCAAAGGCATTATCCATCACTGAGAGATATAAGAATAAAAGTCTTCTGGGCTCCGGAGGGACTAATACTGGAGGGTGCATTAGATATTCTTTGATCTTGTCAAAAGCTTCTTGACACTCACTCGTCCATTTGATAGTGGCATCCTTTTTCAACAGCTTGAAGATTGGCTCACATGTGATGGTAAGCTGCTCAATGAACTGACTGATATAATTCAGTCTCCCTAGAAGGCTCATGACTTCTGTCTTATTCCTCGGAGGAGGTAATTCTTGAATAGACTTTATCTTGGCAGGATCTAGCTCAATGCCCCTTCGACTAACTATGAAACCCAGAAGCTTTCCTGAAGGTACTCCAAATGCGCATTTAGCTGGATTGAGCTTAAGGTTGTACTTTCGTAATCTTTCGAAGAATTTCCTTAAGTCACATACATGATCTGCTTGTGCTCTAGATTTAATGATGACAATATCGACATATACTTCAACTTCCTTGTGCATCATATCATGGAATATGGTGGTCATAGCTCTCATATAAGTTGCCCCGGCATTTTTAAGACCAAATGGCATGACCCTATAATAGTAGGTCCCCCAGGGGGTAGTGAAAGCAGTCTTCTCTACATCATTTTTCATCCATGAGGATTTGGTGATATCCAGCATAACAGTCCACAAAAGATTGAATCTCATGTTTGGCACAATTATCAACTAGAATGTGAATGTTGGGTAATGGGAAGTTGTCTTTTGGACTCGCTTTGTTTAAATCCCTATAGTCGATGCAAACTGTGGTTTTCCCATCTTTCTTTGACACTGGCACAACGTTGGCCAACCAGGTAGTGTATTGCACAACTCTAATCACATTTGCATCTAGTTGTTTCATAATTTCCTCTTTAATTTTACTACTCACGTCTGTCTTGAACTTTCTTTGCTTTTGTTGGACAGGTGAGAAATCAGGATATGTGGGTAGTTTGTGAACTACCAGATCAACACTCAAACCTAGCAAGTCATCATAGGACCAAGAAAAGACATCTTTATATTCAAATAGAACTTGAATTAGTTCATCTCGGGTCTTTTGTTCGACATGAATACTTATTTTTGTCTCTCGAGTTTCCTCTCGAGTTCCCAAATTGACTGTCTCAGTTTCGTTTAAATTGGGCTTAGGTTTATTCTCAAATTGTTCCAATCCCTTTTTAATTTCTTCATATGCTCCATCTTCATCACATTCTTCAAGATCATGATTTCTTGTTTTGAGATCAGACAATTTTTCAGGATCTAGACATAAACTCTGCATGCATGTCATGTTATTAAAGTCGGTATTAACGTAACTGAAATGCCATTTTACTAGGGAAATTAGAACTTTATTAAACTGGATTGAAATGATAAAGGACTAACATGGAATAAGAACAACTAAGACATTTAGATTACAACCCTAAAAATAGTGCAAATGTAGGAAAAGCTGCAAAATAAACTACCAAAACTCCTTCCTGCTAGGGAGAGGAGTGACTTTCCAATTGTTGAGTTGGACATTGGGGTCGATGAATTGCACATCTGCATGACTGGGAGCCTCGTCCATATGAGCCATGTTCACTTCATAAAACATCTCCTTAAGACCTTGACAGATTTCATCTGTATCATTTTAGACAGATGGGTTTGGACTCTCCTCACATTGAGATTTAGTGAAAGACTCAAGAATATGAGGGATCGGCTTTGGCAAGCTCCAAGCCTTTTTTGTGCTCCTTTTCCCATTTTCTGTAAACTTTAGTTGGTTCGAAACCCAACCCAAATTTTTCTTGATTACCCATTGGCTTGATAGGATCCACCCTTCCTTGAAAAGACAATCCCAGTCCCTTTCCATGCTCATAACCATTCTGTATCATTTGTGCTGCCACCATGAACGAAGTAGAGGAGAGATGAGGATTTTGTATAGGCTTCCCTTCCATAAGCTGATTGTCCACCACTATCTCGAGAGCCTGATAATTGAGGAATTCATATTATTTTTTGGCCTCTATGCATGGTGTGGAAGGGTCTTGATACATCGGGAGGTCGTCTTCACCATGTACAATGATTTCTTGTTTGTCATGTTCAAATTTGATCATCTGATGCAAAGTAGATGGTATAGCTCTAGCCATGTGGATCCATGGCCTTCCCCAAGAGTAAGTTGTAAGAGGTGTTCATGTCTATCACTTGAAAGGTAATTCCAAACTCCACCGGCCCAATTGTTACGATCAAGTAAATTTCACCAACTGTGTCTCGTTATGCTCCATCAAATGCTCGTATACACACATTGTTAGTGCGAATTATGTCATTGTTAATCTTTAAACTTTGTAATGTGGAAAGAGGACAAATGTCGACACCTAATCCCCAATCAACCAGGACCCTCTTCACATAATGTTCTTCACATTTCACGGTTTGATGTAGAGCCTTGTTGTGCCCAGACCCTTCCAAAGGCAATTCATCATCCGTGAATGTGATTCTATTTACCTCGAATATCCTACTGGCTATCTTTTCCACGTGACTTAGCGTGGTATTTTCGGAGACGTACGCCTCGTTCAAAATTTTAATCAATACTTGACGATGCTCCTTGGATGTAGGAGTAATGATAGCAAGGAAATTCGGGCAGGGGTTTTTCTTAACTGTTCGATAATAGAATAATCCTGGGCTTTTATCTTTTTCAAGAACTCCTCGGCCTCTTCTTCAGTGATCGGCTTTTTCACCGGCAGCTGACTTTCTTTTGCATGCTTGGCTCCTCTTAGTTCCTCTGGAACGTAACACTGTCTAGAACGAGTCATACCGCCTGATTCATTAATCTCTTCGGTGATCTCTTTCCCTTTGTATGTCATAATGGTTTTGTTGTAGTTCCATGGGACAGTTTTCATGCTTGTGATCGGGAGTTGTTTTGCAAACTTTATTACAATTGGCTCCTCTGTCTTTCTTAAACCATCTTGGGTTAAATAGGCACTTGGAAATCCTCCCGGGAACACATAGTTTTGGCCTATTTAATGGAACTCCTCCTTTTATAGCTCCCGAGACATACAATACTGGTTTTCTTAAGCTCTCAGGAGTTGAATTTACACCTTTCACAATCAACGGTCCCCTTTGTATAAATTCTTAGACCATGCTTGACTCTTCCTTTGAGGGCCTACCTTCAATGTTCTCTCTATCTATTGGTTCACCTTTCATATGAGTGCTTATCATTCCAATGACATGCTCATTGTTGTGAGCAGAAAGTGGATTGTTGGTGACATTGGATGCTTCCTCATTACGTATCACAATTACTTTGTCATTGATTAGCTTCTCGATGACCCTCTTTAAGGTCCAACAATTTTTGGTGCTATGACTAGGGGCATTATGGTGATACTCACACGTAACTGTTGGATCAAAGCCTCTCATATTTGGGTTGACCTGATAAGGAACGATAGGTTCAACCAGTCTTAATTGCATTAATTTCCGCAATAGGCTAGTGTATGATTCTCCAATTGGGGTGAAAGTTTCCTTTTGACCTTGTTTCTTTGCATAATCTTCCCTTGGACGTGGATCATAAGGTGCCTGGAAGCTTTGTTGTTGGGGCCGAGAGCCTTGTGGGGCAGGTGCCCGCCAGTGTCGGTGTTGAGGAGGTCGGGCATATGCTTGAGTGTTGAAAATTGCATATGGGGGTGGATAATAGTGTTGAGGTACAACAGGTTGTCCTTGTTGGACTTGCACATGAGGGTAGTTTGTCCTCCTTTGTGTACCTTTTGATCCTAACACCATCATAGACCCTTCTTCCTTCTTCTTTTGGTTCCCAAAACCACCTGATCCACTTTGTATTGCTTGTGTGGTGGCTTTGATAGCTGCTTGACTCACAATTTTTCTCGACTTTATGCCATTTTCCACCATTTGTCCAATCTTGATTGCTTCAGCGAAGGGCTTTCCCATTGCGGCAAGTAAGTAGTGAAAGTAGTCAGGGCCTGGAGAAAAACATCAATCAACTCCTGATCTTTCATCGGTGGCTTGACTCTAGTTGCTTGTTCTCTCCATTTTATGGCATATTCCCGAAACTTTCAGTTGATTTCTTTTTCAAGTTAGCGAGGGAGTTGCGATCTGGGATGATGTCAATATTATACTGAAATTTTTGAACAAAATCCTAAGCCATGTCATCCCAAACATGCCAACGAGAAATATCTTGATCAATGAACCATTCTGAGGCCAACCCCGTTAGGCTCTCTCCAAAGTAGGCCATAAGGAGTTCTTCTCTTCCTCCCGCTCCCCTTAGTTGATTACAGTACTTCTTTAAGTGAGCCACGGGGTCACCATGGCCGCTATACTTGTCGAATCTTGGGAGCTTAAACCCATCAGGCAAGTGAACATCAGGGATCATACACAAGTCCTTGAACGAGACACTTTTATGTCCTCCTAATCCTTGCATGTTTTTTAACTTTTGTTCCAGACTTCTCATCTTCTTAGCCATTTCTTCATGTTCCTCATTCTTGGTTGTTTTCTCAAATTTTATAGGGGAATTATACTGATGAGTTCGGTAGTAGGCATCTGGAATTTTAATAGTAATTTCAGGGGCATATCCTTGACTAGGATAGACCTTGGACAAAGGATCATCATTGAATTTGGGGACCAATTTGGGCTGAGGGACTGTTTTGGTTTGTGTGGCTGGCATGAAAAGTGGATTACTTATCATGGGCGTATTCAGAGGGCGCACAGTGGAAGTCTCAACAGTATTGGATATGTTAACATATGGGCCAAACCCAGGAGGGTCGAGTGGATCACTCGTTGGGGGCGGCATAGCTATATTTAGATACTCTTGGATTGAAGGTGGCGGGGCTTGCCCGCTCATCCAAGCTTGGTACATTTCAGCAATTTGCTGCCTTAACATCCTTACTTCTTCCATTGGCACTGATTCTTGTTGAACTATTGAATTTTGGATATCATCATTATCCAACTCTGTTCCGTCTTTGCGGGTCATCTTCTTCTTTTCCTTTGACCTTGTGTTGTATGGATGAGATGCCAGTTTAACCATAAATCAACCACCTTAAAGCTTTCTCTCTTTAACAAAACAACACGTGTTAGGGTTTATAACTTTGCAGATATCAATCATACATTGTATGTTATGCTCCCTAAATTATTTCTATAGTGGATTCCAGACGGCTTTCATGCTTCATCCCAGCTTATAGGTGAATTTGTTTTTCTTTAGAGATATTTTGATCGAACCCATTGAGGGTTGCCTACATATCATGTTGAACATGAATCAGATCATTACATAGTTCATGAAAAAAATTGCTTCTTTTTTTTAATAAACTAAAAGAAAATCACAATTTTAATTAACTAAAAAAATATCTTTTCATTCATGTCCTAAAGATACTGAATACAAATAAACCAAAATAAAACTAAGACTTGAAGTTGCAACAGATTTGACGAAATAAAAGAAAAGAAAGGGAAATAACAATAATGAAAATGCTTTCTTGGAATGTCTTGGATTTCAGTCACTTCTCAGGTCTGAATAAATTTTGAACAGTGCTTTCAGATGGTGTGGTGCCAATTCCCGTGCTTGTCGGCCCAAGGTCTCATCATCTCGATGAAGATAACTGCCATATACATCAATTAGGTCTTCAACAAGCTGAACCACGTGTCCTTTGGCTTCCTCCATGTTGTCATGAAAATTCCGCAACCAGTTCTGAGTGGTATGGATCTCATGGTTCAAATTGTCTTCTTGTGCCTCAAGCTCTTCTAATTGGTTAAGAAGTCCATTCCTCTCTGCAAGCCATTGGTTCCTTTCACTCTCGATCTCTGCCTAGTAAGCCGTGAAACACCTTTTTATGTTTTTCTCCCGCTCCATAGAGGCTTTCAACTGAGCTTGCAACCTAGTCTGTGTCTATACCATTAGGGCCTTTTCCCTTTTAAATTCTTCTTCTTGTTGCTCCATGGCGCCTGTGGTAATACCCAGATCCTCACACAAAGACTGAATGGTGGCTTGGTGCTCTTTCTCTACCCTCTTTCGAATCAATTTTAGAGATGGGGAGCGTCATCTAGGACTCGAGGTATCAAAATAGTCACTCACTCAAATAGTCTATCCAGATCCGGAACTCCAAATTTATATCATGCCTCGAGTGAACGTAGGCGACGATACTCACAACATATATATACCACATTATCTAACCCGCACAACCATATCTCACCAACCCTCAAATAACACTAGCTAATCCCAACCTCGGGTAAGGATAACAAATGCACAAGGACTAACAGTTGTCTAAAGAAGTATATATCTCATAGACTAATGTAGGTTCATGCCAACCCAAATCCAAATGCACCACGTTCCTATCAATCTCAAGTACTCTGTGTATTCATGGGTCTCGAACCCTAGAAAAATCAACCAGGACTTAAACCAAAGGAAAATCAACTACGCCTCAAACCCAAGAAAAATCAAAAGGGTCCCTGACCCTTGAGCAATCGATGGAGTCCTTGACCTAAAGTATAATCGATAGGGTCCCACACCGAAAGGACAATTAACATTGGGCCTTAAACCCAAGGAAAATCATGTGGGTCTCACACCGAAGGAAAATCAATTGGGCCCTAAACCCAAGAAAAATTGGTAAGGTCCCTACTGCACAAGCAATCAATGGGGTCCCCTACCCAAAGCATAATTGATAAAGTTCTCGAACATAAAGGACAATCGAAAGATATATCATAAGTAACCCGGATAATCAAGTCCAGTAGAGCTATATCTACACAAATATTAGTCCATAGTACGGTTGTATAATAGGTAACCCGAACAAATTACCCATTAGAATAATATCTAAACTAGAGTCAGTCTATAGTACGATATAAAATCAATAAACAACCTCACAACTTACATATCTTAGTAGCATCAAGCTATATTTGTAAGAGTTAAGCCAGAACACATACCTGTCTCAAGGCATTAGCTCATATCCAGCCTTTACCAGGCCTTTTCATAGTTCAATGGTGCAAGAATTTAGCTACTATAGTGATCACAGCTAGTATAGTCCAGAAAAGCCACAAGTATCCCAAAATAATCGTAGTTACCCCATATGCTAAGTATAATGACTATCCAGGAAAACATGGATTAACAAATCATGACAACAGTTTTTAAATATATAGCAGGAAATATAACTAACAATTAGCCTCACAACATATATACATATCTTACTCGAGACTTCCAACCACAAACAAGCTCCCAATAAATATGTATTTTATCCAGTCTAGAGATATGAAAAGCCTAGCCTACCTGAAAGGCGAATCTACATGCTCTGGACAAGCCCACATGAGTTTTACCCTGTCTGTCCATCTCCAAATGCCTTTATATTGTCCAATATGAATCACAACATACACAGCTATTTTGACTATAATATCTCAAGAAACAGGGGAGAATAGGTCAATTGCAATAAAAATGGAGAAAATGGGGCCCACACCCAAAATGCCAAACCAATCCCCATAAAATGATCTCTACATCACCTAGAGTCTATAGCCAAAAATTGAGCTTAAAATGAGGCTCAAAACAGTCATACAAAGCCCAAAAATCACATGAAATTTTTTTTAGTGAAATGTGTATTACAACAGCTTCACAACTATATTTCTCAAAAATATGATTAAATTGACAAAATCCGAGCATATCATAACATGGGCCTTGAAAATAGTACAATTTAGACCCAAATTTTACTTAATTCTGATAAGAAATGGCTGAGATATCATATTTCAAATTTTTCTAAAAATATCATAACGTACCAATAGCTAAAATTGTATGTTCGCACCAAAAAGAGCTCTATCAAGTAATTCTGACATTACAACGATGAGTGACATGAAAAAACACATAAAATAGACCCAAATTTTACTAAAAATCTAACTTAAAATGGATTAGAAATCACATAGTATTCCAAGATCTTACTCAATATACAACAGTAAAACGGCTAAATTTACCTCAAATGATGTGTCGAATTCAATTATCAAAGCTTCCATAATGTTTCTCTTGAAAAAATATACACTTTAGACTTTTGAATCGCCCAAATCGAGTAAAAACGATGAAGATATCATATTCAAAAAAGGTTCACACATTAGTTGTGTTTACCAAAGAAAACTTCTAGATAAATACATGTCCTAACGTCATGCCATATGCCATGATCTTGTGAAGCCATATTATCTGCATACTTAGATTATTCAACCATCGCTCAAACTTAATTTTGATACACTGGCCTCATCAAAAGTTAGAAAAATATAATCCATATCTAATCGAAAATGACATTTTAGACTCAATGGTGTAGTCAAAATTCGCTTCGAAGGTCATTTTGTTCCAATGTGGGTCCCATTTCCCAATATGAAAATCTATTGAAGAGGTCAAAACACACCCAAAAACCTCAAGAACCGAACAAAAAGTCCTCCTAGAACAAACTCGACATTTTAAATCCAATGGTGTGGTCAAAATTTTCATTTGGGCACATTTACCAAAGACGTTGACTAAAGTCAACTATTGACATGTTCTAGCAACTAAATTTGCAAAACTCAATATAATTACACCGAACATGCTTCTAGCCTAATTTTGTTGTTCCGGAGCTGATAAAACTGTCAAAATTCCACTTTAAGGTCATTTACTAGAACTTTACCTGAACATTTATTTTAAGGTTATAATCTTTTGTTTAACTTGAAACACTAGATAAATGTCAAATGATTCACTCAATGACCGAAGAATCAGTGTCAATAAGTCACAAATAGCTTGTGGTCCTTATGAAAATTCTCAAACTAATAAAATATTTGCAGAACCACAAAAATGACATGGAGGGTCATTACAATTTATGATAAGGTTGGGCACTTTGCCAATTATTGTCCAAATTGTGCATTTTCTACTAAGACTTCATGTTCTCAACCAGCTCGTCCAATTCCCACACCAGCACCCAGGGATACATCTAGGATTATGAGGGGTGGTGCAAGAGGATTCATGGTATAGTGAGAGATGGAGCTTGGGAGGCTCAAAGGCTAGTGGTGGGCGTAAAGTTTGTTATATTATCCCTGATAGAGCTAAGGCAGAGGGCTCTGATGCAGTTATCATAGATATGGTTCTAGTTCTCCACTATTCAGCTTCAGTTTTATTTGATCCAAGCTCAATTTATTCCAATATGTCATCCTATTTTGCTTCTGATATTAATATTATATGTGAGCTACTTGCCGAGCCAATTTATGTTTCCACTTTGGTAGGTGAATCATTAGTGGTGAATCAAGTGTATTGCAGTTGTATTGTTACTTTTATGGGGAGATATATTGTTGCTAACTTGATAATTTTAGATACGGTAGACTGTCATGTCATATTGGGTATGGATTGATTATCGCCTCATCATGTTGTTCTTGACTTTCACATAAAGACTGTGACCTTATCCTACCCTGCGTTGCCTCAGTTGGTGTAGATTGGAGCACCTAGCTCCTATCCTAAGGGTGTCATTTCTTATATGTATGCTTTTCAGTGGATGGGGAAGGGATGCTTGCGTATTTGGCTCATGTCCAGGTCGTTACTCATGAGTCCCTATCATTGGAGACTACCAGGGTTGTTAGAAAGCTTATGGATGTATTTTTGACTAACTTACCTGGTGTTCCTCTAGACCGTTGTATTGATTTTCCACTGATTTAGAGCCTAGCACTTAGCCAATATTTATTGCTCCTTATCAGATGGCCCCAGCTAAATTGAAGGAGTTGAAAGAACAATTGGAAGATTTGTTGAAGAAGAGATTTATTCATCCAAGTGCATCCCCCTAGGGTGCTCTTGTGTTATTTCTGAAAAAGAAGGATGGAACTATGCATATGTGTATTCACTATCGTCAACTTAATAAAGTGACAATCAAGAACAAATATCATTTGCCTCGCATTGATGATCTTTTTATCAATTTTTGGGTGCCTCGGTATTTTCCAAGATTGATTTGAGGTTCAGCTATCATCGGTTGATGGTTTAGGAGTCTGATATCCTGAAGAAAAATTTTAGGACTCGTTACAGGCTTTATGATTTTGTGGTTACGTCGTTCATGCTGATTGATACCCGGACTGCTTTTATGGAGTTGATGAACCGACTGTTCAAACCCTATTTATACATCTTTGTGATTGTGTTTATAGATAATATCGTAGTTTATTCCAAGAGTTAGGCCGATCATGTTTAACACTTTAGGACTATACTTCAAAGATTGAGGGAAGAGAAGTTATATGACAAGTTCTCAAAGTGTGAATGTTTGCTTGAGTCCGTTGCTTTTCTTGGGCATGTTGTGTCAAAAGGAGGGTATTATGGTTAATTTACCCAAAGTAGCAGCTATTTGTGAGTGGGCTAGTCCTACTTTAGTGATTGAGATTCATAGTTTCATTGGTTTGGTAGGGTATTATCGGCATTTTGTTCAAGGATTTTCCTCTATAGCAGCCCCATTGACCAAATCGACTCAAAAGGATGTGGCATTAGTGGTCTGAGGAGAGTGAGTTCCTAAAGCTCAAGGATTTGTTGACTTCAGCACCAATCCTTTCTTTACTATAGTACGAAATGCCATTTGTGATATATGGTGATGCTTTTGTTGTGGGTTTTGGTGATATATTGCGATGAGTCAATATTTCAGACTCATTGTGGGGCTAGATTACAAAGAGACATTGTCCTTAATGTGCAATTATTTCCAATCTCTAATGAATATGCATGTGTTATGTCAGGAAATGGATTTAAAAGTGCATAAATGAACAATACTTAGCGAAATCTTGGAAAGGGAGGAAAAGTGCAAAAAGGTGGAGAAAAGAGGTGTCGCCTACCTGATCAATGATTCGCCGAACACTCAAAAAGGCCACCTAGCATTGCAGCAACAAAGGTTTCATCTCAAGTTAGAAATGCAGTGTGAAGTGGTATCGCAAATCATATTTTCCGCATCACTAAATGACATAGGAGATCGCCTAAAGCTGTAACACTAACATCCCTAAAACCCTGACAAAAAGGTAATGTGATGGGAACTTCAGTGAATTACTGAATTGATTAGGCAGAGTGAAGAGCCATTTCCTAATGTTGTAGAGACTGAAGTCTTGTGAGGATACAGGGGAAAGGGGTCAAGTGCATATTCGGCGCATCACCGAAGTGCTCGGTGATTGCTGGCCTTGACCTCTGAATGGCAATTTGCAACACAATCTTTCATACATTTGCATGGAATATATAAGCAATTTAGAAAGGACATTGTGCATATCATATCAAAACATATCCTTCTTCTTAGTTTTAGAGAGTATTATGTAGAATTTTCCTTCTGTAGAGTACTAGGGTTGATAGGGTTTTTAAGCTTTTGAGAAGGGAAATTGGAGAAGATTGGCCGATGAAAATCAACTATTTTTTATTCAATCTTCTTACCCATACTGCATGTGCTATATTTGGTATCAAATCTTTAATTTCTAGCATGTATGGCTACAATGCTCATGTTGGGGTTGTGCTTTTGATATGGGTTTTTGATTTGTCTATTGGGTCTTTGATATTTTGACTTATTTGTAGTTGGTTTGAGTGAATTTATACCTATTCCTATGTTTAATCTATAATTTCAAGGTTGCAAACTAGGGGTCTACTTTAGATCGTTGATTATTCCCTTAGCTGGAATAATTAGAGTGTGGAATCGATGTAATGGCTGAAAACCTCTTGGGGTTTCAATGGAAGTCCATAACCATGCAATCAATGGCCAAGGTATTAGGGCTTTTGTTAAGACTTCTTAGGCTAATCTTGTCCTCAGTTATTTGTGTATGATATCGTAGTTAAATCATCTGAAACACTCGCGTATCATAGCTAACATGGTTACAAGAAACCTAGCTTGCTCACTCATTATCAACTCATTTAGTCAAATAACTAGATCCAGCTGGTAGATTGATTCCCATATTTACACATCCCCAACATCTTCCCTTATTTATTGACTAAATTTTGAATTAGATATCATGTAGTTCAATTCTTACTTCTAATTATTGTAGTCCCCCAGATCTCACAATTGCTTAGTCCAACAAATTACTTTTATCTTGAACTATGATTCCCTGTGAGATTTGACCCTAAGCTATCAATTGTGTTATTATGCTGATGATGATTGGCCCTACTTTCTTTGAGTAGCTGACTTGAGCGACATCAAAAATGGGACGTTGCCGAGGAATTGGCGAGTTCATAATTGAAGTGTTTGTTGAGCTCGTTCTTGTAGTTAGAGTAATTTTTACTATTTTCTTGTTGTTTTTGTTGTTAACAAATAGGTGTTAGAGGATTTTGGGAGTGTCCATGGTGAGACTGTTGGAGATGAGAATAATATGCAAGGTGTAAACTAGGACCAAGTGGGAAGCGTAGGTGTTGTCCTACTAACTCTGTTGGCCAGAGGAGTTAATTTTCACATAACAAGAACTATGTTGCAACTCCTATAGCTGAAGGGATTGTTTAAGGACTAGACCACGAGGATCCTCGTGAACACTTAATGAACTTTGTTGATGTGTGTCTCTCGTTCAATTTTAGGGGAGTGATCCAAAAAGTCATTTAACTGAGGCTATTTCCATTTTCCATCACCAGAGAGGTAGTGAGGTGGCTAGCGGAGTTACCTCCTAATTCTATTAATTCATGGGAGGAGCTGCAAAAAGTATTCCTTGAAAGATTTTTCCCTCCCTCGAAGATAAAAAGGTTGAGAAGAAGTATTAAGAACTTCAAGCAGCTAGAAGGTGAGCCATTGCATGTAACATGGATCCTGTTTTGGAAACTCTTGCTTCAATGCTCTAATCATTAAGTTTCGGACCATATATTTTTGTAATACTTCTATGTAAGCCTCAATGCGATTAACAAAAGAGTAGCTGATCAGTTGGTGACAGGAGGACTAATGACATAAACATTCCCTATAGCTTGTGATCTCCTAGATGGGATGATAGAAATTAAACAAATATGGTATACAAGAGATAACATGGTACGTTCAGCGTACAGGGGTCTATCCAAGGAGTAGCTCGCTAAAGATCAAGAGAGGGATGAGAACATGGCTAGAATGTTAACTCAGCTTGATCATTTAACTAAGCATGTCATGGGAGAAAATCATAAAAGTGTGAATGTTGTGGGAGCTACTAGTGATGCGATGTTTGATTGTGCACTATTTGAAAATGGTTATAACTAGGAGGTACATCATATGGGAAACTAAATGGTGGGTTCTCGGCCAGCTTTTCCAAGGCCACCCAAGAATCAAGGTTGGAACAGCAACACCAGATGGTGAGATCGTATGTGGCCTGACCAACCTCATGTTGGAGGTTGGAGAAACCCTAATGGAATGGGAGATAGGTATGTTCCACCTCATGATAGGGTTAAAGCTATTGACCCTATGGGGAATCAAGAGAATCCTCAAACAACATATGCTCATCCAAATCTTGATCAAGGTAGAAGCCTCTGATAAATTCTTAAAAGAGATAAAGTCTGACTTTTCTCAGTTGAGCCAAACAGTGACATCACACTCAGCATTTATTATGCATCTAGAGACTCGTCTTGGAAACATATCAGCTCATTTAAATTAGCGTCTAAAAGGAGGTTTGCCTAATGACACGGTGGCCAATCCCAAGGAAAATGATCAGTAATGCTTAACCATAATTACTCATAGTGGGAAAGTGGTTGAAGGCACAACGCCATATCTTGTTGTTGAACAAGGCATGAATGAAATGGTAGAAAGAGAAGGTCCAGTCACTGTTGAAGTTGATGAGTATGTAGCCAATGATGAAGATGGTGATTCTCTTGGTAATCCCGAGAGTGACAAACAATAGAAGAGCAGGGATGATACTGTGAATGTCAAGAAAATATTCCCCAAAAACTCAAGTCCAGTTATGAGGTTGAAAACACCTCAAGTCAAGGTTGATCCTCCTTTTCCTCAGCAATTGAAAAAGAAAGAGGAGGATGCAAATTTTCAAAAATTCCTATCTATATTCAACTCATTGTCGATAAATGTTCCACTTGTGGAAGCATTGATCGAGATGCCAGGTTATGCTAGATTCATGAAGGAGATAGTTACGGAAAAGTGAACTTTTGAGTGTGGGACAGTCGAAGTGTCTCACAATTGTAGTGCAATCTTAACACAAAAGTTGGTGGTGAAGAAAGAAGACCAGGTGCATTCACTATTCCATGCATTATTGGAGCCTCAAAGTTCAGTAAGGCACTATGTCACTTGGGAGCGAGTATACACCTCATGCCCCTAGTCATATTTGAAGAATTAGGATTAGACACCCCTTCACCGAAACAATGCAGCTACTCATGGTTGATCTGTCCATTGAATGACCAGTTGGGATTTTACGTGATGTGTTGGTAAAGGTGCACGTATTCATTCTGCGTGTTGATTCTATGATCTTAGATTGTGAGATGAATACCAATGTGTCAATTATCTTGGGTAGGTCGTTCTTTGCCACTAGAAGAGCTTCTATACATGTAGAGAGTGGTGATGTTAAGTACAAAGTGAATGGTGAGAAAGTGGTGTTCAATATATGCAAGAATCTAAAGTCGGGAGATGAGCCCACAGTATTGTCAGTGATAGGCTAATCTTAGGTGACTTAATAAAGAAGAAGAACTACATCGTGCCACGATGTTACCTAAGGCAGTATTTAGGAGGCAACCCAAGGTGATTAATTACTGCTTTTAGTCTTAAATAATGGGTGCTAATTTGTGCAGGGATGAAAATGAGAAAAACTAGAGTGGAGAGCTAAAAGGGCGATCAGTGGAACCACTCAGTGTATCACCAAGTCGAAAAGGCGACCATTAGTTTGACCTCCTTCCGAGCCACCTGATAACACCAAAAGTGTTATCAAATTGAGTGAACTTAGTGGAAACTCGGTGAATTGCAGAAACCAATGTGCGATGGTCAATTTCACTTCACTTAAAGGCTAAAGTAAAGGTATACATAATGTTAAAAAAGGCGGTCCGTAGAACATTTAGCGCAGCGCCGAATATGGTAGGGAGTGTGGTTTGGTATCGTCGAACATGCACGGCTCACCGACCTACTTAAGGCTTTTTTAATGCCTTGGTCCTTTTGCTTTCCCCCTTCCCCCTTTTCACTCCTTTCATACGTCAACCCCCGCCTTTTAGCTTTTTCCTTGAAAATTTTCACAAAGAATTTGAGGATATTCATCACCAAAACATCTTTAAGGATTCTCATTGTGTCTCACCATTGAAGAGGTAAGCTTTTTGCCCTCATTTTAATTCTTTTGGAAGAATGCAATTGATAATAAAGTTGATCAGGGTTTGTGAATGTGCTAATTATGCTTTATTGCTTGAAATCTTGTTGGAAATTGAGTGGGTAATTATTTATGGTGATGTTAAAACCCTATATTACATGTATGAGTGGTTTATTGTGGGTTTTGAATACCTCTATGTATGTTGAAATCAGTGGTGCCTAAGATTTGGGCTAGGTTTACGAATGAATATTTTGTTTCCCTATTATGGAATTATTGTGGGTTTTTATAGTTGCCATTATGCTTGAATTCTTTCACTTGGGATAGTGCCATGATCATGAGAATGCTTGATTTAAAATGCTTACTTGTTTGAATTAATTGTTTTTGTGGGCTATGGGTGAAGTTTGAGTAATCCTTGTACTCCTTTAAGTGAAGTAAACATTCCCGATGATGGATTGGGTGACGTTATTCTTAGGGGTAACTGGCACTTGATTGAGTTCATAACCATGGAAACCCTAGGATTATGATAATCAATAGATAAACATGAATTGATGTGTGATTGTGGATTAGTGTGTGACTCTTATCTATGTTCTTGGTGTAAAATTATTAATCTTTGAATGATGGATAAAGGGCCATGCCAGTCACCTTCGGTGGTGATCATTTTGACCATCTAAGTGAATTTGGCGATGCGCCTAATTTTCATATGCACCACCTTATTTGACTGTTCATGATTGATTGTTGCAACTTTCAGTGATAGATCTTCTCATCACTGAATTAATTTGGCGAATTGCCAAATGTGCATGAGTATCGCAAAAAGTAGCGTTAGCCTAAAGTCTAAAAGCTGTCAAAAAGGTAATGGTCTATTTGACTGCATAATCAATTCAGTGAATTGTCGACTATGTTTGGCGGTCAAAAAGTCCTGTCCACCCTGAATGATTCTGTTATGCTGGAATTTTGCACATGATTGATTTACAACTGCTTCTCACAAAATGTTTGGAGTTATTTTTATTATAGAGGAATAGGCAAACCTAAGGAGAAGGTCACTTGAGGTGGATCTAGAGTATCCACGGGAGTTGTTATAGATCTTACAAGAATCGAATGAAGATTTTAGAGACCTCAAAGAGAGGTACAAGGGAAAGGAAAAAAGAAAAGTAGTTAAGCATCGAGAAACCATCAATGATGAGGAGGAACCCGTCAATGTAACTTGGATTAGTTAGGAAGAAGGGGAAGACAGATCCAAGGCTCCCAAGAGTCCCATTTCAGAGCCAAGTCAAAAAGGGCATCAGAGTGAGGCCGAGTCTAAAGCCATTTCTGATCCTTCTCCAAACATCTCAGAGGATCTAGGAACTAACAGTTCACAACACTTAAATAGACTCAGGGCAGAGGGGCAGAGGACAATCCTATAGGAGAAATAGTTATCAACCAATTGTGTGATTGATAGATACCCGGAGGTTTGGGAAAATCTTAAGTTCCACAACTTCTAAATATTCACCAAACCTCAGTACCGATATGTACCCACCTTGGTTCATGAATTCTATGAGGCCTATGACAAGGCCAAATCAAAGGAAAAAAGCAAGGTCAAGTTCATGCTCAAACCCCTTGATACTGTGGAGGTTAGGGGTGTGTAAGTCCCATGCAATCAAATTGATATCAACAATGTTTTGGGATGTGCACACAAAGACAAGAATGACATAGAAGACATGATGAAGATTCAAACATTTAATGATATGAAAGCTTGATTGGCTTTTATGATTAGAATTCTTGCTTCCTCCTGGTTAAAGGACAGAGCCATTATTGAAAAGAAGGAAATAAACATCTCGACAAGATTTTGGTTTAGGTGTATTAGTAGTAAGTTGATTCCATCACAAAATGAATTCGTCCTTTGATAGGACAAGAAGCATTAGATAGGAGTATCAGGGATCACCAACGACTAAACCTTGGCGCAGTCATCGCTCCTGAAATCCTTACAAGGGCAAAGCAAGTTTAGAACTCCTTGCCATTTCCCAGCCTTATCACACCCTTTTGCAAGCATGCTGGGGTGCATAGGAATAAGAAGGCTGATGTGGAGGAAACTCCATTAGCATCCACTAACATATAGAAGATTGAAGCTAAGTTTTTGAGACACGAGGAGGATAGAGTAAGGAAAAATCTAGTTGACAAAATATTGGTAGTTGATGTTGAGGATCTCGAGTCTAGCACTGCAAAGCTAGGCATTGGGTCAGGTCAAACTTCTTCTTCCCCTACTTTACACTCTTTCTCTGCCCCTATTCCATCCGCTGAGGCACATATAGAGGCACAGGCCACAGATGATCGAACCCCACTCACTAAGTCCACTATTCTTGCATTTGGACACCTAGCGAAAGTAGCCGATCTTTGGGCTATGAGGGTTGAGTCATATGTGCCTAATCTAGTTAAGACAGCCATAGACAAATCTCTGAGGCCATATATTGAGGCTGACGCAAAACAAAAAGAGTTAATGGAGGCACACAAACTGAGGATGGATAGACTTGAGTCAATGATTGATGACCATGGGAAAGAGTTGGCTTGAAAGTTAGAGTGGAAACAGTTGAGAAGGCAAATTGTGTCAATGCAAATACTTTAGCTTTGAAAGACGATCTTGATTTGTTGAAGAAGGAGGAGGCTGCCCTCCGATCCATAAATTTGAGCGATTTCTTTGACGTGATAGAAGATCTACTCAAAGTAGATGTGGATATGCTAGTGGTTCCCGTGGATGAGTTGAAAATGAATACTTTGGATGATGGCGGTGAGGTGGGAAACCTAGAGATTGATGACAAGATAGCGGGAGTGGAGCCTAGTTAAGAGGACTATGAGGAGCTATCATGGGTGGAGAGCCAAATTATAGACATAGTGAAAGCATCATCTCGTGTGGATAAGTCCATGATAGGCACATACGGTATGAGTGAACTAGAGCCCGTGTGACCATTGATTGATCTCAAGAGTACACTGGTAGATGAGGGCACTGATGCCCCCATGACTTCTTCTGTAGCTCCACTACCACCACAGCGGTATTGACCTACCCAGGGGGATTCTCATACTCACTTCTTTCTCTTATGCTCAAACTCTATTGTCCCTTGCACATTGAGGGCAATGTTTATTTTTTTAGGAGGAGGTAAGCAGCGGAGTTCCCTATCTTTTGGATAATTATTACTTTATGTTTTTATTATGAAGTGGATGAGAGAATGGCGTTTACTTTAATATTTCATATTTTGATGAATATTGAGACAAATTTTAACTTTTTGGGTCATAAATAAATTTTAATTTGGGTTGTAAAAGAGTAGTATTTATTTTGCTATTCTTACTCTTCTTACCCCCTTTTGAGTTGAATGGATGAAAGATTGCAAATGATGTCCTTGAAATTTGCGAACCCCATGCATATATGACAAGGCATTCAAATGTTAATATTGTGTCTCTAGTCCTTAGCAATCCAACATTGATGTTCCATATCTTTGATTCGGATGGTGCCATGGATGAGGAGCATGTACTCACTCACTAATTATTCATTTCTTGATAAATTGATCCATTCATAGATATGAGGCGTCTTGAGTTGACTACATGAGAAACTGAGCTTGGATATGCGAAGATCGAAAAATTGAAAGTGTGTTGCCATTGTTTAAATGCGAATCCATTTTGCTAATGTGAGATTAGGAATTTTGTTAAAATGCATGTTTTGCAACAAATAAAACTTTCCCAATTTGTTTTGAGGAGTAACTTGGTTGATTCTAGATTAGAAAAGGACCTTAGGCCTTCTTTGGTTCTACTAAGTCCATTTGACCATAGTGACATCACTTGACACTTAAAAGAGTCCCTAGTGAAGCCCTTGAGCCTTTATCCTTTCTTTGGTAACTATGTAGCCTTGACTCATGTTTTAGAAAGACAATTCCTTCTTGTTCCTTACCAATCCCTCCTTGAGCTTGAAATGAATAAACAGTGGCCAAAGGCTAAGTTAGTGGTGTTAGTAGAAAAGAAGGAGGTGTCTCCCAAGAAAGAGTAAAAAAGAGGATAAAAGTGAAAGGAAGAAAGTGAGGAGTCCTAGAAAATGAATGAAAGCAAGAAAAAGTGAAAATATTTTGCTTGAGAAAAAGTTGAAAAACAAAAGTTCTTACAAAATAAGGACCCTCCAAAAATTGAGAAAGAGTGCAATGAGAGGAGGCACTTATAGAGTTTGAGGAGGGATTGTGACACTATTACCCATATGTTATCTTACCCAACCATAAACCTACATGACATTCCTAACAAAGTCATTTGGTACCATAGTCCGAAAGGAAATCAAATGAACTCCGATTGAGAATAAGGGCAAGCCTATGGGTTGAAGCTTACATGCTATTTCTTGATGAGGAGAGTGAGAGTAAAAGAGATCCTTTGAACGTAATGTCATAATATTATGTGTTCAAGATCTTCTTTAGCGTGAGGGGAAATGGTGATGCCTTTAGGAATAATCAGCAGCTACAAGAGAAATAGTGAGCATAGCCATGTTTTGGTTACTCCTTAGTCATCTCTCGAGGCTTCGAAATCACGTAAGTGGTTTCTAGAAGTTTAGGAAGGGATGAAAAAGGTGGAAATCTATGTGTTTCTCCCTGTGGCCCTATTTTCAAGCTCTGAAATTGGATTGATGGGTGTTTGATTTTTTGAGGGCAAGCAAAGGCTTAAGTTGGGGGTGTTGATGAGTCCATATTTCGGACTCATTTTTGGGCTAGATTGCAAAGAAATATTATCGTTAGTGTGCTATTGTTTCCAATCTCTAATGAATATGCATGTGTTATGTCAGCAAATGGCATCAAAAGTGCACAAATAGACAATACTTGATAAAATCATGGAAAGGGAGCAAAAGTGCAAAAAGGCAGAGAAAAGAGGCATCACCCATATAATCGGCGATCTGCCAAACACTTAGAAAGACCGCCTATCATTGTAGCATCCAAGGTTCCAGCTTAAGTCAGGAATATAGTTTGAATTGATATCCCAAATCATATTCGACACACCACAAAATGCAAACATAAAGTTGCAGCACTCAGAGCCCCAAAACTCTGACAAGAAGGCGATGTGATGGGAACTTTGATGAAACGCTGAATTGAATAGATGGAGTGAAGAGTCATACTCTAATGTTGCAGAGGATGAATCCTTGTGAAGATGCAAAGGAAAGCGGTCAAGTGCACATTCAGCGCATCGCTAGAGTACTCGGTGATGGTCGGCCTTGACCACTTAATGGCATTTTACAGCATAAACGTTCACACATTCTCACAGAGTTTATGAGAAATTTAAAAAGGACATTGTACATATTATATTAGAACATATTCTTCTTCGTAGTTTTAGAGAGTAGTACATAGAACTTTTCTTCTTTAGAGTACAAGGGTTGATAGGGTTTTTAAGCTTTTGGGAAGTGAAATTGGAGAAGATTGGCCAGTGAAAATCAAATATTTTCTATTCAATCTTGTTACCCATGACTGCAACTGCTATGTTTGGTATCAAATCTTTAATCTCTAGCATGTGTGGCTAAAACCCCATGTTGGCGGTGTGCTTTTCATATGGGTTAATTATTTATCTATTGAGTCTTTGATATTTTGACTTATTTGTAGTTGATTTGAGTGAATTTATAATCAAGGTTACAAACTTGGGGTTTGCTCTAGATCTCAAATTGTTACCTTAGCTAGAATGATAAGAGTGTGAAATAGATGTAATGACTAGAAACCTCTTTAGGTTTCAGTTGAAGTCCACATCCACGGATTCAACGGCTATGGTATTAGGGGTTTTTCGTGACTTCTTAGGCCAAGTGTATCTTCGACGGTCCGTGTATGATATCATAGTTGAATTATATGAAACACTTGTGTATCATAGCTTAACATGGGTTACAAGCAACCTAGCCTATTCACTTATTATCAACTTGTTTAGTCAAATAACTAGACCTTGTTAGTAGATCGATTCCATATTAACGCATCCCTAACCCCTTATTTTCCAATTATTAACAAGAAAAATGACTGTGGAGAGTGCCAAGTAGGATAAACGTGTTTAATGGGATCAAATCTTAGCAGTTGAGGTGTCTACTAGGAACTTGTCTTAGTTTAGGTGTCTAAGTGAAAAATGAGGACAAGTTTAGGTGTCTGTTTATGAGGTAAGCCTATTCTTTATGAGTATATGACTATATGAGACTCATGTATCAGTATTCTTGTTATGATGTTATTACATACACATGCATATCTTTATTGTATCATTGACTTGTATTTGTCCCATAGTGCATTGTACCATATCTTGACCCGGGTAGGTGGCAAGGTTAAGATTATGTGATATCCCTTAACCACGGGCAGGTAGCAAGGGAGATATATTGTGAAAACCCCTTGACTGCGGGCAAGTGGCAAGGTGGAGATATTGTGGTACCCCTTGACCACAGATAGGTGGCAAGGTTGTGAGACATTTGTTATATGGCTTGATAAGTTACATGCATTGTGATCATATCTCTCATTGTACTATACTATTGGTGGTTATGGGGATCATATCTTATAATTATGTTTATTTTTATTTTGTGCAAACTTTTTTTGGATGTAGGTTATAGTAATTTGCGTTATTTCATACTTGTTCGATTTCTCTTACCCAATCGGTTGAACCTACTAGGTATACTTCGATGTACTCATCCCTACTTTGTTTTCTCCCTGCAGATCGAGCACAAATACCTACAAAAAGTAGTTGATCGTTCTAGCTGAGTTATTATCCACCCGTCCAGATCTTAGTAGTGAGCCTCAAATTTTGAGTCGTTGTGGATCTTTTTTTAGTCTTCTGTTTATTACTTCTATTTCAGACATTGTATTAGATATTATGAGAAAACTTTGTATTTTATTTTTTGTCTGTTTTATCTACTCTTCAGAACTATTTTAGATGATCTTGTAGTCATGACTCCTGATTTTAGGATTTCTTATGATATGTTTGATGGTTTTCACTTTATTTTATCTTTCTTTAGTTTTGATCCGATTTTGGGTCGTGATAGAACCCTGTCTCAAGCCTTCTCACTGCTAAGTCAAATTCCACGGAGTAGTAGTAAACATAATCATATGGATTAAACATCAGCAAGCTTTAAAATCATAACTTTGTCATAGTAGGAGTAGCTTATTAAATGTTTATGATCCATTCAAGTGAGAATTATCCTTTCATGGGAAGGATTCATCATTGGGTGAGAATTTACCTTTCATCCACATTCATCATTCATTTATCATTCAAGGGACTTCATAAGATATTATTGAATAGTTTTTCATAACTTTAAAAGAAGCCTTTATCATTCAAAACATACTTCATTGGGACTAAAGTAAAACTAGGTGGGTTCGGTACATTTGGACTTTCAATCATGCGATGCAAGAAGATTAAGCATGAACATCATGAGATTCATCAATTTGGATTATTCATAAAACAACTCACCATGAACTTTACAAACAATAAATAACATGTCATAAAAACATCTTACCAATCATCAATTTCTCATAGTGGAATATAAATTCATAACAAAATACATGATATGGCGGTAATCACATCACAATACTTGCATCACATAAAATTTCCATAATTTAAAACTAAGGTTATAGGTGGAAATACTTGGGCTTCATGGGCCGAAGGAATCTTCAATGAAAATCACATACCTTGAGTGAAAATCTACGGAAGAAACTTGAGCTTGGAGGAGAAAACCTTGAAACCCTAGCTTGAGGCTTGAAGGAGCTTTGAGAGAATTGGGGGAGTTTAGACTTAGGAAATTTGGGAGAATGGGGTTGGGATAGTTTTAAGGCTAGTGTGGTTAGTTTTAGGGGCCAAAATGACGTACTTTAGGCATTCGGGTGTGAGAAAAAGTTGAAAATACTCTTCATTAAAAATTGTAGGGGGAAACCACCACCCTCGTCTATGGATCGTAGATCCATCAGTGGCCTATACAGAGGGGTTTTGTCCTTATTACACCCTAAAACTTCAAAAATTGGAATTGTGAACCTCAATCAATGATCACCCGTTTACGGCCCATAATTCCATTTACAGATCATAGGTTCAACTAACACTTAGAAGGCTTTACATCTTTAGACTTCAATCTGTGAAACCTATTTATGGTCCATCAATCAAATCAAGATCCGAATATGGTCTCATCCTATTGAACTTGATTGCGTCCTTCTCTAATACTCAACCACGACTCGCTTTCATGACTTGTAGATCTATTTATGGCCCATAAGGACTCTATCTACATCTATCCCCCAAACTTTAAAATTTCACCCATCTATAAGCCTGATCTATAACTTGTAAACTCAATAATAGACAACAGATGGGGCTTGTACACCACTGCACGAGAAATTAAATTTACACTAATTTTTCATAATTTAGCCTTTAAACGTGTTGGGCATTACCACTACTTCATATTTCACTGTCATCTCAAGGGGTAGTTGGACATAAATTCATGCATTATGCCCTCTTAGCATCGCAGAGGTGCAGGCATCAATTTTAAGAATTTATCCAATAACCAACTCTTTCTTGAATTTTTTTTATACATAACTCTATGGAGAGTTATAGAAGTCTTGCCTAAATCGCAGTGCATGTCTGCATTGAAGTTTGAGGGACAAAATTTAGTTCCCGTCTTCTTACTGAGACGAAGTTGCCTGCTACAAATGATGGGCCTTCATGTAGCACTTTATTTGCATTGGTTATTAAGCTAACTGTTTCTACATGGTTGCCATTTCCCAAGTCTATCAGTATCAGAGATTCTGTTTGCTTCCATATGTCATATAATTTGTTTTTAAGATAAGGATGTTGATGATTTGTATTTTGGACTAATTTTGGGGCTAGTTTGCAAAGAAATATTATCCTCATTGTGTTATTATTTCCAATCTCTACATAATATGCATGTGTTGTGCCAGGAACTAGAACTAAAAGTGCATAAATGAGTAATACTTGACAAATTTTGAAAATAAAGCAAAAGTGTAAAAAACGGCAGAGAAAAGTGGCATCGCCTACATATTTAGCAATCGGCCGAACACTCGAAGAGACCGCCTAGCATTACAGCAACTAAAATTCAAGCCCAAGTCAAGAAGATAGTCAGAATCGACGTCGCCAAACATATTTGGCATTCCTCTTAATGTCCTAAGAGACCGCCTAAAGTTGTAGTACTCAAAGACCCAAAACCATGACCAAAAGGCGATGAGAGAGGAACTTCGTCGAATCTTCAAATTATATAGGTAGAGTGAAAAACCATCACCCAAGGTTGCAAAGAAACAAGCCTTGAGAGGATGCAAAGGAAAGTGGTCAAGTGCACATTTGGCGCATCTCTAGAGTGCTCAACGATGGTCAGCCTTGACTGCCGAATGGCAACTCAGAGTACAAACTCTTATACTTTTGCATAGACTGTTTAAGCAAATTAGAAAGGATATTATACATATCATTCTTCATAGTTTTACAAAGAGAGTAGCAATACATAGAACATTCCTCCTTTAAAGTACAAAAGGTTTATAGGGTTTCAAGCTCTTCGGAAGCAAAACTTGAGAAGATCTGTTGGTGTTAATCAACTAGTCTCTATTCAATCTTATTATCCATGACTTCAACTGCTATTATTGGTATTGATTTTCTAACTTCTAGCATGAGTGGCTAAAACACTCAAGTTGGGGGTGTGCTACTTATATGGTTCTTGATTTATCATTGTTATTGATTTAAGTGAATTTACTTCCATTCCTATGTTTAATCTATTATTTCAAGGTTGCAAACTTGGGATTTAATTTAGATGTCTTATTATTGCTTTAATCGAAGTGATTAGAGTATGAAATTGATGTAATAGTCCATAATTATGGATTCAATGGCTAAAGTTTTAGGGGTTTAGCTGAGACTTCTTCGCCCAAGTGTGTCCTCACGGTCCGTGCATGATATCATAATTGAACTATATGAAACACTGTGTGTCATAATTGAACATGGTTACAAGCAACCTAGCCTATTCACTCATTATCAACTCAATTAGCCAATTATTTAGACCCAGCTAGTAGATCGATTCCCATATTTGCACATTCCTAACATCTTCCTTAATTTGTTGATCAATTTGCTGATTAGATATTGTATAGTTGAATTCTGATTTTGGTTATTGTGACCCCCCAAAAACCTACGATTGCTTAGTCCAATGAACCACTTCAATTTGTTAACCACAATTCCCTATGGGATTCGACCTCAATCTCTAAAGTTGGTTTATTATGCTGATGTCGACAACCTTTGTTTCCTTTGACTAGCGGGGTTGAGCGACATCAGATATGACAACCTTCTCCCAAAAACTTTAAGTATTACTGATGAACACCATGATTGGTATAGCCGTTGTCTTTCTTCTCCTGTTAGCTAGATGATACTTGAATGGTTGTTGGAGTGTGTGTGTTGGAGTGAGTGGTTCATATTTGAGGCATATCTTGGTTTAGAATGTTGTTCTTTTCCAAGAGTACTTCTTTGAAGGAGTGTACTCTTTCCTTAATCATGGGGCTAGGAGTATCCGGTGGTCCTGGTGGCTCTGGTAGTCTCAGAGTTGAGAATCTTGCCGTTTGGTGTGGTGGCACGACCATTCTCTAGGAGGGGGTCTTTCTGCTAAAGTTAAACGTGATAGTTAATGGTACTAAAAGAACCCGAGATAGTTTTTATAATTGATTAGTTTCAAAAGCCTAGTATTTATCAAAGTTAACTATACAAATAGCATTCTTGAAATTTTGTGCTAAAGATCTAATTGAATAACTCATGGGATTGATTGTCCAAGAAAATAAATTAGTGAAGTATTCGTAAGTTTTAACCAAATGAAAGAACATCACAACTCCAAAAAACTCCACCCAACATAAATGCATAAAAATTGGAAATGCGCAAAGATTGTTCCCTATGTTTATCTCGGAGGGAAAGCATTAGGGTGAATTTGTTTTGCTTGCTTATTTTATAAACATACGTAAAATTTTCTCAAAGTTATGAGTATCAATTTTTCTTTTTGTTTTTTTTTAAACAGAAAAGCTTTAGCGTTTCCATTGCATAAATCCTATCATAATCCAGCTCTTTTTTATGTTCCCTCTTCTTTTGTAAAGTTGAAAACCATAAAAGAAAAACATTTTGCAGGAATCCCATGCAAAATAGTTTCATAGAGGAAAATTAAGTAGCAAGCAAAGGAGAGCGCTATGATGAAGCAAGTTAACTCCATATTTTGAGAAGTTCCATCTTTATTTTTATTTTTTTTTGTTAGGCTTAAGTGACCAGTACGTACCACATGAGATAGTTATGAGATATAATGATAATACCCTTCCTGAACTAGTAATAGTGGACAAGCGGCTCTACCACTATTATATAATTATGCTTATTAAGTATTAATATGATGTCCTATTCAATAACAACCAAACAAAAAAAACCAAAATCATAAGTACTACTAAAACATATATAACTAAAGGAAACTTAAAAAGATATAAAAGTGGAATAGGAAACCTTTAATTGTTAGATGTTAAATTTGCTTTCTCTATATATATCCTAATGAAATATGATCTTCAGTGTTAAGTCGTTCCTTTAACTGGAACAATAGCACAAGCTAGTGCAACAACATGTTTTATCATTGTTTGATGAAAAGTCAACTCCCTTCAATCATTCCAGAAGAGAATAACAAATTTCCAAAAATTGCTTAAACTTGTGCATAATTTTTTGTTAAGACGAAGCCAAATATGATGATATAATGATGTCATTACTCCATGCATACACATGAGTTGCTGAAGAACTTTGCTAGATCAAATTAAAGTGAAAGCCTCAGCTCCAAATCCAATTCATGGTTGCTGTTTGATTCAGAAATATGACTAGTACGTGAGCCAATTGAGTTATTTCTGGTCCTCTTCTCCATTGAGTCCTGTAGTTCATTTCCCCAAATTTATAAAATTAATCAATTATATGATATAACAAGAAGATGAAATTCCAACTCAATTTATTTAATTCATCTGTTGAGAAAACAAGAAAATACCTCTATTTGTAAGTCACGTAAATATCTATCCATGTTTGGCTGAAGAAACTGCTGAGGCTCATACACTCTGCCAGGATGCCAAGTACTGAGTGTGATGATAAAAGGTAAAAAAAAAAGAAAATATCAGCAAAGGTATACTAACTGTCTTAATGAAATATTTGAGTGAGTAATTTAAGTTTTTCACTGAAATCCTTGTTGTTGAAATAATATATTTCTGGAAAAATCATTTTCAATTGGAATACATACATGGGTAAGTTTTAGTTAAGGACTTTGAGCATGTTTTTCATTGATGTGGTTTTCGAGGATTTACAAGTGACAAAACACACTTAGGGCAACTTTAGCATGAAGGAATATTTTTCACTTTTTGCGTGATAGATTGGCCAAATATTTTAAAAAGTATATTTTTTTTATAGGAAAATGAGCTCTCTAATGAAAATTGAGAAAATAAGCTTTACATTGAAATTCTACATGTCCTCTCCACCATCCAACATATGACTTCAATTTCACCCCTATATCACCTCTACTTTTATATCCTCACCTCCCATACTATTTGTCTAAATTATGTATAAATACTTTTAGAATAATAGTTTTTCATTTGCCTGTAGAATTCAAGAAATTCATAAAAACTGCAATTAATTTCTAGCATATTTTTCCTTCATTTTGATCACACCCTTAAAGTGCAAATTTACTTTTAAAGTAAGAAAATATAATAAATAGTACCTAGCTGTAGAAGGTGGCTGGGAATCTCCATATCTAATATTTGCTCTTTCGATGTCGCACAATTCCATCTGAAATCACAGAAAGATTTGATATCGGATACGTAACTCCAATAGAGAGGGAGAAAATCTTGTAAGTGCACCTATATATATAAATTCCCAAAAATGGCATAAAAATATATCTATTTTATTTTATTTTAAAAATTATTATATAATCCCATCCAAACATATGGTACTGGTAAGTAACCGTCTCCTCGTCTCTCTTCTTTGGAAAGGAAATATGTATGTATATATATGAAAAATTATAAGATTGATGAAGAATGATAAAAGTCTCATATTAGTACTTAATGAGATGGATGGACTTTTATAAAGCTTGGACAATTATCCTCTACCTAATTTTACAAAAATAAGTGTGTGCCCATATCTAGCTAGTTTATTCAGAAAATGGTTTGAGGGGATACAATTTTGTGTGACCATATGTCATGCGTTGGGACAGTTTCCCATAATATTGGATCATGAAGAAAGTAGGAGATGGATGACAATAAAAGTAGCCTACCATAATGGCTTGTTGGGGTGGAAAAGCATAAGAAGAGATTGATGGAGTTGATGAATAGGGTGATTGTAGTCTCTCCTGTATACAATTAGTTTAGGAAGAAGTTAAAATCAATCTCAACCCCACATAACTAACTTATCATGATCGACTCAAAGAAATTAAATTACCTGGTTGAGGTTTGTAGTATATGGGATGTAAGTAGTGCAACCCATTTGAGTATGCAATCTAATCTTCTCAAGTTGAGCTACACCAAGACCTCTTTGTGGCTGTTTAGGTTTGTCTGAATTGCTCTTCTTGCTCTTTCTTAGTGATGACCTTTCATTTCCCAAGTTTGGCTCCCCAAAGTAACCACTCCCCATCTCTCTCTTACGAAGAAGGGGCAAAAAAAAGTTCTCTGCTAACAGTTCAATTTGCAGGTTCTCAAGAGAAGGGAGATCTCCCAAAAGGGGTTTTTATGCTGCCAACTTCCCTATTATAATTATTGCATCGCTGGATCAGATTGTATTCAGATTTATGAGATACATTTTATTTATATATTTACGTGCTTGGATTTTATGGCCATTATTTTACTCATTTCTTTTTTGTTTTTGTGAACTTCCAAAAATTGCCTCTATTATTATTTTGTCCTAGTCATGGACTGGTGATTCTCCTTCTCATCATAAACACATTAATTTAATGCAATTATCTAAACAAAATCTTTTTTCTTCAAATCCACGTTTCTTCTCACTAATCAAATCTCCTTTATTATTTTTTACCTCTCTTTGGATTTGACTTTATAATGATGATATTTTATAATATTATTATGTTCTCCTTCGTTTCGTTAAAAAATTTGTATGGATAATATATGTTTGTTTTGGAAATAGATACTATACCATATTTCTTGAACACCCATTATGTGCAAGGATTTATAAATTTCATTGAAGTGCTCCCTCTGCTCCAATTAAATGAATTCCATTGAAGTACTCCCTCTAATCCAATATGATGAATTGTAGGCACCTTTTTTATTGTCCAAGGTGAATAAATATTTCAAAAATCAAGAATTTATTAATTATTTTGATTAGAACTGCCTTTCTTTTAATGAGGCTTTCAGATATTTTTAAATCTCAAATAATGTCTCTCTCTACTTTTAAGAAGAGTAAGGAAAGGATCAAAGTAATATTGACAATTTGACATTTAATTAATGTGTTTGTACTAAAGGGAGTAGTATATAATACTTCTATTTGTTTATATACAAGTCACGAAATGCAATGTGTTAGTGGTCATGTTTTTTATCGACAAGATTTCTAGTAAAAAATTTCAATCTTCTTCTCAGCAGAGTAATCAGTAAGGTAAAAAAAATTATTAAAAAAAAAGGGGGATACAAAATTCTCAAACCATATGACAATTAGCTAGCCATTGACAAAGATTTTCAAATTGTTTTAAAAAACAAATTTGAATGAAGTTTGAATTTCAAATTGTTTTAAAAAACATGGATTTTCAAATTGTTTTAATTCTATCATATTGTTTTATTGTATGATGTCAAATTATTAGAATAATTATATATTTATTTTATGAGTATTTTTGTATTAGATAAACTAAAAAGGAACGGTTAAGATTAAAAAATTGATAAATAATATCAAATTGATTTAATATAATTAAAAATTAAAAAGTTCTAAACTGAATGAATCGATGTTACCGCTAAACTTACTTTTGTGCTAGTTGATAAAATTAGTCGAAGTCAAATAGATTGGCTTTTTTTAATATATAAAATATAAAAGTTTAAAGATAAGTTTTAAAATTATAAAAGAACTCAATAATATTTTTCCCCCAAAATAAGTTGGATTTTTTATATATATTTTGGATTTTTTGCCCAAAGAAAAAAAGGTTTTCCAAAACTAGACAAATTTTATGATTAAAACAGATTTTTCCCATGAAAAAAATAGAATATTTACACAAATAATATATTATATATCAAATATTATCTTTTTTAGGTCACTTTGTTTTTATTACAATGTATAACATATTTTTATCAATAAAATTTAAGAAATTTCTTCTGTTTCTTTCTCTTCTTCTTTTTCACTTTCTCTCTCTTTATTTTCTTGGTTTGCGTTTTTTTCTTTTTTTATTTCCTTTTCTCTCTTTCTCTCTTCCATTCAACTCATCATCTTTAATATTATACATTATTATAAATTTTATTATGATTATTTCAATAAATATAATACATTTTCAATAATATAAAATTACTTAAATCACATTGAATATTTCAAATTCACACATAATACTTATAATATGTATTATTTACTGAATTTAAAATATATTATAGTTATTTTTTATTATTTTCTCTTATTCTGATGTTAAAAAAAATTATTATATTAAAAATATATTAATTATATTCTCCATGTGCATTAAAAATGTCTATAATACATATAAAGTATTGAATCCAAAATGTATTATAATTGTAGTTTTTATTTATTTATTTTTATCAATGGTGTCAAAAAATATTATATCTGACTTTCATATATTTAAACCTATTTAAATTAGTTTATAGGTTAATCTATTAAAATTGTGTCAATGCATTACATATGTATTTACATAAAACAAATCTTCTACTTTAAAGATTAACAAAAACATTATTTGTGTAACATTCAATCTAAAACTAAATTTTAAATTAAAGTAATTGATTAATATTTTTAAAAAGAGAGAGAGAGAAGAAAAAGAGTAATAAAGAGAAATTTCTCTTTCTCTTTCCAATTTTTTTGGTTATTTTTGGTAACAAAAATATAATTGTATTTGGTAATGTTAAAATTATGCTAAAACTCATAATTTAGATTAAATAATATATTATTTATGTAAATGGCCTAACATTATTGCAGTAATATTCAATCAAAAATTAAATTTTAAATTAAAATAACTAATTAATATTTTTAAAAGAAAGAGCGAGAAGAGAAAGAGTAATAAAGAGAAATTTCTCTTTCTCGTTCTCTTTCCCCTTCTCTTTGCTATTTTTGTTAACAAAAATATAATTATATTTGATAAGAGTTAAAATTATATATGAGTATGTTATTGTTGTAAGAGTTAAAATTATATCAGAACTCGTAATTTAAATTTAAATAATATATTATTTATGTAAATGGCAAAAAAAAACCCAAAATATAGTTGTAATGTCTATGGCCAAATGGCCCTAAGCACTTGCAATAATTATAGATACTTGAAATCTTTATTAGCTACTTCATAGGGATTGTCTTCTAGGGTAAATAAACTTTTAACCTTATAACCTTATAAAAAAAAAACTGATGAGCCTCATGTAAGGAAATGAGAAGGAATAACTTAATGAGAATCATTCTTTAAATGTACTCTCCGCATTTTACAATAAGTGAATTGTTCAAAATTTAAAAGAATTGTCAAATTTTTTTTATATTTTTTCCCTCTCATTTGCATTTTTAGGTGATTATTTCAAAAGAGTTAATTGTTCATATTTATAATATAACTTTCAATTTTTATATTTTCAAAAATTATTTGAGAATAGACATAAGGGGAAAATGGTTTTCAATATATGCCTAAAGTTTTTTAGTTAATATGTGTGCATTGTCTTAACAATTCACTTATTTTGAGATGGGGAAAGTATATGAGTTTGAAATAATACAATTGTAATTAACGTGAACAATACATTTTTTTTTAGAACGCATGGTACTAATTAAAGAATCTTGACTCCAAATCTGGGTGGCAAATTTAACTGGCAAACAAATAAATTATATATGACTCCCTTTTATACCCTATTAAGTGTTTTTTTTAGTCTTTTAATTTGTTCCAAAGTAAGTTTTTTCTTCTAAATCAATCAGAATATTTTTTACGAAATTTCCCTTATTTCTACAAAAATCTTTCAAAGCCTTTTTACATTTTCCGATGCATATATTAAAGAGATTTTTAGCAAAATAACTAACTTAAGGTGTGTGCCAACTACTTAAAATAACATGGAGAACGTAATGGAGAAGAATTTTAGAAGTGTAAAGTTGTCATGAAATTCATAATCTAATGAAGTTGTTAAACGCATAACATGTCTGTCATATTTTATGAGTTGTTTCGTGGTGGAAAGAGAGAATCCTCTCAACTGTTAAACAAACATGTGAACTCTAGCAATTACAATTACAAGAAAACAAACACCAAAAATCGTCATATTCTCTTTCAAATTTCTTCCTCCTTTTCTAATTTGACATGATTTGTTTACTTGTCACTCCAAAAAAGTCACTTTTTAAGGGCATTTCTTGTTGGGGGAAAATGCAGACAAACAAAAATATATGGTAAAAATAATATGAATAAAATGGGAAAATAATGACACTAAATTTTATTTGAAACCCTTTTAAATAAGGGAAAAGTCACGGGCCAAGTGGAGCATATCATTTATACCATGTAGACACGAGTACAATACTAAAACATAACTTCTACACACACAAAAGAAATATCCTCTTTGACTACACCAAAAATATCGTTCACACTTAATTTTTCTTTACAAACTATTTTTCTTATATAGTCTATAATATGTCTCATAGAAAAATACTCAATGTATTTTTCTTTTCTCTCTATGTTGGCGTGTCAAATAAGAAAGCAGAATCTCTCTATTTATAATGAAAGAATTGATGTCACCTTTTCTCTTGGCCAATCAGAGGAGAGGACTTGTGTTGCAATTTGCAATTGCAAATTGCTGGGCAAATTGCTTTCTTCCCATTCTCTGACAAAATGGGTATGCACTCATACATCAGTTTGTTTTCTTCTTTTATGGACAAGAATGGGTATGGACCCCATCAATCTCCCCTTCCAAACCCATTCACCGGAAGGAGGTACCTCCCTCTTTTCAAAGAGAGCTCATGCCACAAGTTCTTTGCACAATTCAAGCTTGTCTCTTGTCACAACCTTGGTCAGCATATCTGCAGGGTTTTCATTTGTAGAGATCTTTTCAACCTCCATAGATTTATCATCAATCTTTTCTCGAATCTAGTGGTATTTCAATCTATGTGTTTCTTTCTCGCATGATACATTGAGTTCTTGCTCAAGTGTATCGCACTTCGACTATCATAATAGACGACATACTCCATCTGCTAAAACTCTGTAACATCCTCTAATTCCTTCTACCTGATTTGGAGTAGATGCACAGAGGAGGCTGAGAAAAGACTAAGAAAAGTGGCTAAAAAGAGAATCCACGAGGGCATCTATGGCCCGTAGAGAGATCTACATAAAATAGGTCTCGTAAACCCCCGCAATTGATTTGTGAAATTTTCTAAGTCCGAGGCCTATATACGAGATAGTATACGTCCCGTAAAGTATTCCATGTCCCGTGGATTGGTTTCATGAATTAGAGGTCCAAATACCAACTTTTCTATATCATGAGTCAGAGTTAGCAAATGGGTCATAGAATGTTAGCACCTAATTTTGACCAACGTTGAGTTATTTATTTTTAAATATTTAAATATTTTGTTTTGAGTCTAGATTAGATATTTTTATCTTATTTCGAATAAGTTGAAAACAACAAAAATAGAGTCATATTTTAATGTAAGTTTTCTTCTAAAAAAAAGAGAATTTATAAAATATATATATATTTTTTCTTTTAATTTTGATTCTAATAAACAATCCAGTATTGTTATTACCTTTTTAATTATATTTTAGTTTTAACTAGTTAGCTTCCTATATCTTATTAATTTAAATAGTTTTGTAATATATTTTTTTCTTTTCTTTCTCTTCTTTCAAAATAAAAACAAGACAAAATAAAATAAATAAACTTAAAAAAAAAAGAACTACCCATTAATTCCAACTCCTCCCCCACTACTCCCTCATTTTCCACATTTTCACATCCTCACTCCCTCATATTTTGAAACACACGACACACACACACATTTCACTCATATTTTTTCTCTCTTTCTTCACATTCTACAAAAGCACAAAAAACAAGACACACAAGACAATCTTTATCATCCATCTTTTTCCTTCTCCACATTCTACAAACACACCAAAAGAAAAAATTTCAAAAAACACAATTGAAGAAAAATAAAGTTGAGTTTAAGGTTTGCTTTTGGGAGTTTTCGATTCGTGGTTCCTATTGCAGTCCTTTTTTTGTAAATCATTTATCACAAGAGGTAACACTTATCTCTCTTATCCACTTTAATATGATCATAATACATTAAAATTGTCAAATTTTGTATGTTTATGACTCATTAATATGCTTTGACATTGTGTTCAAATCTTTCATATCAACTGTTTGTTTAGATTTTTTATATTGTTAAATTTAGTGTAAAATTGTTAGATAGTTTATTTCATGTTGAGGAAATTATTTTCATTATTAATTTTTTGTGGTTTTGTGTGTAGTTTTATGATTTAGTATGAATAAATGATGAAAATAATCAATGACTAATCATTATGTAAAATATGTGTTTCAATTAATAAATGTTTGTCTTTTATTTTAATGACTAAAAAAAAAGAAAAAAAAGATTAGTCATAATTTTTAACATGTTCACACTAGTGTTGCATGTACAAAATTTATATGAAAACATAAAAAATTAGTCATGATTATTAACATGTTCATACTAGTGTTGCATGTAAAAAAAATTTTGTATGAAAATATATTTTGTGTTTCTGATAAATTTGTGTTCACTTTTTGTTTTAAAAAAAACATAAACAAAATTTGTAACTTTCTTTGCATCTCATTTGAGTAATGATTTTTTTTTTATGAATACTATTAACAAGTTTAGAGTGATCCATTAATTAATATGAATGTTTTAAATTATACTTTCCATAGGTCATAATTACTAGAATAAATAAATAAATAAAATTTTTGGATCTTGTATTTAGGAGAAAATGATTGGGTGGATAAATAATGATAGGCAAATATTAAGACTCAAACTTTATTAAATAAACTTCCTTTCGAAAACTTCAAAGAGATAATTAATTCCTGGCAAGATTGGAAAGCGCTGCTATCAATACACCACTGACCAATAAAATATGATAGTTTTTTTTAGAAAAAAAATAAATTTTAGATAAATTGAAGAAGGTAAGTAAATAAATTTTTGCAAAACTAAGAAATATAATGTTTTCAAAATTAGTTTAAGTCATACATAAATCAATAAAGCAACCATGTTAGAACCATGAGACTCGAGGGGTCCACCTTCCTCTCGATCAATAGAATTCCTTATGCAAAATTTCTGGTTTGCAAACCAAAAAGAAAAAATAATAATAAAGATAAAATAAAGAGTCATTTCCTTGGAACACCAAAACTCAATTCCAAGTGGCGACTCTAAAGAATAAAATAATCCCTTTTCAAAATGTCACTTTAGTTGGAAAAACTCTATATTTTCCAAAAATCACGCGGGGAAAAAATAGGGGTATGATAGTGGCGACTCCGCTGGGGAATAACCAGAATTCAGGCTTAAAGAATATTGATTTATGCATGACTTTATTTATTTATTTATTTATTTATTTATTATGTTTCATTTGTTAGTTTGATTTGCTATTTGCCTTCTTATTTATTGTCTCAATATTATTTGAAATATAAATTGTCCTCTCTCGCGCACCTATCTGAGTCTTCTGAAAGTCCACTTTATTCGGAGATGTGATTTACGCTCCCGAAACTTTCTTGGATATACCAGAGATGCGATTACGCTCCTGGGAAGGAATTTAGTTACACAAGTTTTAGGATGGGAAGTTCCGGATGGTGAGGCCGGAAAGCCCTGCTACCGATAAGCTGTTACTTCCCAAACTCGAGTTGTCCACTCGTTTTACAGCCGGTTTAGACACCAAGTACATTAGGGTTTAAAACCTAGCTGAACCAATCTTAGGGTACGCTTTGTTTGCATCATGAACATTTGACTTAATAGGGCTCTACACTGGGGTCGAGTCCGTCTAGGACATACACCCAATTCTAAGACTATCATGCACATTCTCTATGCTACTTATTGCATCATCAGAGGGTCTATATCAAATGTTGACCGGCTTTTAGATGAATTGAAAATAAGATAACTTTGTGTTTTCTCTCTTTTCAAGTTACTCTTTCTTCAAAAAAAAAAAGCAAAACAACCTAAAAGATTTTTTTTTCTTTCTTTCCTTTAAGAAAATAAAGAGGCTTTAATTTTCATAATTCACCTAAAAATTAAATAAAATAATTTTTTTTAGGGTTTAAAGTGAAAATAGATTTTTTTTACTCTAGTTTGGTGTTTTGTTAAAATTATAAAGTTCGTCAGACCTAGGTCTAGTTTTTTTTTTTTTTAAAAATAATAGTAAATGAATAATATTAAAATAAAAAATTCATCGATTTTTTCCTAAAGTATAGACTCTAAGATTTTATTTATTTATTTATTTATTATTATTTTTATTTTATTTATTTTTTGAAAAAAAACATAATGTCTTAAAAAAAATCATGTCCATTTCATTTTCTCGATGAGTCTGTCCTCTATTTTTAAAATGCAACAATAATTTGTTTTTATGTCACAAGTGTCAATTTTTTCTAATTTGTCATCATCCTATAGGGACAAAATGAGTTCAACGGGGAGATCTGATAAGAGACCTAGAGATGACCAGCCACCCCAGTTTATGGTGTTAGACAAGGCTCCGGTGTATTTGAAGGCATAGTACGAAAATATGAGAAATTATGGAAAAGGGGAGGTATTTAAGCGTCTAGGATACTTGCGAAACCTCTTGTATGTTGAGCCGCGAAGGGATGTGATAGAAGCTTTAGTCTCTTTTTGGGATCCGTTGAACAATGTCTTTCATTTTGCTGATTTCGAACTTACTCCAACTCTAGAAGAAATAGAAGAATTTATGGGTACGGGCAAGGACCTTCACAAAGGAGAACCTATGATGCCCAAGCATATTGGTGAAAGAAGATTCTTAGAACTTTTGCACATCAAACAAGTGGAGATGGATTGTTTAAAGAAGGGTTGGGTTCATTTTGATTTCCTCTACAAAAGATATGGCCAACAAGATGGATTTGAGGTCTATGGAAAACAACTCTGCAAGTGGTGCCGCAATACTTGGGAGAGGAACAATTATGAGGCATTTATAGTGGCTTTCTTAGGAACTATGGTATTCCCAAGAAGGGGGCGAAAGATTGACATAAACTTGGCCTCCGTCCTTCCATCTTTCGAGAAGAGGCCTAATATTACCCTGGTTCCAATGGTTCTAGCTGACATTTACCGCACCTTGACAAGGTGCAAAAATGGTGAAGACTATTTTGAGGGTTGTAATATCTTGTTACAAATATGGATGCTCGAACACATCCGATATCACCCCTATGCAATAGACTTCAAAGTAGAATGGAATGATTACATCAGTGGTCATAAAGAAAAGATTAAAGATCAGGTTTTCCCGGAGGGTATCGAAGCTTGGAAAAGGTATCTTAACGAGTTGACTGCAAATAAGATTGTATGGAATTATCACTGGTTCCCATCAGAAGAGGTAATATACATGTCCTCCTTTCGAATGTTCATTGTCCTGATGGGTCTTCGTGGTGTCCAACCCTATGTACCACTTAGGGTCATGAGGCAATTCGGTCGGCGATAGTTTCTTCCCCAATGTGAAGACATGCGAGAGTTTATGTATGAGTTCCATCCCAATATTCCTCTCGGGGAGTCAGAGATATTCAAGATTGGGGGAGGGCTCATACTCTCGAGCTCCCAAGACAGAGTGACAGATTGTAGCAAAGGTGAGATGGACCACTCATACTTAGTATGGTTTTATGATCAGCCCCCGCTCAGGGCCATGCCCGAAAGATCGACAAGAAGAGCCATAGATTATGTAGCTGAAACTGAGGTCAAAATTAAGCAAGCCCGCCTCGAAGTTGAGGGAAGTTATCGGTCCACTCTTGATGGCTTAAGTAATGCTTGAAGAATGTTCGAGAAGAACTGGCACAACACGAGGCAACATGGTCACATACGAGTGTCTGAGACCCTAGAGTTGCACCCATTGGCCTGTGTCCAGTGACCACGACAGGGATGAGGAGTGCAAAATGTTAATTCTGAGGTTTGAGCCCCTATTGGTGTTCTGGGTTGAGGGCACCATCAGTTACATTTTGGGTTTGAGGCACTATTGAATATGTTAGGGGGACTCATTCTTCCTCAGGGGGACATGTCCCACCATCATGTATATTGTAAGACTATCTGGACCTGGTTGATTGCCCCAATCGAAGGCTAGGCCAGGAAGGGGGTTTGAGGCCTCAGTTCATGTTATAGGGGTTCGAGACCCCATGTGATACTAGTTTCTTGATGGGTCGAGGACCTGACTATAATGTAGAACTTTGGGGCTGAGGGCCTGATTGATTACTTGTGGATCCACACACCTATACACACCCTGATTATGCATGGGTGTACCCTCTGGGCTTATGGGGGTTCAGTTTCCATACATGCATGACAACTATTGCCATACACCCACGTACATCTCGACCCTTTAATAATGTGATATTGAGAGTTGGGTTTCCATATTGGATTCATTGTGATTGTGTTAGCTAGATTGTGAGTGCGTGTACCGTTTGGGCTTATGAGGGCCCAGTCGACATATATACATAGATATTAGGGTCTTGCACCTGTGTACAATGCTATGTCTCAATCTAGTGACAATTGTTGTTTGGGCCTACTCATGTTTCGTCAATTTTATGCTTGCAGACCACTTGGGCTTGCTTAGTTGGGGTTCAGTGATCTCGATACATGCTTAATCCTTGATCAGAGTTTTGATTTTCTATATTTTATGCAGTTCTCCATATTTGAGCCTTCTATATTTACAATATTTCACTCAGTCGACCTATGATGTTTACCGGGTGCTTGTTATTGGTACACAACTCTACATTCCTGCATCTTCTTAGGGTGTAGGACTAGTTACTAGATGCAGTTACTGAGTTAGGGGTTCGTAGATGATTCTAGAGACATTGATGAGCCTTAACAACTTAGTACATTTTGTAGTCGCCTTCTGTTTTGACAGTTATCTTTTGTATTCAAACACTGGTCTTATATATGTGTTGGTTACTATTCTGGTTATATATGTAGATATGTATACTCTATTTTGAGTCCACAGTAGCTTTGCACAGGTGACATTCAGGTCCTAGGTTCGGTTGTTATTGGCCTATTTTATATGTTGTTAGCTATCATTATGCTTAGTTATTACGACAGGTGCTGAGGATTTTGGGTTGGCTTGGTAATAGGTGGGATCTTACAAATGTCATCATGACCTGAAAGGTCAGGTCGTGACAAGGCAGTGTCGAAGCTTTAGGTTCACTGGTCTCATCGTTCTAATATTACCGTCTAATAGAATCTTGTGGATGGGTGTGGAGATGTCCATGACTTATCTTCAAGAGGCTACGAGATGCTTAGGAAATTCTACCTTATTATTGATTCTATTTGTATGGGTTTGCTAATGGTCATTTGATTCCAAGAATCTGATTGTCTCGTTCTTCGCAGACATGTTGTGTGAAGGTTAGACTCCAGGTAAGAGTAGGGCAGCTCGTCAGTCCCTGAGTGGGAGCAACCGACAGAGCCCATGGAACAGTAAACAAGATGCCTTAACTCTACCACAGTCGGAGTCACTATCTCCCCCGCAACCCTAGCCACTTTTATGATTAAACTAGAGGTACATGCAGCTCTCAAACAGTTGATGGTTGCAGTTAGGGCCAGGTAGCCAGGCCTAGTTCCTTCAGCACAGGTCCCAGTCAAATATACCTATTCTAGTGAGCTATTTAGTTATGAGGCCTAAGGGGTTAGTGACAAGCGAGCGTGGCGTGAGGGAGGTTTTAGTGGATATCAATCAAAATTTAGGGGATCAAAGGGCAGAAAACCATCGAGGTTTTTGGTAGGGCCATCTTATTCAGTGAGTCACAATTCCAGGTTCTTAGAGGCAGATGATACTGATCGTCATAGTCGACGTAGTAGAGCCCGAGATTTCTCAGGATGTTATAATTATGGAGCCTTAGACCATTTGTCCCAAGAGCGTCCGAAGCGTAGGGCACCACACAGAGCTTTGCCGACTGCCAAATTAGCTCCCCCACCAACCATTGGGGCTGAAGGGCCAAATCTGGATTATAGGGTGGCCAATATGAGCACCAAGAGAATTAGCAGAGTTTTTGGTAGGACCAGTAGGGTCTTAGGGTTATTGTTAGAGGCAATAGAGCTAAGGGTAAAGACGACACCAAATATGGAGGCCATCAAGGCCATTCTTACATATTCCCGACTTGGCCAGATCTTGAGGCTTTAGATGAGTCTACTATAGGTGATACTATCTTTTGTTAGTAGTCGATGTCATTTTTAATAGACCCAGAATCTAACTTTTTTTTATATATATATATCTTTTGTTTTGCCGCTTTATTGAATATGAGTTCTAAGCCTCTTTACGTGGGGGATAAAGTGTAATGACTCTTCAAATTTAGACCTCTACAGTAGGGCCGTTTCCAGTAGCTGTGAGTCGCCAAGTATGTATTTTGCTGATTTGAACGAATTTCTGGCCAGACATGGAAGTTGTGTTGCCAGAAAGATTAGACTACTGTTAATTAAGACCAGGGCGGAGGATATCTCTTAAAAATGCATACAGACCTTGAATAGCTATTACTAGATTCTAGTTATGTTATTGGGCTGATTAATGCCTGGTTGTGTGGATCTAATGACTTGTGTGTATCGGTCTCATTGTTATAGTGGACCTGTTGAGGCCTCTATTTACTGGGGATTGAATTATTAAGTAATATATAGTTGTAGTTGAGTTGTTAGGTGTTGGAGCAGTCGGATCTTACACAATTAGGATGATGTGTGTCAGGTTGGATTAGGGAGGTTGGCTATGAGCTATAGAACATTGATTGTTGTAAATCTGATTAACTGATTTTGGGGCCAGCGAGTATGTGGTTAGTATTGTTTTACCTTCCTTATTCGTGGTACTTTGCTTGTGACTAAAGGATGATATCTGTTGAGCAATGTGATGGAAAACATGATGTATACCTATATACAGGGAAATGTATAAAGAGTCTGCCAGGGATGAATATATTGAGTATTTGTTGTATTTTTGAATATATGATGGTTGTTAGGGTACTAGTCATTGGTATGTGGATCATCTATTGTGTTCTGGATATCTGTCATCATTTTAAAGCTACTAATGATTGTTACGTCAAAAAAAGTACTTTATTGTGACAGTGTGATGACTACTTACCATACTTATGATTGCTATTATTATTGTGATTGACTAACTGAAGAACAAGGAAAAAGGGGCTAAGTCCCTGGGGTGCAATATGATTACATTATCCATTGCATGTAGCTGTGTTAGCATCAATTAACCAAGAAACCACCTGGGGTTAACTTTTAAGGATTGCTTGCATAAGGGAATGGGAAACAAGGTAAGGTCTGTATATGTAAAATATGGCTACAGTTGGGAATGATTGTGATTGGTTAGGTATTAGCTAATATGCTGAAGACACATATATTTAGGTTTTTGATGTCCTATTATGGGTTAGCAGATTATGTTGATGGGATGAGGGGTTAACCTTATAAGGATACTTTATAGATCGTTATACTGATTCTCGACTACATATTGATGGGTTATGCTTATGACTATTGTATTCACTTTCTACTCTGAGTTCTAGGTTGGGACCCCTATGTGGTATAGATTGGAGTCTCCAGGTACGCCTTTATTTTTACTTTTGCGGATGAAAGTTCCATTAGTGGGAGATGTTATGATGACCCTCAGGTCATTTCTATGGTCCCGTGAATATTTTATCAGTTTGAGCATTTGCATTAGGACCGAGAAATATTTATGACTTATTAACACTAACTATTCGGTCGTTGAGTGAATCATTTGACATTTATTCCATGTTTCGACTTAAACTGAACATTATGACCTTGAAATAAATTTTTGGGCAATGTTCTAGTAAACAACCTCAGTGCGTAAATTTGATGGTTTCATCAGCATTGGAATAGCCAAATTATGATAGAAGTATGTTCGGTGCAATTATATCGAGTTTTGTAAATTTAGCCGCTGGAACAAGTCAATAGTTGACTTTTGTCAACATCCGCGATAAACATGCCCAAATGGAAATTTTGACCGCCATTGGATTTAGAATGTCAAGTTTGGTCTAGGAGGACCTTTTGTTCAATTTTCGATGTTTTTGAGTGTGTTTTGTCCTCTTCGATAGATTTTCATGTTCGGTAATCGGACCCATATTGGAACAAAACTCCGAGGAGAATTTCGTCTATACTATTGAGTCTGAATTGCCGTTTCCGAACAAATTTCATAAATGGATTGTATTTTTTCGACTCCAAATGAGGCGGGAGCATCAAATTTAAGTTCAAGCAGTGGCAGAAAAATCTAAGGCAGCGGACGACATAGCTGCATGGGATCACGCCATTTGGCATGGTGGCTAGACAAGTATTTATCCAAAAAAGATTTCCAGAAAACACAACAGACGTGCGAATCACTTTCAAATGTGATATCTTCTTCGTTTTTGACCCCATTTGGGCTATTCAAAAGGCTAACATGTATATTCTTCTGAGAGTAACATTGTGGATGCTTCAAAAATCAAATTTTGCATGTCGTTTGAGGTAAATTTAGCCGTTTTATTGCTATACGTCGAGAATGTTTTTGGAAAACTTTGACATGCGATTTCTTATCTATTTTAAGTCAGATTTTTGTAAAATTTAGGTCATTATGTGTGTTTTTGCGTGGCGCACACTGTGGTAATGCTAGAATTAATTTATAGAGATTTGTTTGGTGCGAACATATAATTTTAGCTGCTGGTCACATTGTGATATTTTGGAAAAATTCAAAATATGATATCTTAGTCGTTTCTTATCGGAATTAAGTAAACTTTAGGTCTAAATTTTACTACTTTTTGAGACCTATGTTGCGGTAAGCTTGGATTCTATTAATTAATCATATTTTTGAGAAATATATCTAGGAAGCTACTGCAACACACATTTTCCATAAAAAATGTCACATGATTTTAGGGTTGTTCTGATTATTTCGAGCCTCATTTTGAGATCAATTTTTGGCTATAGACTTGGGGTGACGTAGAGATCATTTTATGGGGGTTGATTTGGCATTTTGGGTGTTGGCCTCATTTACAACATTTTAATCACAGTTGACCTATTCTCCTCATTTCTCGAGATATTATAGTCAAAAAAGCTGTTTTTATGTTGCGATTCATATTTGTATAGCTGAGCGGCATTTGGTGGCAGTCAGACAGGGCAAAACTCATGTGGACTAATCCAGAGCATGTGGGTTCTCCTTTAAGGTAGGCTAGGCTTTCCTTACCTCTAGACCGAGCTGATATATATATATAGGGGGAGAGAGAGAGAGGGAGAGATATTGGGAGCTTGTTTGTGCTTGAAAGTCTTGAGTAAGATATGTATATACGCTGTTAGGTTGATTGTTAGCTATATTTCCTGCTATGCATTTAGACACTGTAGTCATGATTTGTTAATACATGTTTTCCTAGATAGTTATTGTACTTAGTAATGTATTGTAAAAATGCAACACTTTTGATGCTTAAAACTTAGAATTCTGTGTGTTCTCAATGTGATGTTAGAAGGTTTGATGTGTTTTTTTTGTTTGTTTTGCATGATTTGAGGGTTGACATCGATTTTGGGAAGATTATGTAGAAGTTACTGATTTTGAGGATTCACGAAACCCCTTGCGTAAATATACAAGATGTGAAGGAGGTTTCGTGTACAATTTCAGTGAAGGGTGAATTTTTGAAGTTTGGTCTACGAACAAGCAGACAAGTCGTGGAACACTTTACGAGTTGTAGATCAAGTCTCGTACCCTGAGGATCGAAGGAGGACTTTCTAAATTTTCATGAGATGAAACCCTCCTACGGGATGTTGAACCTTTTACAATCCGTAGAGGGGTATCTTAGAAGCCAAGTCGAGAATTTTAGAAACAAAGTACGAAAGCCCAACTACTAACTGTAAACCACTATATGGCCCGTAGAGAACCTCGTGGAGCGTGCAGACCTAGTTAAAGTATTTTGTTTCAGATTTATATTTTAAGCATTATAAATAAGTTTTTAGATTATTTTTCTTAAGGACAGCAGCTAGATAAAGTAGAGCGAAATATTATAGAGTTGAGAAACACTTGTAAACTTTAATTTCATCTTCTAATTACAATATTCTTATTCTCATTGAAGATTTGGATATTGTTGTTTTAATTCAATTGTGTAAGTACTCTATCATGTTATTCAAATTAATGAGTCTTGCATTTACACCAATCATGAGTAGCTAAATGCACAACTAGGGTTGTGGGAATCATGAAAAACTAACAAGATAAAATCGAATAACTCGTAATTCCTGAAACATGTGCATACATGAATTATTTAATTCTTTTCATTTTGTGTGTTTTCTAGTGGTGGCCAACATTAAAACCCACCTAGTGTTACTGACTAGGACAAGGTATTAATGAATAGGAAAAGAGATAAGTTAACAGGATTTGATCGATTCTTCTCGTCTAATCAACTGAACTTGGACAAGGGAAGGTTGTACTAGGACAATAGGTAAGGTTTAGTAATGTCACACTATGGGGATGGACCAAATCACGTAGTGAAATTCACGTCTCGCCTGGGCCAAAGGGTTTGATGAACTTAACTTACCATTCTACATGCTACACAATAGAAAAGAATTAGATTATCCTATGATACTAAGTTAGGGAATCATGGAGAACACAATACCCTAGTTTCTCTCCATATTGGTTACACCCTTGTATTAGTTAGGATTATTCTTTACTTGTTATTATAACCCCCCCCCCCCTTTTGGGTAGATAAGTTGGCTAATTACTTGAACTGCAGAATTGAATTCTTCTATGTCTATCATATTCTCTTGGGTTTGATCCTAAACTTGGTTAGGTTCTATATCTTGACAACGATCGCTTTAGCCTTAAAAAGGAGGTAAAGCTTAGGCGACAACAAGATTTTGGTGCCGTTGCTAGGGAATACGACTAGACTTGTCCAATTCAAGTGATTTGGGAAATTAATCGTTATTTCCCTCATTTTACATTTTGATGTTATTTTTGTTTTATTTCAGGGTATAGGTGCAATGTATGCCCAACACGCGAAGTTGAGGCATACCCTTGACTCCTTTTGACCTAGGGAGCTAGAGAAGCCTGAGAAGAATAGCCCAAGATAATGCCAATAACGTGACAGATATAACTCTAAATCGAAATGAGAATGAGAAAGTTGACAATGGTAACCCTCCCACTCTTGAAGATATTTTTCCATGACCATAGGACTTCAATGCCGATGCTTATCAGTGGAATCAATACTGGCTGAACCCTATGGCTATGGAGGTAACTGGAGCTATTGTGTTGCCACCACTATCAACTGAAACAATGTTCATGGTTTCATGTAAGTTTCTTCAAATGCTGTAAAACCTTAGGTTGTTCACGGGCCTACCATCAGAGGATCCGCATATCCATCTACACAATGTTGCATTTGTCTGCTAGAGTATGATGGGAACATATAATTTGCCTATCAATGTTGTAGGACTTTGCGTCTTCCTATTATCTATGACAGGTAATGCAACACTGTGGCTATCTGAGCTCCCGTAGAGTTCGATCACCAATTGGGCTAAGTTATAAAGGGCCTTTTTGGAGATGTACTTCTCGAGATCGAAGAAGCTCAAGTTGAAAAATTAGATCAACAACTTTGAGAAACATCCTGGTGACTCAATCAGTACTATATGTGAGCAGTTCACTAAATGCTAGAGAAGTGTCTCGGACCACAAAATTGTTGATGGTGCTTTGGTGGAGATCTTCTACCGTGCCCTTGATGAAAATAGTCAATCCTGTGTTGATACCACTATGGGGGTCATGTTCTTAGATCAACCATTTGGAAGAATTGCTGAAAGAATGGAGAGAGTGGTTAAGATTAATTGTGCATCGGGGCAAAGGGAAAGAGTATCTACCAAAAGTTTGTGCATAGTCAATTTTTGGTTTAGAGAAAGCTAAAATAAATGAAGAGATTATACAAGAGCCTTCCCAAACTAATAAAGGTATGGAGGTAATGATGAAGTAGAATCAGGAATGAGTGAATGTAGTTGTTCATCAGTCTCCGCGAGCACCCATGTATTATGATCCTTATTATAAGGAGGACACTTGTTTTATTGCTGATCAAACAAAGAGTTTCTGGACCAATGCCCAAGGGTCCAATCAGGACTATTAGTGCTATGGTCAAGGAAACCAAGGTTGAAACGTTAATCGAGATGGAGCTTTCAGAGACAACCACGTAAGATACTATGACAGGAATCGAGGTAAAGATAGAGATGCAGATTGGGGCTGCAAAGATGGGTAAAGAAATGATCTTTATGTTCCACCACACAATCATAATATAGGTGCGAGTAGCTTGAGAGTTGAGGAGATGTTTTGACCACCTATTGAAGAAAGCTGAGACATACAATGAGACTCTAAAGGGGATAAAATCTGAGATCTCCAGTATAATTTGAAAATCGAGTCTTATTCTGTTTCCATCAAATAGCTTGAGAAACAGTTTGGTCAAGTGTCAACTTAACTAAATAGCGTCAGAGGGGTACACTACCTAGCAACAAAATTTAGAATCCCAAGAATGATGGGCAGTGCATTGGCAACTACTGCTCTTGATGGCAGGAGTACCATTGATCCTCCCATGCCAATTGATGAGGATGATGTTCGAGAGGAGATAGTTGACGTGAAGGATGCGGATACCAGAGATGATCATGGCAAGGATGTAGAGAGCGATACTGTAGATGCACCACAGAAGCTAAAACCCATCCCAAGCCTCCTCCTCCCTTCTCTTAGAGAATCAAAAAGAAGGAGGAGGAGGGAAAGTTCAAACATCTTCTCTTAATGCTAAAATAACTCTCCATCAACATCCCTCTCATTGAGGCATTGGAGAAGATGCCAGGGTATGCAAAGTACATGAAGGACCTAGTTACGAAGAAGTGCACTATGAGTCAGGAGCTTTCCCAAGAGCTTCAACATTGCAGTGCAAATGCTGCGTGGTCCTTCATTCAGAAGTAAAAAAATCCCAGCTCTTTTAACATAAATTGCACCATTGGAGATGTGGAGTTCGCAAGGGCATTGTGTGATCTAGGTGCCAACATTAATCTAATGCCACTTGCGGTCTTCAAGAAGCTAGGACTGGGAGTCCCTACTCCAATGAACATGCAGTTGTTCATGGATGAACACACTATGAAGAAGCCTATGGGGATACTTTACGATGTGCTTGTTAAAATTGGGAAGTTCACATTCCCCGTAGACTTTGTGATCCTAGATTGCGAAGTCGACATCGTCGTCCCAATAATCTTGGGAAGGCCTTTCCTAGCCACTGGTCTAGCACTAGTGGATATGGATGTTGGCTAACTCAGGTTTAGATTGAACGATGAAGAAGTTATCTTCAATATTATCCAATCTATAAAGAGGCCAGATGATCTGAAGTATGAGGTGTAGGCACTTGGTGAAGTCTGAGTAGCGTAGTTGTCCAAGTCATGCTGCGACAATAAATTAGGAGCTACTTGAGAGGAAACCCAAGGTTTTTGATATAATAGTTGTAGTTGTAGCTTTATTTTTAGCTTTTGGACTAGTATGTTGTTTTCTTCTTCGCATTTTTGTTATAATTTTGGGCATTGGTCTAGTTGCATATAGGGTAAAAGTGTATACTATGAAGAATGTGTAGGTACATGGCTAAATCAACCATCATTGGCTGAAAAGGCATCAAGAAATGCCTCTACAACTTGTTCTATGTGTCGTACATTACTCAACGACCGTTATACCATATTGTACACACTTCCAATGAGCAAAACATAATGCACTCCAGTCCAAAAGCTAACTTTATGACCCTTAGACAATACTATGGGTCATGAATGAGGCTTGTGGACCCCAAGTAAGGTTTCTTAGTTTTGACTAATTGTTGGGGTTTCTACGACCAACTCTATGAGTCATATTTCATTCTATAACTCGTAGATGGGTCCCTGAAACCTAGTCCTTTAAAACTAGGATCTGGACCTTCTATGAAACCATGATTTATGAGCCGTGAAATACTATATGGCCAGTAATCAGGTTTCGTAGAGTCTGGACCCATCAGTTTTTCATTGACCCGGGCAAACAATAAATAATGGGGTCAAAATGTTTTGACCAAATTTCTTCCCCTAATTACAAAATATACCCATCCAAACCACACCCCAAATCTTTCTGACCTCCAACGGCTGCACCTCCACTACTTTTGGCAAGCTTTTCTGGCAGCCTAGGGTTCCTAGCGTCTCATTACCTCCTTCAATTTCTACAATCTAATCACTTAATTTTGTAAGATTTTGGTATTTCAAACACCATTGATTTGCCAATTATTGTATGATTAGGTTGAAAATTTTTGTCAGGTACAGCTAATTTAGACACGAACCCATGTATGCATATTGATATGATTGATAATTGAGTTATGGTTGCCCACTCTCATAACATGTGTTTAGGACTGGAGTTATGTCTAGTTTCCTTGTTACATGTTTCGGATGATGTGTGACACCCATGTAATCACTCATCATGTGACATAAATCAATTATGTTTTTGAAATTTGGTATGAGATGGCATGGGTTCGTAATTTTGATGTTAATTCATTCAAACAGGGTCGGATGGGCTGGGGAAGCATGCTTAATAATTTTTTATGGGGTATATATGCTAATTATCATGTTGGGGTGTTGGTTGTTGGGTTATGAATCATGTGTGTGTGTGTATTGCTTTCATGCTTGTAGAATAAGTTGAAAAGGTCATATGGGAGTCCGTATCAATGGACTTTGAAACTCAGGTGACTTAGTTTTCTGGTCTACGAGGGTTTTTTTATAGCTCGTGGAACATTCCACGAGTTGTAACTTCCCCTCATATGAAATTCTAGAAACATGATGTTTTTGAGTACTCATAAGAAGATACCTTCTACGAGTCATTGAACATTTTATGGCTCATAGACAAGTCTCTTTGACTGCTTCCTACAAAAGATTCAGACACTGATATCATCTACAACTCGTAGACCTTCTACGAGTTGTACATGGTCTCGTAAATGCCATTCCAGTAAACATATTTTATGAGCATTGTTTCTATGAAAGCCTTTGATGGCTCATAGTTCCCACTTCGCCCTGTAGAGGTGCTTTCGTTAGACCCTTCTACAACCAAGTCTGATATGTGTTTTCATTTCATTTTATGATTTGTAGGGTTAACTAGGATGCATAAATGTGCATGTTTCAGGTATGATGGCCCCAAAGCCTAGAAGCAAGGAGCTTAAATCCATACAGAGGAGCCTTAAAGATGAGACCTCGGGGATGGAGTAGACCCCCACACTCAGTGGATCACTAGAGGATCTCAACATCCGACTTGACCCGGATGCGGACAAACCACAGACATAGGTTCTCCCCAGACTTGAAAAGATACAGTCTCTTGTTGTTCGTACTCCCCAATATGACAAGGAATACCACAACAAGAGCAACTCCATATAGATGACTATCCAGAGAGGAGTCTAGCTCAGAGTCAAGCTCTGGCGACGAGTTGGAGACAGTGTCCTTTGTTATACCACTAGCATTACTATCTCCACCAGATGCTCTAACTAGTTAGTGGTGTGTCACGGGCATGCGTGATATCTATAGAGAGAAATTACAGGCTGCTGAGCGGTGCAAACCAGCCTGTTCTGTTTATAGGAGCCCTAGGTTATCTCAGCCGGATTAGACAATGTCTCCGATTTACAGGACACTATCAAATGATATGGCTCTAGTGGCTGACCAAATTGCTAGTGAGGTACTCCTCAAGCATGGTGTGGGATTTCTACGAATCTTATGCAGCCACCATTTAGAGCACTCTTCCTAAGGGGAAAAAGCCCCCCACTCAACCCAAATTGATATAGACCAGAGTGAGGGGCTGACAAGTGGATATCTTGTTACAACATCTACCGTATGTTATGTGGGCCCGAGTTCCTTGCCCCCAGATCTACAACAGAGTTCAACATAATGTGGCGCGAAACAGGGACTGAGGCATGATGAGAGATGCTTGTTACATAACTAATTTGATAATATGGGTGGCCAGTTTGATCGTTGAGTAGGGTCCAGGGCCTGCATGGGTAGTTACTCACTCAGAGCCTATTGTGAAGGCTTCTCTTAGTTTACTCACTAGATTTTTGTGGGTGATTGTCAGATAAAAAATACGGCCAATGCTCGCAGATAATACTTTGACGCTAGAGCTTGCAGTGCTAGTTTCCAACATCTTGGCTAGCTATGAGATAGACTAGGTCCGCCTCATCCCTTAGCAGATCCACGAGGCGCCCTTGAAGAGGTCTACTTCCATCTCCTTTATATGCATGATCTATAGACTCTATCTAGAGTTGAGGGTGGAGAGTCTACACAAGCAGGACTCACTAATCGAGGTCCATCGTACTTTGGATGTGAATCTGATTAAGGATGAGTGAAACCCAGTAGCACTCCGGAGAGGACCACACCGGTTAGCTACCATGACAGAGATGTTTGCTCTAGTTCTACCACCTGAGATCCCACCCACCACCACCATTGCTTCTGCCAATGAAGAGAGGCCCCAACAGACTGAAGAAAATGAGGATAGGGAGCAAACTACTGCTACTCCTACACCACAGACCACTTTATTATGGATAGAACCCACGGGCATGGTTTCGTGTCTGTAGTATCTATTCAGGCTATGTTATCGATGTTGTAAACTGTTGAGACATAGTTGACTCAGTTAGTTCAATAGATCAAGCCTTACGTTGGCTAGGCCATCACAGAGTCAAAGGACTGCGTGCAGGCATACACGATCGCTGCTATTCAGGACCATCTTTTTGCCGTGGATGCATTCATTGATGCCTTTGAGTTGAAGGCCCAGCAGAGTTTGAGTATGGCCTGGCAAGCAGATATAACGACCATACAAATAAAGATTCTGTGATTTCAAGCCGACATGACAGTAGCATTGGCAACACCGGTGACACTACAAGAGACTACACTCCTAGTGCAGGTAGTGGATCTACTTGATCCTGACGAGCTTACATAGCCTTCTCATGTGAAGAGGCCCCACCCAGATGATGATCCAGATGTAGTACGATTATATGCGGGGTTGACAAAACAGAAGGGGCTCGATCTTGTCTTGAGGCAGTCGAGGAAGGAAGAGGAGTTACGATAAGCTCGTGCGCTCGAGCAGGTGAGGGGTGCTAGCCCCTCCGGCTATGTTGCTACTTCTGAGAAGGCCACCACGCAGGTTGAGGGTGGCCAAACATAGCCATACACTGGTACTTAGGTGCCCAAGTATGTTTTTTGACCCTGGTACTTTAATTTTTTTTATTGTGTGCATTGAGGACAACACACCTCTTTTTTTAATGAGGCATGGGTAGTTATGGGCCTCAATGAAGTCTGAGTAGCTTTGGTTCATAACTACCCCAATATTTGAATCCTAGGGATTTTCTTGCCTATATTCTTTTTCCCCATGGATATTTTACTTTTTATTCAATCGGCATGTTTAGGATGTTTAGGTAGTACCTATAGCATAAAGTACTGAGATCTGTAGTATATGCATGTTTCTGAGCTTTTTTTTGTGAAAAATGATACCTACCAAATTTTGGATTCATTAGTCTAAATAGCAACCATGCATATTTAAGTATGTTGACAGTGCTTGTTCTGATAAGTAAGGATGAATTAAGATAAAAAGCATGATCTGACAGTCAGTGTTAATAATGTAATCATTACTATATAAGTGTCAACTTAATTTGCTAATTCATGTATTATGTTTTAATTCAGAACTTGCCCTATTACTCTAATCTAGACTATAGGTTATTTGGTTAGGAAAGGTTCTTAGGCCATTGTTCTTAACAGTCCACTTAGCCTAAAAGGCCAATCAATTGTGTAGAATATCCCTTGATCCTAATGTTTGAGCCTGACATGTACCTCTTCTTTGTAAAAACTTAAATGACCTAGCCTTATTAATTGTAAGATCCTAAAATTGGCCCTGGTCGTTCCTTGAACATTGTTTTCTTTGACTAAGAAAAAAGCTTAAGTTGAGGGTAGCTATCAAAAGTGGCCATAGTTCTAAAGTTGGATAATGTGCACCTCAACGTAGACCAAAACCCTAAGTTGAGGGTGACTGGTGTAAGGGTAAAACACAAGATGAGGGGGAAAGTTAGTGATACATGGAAAAAGAGTAAAAATGTGTAATGGGTGCAAGAAAAATGAGTGATGTCGTAGTATGAGCTAAAAATATGATGTGTAAAAACAAGGCAAAAAGTTGAAAAAAGATAGAATGAAAGTGACATTGTTGGTAGGGATATAGTGTAGAAAAATGCAGTGTCAAGGAAGACCTTTAGTCACTATGTTCGTAAAATATCATACCAAAGCCCCCTGAGCCTATGTTAAAAGCCTAAAAAGTCCTAAAGTGATCCTAATCCAAGTAGTCAAAGGTCTTAGTCCTAAGTATAAGGGAAAACATATGGTATTGGGCATGATACATGAATATCTTTTGTGAGAGTGAGTGATTTTGCATAGTCCCTAGATTATACATTGAAACATCATTTAGAGTGAGATATGGGACTTCTTTTTGTGAGGGCACTCGCATTGCATTGTTAACATTAGGATAATTTAGTAATTGTAGCTTGTTGATAGTATCTCACTTGTCATAGTTGCACGTTCACATGCATTAGTCTGTATTGGTTTGTCGGACAACTATTTGATTGTGTTTTGAAAAGTAAGTGTGGGTATATATGCTTATGTTTGATGTGATTTATGCCATTTGGTTGAGGTCTGTGTGTTACTATGCTACTTATATAGATTGAGTCCGCCGCTTGAGGACAAACATCAATTTTAAGTTCAGGGTATTGATGTGCTGTCAAAATACAATACTTCTGATACTTAAAACTTGGATTTTTTTGTGTTCTCAATGTGATGTAAGAGCGTTTGGTGTGTTTTTGTGTTTGTTTTGCAGGATTTCAGGGTTGGCATTGATTTTGGGAAGAATATGCAGAAGTTGCTGATTTTGAGAATTCACGAGACCCTTTATAGGTCATAGAGTATTTTACAAGCCATGAAGGAGGTTTTGTGTACAGTTGTAGTAAATGGTGGAATTCTAAAGTTTGCCCTACAAACATGCAGATGAGTCATAGATCAAGTCTCGTACCCTGAGGATCAGAGAAGGTGGACTTTCTAAAGTTTCATTAGATTAAACGCCCCTATGGGTCATAGAGGGATGTCATAGAAGCCAAGTCCAGAATTTCAGCAACAAAGTACGAAAGCCTGACTACAAGCCGTAAACCACTTTATGACCCATAAAGTACCTCGTGGAGCACACCGACCCAGTTATCCTATTTTATTTTGGATTTATAATTTAATCATTATAAATAGGTTTTTAGGTTATTTTTCTTAAGGAGAGTAGCAAGATACCATAGAGAAAAATATTAGAGAGTTCATAAACAGTTGTAAACTTTAATTTCATCTTCTAATTACAATGTTGTGAATTTTATTGAAGCTTGGGATTTTCTGGTACTTAATTCAATTCTATAAGTACTCTATAATGTTATTCAAATTCACAAGTCTTGCATTTACACAAATCATGAGTTTTGAAATCCACAACTAGGGTTGTGGGAACCATGAAGAACTAACAAGATAAAACTGGATAATTCGTAATTCTTGAAAAGTGTGCATGCATGTACTAATTAATTCTCTTCATTTTGCATGTTTTCTAGTGGTATCTAATATTAGAACCCGCCTAGTGTTATAGACTTGACCAAGGTATTAATGAATAGTTAAAGAGATTAATTAACATGAATCGATTGATGCTTCTTGTCTAATCAATCGAACTGGGCCAAGGGAGGTTGTACTAGGACAATTGGTAAGGATTAGTAATGTTGCACTACGGGGATGGACAAAGTCACTTAGTGAAATTCTCCTCTCGCCTGGGCCAAAGGGTTTGATGAACTTAACTTACCATTCTGCATGCTACACACTAGAAAAGAATCAGATTATCTGGTGATACAAAGTTAGGGAATCTTGTGGAACACAATACCCTAGTTTCTCTCTATATTGGCTAAACTATTGTGTTAGTTAGGATTACACTTTACTTGTTATTATAAACCCCCCCTTTTGGGGAGATAAGTCGGTTAATTACCCAAATTGCAGAATTAAATTCTTCTAAGTCTACCATATTCCCTTGGGTTCGACCCTAACCTTTGTTAGGTTCTATATCTTGACAACGACCACTTTAGCCTCGAGAAAGAGGTATAGCTTGGGAGACATCGCTTAGCATATGGGGTAACTACAGTTATTTTTTGATACTTGTGGTTGTTTTAGTCTATACTAGGTGTAATCACTACAGTATCTGAGTTCTGTCATTGTTGAACTATGAAAAGGCCTGGTAAAGATTGGATATTGACTAATTCCCCGAGACAGGTATGTATTCTGGATTAACTCCTATTGTATAAGTTTGTAGCCTGATGCTACTAAGTTATGCTGGTTGTGAGCCTCTTTGTATATTATATGTCATACTTGGGACTGACTCTGGTATAAATATGATTCTGATAGGGCAATTTGTTCAGGATACCTATGATACAACTGTACTATGGATTGATTTTGGTGTAGATATGACTCTACTGGACTTGATTGTTCTGATTATTTGTGATATACTTGCTGATTTTCCTTTTGGTCCAAGACCCTATCAATTATGATTTTGGTCAGGGACCCCATCGATTGCTCATAGGTTAGGTACCCCATTAAATTTCCTTGGGTTTGAGTCCCAGTCTTAAGTTTGAGGGCCAGTTTATTTTCCTTTGGTTTAAAGCCCAATGTCGATTGTCCTTTGGGTCTGCGACCTTATCGATTATGCTTTGGGTCGGGGACTCTATTGATTGTTCGTGTGTCAGGGACCCTGTTGATTTTCCTTAGATTTAAGTCTCAGTTGTTTTTCCTTGGGTTTAAGGCCAGTTGACTTTTACTAGGTTCGAAACCCATAATTTCTTAGAGTACTTGTGATTGATAGGAATGTTGTGTATTTGGTTTTGGGTGGGCATAACCTTTCATTAGTCTGTGAGATATATACATCTTTATATAGCTGTTAGTCCTTGTGCATTTCTTATCCTTACCCGAGGCTGGTATTAGCTAGTGGTATATGAGGGATGGTGACATACAATTGTGTAGTTGGATTATGTGGAAATTATGTTATGGGTGTCATCGCCTACATTTAATTTGGGAACGATATGACTTTGGAGTTCAGGATTGTCATGCCCCAAAAAGAGGGGAGGCGCGACTGGCACCCGATACCGTTATTGGCCGGGTAAGCCACTAAAAATACTAGTGAACTAACTAGGGACCAGAAGAAAATCGGGCAGCATAACGTCTGAAAGACTAAGCCTAGACATTTCAGGTCATGACCTGGTCAACAGTAAATCACGTACATCAAGATAAGTAAACCCAAATGATAAAGTACTACCTTGCCCACAAGGCTGCCACCACAGAGGTACAGGCACGCACCATATATACATGCCAATCTTATAACTGGAGACTGAAAGACTCAAAAGGACCAACCTACAATAACATGTCCACAATAGCCTCTATGAGAATCACTAACAATGTCGGGATACGGCCCCGACATACCCAACTGTACAACAAAAAGTAAACATCAGCAATAAAAAAAATGGAGTCCTGAGTACAATAACATCGAAATAGTATGGAAGGGTAAACACAACTCTGTCAAAATAAAATACAAGGTCGTCTCATAATATTTGATACAAAGTTTGAGAGAATGTAAAAAAGGAAAATCCCAAACATCCATGGAAACCCAAAGTCTGAGCCTCACCTGTAAGATCTGGATAGATGTAGATAAGTCCAACAAGAGTGAATAAACTATCCTGTGTGGGTCCCTGTGCTCAATCTGCATGGAAGAAATAGTGTAGGGGTGAGTACGCCGAAGTGTCCCACGTAGGTTTAACCAACTAGGTAAACAAAAATTTAACAAGAATGTAATAACGTAGAATTCTATCACCTGCATCAAAAGGGTTAGTACATAATACAATAAAATTATGAATAATGACATATACAGATAGTGAACAAATCCACTGATAAAATGCAATGTTATATATGAATGCAATGGTGTTGCAGGCCATGCAAGAGGTGAAATAACAATTGTCGCGGGGCTGATATAAGCATTTATTGAGACGAAGCTACAAGATAGAACTAGGGGGCATCGTAGGCTATATACGAGTAATCACCACCATCGTAGGGTCAAGGCACACATCTTCTGAGCTGGGCTACAAAAAGTACCTACTGTCATCCTAGGCTATGTACTGAAATATCTCAAGACATTATAGTCTTTAAGATAAAATACCTTGAAGCATCGCAGGCCTCAAGAGGAAGTGTCTCGAGGTATTGCAGGCCTCAAGTAGAGTAGATATAATATAAAATATGTGCATGGCAATGCCACAATATATTTATGACATGTGCATGCCAGTTCCATAATATAAGTATGTAACTATGTGCATACTAATGCAATAACAGAGTATAATATATATGCATACCAATGCAACTAGTCAATATAAGAAATGTGCATACCAGTGCAACAATGAAGTATAAGATATGTGCATACCAATGCAACCAGTCAGTATAGGATATGTACGTACAAGTATGGCAATGGAGTATATGATATGTGCATATCAGTGCAACTAGTCAATATAGGATATGTGCGTACAAATATGACAATGGAGTATATGATATGTGCATACCAATGCAACTAGTCAATATAGGATATGTGTATACCAATGCAATAATGGAGTATAAGATACGCATATTAGCTATCACATCAAAAGGGCCATACAATGTTGATCAATTATTACCACTAGGCAATTATTATCTCACCAATGAAAAAAAAGTCTATGAAATAAGCTCCACAAGAACCCCCAAATAGGCTCATAATTCTAAAATTTTATCGCAGTCTTTAACAACCAGTCACAATATTTTCTAGAAGTTATCTTAAGTCTCATATTCTCATAACGATGTCCCAAATTATCTCAAATCTCATGGTTTCATCTCAATTTTATCGATAGGATCTCAATTTACTTAATATTTGGCATAACGGCGAATGTACAACGATCAAACTTAATCATATTATCTCATAGGCTCATCATTCAATCTACATTTCTCAATGATCATATAAATAGGTTCAATAACTCAAATTCGGTCCCAAGAAGGTTAGCCAAACCTATCTCTATGCCAAAACCACACTTGAACAATCTTTTAATCAACAAAAGAATCCAAAAGATCCTCGGATAGATCAATCACTATCAAAAATAGATACAATGCATCAAGTGATGCATTTTGATTCCCATATTGGCATGAATTAGGTTTAGGGAATGGTCAAAATTAGTGCTAAAATTCAAAATTTCCAAATATGAAAATTGACTTTAAAACTAGGTTCTACACAAAAAAAGGAGTTCGTCGGTGAAGATCCCATAAAAATCGAGTTCAAATTGAGTGAGAAATCCTCAAATAAAGTTTCCTCAAACACCAAAAATCCCCAATTTAGGACATCCCAAACATTAATATCAAGGTAAAACTCGTTAAAAATGATCAAAATAGTGTTGGAAACACTTACCCAAGTTAAATCTTTGAAAACCTCTTTTCAAAATTTCCCAAAAAGCTTGGAGTTTGTGAAAAATATTTTAAAATGGTGTATCACAAATTTAAAACTGTCCAAGTATAAAACTTACTCTGCAAGCGCGGATCGGGTTCTGCAAACTCAGAGGAGACGAACCAAAAAGACCTCCGATATTGTGGAGCCCAACCAGCAAACACATAGTGTTTGTAGGAGAGAAGGAAATCACACGCGAATGCGTAACCATGTACATGAACATGGATCTCATCAACAACCAGACCTTAAAAAATGTGGAGGCTTCTCCGCGAATGCAAAAAAGGAAAGGACCTTCACCAGAAACCCCTTTGCACCAGCAACATCAACCAACAACGAAACTCGAACAAGCATTCGAAACTCATCCAGAATCAAAATTTTACAAATCAAATATGTATCCATACTAGAAACGGTGATCTAGACTCAACAGAACAATCAAAATTAGAATCTCAGGTCGCTATGACACATTTACCAATGTAAGTCAACTAAACTAGTTTAAAAAAGCAAAATATCAAAACTATCTTCGGCAACTCTAAAAATTATGAACAAACCATTTCTACTATTAGTTTTACCATCCGGAACTACTGGGACTATCAAAATTATGATTCAAGCTTTTGGAATTTGACTATTGACCAAAGACAAACTTTGATTTTGAAAATACTAAAAAATGTAACTTTGGGCCTAAAACCTCATCTTAACACGGAATTCTATTTTGTAACTTCCTATAGTTCATCATCAATGTTCTGGAACTAATGGAATCAACGGATCCCTATCCAATACTAACCTCACTTTTTCAACAACTTAAGCTTCCAAAAAAATGCCAAAATTCATTTATTCAACTCATAAAACTCAGAATTTCAATTCCAACAATTTAAAAAGCTCAAAATAGTCCCAGAGAAATTCACAAGAGCGGTAAAATTATAATTTTTATAAAATGCCAAAAAGACCAACTGGGTCATTGCAGTTGAGGGCGTATGTACTTAACTTCAAGGTGAATTGGGATGATCATCTACATTTTATTGAATTTGCATACAACAATAGCTATCGTTTAAGCATAAGGATGACACATTTTAGGCTTTATATGGGAGATGATGTAGGTCTCCGGTGGGATGGTTTGAAGTTGAGTAAATATCTTTGATTAGTGCTAACTTGGTACTTGAAGCAATGAAGAAAGTGGGGCTCATAAAAGAGAGATTATAAATAGTCCAAAGTCACCAAAGGACATATTAGGATGTTAGATAAAGTGATCTTGAATTAAATGTGGATGATTGGATTTATCTCATGGTATCTCCTATGAAATGTGTAGTACGATTGGCAAGAAGGGCAAGTTAAGTCCTAGGTATGTAGGGCCTTACATGATCTTGGAGAGATTTGGTAAGGTGGCTTACAAGTTGGAGTCACCAATGGAGTTGTATATGGTTCATCTTGTATTCTATGTGTTAATGTTAAAGAAATGTATTGGTGATCCAAATATTGTGGTGCCTTTGGATGACATGAGAATTTAAGATGACTTGACCTATGAGGAAGTGTAGGTTGAGAATTTGGACAGGCAAGTAAAAATATTGAGAAACAAAAAGGTTACATCTGTCAAAGTTTTATGTAGTAATTAACAAGTTGAAAGTGCAACATGGGAAATAAAAACTATCATGATGAAATGGTATCATTACCTATCTCCCTCTAATCAAGCCAGGTACTTAGTCATTCCTACTCATTCTATTTAAGCATTTAAAAGTCTATATCTCTATATCATATTGGAAGCATGCTTGCCCACGAAAAGGATTTCTAAAGATGTTTCAACATTGCACCATTGCATTCATGATGAAATATGTGTTATGTACTCTACTCAATTCAATCTTACCTTTGATTCCGTTCGAGGATGAATGTTCCTAAGAGGGAGATATTGTAACACCTCTCAAAATGCCTTCATACAACTCTATAAATGAAACCTTGCATATCATATTTTATTTAATATTTTTGGGAAATATGAGGCTGGATTCTTGTTCAGGAGGTGAAATTGTATGGGAAAAATGGTCTCTTCTGATTATTAGGTCAACCTTATCAAAAGGTAATTTTTTTTAAGAAAAGCGGGTGACCGAACCACATTATGGATAGGTCAGTTTTGTGTAAATGTGTCCTATATATGCTCCTATATATATATCCATTTGAGGTTATAAAATATTTTATGACGCTTCTACACATGATTTTAAATATTGCATTGCTCATGCATATCTTGTCCTTACTCTACTTCTTAGGTCTATGCATATTGCTATCATGTATGATGTCTATTGATGCATTGCAATCTTATATACTAAGTACATTCCAACGTACTAATGCATACTCTTTCATACATGATATCACCTTGTAGGGGCGAATGATGATTCCACTCCTAACTATCGTTACTACCTTTTTTGATACTTTCTATTGAAGGTTGGTGAGTTTCTATGTTTCGGGGACAAGCCTTATGTTTCTTGCTTATGATGTTGTTATAAGACTTTTGTACTATGGTAATCTTGAGAGTGAACTAGTAAGTGTATGTTCTAGTCCTCGCCAAGATATATGATGTAGAGGAATGTTTAGGACACTATGTTGATGTAATTCCCATTAATAAAAAGTATTGAATTTTAAAATGTTACATTTTTGTAGCTTAAATCTTTTATGAATGTTTGTCTTACCTTATGTATGTGTATGATATAAACAAGAGCCTTGGATGGGGTGCCTTCGAGTGTTACATTCATCGTGTCATGACTAGGCCCTAGGTTTGGATTGTGCTACTAACCCTAAGGCTCAAGTTTATGGTCCAAAGGATAGTGGTGACATTCGTCCTAGCTATTCTAAGTGTGGGAGAAACCATGGTAAATACTTGAGTGGTTTTTTGTAGGACCTAGACTTTATAAAACTTTGTTGGAGCTTAGAAATTTGGTTCTGAAAGTTTTAGAAGCCTTCGGGGCTCGTGTGGTGCTATACGGATCAGGAGGAGCCTCTTTGAAGTGGTTGTTGGCCTTATCTAGGGTATAAAGGCCTTAGTGTGGAGTTTGAAACCAAATCATACAACACTTGGACCTCACACGGTCCGTGTAAGGTTATACAAATCATAAGGTAGACTTGGGCTTGAGACTCCACAGTTTTGAGCCTAAGGCAAGTGGCATGGCCAAATATACGATCCGTATGGAGTGGTATGGTCCGTATGCACTTCTGTATGAGTTTCAGAGTGAAAATTTTCTAAGTATTAGATCACTGTCTTGAAACTTTGTCATGGAGAAATTTTTCTAAGTAGAGTGAGATGGAGGAGGCACACGGACCGTACGGCTTGGTATGGTCCGTACCACCCTCTGTATGGATCCCTACGTTGAATTTTTCTAAGTATGGGATTACTGTTTTAGAACTTCATCAGGAGAAGCTTTCTAAGTGTCTGATCACAGACTATGTATACGGTCTATATGACCTATCACGGACCATATAGATCCTCCCAGAGATGTAACTTTAATTTGTCAACTCATTTCATTAATGGCGTTTTTGTAATTATGGTTTATCCTAAGGTGTTTTGTGACTTATTATACTACCTAGAGACTTTCAAATGACCTATACTTTATTCCTTTCATTGGATTTCATTTCTTACACTTAGAATTATTATATTGAATTTTCCTACGAACTCTCTTAAACTCTTGTGAAGGCAAAGCTTGGGAATCAAGGGAAAACTCATTTCTTCATCAAAGTTTTTCTTGAGTCTTCTTCATTATCTAAAGTATGTGGGATTGATTCTTGGTTCCTTTAAACCAAGAAGACCCAAAGTCTTTTTACTTGAACTTCATGGAATTTTTTCTTACTTTAAATGTGGGTTTTAAAAATTATGGTTTAGTAACTTCAATTGAAGTATGGGCTATGTTTTATTGTTGATTTTAAGTTGATTTAAGCGCTAACATGTTGATTTACACGATTATTATGAACATTTGAATATGCATTGTCCCTTTAAAGCTTGATCTAAGCATGGGTAATCAATAATATGATTTGAATGTGGAATTTACTCATGGGTTTACTTTAATTTCATATTATATTGTTAATTTTAGATTGAATCTACATTAGCCATTGCTATTCACATATCATTCACAGCATATGTGTTCATGAGCATTGGATTTTGATGAAAATAAAATAGTGGGTTAAGCTCACATATATTTTAAAAATGAAATAGTGGGTTAAGCTCACTCATATGGTTATGACAAGAATGTGATCACATCAATGTCTATGATATTGGCTCAATGAGCATATTGGGTGTTTACACCTTATTTGGATATTGTAAATGGGCTATTCCTATGCATGAAAAGTATGATATGAATTATCATTTGGAATTTGAGCCCATGTATGAAATAATATAAATGCATTAAAATGATTTGAAATGACTTGCATCTCTTTTGAAAGAATGTATACGCATACGTATTCTTGTGGGAAGATGAATTAGCACCGATGGATTGGGGGCATTAGGGCTATCCCCAAGGGTCCTCTCCCTTTTCTTAAAGTATGTTCCAATCAAGGTATATGTATATGGTAACCCTTACAAAAATGGGAGACCCGTAAGGTGTAGTTACAACATTGATATGATATGATAATAAATGAGATAATTCTATCCAAAATGGGAGACCCATAAAGAAGGTCACTCCTCCGAAATGGGAGGCCTATAAGGAGAAGTGTAGTTTACCTTTGGCAAGTAAACTACCTCTTTTTTGATGTTGGGATAACATAGGAATTCCAAGTAATAGCTCATTTGGTCTTATATGTCCGTTAAGGTCTCTTCCCCTCTTATATAAGAACTAAGCATTTCATGGCATATTGTTGTATACTCTTCTTTGGATATATAGTTCTTTCCACATTATGTGCCCTTGTCATCTAACATTGAATGTAGGTTTGGTAAGTCTTGTGAACTGCATGCCCATATGCTTAGTACATTCAAACATACTAACACACACTTTTGCCTACATGATCTAACCATGTAGTGACTGAGGATTACCTTCATCCACCATACGACGGATAGTTTAGATCTTGAAATTCGCTTGTTATGGTGAGTCCTATCTTTCAAAGACAAACCACCATTCCTCTACCATTGGAATTTTGTTTATGTTATTTACATTTGAGGGTGAGCCCGGGGTATATCTTGGCCCCGTCCTATCAAATGACTAGAGACATTTTTGGACATCTTGTAAACTCCCTTATGATTATATGCTAAGTGTTGTGTTAAGAGATTTCGCTTATGGAAATGGCTTCCAATTTGTTATTGTTATGAGGATTAGGTATAAGTATTGTGATATGCTTATATATGCTGAATGTGAAGGATCGCAAGTCCGAAATTGCCCTAATAGAGTGAGTCATATCTACCCGTCTGTAGTATTTACGTGCTACATCTTATGTGAATCCATGCTACTCCCTTTCCCTATGACATCCCCATAGTTTGAACCCTATTTTCCCACCCCTTAGAACTATGTGTTTGCTATTTGTTTACACTTTCGAATCGATAATGTAAATATGGATATTTTGAGGATTGTTTGGGAACTCTTGAATTCCCATTCACTATATCACACCTAGACCCTGGGTCTGGGTCATGATAAGTTTAGTATCACTAGGTTTGTATATGATCTTTGGAGTCCAACATATCGCGTCGAGTAGAGTCCTATTCATGGGTGTGAAGTGCACGACACCTATGAGTAGGATGTTATGATGGCATTTTTGGAATTGTCTCACTTCTTCATATCTTATGTCATGCTTTGGACCATGTGTTATAGTTCCCTTATCCTAATGATATCCATGTTACATTACAAAAGATGCCTCCATGAAGAGCTCCCCTAGCAAGACCGGCCTTGGCTTGTGAGGACCAGGTACCCCAAGAGCCTATGTAGGAGCTTATCTCTAATGGTGACTCCCGTACAACCTTTGTTATGCTTTCCCAAGTGGTAACTACTCAGACTATACAAGCTAATCTTTCTCAGGATCCCACTCCGGCTTCTAAAGTGAGATTTCACCCAGATGAATCCTTTAGACATCTATGGGACAAAAACTAATGAGGATGCCTAAAATTTCATTGATGAGCTTACTAAGGTGTTGACTGTTATAAGATTTAACTCTAAAAAGAGGGCTGAGTTGGATGCTTATCAATTAAAAGTTGTAGCACAGTTGTGGTACACTCAATAGTTGATAGAGAAGGTTTATGGTGATGTTGCTAATTGAGAGTAATTGAAGGTTACATTTCTGGAACGTTTCTTTCCACTTGAACTTAGGGAAGCTAAAATAACAGGGATTATCAATCTCAAACAAGACTGTATGAGTGTGAGAGACTATGCCCTCAAGTTCACCAAGCTCTCCAAGTATGCTCTTATGCTTGTCGCCGTCCCCTATACAAGAATGCAAAAGTTTATCTTTGGTATCTCTTATTTGGTTTTGAAGGAATGTCGTATGGCTATGCTTATTTGGGATATGGACGTCTCCGAGTTCATGGTATATACTGAATAGACTGAAGGTGAAAAGCTCAAGGAGAGAAGGGTACATAATCTTAAGAAGGTCCGTAACGATTGCCTGTTCTCCTGCTCCAAAGGTGGTGGTTATGGTTGATTCCAACAGGGACAAGGTTCTAATTCTTAGGTTGTTAATTCTTGGGTGCCTCTTTCTAGGGCACAAGTTGGAGGTGGGCCAATGTCTCCCCCGAAGAACCACTCGGGTACTTGTTAGTCGAATTTTTATGCATGCTATGGATGTGGTGATAAGAACCTCAAGATTTCTAACTGTCCTAAGGTTGCTAAGAAGGGTCAAGGCCAAGTTGCTCAAGGTGTTCAAGGCCAACCATGATCTCCTCAAGGTGATGCCCCAAGGAACAACTGGTTTTATGCTCTTCATGCTCGTCAGGAGGTTGAGGAGACTTCAGATATTGTGAGTAGTTTGTTAAAAGTCTTTGATTTCAATCCTTATGCTTTGCTTGATCTGGGTGCAAATTTTTCTTTTGTGACTCCTTTGTTGGCCGTTAAGTTTGGTTTGAGTCCTAAAATTTTACGTGAACCCTTTTTACTTTATACTCCTATGGGGAATATGTTGTTGCTCATAGAGTTTATCTAGATTGTCCTGTTTATTTTTTGTATAAAATCTTTTCATATGATCATTTGGAACATGAGATGTTTGATTTTCATGTGATTCTTGGAAGGATTGGTTGCATGGTTCATATGCTTCTATAGATTGTAGAATTTGGAGAGTTCCAAATTCCGGATTGGCCCATTCTTGAATGGAAGGGTAGTGACTCCGCTATCTCATGATCATTTGGAACATGAGATGTTTGATTTTCATGTGATTCTTGGAAGGATTGGTTGCATGGTTCATATGCTTCTATAGATTGTAGAATTTGGAGAGATCCAAATTCCGGATTGGCCCATTCTTGAATGGAAGGGTAGTGACTCCGCTATTAAAGGTTGATTTATTTGTTACCTTAAGGCCCGGAAGATGATCTTCAAGGGGTATATCTATCATATTGTGAGGGTCAAAGATGTGGAGTCTGAAATACTTACTCTTGAATCAATTCTGGTAGAAAAATGAGTTTCCCTATGTGTTCCCCGAAGACTTACCTGGTATTCCTCTAGAGAAGGAAGTAGACTTTGGCATAGATCTTCACCTGGATACTCAACCTATCTCTAATCCTTCTTATCGTATGAAATCGAGTGAGTTGAAGGATTAGTTGATGGATTTATTAGAAAAAGGCTTCATTAGGCCAAGTATATCTCTATAAGGTGCTCCAATGTTATTTTTAACAAAGAAAGATGGATCTCTTTTGTTTTACATTGATTATAGGCAACTGAACACGGTGATCATCCAGAATAAGTATCTTTTTCCAAGAATGGATGACTTGTTTGGTCAACTTCAAGGGGCTACCTATTTCTCAAAGATTGACCTTCATTCCGGTTATCATTAGTTAAAGGTTAGGGAGAGTGATATTCCCAAGACGGCTTTACGGACTAGGTATGAAAACTTTGAGTTTGTGGTGATGTCATTTGGGTTGAATAATGCTCCAGTCATGTTTATGGATCTTATGTATCGAGTGTTCAAGCCTTTCCTTGACAGTTTCATGGTTGTCTTCATAGATGGTATCCTTATCATTTCCTGAAGTAAGTGGGAGCATCGGGATTAGTTGAGATTGGTTCTTCAGACTTTGAGGAAGAATAAGTTATATGCTAAGTTCAGCAAAATATGAGTTTTGGTTGGGTGAGGTAGCTTTACTTGGTCATGTGGTGTCCGATGATAGTATTAAGGTTGAGCCGAAAAAGACTTAGGCCATGAAGAATTGGCCTAGACCTTTGACCCCTTCAGATATTTAAAGTTTTCTTGGATTGGCAGGTTATTATAGAAGGTTCTTTGAGGGGTTCTCACCTATTACATCTCCATTGACCAAGTTTACTAAAAAGAAAGCAAAGTTTATATGGTCGGATGAGTTTTAGAAGAGTTTCCAAACTTTGAAGATTTGGCTTACATTGACTCTTTTTTTTATCATACCGGATAACTTAGATGGGTTTGTGGTGTATTGTGACGCTTCTCAAATTGGGTTAAGTTCTTTACTCATGCAACATGGTAAGGTGATAGCTTATGCGTCAAGGTAATTGAAGGTACATGAGCTTAATTACCTGACTCATGATCTTGAGTTAGCGGTAGTGGTGTTTGCCTTGAAGATTTGGAGACACTATTTGTATAGGGTGCATGTTGATTTTTCACCGATCACAAGAGTTTGCAATATGTGTTCGCTTAAAGGGATCTTAACTTGAGGCAAAAAAAATGGTTAGAACTCCTAAAGAACTATGACATGAGTATACCATATCATCCTGGCAAGGCAAATGTTGTAATCGATGCTCTTAGTAGGCTATCTATGGGAAGTGTACCTCTTGTTAATCAAGGGAAGAAAGAGTTGGCAAGAGATGTTCACCATTTGGCTAGATTGGGTGTTAGGTTAGCAAACTCTAATTATGGTGGTATTCATGTTCAAATGGGGTCGAATCTTCTATGATGGTTGATGTAAAGGCTAAGCAAGATCTAGATCCATCATTGGTTAAGTTTAAGAAATTGGTTGCGAAAAAGAAGATAAAGGTCTTCTCTTAATAGGGAGATAGTGTGCTTCGGTATTAAGATCGATTATGTGTTGCAAATGTGGGTGATCTTAGGAGGGTGATCATGACTGAAGCCCATAACTCTCATTATTCTATTCACCTGGGATCTACTAAGATGTATTGGTATTTGAGGGTAGTGTATTGGAGGCATGGTATGAAGAAGGATATAGCCAAGTTCGTATCTGAATGCCCTAATTGTCGACAAGTGAAGGTAGAACACCAAAGGCCCGATGGTTTGACTCAAGTTATTGAAATCCCTACATTGAAGTGGGAAGATGTGAACATTGATTTTGTGGTGGGTTTGCCTTGGACCAGAAGGCAATTTGACTTGATTTGGGTTATTGTTGACTGGATGAATAAGTCAACTCATTTCCTACCAGTCAAGACTACATTTAGTGCCAAAGATTATGCAAGGTTATATATCCAAGAGTTGTTGAGGTTGTATAGTGTGCCTAGGTCTATCATATCAGATCATGGCACCCAATTTACTTCTCGCTTTTGGAGGTTGTTTCAAAGAGGACTTGGTACTAAGGTGAAGTTGAGTACTGCCTTTCATCCTCAAACCAATGGACACACCAAGAGGACAATTCAAACTTTGGATGATTTGTTAAGGGATTATATATAGGAATTCAAAGGTAATTAGGATGACCACTTTCCACTCATTGAGTTTGCTTATAATATAGCTTTCATACTAACATTGGTATGGCAACTTTTAAAGCTTTGTATGGTAGGGGATGTAGATCTATGGTAGGGTAGTTTTAGTTGGGAGAGATGGCTTTGATTGGTCCAGATTGCTATTGGAGGATATAGAAGGTAAAATTGATAAGGGAGAGGTTGAATATAGCCCAAAGTCACCAAAATTCCTATTCGGATGTTAGGAAGAGAGATCTTGAGTTTCATGTTGGTCATTGAGTGTATGTAGAGGTCTTACCTATGAAGGGTGTACTGCATTTTGGGAAGAGGGGCATGTTAAGTTTCCACTATGTAGGTCCGTATGAGATTGTTGAGCGAATTGGAATATGGCTTATAGGTTGGATTTTCCTCAAAATTTGAGTTCTATTCACCAGGTTTTCCATTTGTCTATGTTGTAGAACTTGGTTAGTAATTCTAGTAACATTGCACCTTTGGAAGGTGTGGAGGTTTAGGAGAACTTGTCTTATGACAAAGTTCCAATTGAGATTTTGGATAGGCAAGTAAAGCGGCTTCGAAACAAGGATGTGTCTTCGGTTAAGGTACTTTGGAAAAATCAACATGTGGAGAGTGCTACATGGGAGGCAGAGTTGGATATGATGAAACGATATCCCCATTATTTCCAATCTACTAAGGCCTAAGCAATTAGGTTGTTCCTTTCCAAGTGGTCCCAATTCTTTCACTCTTAAGTTTCATGACATGATATGGATACATATGCACCAAAATGATTTTAGGATGTTTTTAATTATTTGAATACATTTGGATATGAGTTTTAATGACTTCATGATTTTTGAGTGGTGAAATATATGTTGTATCTTGTGTTTGAATGTCGCATGTTCTAAGTCAAGCCTTTCAAGACTTGTTCTAGCATATTCAAGGACGAATGTTCCCAAGGGGGAGATGGTGTAAGGACCCAAACTTTGTATGACTTTATTGGAGCTTGGAAATTTGTTTTAGGAAAGTTTAGGACCATGGTGATGCTTCATGAAAGCATTCATGGCCGTGTGGTGTTATACAGACCGTGATGAGCCTCCCGGACGTGGCCCTTGGCCTTGTGTGGCACATGAGGGCCTTTGTGTGGAGTTTGAGACCAAGGCATACCACACTTGGACCCACACAGTCCGTGTGAGGTCATACGGACCGTCTAGTGGAACGTATGGTAGCCTTGGGCTTGAGACTCGACAGTTTTGAGCCTAAGGCAAGTGGTACAACCAAGTATACGGTCCGTATAGAGTAGTACATCTGTATGCCCTTCTATATGGGTTTCGGAGTGAAAACTTTCTAAGTATTAGATCACCATCTGGAAACTTTGTCATGGAGAAATTCTTCTAAGTGGAGTAGGATGGAGAAAGCACACGGACCGTGTGGCTTATTATGGTCCGTACCACCCTCCGTATGGATCCCTACATTGAATTTTTCTATGTATGGGATAAATATTTTAGACCTTCATCAAGAGAAACTTTCTAAGTGTCTGATCACGGACCATGTATACTGTGAGAAATATTGGGGGAGAATATTATTAAATTATAGTCTACATTATTACATTGAGATCCTATTTATAGATACTATATTAGACTCCTTTTCCAACTAGGATACTATAATACAATCCTTTTTTCAAATACGATTCTATATACTATTGTAATTCCTATTCCTATTTTAAGTAGGATTGTATATACCTATTCCTATTCTAACACTCCCCCTCAAGCTAGTGCATATACGTCATATGTACCTAGCTTGTTACAAATGTAATTAATACGAGAATCGATAACGGGCCTGTTGAGATATCAACAAGTTGATCTTCTGGCTTCATAAAATTAACCGTCAACCTCAATGTCTTAGTCTTCTCATGCTATTCTGGGATTGCATTGTTAAACTTCCCAAACCGTGCTTGAGAAGATTGTTTTAGACCATAGAATAATTTACTTAACTGACATACAAGGTTACCAGACTCCCCCCCGAGCAACAAAATCAGGTGGATGCAACATATAGATTTCTTCCTCGAGATCATCATAGAGAAGAAACATTCTTAATGTTCAACTAATTAAAAGGTCAATGGAGAATGATCATATAGATCATCTCAAAATTACTCTAAGAAAGTCACTTCAAAACTTCTCGAGACCTGCTTATGCACCAAATTATTAAATTTGATGGCTGAAAATGGTCACAAATGGAGAAATAAAATAATATGAGAAGGGTTGGAATGATGACACGACCCTACAGAGAAGAGAATTATATGGGTAGGGTCGGAATGATGGCACAACCCTATTGGAAAATAGAAATTATATAGGTAGGATCATATTGACGACATGACCTTATTGAAAAAGAAAAATTGTATGGATAGGGTCGGAATGATGGCACGACCCTACGCAAACTAGATTTGATAAGTCACCGAAAAGATAAATGGAACTACGCAAATCAAATCTGAGTCACCAAAAAAGACACAGTGCTATGCAACTCAGATATGAGAAAGTAGTTCGAAAAATTCACGGTACTACACAAATTGAATATGAGTAGTCCGGAGAGATGCACGGTGCTACACAAATCGAATTTGAGAAAGTAGTCATCGGGAAGATGTTATGGTGCTACACATGATAAATATGAAAAAACAGTCACCGAAAAGATGATATGGTGCTACCCAAATTAGATATAAAAAAAAGTAGTCACCGGAATGATGGCGGTGCTACACAAACACTGAAAGATGTGGGGTTGACACAAAACAACCCTTGATGACTTGTTTGATTGAATTTTCTTCCCTTGAATATAAGAATCATATATATATCACTAACTCTACTTTGTTAATATAACTACTGGCCAGACGGGCAACATATGTAGGTCATAGCCGCCCGCCGGCAGCGGAAACTATTTTATTTTCTATCATGACCGTAGAAGCTCTGATACAATGTGAGAAATATTGGGGGAGAATATTATTGAATTGTTGTCTAGATTGTTACATTGAGATCCTATTAATAGATACTATATTAGACTCCTTTTCAAACTAGGATACTATAATACAATCCTTTTCCAAATAGGATTCTATATATTATTGTAATTCCTATTCCTATTCTAAGTAGGATTGTATATAACTATTCCTATTCTAACATATACGATCTATATGACCTATCACGGACCGTATAGGTCCTCTTAGAGAAGTAACTTCAATTTGTCAACTCATTTCATTAATGACATTTTCTTAATTATGGTTTATCCTAAGGTCTTTTGTGACTTATCATGCTACCTAGAGCCTTTCAAATGACCTATACTTTATTCCTTTCTTTCGAATTCATTTCTTACACTTAGAATTACATTGAACTCTCCTTAAAAATTCTCTCAAAGACTCTTGTGAACGCAAAGCTTGGGAATCAAGGGAAAACTCATTTTTTTCATCAAAATTTCTTCTTGAGTCTTCTTCATTAGCTAAGGTATGTAGGATTGATTTTTGGTCCCTTTCAACCAAGAAGACCCAAACTCTTTTCACTTTAATTTTATGGAATTTTTTCTGACTTTAAATATGGGGAAAATTATGGTTTAATAAATTCAAATGAAGTATGGATTATGATTTATTAATGATTTTAAGTTGATTTAAGCCCTAACATGTTGATGCACACAATTATTATGAATATTTGAATATGCATTTTCCCTTTAAAGCTTGATCTAAGCATGGGTAATCAATATTATGACTTGAATGTGGATTTTACTTATGAGTTTACTTGAATTTTATATTACATTATTGATTTTAGATTAGATATATATTACCCATTGCTATTCACATATCATTCATAGAATACACATTCATGAGCATTGGATTTTGGTGAAAATGAAATAGGTTAAGTTTACATATGTTTTAAGAATGAGATAGTGGGTTAAGCTCACTCATATGGTTATGATAAGATTGTGATCACATAAATGTCTATGATATTGACTCATTGAGCATATTGGGTGTTTACACGTCATTTGGATATTATGAATGTGATATTCCTACGCATGAAAAGCATGATATGAATTATGATTTGGAATTTATGCCCAAGTATGCATTGAATGATTTGAAATGACTTACATCTCTTTTGAAAGCATGTACACATATATGTATTCTTGTGGGATGATAACTTAGCACTGATGGACTGGGGACGTAAGGGGTATCCTCAAATGTCCTCTCCTTTTCCTTGAACTATATGCTAGCATAAGGATATGTGTATGGTAGCCCTCACCAAAATGGGAGACCTATAAAGTGAGGTTACAACATTGATATGATATAAGAAAAATTGTGAAAATCCAATTCAAAATTGGAGATCCATAAGGAAGGTTACTTCTTTGAAATGGGAGACCCGTAAGGAGAAGTGTGGTTTACCTTTGGCCAGTAGACCACCTCTTTTCTAGTATGGGGATAACAACAGGATTCTAAGTAGTAGCTCGCTTGATCTTTTACATCAGTTAAGGTCTCATCCCTTCTTATATAAGCATTAAGCATTTCATGCATCAAAGATTTCATGGAATATTGTTATATACTCTTCTTTGGATTTATAGTTCTTTCTATATTATGTGCCCTTTTCATCTAATATTGAATAAAGGTTTTGTAAGTCATATGAACTGCATGCCCGTATACTTAGTAGTATATTCAAATGTACTAACACATACTTTTGCCTACATGATCTAACCATGTAGGGACCCAGAATTACCTTCATCCACCGTACAAAGGATAGCTCGGATCTTAAGATTTGCTTGTTGTGGTGAGTCCTATCTTCCAAGGACAAATAACCATTCCTCTACCTTAGGAGTTTTGTTTATTTTATTTAAATTTTAGGGTAAGCCTGTAATATGTCTTTGCCCCGTCTGATCATATAACTAGAGGCATTTTTGAAAATCTTGTAAACTCCCTTACGATTATATGCTAAGTGTTATGTTTAGATTTTGCTTATGGATATGGAAACCTATTGGTTATTTTCATGAGGATTGGCTATCAGTATTATGATATGATTAAAGTGATGAATTTGAAAGATCCTAAGTCCCGAATTGCCCCTATAGAGTAAGTCATACTTACCCGCCCCTTCGTATATATGTGCTACGCATGATGTGAATCCATGTTACTCTCTTTCTCTATGATAAACCCATGGCATTTTCCCATCCCTTTGAACTATGTGTTTACTATTCATTTACACTTCCAAACTGATGATGTGATATGGATACTTTGAGGCTTGTTTTGGGGACATTGGGTTCCCATTAGCCATGGCACTCGTAGACCCTGGGTCCAGGTCGAGACATTTTGGTGGATGTTTTATTTATGAAAAGATAGGGTAAAAATTCTTTGAGTGTCCTAATGTGGCTCATAAAGGTAAAGAAGGACATTCACAGGGTCAAATAGTTCAAAGAGCGCAAGTACAACAAGGTTCCCAAGCTCAAGGGAATGGTCCACATGGTAGACAATTTTATGCTCTACATGCTAGACAAGAGGTTAAGGAATCTCCTGATGTGGTTATGAGTATGTTAAGAACCTTTAATCACGATGTGTATACTTTGCTTGACCACGGTGCAGTATGTCTTTTGTTACTTCTTATCTTGCCAGAAAGTTTGATATGTCTCCCGCAATCTTGTTAGAACCATACTCAATTTATACTCCAATTGATGTGTCAATCCTAGCAAAGAAAGTCTACAAAAATTATCTTATGTTAGCCTTGCATAAAGTCTTTTCAGGTGATCTTGTTAAACTTGATATGACTAATTTTGCTGTTATTTTTGTATGAATTAGTTTCATGCATCTTATTCTTCTATTGGTTGTAGAACCCATCGTGTCATATTCCAAGTTCCTATTGAGTCGACCCTTAAAAACAAGGAAACAAATTTGTTATTCAAGGGTAATTTTGTCTCTTGTGTAAAGGATATAAAAATTATTTCTACGGGGCGTATATACCATGTTTTCTAATTTATGGATGTTGAGTCCAATGTTCCTACTTGTGATTTGGTTTCTAAAGCAAATGAGTTCCCCGATGTCTTTACCGATGAATTGCTCGGTATTCCTCCCCAAAGGAAAATTAACTTTGACATCAATCTTTTACCCGACACTAAATCTGCTTCTATACCTCCATAACAAATGGCCTAGTGGAGTTGAAAATTGCTTGATAAAGGGTTCATAAGGCTTAGTGTATCTCTATGGGGATGCTCCCTTATTGTTTGCCAAGAAAAAGATGTTCACTTTAGATGTGTGCATATTATTGCCAATTGAGCAAACTTACGATCAAAAACAAATATTTGTTACCAAGGATTGATGATATAATTGGCCATATTTTTCTAAGATTGGTATTCAATCTAGGAATCACAAATTGAGAGTGAAGAAGGATGATATACCAAATACACCATTTAGAACCCGATAACGTCATTTTGAATTCATAGTTATGTCACTTTCTTGACTAACAAATGCCTCCGCTACTTTTATGGATTTGAGGAATATAATCTTCAAATCATATTTGGATATGCTCGTGGTTGTATTGAAATACTATATATTGATCTATTAACAGGATGCAAAGGAGAATGATAATAATTTGGGCATTGTGTTGCAAACATTTAGAGATAGGCAACTATTTGCCAAGTTTAGTAAGTGGGTTTTGGCTAAGGGAGGTGGCTTTTATTGGCCATATCATTTTGATGGTATTAGAGTTGATACTAAGAAGACATATGTGGTTAGAATTGGCCTAGAACCTTTTCTCCATCCGATATTAGGAGCTTTTTTTGGATTTGTCTAGATATTATAGAAGATTTATTGAAGGGTTTTCTTCCATTGCCTCTCCTTTGACAAAATTGACCCAAAAGAAGGTGAAATTTCAATGGTCCAATAAATGCGATGAAATTTTCCATATGTTGAAAGATTGTCTTACTTCAGTCCCTATTTTGACATTACTCAAATGTCTGGATGGTTTTGTTATGTATGGTAATGCCTCACTTATAAGCTTGGGTTTGTGTTGATGCAACATGGGAAAGCCATTAAATATGCCTCAAGGCAATTGAAGGTACATAGAAGGAACTACCCAACACATGATCTTGAGTTATTGGCCATCATATTTGCATTAATGATTTGGTGACATTATCTCTACAGGGTGCATGTTGATATATTCCCTGACCATAAGAGTTTACAATTTGTGTTTACCCTCAGGGATTTGAACCTAAGGCAAAGGAGATGGTTTGATCTTCTAAAGGATTATGACATGAGTGCAATGTATCACCCTGGTAAAGCAAATGTTGTAGTCGATGCAATGAGTAGAATATCTATGGGCAGCATTGCACATGTTGGGAATGGAAAGAAAGAGCTATTTAAATAATTGCATCATTTGGCTCGTTTATGTGTGAGGTTGAATGGCTTGAGCAATGGTGGTGTTTTGGTGCGAAATAGGGGCGGAATCAGCTTTGATGGTAGAGGTTAAAGCAAAACGACATATGGATCCTACTTTCATTTAATTGAAGAAGTTGGTGGTTGATAAAAAGGTTGAGGTCTTCTCACAAGTAGGATATGGAGTGCTTCGTTACCAATGGAGACTTTTTGTGCCTAACGTTGATGGGCTGAGGGAAAAGATACTTCAAGAGGCCAATTATTCTAAATATTTTATTCATCCTGGATCCATCATAATGTATGGAGATTTGAGAGAGGTGTATTCATGAAATGACATAAAGAAGATATAGCAAAGTGTGTGATAAGGTGTGAAAATTGTCAAAAAGTAAAGGTGGAAGATCGAAGACTGGGTGGTTTGTCCCAAGATATTGAAATACCTGCTTGGAAATGGGAGGAAGTGAATATGGACTTCATTACAGGCTTTCCAAAAACGAGGAAGCCATTTGACTCTATACGGGTGGTTGTTTATATAATGACGAAAAAACCAACGTTTTCCGGTGAAGACTTCTTATGGTGCTGAATATTATGATGAGGTTTAAATCTGAGAATTAGTAGATTTCACAGAGTATTATTGTCTATAATATCATATCATGGTGCTCAATTTACTTCTAATTTTTTAGGCTTTTCATAGGGGCCTTGGTAGAAAGGTAAAGTCAAGTTCGACTTTTTATCCTCAAATGGATGGAAAAATCGAAAGGACAATCCAAATATTGGAAGATATGTTGAGGGCATGTCTTCTAGATTTTAAAGGTTATTGGAATGATCACTTACCTATTATAAAAATTTCTTATAATAATGGTTTTCACTCGAGTATTCAGATGGCACCATTTGAAGCTTTGTATGGTAGACGGTGTAGGTCCCTGATGGGATGGTTTGAAGTTTGAGAGACGTCCTTGATTGGACCAGGTTTGCTACTTGATGCAATGGAGAAGGTGAAGGTCAAAAGGAAAAGATTGAAGGCTACCCAAAGTCGTCAAAAGTTGTATACCGATGTTAGAAGAAGAGATCTTGAGTAGGTGATTGGGTGTATTTAAAGGTTCCACCTTTGAAAGGAGTAATGCATTATGGAAAAAGGGAAAATTGAGTCCTAGATTGTGGGACCTTATGAGATTGTGAAGAGAATTGGGAAGGTAGTTTATGAACTAGATCTGCCTATGAGTTAGTTATGGTTCATCTAGTGTTTCATGTCTCCATGTTGAGAAAATGCATTGGTGATTCTAATTCTATTGTTCCATTGAGGATGTGACTTTGAGAAGAATTTGGCAAATGAAGAGTTATCGGTTGAGATTTCGGACCGTCAAGTGAAAAGACTTAGAAGTAAAGAAGTGGCATCTAGCAAAGTGTTGTATAGAAACCAAAAAGTTGAGAGTGCTACTTGGGAAGCCGAGGAGGACATGATGAAACGATATCTTTACCACTTTCTTTTTATTAAAGCCCAAGATACCTAATATGATCCGTTCTTCCAAATTTTCATGAATATGTGTTTCCTTGTTATATTGGATGCATGCATGACTATGAGACTATTTTTGAATGATATTTGATGTATAAGTTTGATGATATTATGAAAATGATGCTTAAGTTGCATTTTTGCATTCATAATGGGTTGATGACTATGTTTCTTCTCTACTCACGCTTAGTTATGTCACATTCAAAGACAAATGATCGCAAGGGGAAGATATTGTAACACACTGCATGTTGAGAAGCCTATAAAATGGAAAGTTGGTGAAATTTTAAATTGATCTAATTTTACGAGTCAATCTACAGCTCGTGGATAGGACCATGGGTCATAGAAAGGCATCATGCTTGAAGTCTAAAAAGTTGGTACGATTTTCGGTCATTGAAATTCACTCACCATGGAACAAGATGGATTATACTCCTTTCTACGACCAGTAGTTTGAGTCAAGGATAGGACTCTGAGAAAGGGAAATTTTTCTACTGTGAAACATTCTACGAAAGGGTTCTATAGTTTGTAAATGGTACTACAAACCGTACATGGGATTTCTGGTTTCAATGTGGGATTTCTAGTACCTCAATCTTTTTATCATGGCAAACACGAAGCAAACCATGACCCTTGATATGGATTACAGGCCCTGAACATTGTTTTGTAGATAGGTTCAGAAGATTTTACATGAAGGACTTTTTAGTCATTTCTAATTTATTTAACTCCTAAACTATGTCATTTTGATGCCTCTACCTTAACCGACCTAACTCCTATAAAACCTATTCCTAATATATTTTATCTCTTTCACTCTCATAACCCTCTCTAAAGTTCTCAAAACTTCTCTCACTGTAGATTCTCTCCATTAAAGATGCGTTTTGAAGGTTTGGCGAAGGACTTTCCAGAATTTCTTCATCAAATTTAGGCATTCTCACTAGAGGTATGTAGGGCTTCATTCATGCACTAGATTCATCCATGAATCACAACTCAATTCTTTCATTTCTCTCAAAGTTTGGACATGGATGCCTATGAGTTTTTATGATTACATTCCAAATGGTTGGATTATGAATTATTACATGGTTATTATACCTATTTATGCATGAATTATGAAGTATTAAATGATTTCTATGATTTCCAAGTGAATTAAAGTGATTACAAGTATAAGATGATTAGTGTTGTTGAATTGATGTGTGTTCCTTTACTAATGATTCAATTTGATTTCAATTGCATGATTCCTTCATGATATTCATTTAATTGCATGATTTTAGATCAATTTTTCATGAACCCACACATGGCCCTTATCTCTTATGTCAAAACAATGACTTTATAAACCATGATTTTAATGTATGAAAGGTATGTTCTAATGATAATAAAAATGCTATGATAATTATGATTATGATGATATGATGATGAGGGTGAATTAAGACCCTAATGTTGATGAAATGATGATAAGATGGGGATTATACTCACATTATATGTGAAAGTTATGTAGATGGACTATTCCTGTGATATGAGATATTTTCATGAAGCTATGATCTGTATTTTACAAGTTATGAAAGTATGATTTTGATAAAGTATGAATTATATTGAAAGCAATGTATATGCATGATTATGTATCCATGTGATATGACTTGGCACTGAATAAGTTTGTGTGAGGGAGACTATCCCCATGGATCCTTAGTTACATCCTCTAGTCTCATAACTACATACGACCATAGATTGGTGGAGACCAAGGAGGCCGTTATTGCCATAGTTACTAAGGCTTCACTACGTGATAGATTCATGATTGGACCAAGTGAGTCCATTTGTGCTTTGGAGCCAAAGACTGTCTAGTCAGAGTTATAGGTCCATACACCCCCTCTCATAGCTCCTATGCTTATTTTAGAGGTTGCTTCTGATTTAGACATTGATTCCCCCACTGATTCACCCTTAGATTCTTATCTACTACCATCCAACTAATCATGGAGATTCTTAAACACACTCCTCTTTTTGCTTATGTTAGTATATCATTCTTGTACATTGAGGACAATGTTTCCTTTTGACGGGGGTGAGTACACTAGTCTTTTTTTATCTTTGGATGTTATTGCTTTTAGAGTTTATGATGTATATCTCAGATAGTCTTCTATCTTCGTTGGTTTGTAAATATTCTTTCGGATTGTAATAATTAGTAAATTCTTACTTTTAATTTATACTTGATATTTGTTTAGTTTATGTGTATGCTCGATTCTTAAAACACTGTCATAACACAAGACTACGGCCTAGCCATAACATAGTGAATGCGATTCCAGAAAGAACCTCTAATTAACTCTTAATATTCAAACAAGCATCAAAGTTGAAACAAAGATAAATATATAAGCGGAAGCATATACATAACATGAGACATAGCATAGGATAGATCATAACGATAAAGTATACAAGTGCAAAACAGAAATAGATACATACGTTCAAAACATTTCTCTAGACTATAACATAAAATAGGCGCTTGGGAACTCCCTAGCTCACCCTGAATATAAAGAAAGACTGTTTTTAGTACAAAGTAAAGCATGAAGAATAAGGTAGTAGGCTTCATCTTTGAAGCTGGACGACTCACCCAATCGGGATCATGGAAATATGTGGATCTAGCCACGAGGATAACAATGGTATCACCTACTCCAGTAGTGTGATATATTGCAGGCATAGGGTATACATTAGTACTTTGAAATGTACAAAGTATATGGGTATGCAATGTAAATTAACATGAAAAACCTGCAATGTGTTAGCTGACAAGGTACACAGGTATATAGAAGTGAAATATATAGAAAGGAATACCATATCAAGATGCCTTAAATCATAATGCATAAATGCCATAATATATAAACATAAGTGAGGATGGGCCCTCAACTGACATGTAAGACTATGCGAGCTGTTATATGGAATCTGGATGTTGCCTCTACGTTAGAGAAAGAGTAGCATGCTTGCCAACAATAGACTATACCCCACATAGTTGGTGGTGGTACACATAATCATCTATGTTGGGAATAAACATGAACTTACAGTGGCAAGTAATTATTAGAAAGGTAGGCTTTACATAAGGGCCCCTTCGGTCGAGCCCCACCTTCAATGTCATTCGGTGCTAACCCATCATCCCATTGTAATACATATACATAGATATGCTTGTAATAATATCGTAAATATTTGAAACCATAAGCACTTATACATGGTCTTAAAAACTAAATTATACTTCAATTCAAGATCTCAAGCATAGGAATAGATCATTCATAACTATATATGATGGTATATACACACCCATGAGTGTTTAAAGCCATATCATGGACCGTATGTGATCACATTTAATGTCATAATCGTACTTGACTTGAAGTCATAATCATATCCATAATTGATAGTCAAAAGTTCATAAAATGGCTAGTTCATGCATGTTTATGACTTGAGGAATGGGAGTAAAGCATGGGTATTTGGAATCCATACTTAAAACATGAAATTACGATAAAATCATGCATAAACCATGAAGAAATTAACATTTAGATCATAAGTGAAACTACCCATGGATGAAATCAAGATTAAAGAGGACATGCAAGCTCAGTGTATAGAAATCATGTAAATCAATAGAATAAGAAGTAATTCATGCTTACATTATCCTTTGAGAGTAATCCATGATATAATTTCAAAATATTAAAACCAAATAATGAAATTCATAGTTGGATCATAGCTTAAAGTTAAGGAAATTCATGAATTAGAGTATGGGCTTCATGATTGAAAGGAAAAAATGCATGAAACCACACATGCCTAAGCTTGAGCAAAAGGATTTTAGAGGAAATCATCTTGAAACTTGATCCCTAGGTGAATCCTTAGCTTGAGCTTGAGTATAGGAATTAGAGGGCATTTTTGGAAGATGGAATTTGAGACTAAGTGTTGGAGTCATGGATGAAATGTTATGAAAGGATTAGGGAATGACTTAAGAGTGTTAATGAGTGCATGAAAGTCCTAAAAGACCAAGGATGGAACCAAATTATCAAAATATCCACCTTTGAAATTGAGTAGAAAATTGTTAAAGTGCCTTTCACGGAAACCCCCCCCCCTCCCCCATGATTGTGGTGTGCACCACGGGCCGTACAATGGTTTGTGGTGGATCACATGGGGAAAAAATAGGAAGGCCTTGTGAGGGGTCCGTCCATAAGACACACCACATCTTGTGATGTGCACCACTGACTATGGTGTACTCTGTGGTAGGCATACCATCGAGGCAGTCTGAAGGCTTCAACAAGCCAAGGCCTTTCAAGGCCAAAACACCTTTCACGAGGCACTCTGTCATCCATGGATTGCACCACAAGCTTTAGGGTGCTCCTAGGAGGGAACCCTTGGTCAAAATCATTTTGAAATCACTTTTCAAGCAACATTAAGGCCTTACTATGTGTGAGTCCTTACATCATCTCCCCTTTGGGGACATTTATCCTTGAATGAGCTTGAACATGGCTAGATTTGCTTTATTTGATCATAAAACAACCTAACATTGATTTACAATGCATATTCAATATTTAAAACCATGAAATAATAAAATCTATGCTAAAACAACATCCAAATTAGTTTTATGCACATATATGCATGACATAACATGAAGAAATAGAAATGAAGAAATTCGAACCATTTGAACAAGAAGAACCTAGTACCTTAGGCTTAGTAGATTGGAATAGATAGGGATATATCTTCATCATATCCGATTCCTCTTCTCATGTAGCACTCACTACATGTTGGTTTCTTAAAAGGACTTCAACAGAAGCAGTATCTTTTTTGTGAAGCCTTTTCACTTGCCTATCAAAAATTTCAACTAGCACTTCTTCATAGGTCAAGTTCTCCTCTACATCAATACCTTCTAAAGATACAATCTTACTAGCATCACCAACCAACTTCCTTAGCATAGACACATCAAAGACCGGGTGACTGGAACTCATATCCGAAGGCATATCCAATCCATATGCCACATTGCCAATCCACTCAACAATCTCATAAGGGCCTACGTACCGGGGACTCAATCTTCCCTTTTTACCACAATGCATCACACCTTTCATAGGTAAAACCTTCACATACACCTAATCACTGACATGGAATTCAAGATCCCTCTTCCTAATATTTGAACAAGACTTTTGATGACTTTGAGCTGTTTTCAACCTTTCTCGAATCAGCTTCACCTTCTCCAGCCTCTGATGTGTTGTCAAAATACAACACCTTTGATGCTTAAAACTTGGAATTTGGGAGTTCTCAATGTGATGTTAGTAGATTTGATGTGTTTTATGTTTGTTTTGTAGTATTACAGGGTTGGCACAATATTTGGGCTAAATAGGTTGTAATACCTCTCATGCACTTTGGGAAAATGCCTGATAGTGTAGTTTTTGAAAATCTCAAAATTCATGCATGATTTTGAAATCCCAACTTTATAATCATTTTCAGAGAGTAAAATTGTGTAGGAAAGGGGTGGTCTTAAATTTATAATGACCAGTAGTAAAAAATAATTTTCCACTATGAGGGCTTAACAAGAAAGGGTATGCGACCAATTTGCATCTCGGACTTGTCGTACAGTAGTGAAAAAATAGCCTAAAATCATTCCTGGGCCAAAACAGGGGAAAAATTGAACTTCAAACAAAAATGTACTACTCTACTACAAGTTCGCGTTGCGGACGTATCGCAAACTAGTTCAACAAGTTCCTTAATTTTCTGTTTTCACTTAAGATCAATTGGGTAATAACCCAATGCCTATATATGCGGGAATACCTTACTCTTCAACAATTTTTAACCACTAGAACACTCAAAAACCTTCCCAAAAGTCCTCCTAATTCCTCACAATTCCCTCATCTAAATCCAAGAATCTCAAGAACTTGCTTTGGAATTTAAAGAACCCAATTCAAGTCCACGGCTTTCTTCAAGAAAACTCCAAGATTAAGGTATATAGGCTTCATTAATGGGGATTTTCCACCCATGAAGCCAATCCATCTAATTTACCAATTTTCATGATTTTTAAGGTTTAATACTTTATGGGTAAACTTTATTATGCATCATAAACACGATTTGAGTTTGGATTCTTCAAGTATTGATTGATTTAGCACGAATATCCATTGAAGGCTTATTCCATGCATTGATTTGTACATATTGAAGATATGCATGATGTGAAATATGTAAACTGTGAATGATTGTGAACTTTTGTGATGGTTTTCATGACATCCAAATTGGGGTTTCTACTACAATGTTGGTGGGATGAATTGAATGATTTTCAAATGAATTGATTTTACTCCTCTCTTGTCTTATACTCTTGAATAGTATGATTTTAAGCATATATACATATACCCACCATGTTTGACTAAATTTACATGACAAGGATTCTTATGTTGATGAAAGACTATTGCATGTTTTGCAAGACAAGCATGACATTATAAATTATGGGCTCCTAAGCATGAATTGAACTCATGAAAAGTTTCTATGATTTATAAGTAAGATGTTGAGACTTTATACTATATTCAACCCTATTGTGAGTGAATAATATCTACATGAAGGGGTTAATCATGATAACCATTTTACCCTCATGTACAAATTAAAGCTCACTAGATGGGGTCAAGCATATCATAAGTCCTACCCTCATGTGTCATTAAATGCCTACTAGAATAGGTTAAGTCCATGAAGTATTTTACCCTCTAGTATAAGGTATATGCTCACTTATAGGGGTCAAGTATATGAATGAGCTACCCATGCCATGTTATCATGTTTTTACAAGTCATTCAAGTTATGATTAAATTTATGATTATGTCAAGTATTCCGTGAGATTAGACTTAGCACCGAAAGAGGCTTAAGGTGGGGGCTCGACCTAAGGGGTTCTCATATAATGTCTTGATCTCTTAACTATGTGCCACCATAGATTTATATTATTTTCCCTAAATGGGCTTTTTACTATAGGATCCAACTAGGACAAGTTACCCACTATGAGGAGTCATGTTTAGTTTACCTTTGCAAGTAGACCGCTCATTTTCAGGTGAAGAGACAAATATTAGGATTCCAAGTAGTAGATCACTTGGTCTTATATGTCAGTTAGGGTCTCCTCCCACATATATATGCCATGTTATGCATGTTTGACTATTTACATACATGTTTTAACTCAAGCATTAATCATACATATCATATTAGTCTTATATCTATTGATTATACTTATGCATCTTATTAATTATGGATTATGTCATTGATGCATTGCACCCTACATATGTTGTACATTCAAAGTATTATCACTTATGTTTTTGCCTACATGATTTAACCATGTAAGGACCGGAGCTCCTATTGACCCTCCTTCTCCACGTGGCTAGACAGATCTGTTGAAGACTATTATTGGTTAGTCCTCCACGCCGGGGACAATATCTACCATACTTTCATGCTTTTGTTAAGACTTGTCAATATTTGGACACTCGTCTTTTGAGGGTGTGCCTAGGAGATGTCTTACCCCCTATTACATTCAAATTAGAGGTGTTGTTGGATATGGATATTTATGTATTGAGCTTGACTCCGATTATGCTTATGTAGTTATGAAAGACTTCCCTTAGTCCCTTTATTTCTTTCTATGCTCGTTGTGTGTTGATGATGACATGGAAAGTCCCAAGTCCCTAGAACAACCCTATAGTGTGAGTCATACTTACCCGCCCCTTAGACTTTATTTGTTACGTGATTCATGCAAATCCTCTTCCCTATAACATCCCCATAGCTTGAGGCCAAAGTCCCGCTTCCCTTAGAATTATTTGTTACTTGCTTGTTGTTTAATTATGCTTCTGCAACCAAGGATGTGCAAATGATATACTAAGAGGCTTGTTGGTTTTCTTTGGGTTTCCCATTTTCTGTGTCACATCAAGGCCCTAGGCTTGGGTCGGGACATGTGTAGAATTTGCTGAAGTAGTGGTTCCATGAGATCCTTTATGGGCTGTAGACTTTTTTACGGGCCGTAAAATGGTTTCACAACAAATTCCAGTAAAGGGTGATTTTCTAAAGATTGAGTGTACGAACATGACGAGTCGTAGAATTGGTGTCGTACCCTAAGAATTAGAAAGTGGGGAGTTTCTAAAAAATACTCAAACGAAACCCCGTATGGGCTGTAGAGCGGTGTCATAGAAGTCAGCCCTAGTTTTGAAGAAGCAATCCATGAAATCTCGTTTACAGGCTTTAGAAGATTATACGGCCTGTAGAACCTGGCGTAGAGCCTGCTGACCTAATTATCTTATTCCATTTTGGTATTGTTTTTTAAACACTATAAATAAATTTGTTTAGATTATTTTCATAAGGAACAGTAGAGGGACGTGATAAAATAATAGAGATGTTGAGAGAAATACTTGTGAAACATTATTTCACCTTTTGATTTCACTCTTATGATTCTCATTGAAGAGTTTGGATTTCTTGTGGTTAATTCTCTTATGGAAGTGCTCAATTATGTTATTCAAAATCATAAGTCTTGCATTTACACTGATCATGAGTAGCTAAATCCAAAACTAGGGTTGTGAGAACCATGAAAAACTAATAAGGTAAAAACAGGAGAACTCGTAATTCTTAAAAAGTGTGCATGAATATATTAATTAATTCCCTTCATATTGAATAATTTCTAATGGTGGCTAACATTAGACCTCGCCTAATATTACTGACCAGATCAAGGTAGTAATGAGTAGGAAAAGAGATCAATTAACAGGATTTGATTAATGTTTCTCATCTAATCAATAGAACTGAGGCAAGGGGAGGTTGTGTTAAAACAATAGGTAAGGGTTAGTAATACTGTGGCGATGGACCAAAAAACATAGTTAAATTCGCCTCTCGCCTAGGCCAAAGGGTTTGGTGAACTTAACTTACCGTTTTTCATGCTACACATTGGAAAATAATTTGATTATCTAGTAATACTAAGTAAGGAAATCATGGCGAACAGAATACTCTAGTTACTCTTCATACTAGTTTAACATTTGTCTTAGTTTAGGATTATTTTTCATAGTTGTTATAAAACCCCCTTTGGAGATTTAAGTGTTTAATTAACCCGAATTGCATTAAATTCTTCTAAGTCTACCATATTCCATGTGGAATTTGATCCCAACCCTGGTTAAATTATAAATGTTGACAACGACCTCTTTAGCCTCAAAAAGGTTGTGTAGCTTAGAGAACATCAAGATTTTGGTGTCGTTGCCGGAGAATATAGCTAGACATGTCTAATTCGAGTAATTTGAGAATTAATCCTTATTTTCCTCATTTTACGTTTTTTGTGCTTTTTGTTTTCTTTCAGAGTATAGGTGTAGTGTATGCCTAATACACAAAGTCGAGGCATTCCCATGACTCTGTTTGACCCATAGATCTAGAGAAGACTGAGAAGGATGGCCCAAGATAATACAAACAATGCCACAAATGCATCTCTGAACTGCAATGAGAATAAGAATACAAATAATGAAACCCACCTCCTCTTGAGGACATTACCCTATGGACACAGGACTTTAATGCCGAAGCCTATCAGTGGAACCAATATCGGCTGAACCCTATGGCTATGGAGATTACTAGATCCACTATGTTACCGCTACTATCGACTAACAAAAATTTCATAGTTTATAGTGGTTTGCTTTAGATTCTGCAGAACTGTGGGTTGTTTGCGAGCCTACCATCAGAGGATCCACATAGTCATCTACACAATGTTGTGTTTGTCTGCAAGAATATGATGTAACATAAAATCTCTCTATGGATACTGTGGCACTTCATGTCTTCCCACTACCTCTGACAAGCAATGCAACACTATGTCTATTCGAGCTCCCACAGAGTTCAAGCACCAGTTGGGCTGAGTTACAGAAGGCCTTTTTGGAGAGGTACTTCCCAAGATCGAAGAAGCTTACGTTGAAAGATCAAATTAACAACTTTGAGCAACTTCCTGGTGACTCAATCAGTACTACATAGGAGTAATTCACAAAGTGCTTGAGGAGTATCCTTGACCACAAGATGGTTGAAGATGCCTTGGCAGAGTTCTTATACAGTGCCCTAGATGAGAATAGTCAAGCATGTATTGATACTATCATCGGAGGCATATCCTTAGATCAACTATTTGCAAAGATTGTTGAAACGATGGAAAGGGTGGTCAAGACAAATCGTGCATGGGGCCAAAGAGACATGTTGTCTACCATAGGTTTGTGCACTGTGAGTATTGGTTCAGAGCAAGCTAAAATAGATGAGAAGATAATGCAAGAGCTTTCTCTGATTCATATAGGTATGGAGGTGATGGTGAAACAGAATTAGGAATGAGCTAATGCAGTTGTTTATCAGCCTCCGCGAGCACCTATATATGTTGATCCTTACTATGAGAAGGACACTTGCTTCATTTCTTATCAGATGGGGACTTTCCAGACCAATGCCCAAGGGTCCAATCAGGACTATTGGCGCAAAGCTCAAGGAAACCAAGGTCGAAACTATAATCGAGATATTTCTTTCAGAGACAACTATGGCAGTTGCTATGACAAGAATTGGGACCACGACAGAGATGCAGATTGGGGTCGTAGAGATTACTATAGAAATGGTCCTTATGTGCCACTACACAATCAGAATACCGGTTCTATTAGTTCCAAAATTGAGGAGATGTTTGACCGCCTGTTGAAGAAAGTTGAGACATAGGATGAGACTTTGAAGGGGATGAAATTTGACATCTCCTGCATAATAAGAATATCGAGTCTCAGTTTGTTGCTATCAAATAGCTTGAGCAATAGTTTTGCCAAGTGTCAACTCAACTCAACCAGTATTAGAGAGGTACACTACCTAGCAACATACTTCAGAACCTAAAGAATGAGGGGCAGTGCATGGCAGTTACTACTGATGATAGAAAGAGTAACATTGAACCTCCCATGCCGATAGATGTTGATGATGTTTGAGAGGAGACAGTTGAGGTCAAGGGTTCTAATACAGGAGATGATTGTGTCAAGAATGGGGTGAGTAGTGCTACAGAGGCACCTCAGAAGCCAAATCCCATTCCTAGGCCTCATCCTCCCTTCCGTCAAAGTATCAAGAAAAAAGAGAAGGAGGGCATCAAGCACTTTCTCTCCATGCTGAGAGAACTCTCCATCAACATCCCTCTCATTAAGTCATTAGAGAAGATGGCAGGGTATACAAAGTTTATGAAAGATATAGTTACAAAGAAGCGTCTTGTGAGTCAAGAGGTTCATCATTATAGTCTAATTCGCACAAGGTCCTTGGTGCAAAAGCGAGAAGATCCCGATGCTTTACCATACGGTACACTATTGGAGATGTAGAGTTCCTAAGTGTATTTTCTTATCTCGGTGCTAGCACAAATCCGATGCCCCTTGTAATCTTCAAAACGTTGGGACTCGAAACCCCTACTATGACGAGCATGTAGTAATTGATGGCCGACCGCATGCTGAAAAAGACTATGGGGATACTCTATGACGTGCTTGTAAAAGTTGAGAAATTAATATTCGCTAAAGACTTTTTCATCCTAGTTTGAAGTAAACTTTGAAGTCCCAATCATCTTTGGGAGGCCCGTCCTAGCCACTGGTCGAGCACTAGTGGATATGGAAGCTGGCCAACTCAGGTTTAGATTGAATGATGAAGAACTTTTCTTCAATATCTGACAGTCAATGAAAAGGCTAGATGATCTGAAGAAGGATGTTTGGGCACTTGGTGAAACCTGAGTAACCTAGTTGTCCAAGTCTTGCCATGACTATAAATCAAGTGCTACTTGGGAGGCAACCCAAGATATTTGATGTAATAGTTGTTGTTATGTTTTGTTTTTAGCTTTTTGACTTTTAGGTAGTTTATTTTTTTTGAATTTTGGTAGTAATTTTTGACATTATACTGGTTGCATATAGGGTAATAGTATGTTCTTTGAAAAATATGCATGTACATGACTGAGTCAGCCCTCCTTGGCTAAATAGGCATCAAGAAGTGTTTCTACGACTAGTTCTATGGGTTGTATGTTAATCTATAACCTGTACACTATCTTGTAGAATACTTCCGGTGAGCAAAAAGTTACACACTCTAGTCCACGAGCAAAATTTATGGTCCGTAGATAAAATTATAGGCCATGAATGGGCCTCATGGACCCAGGTAAGTTTTTGATGAATTTACTCACTATTGGGGTTTCTACGACAAACTCTACAAGTCGTACCTAATTTTATGACTCGTGGACTGGTTCGTGAAACCCAGTCCCCAAAACTATGGATTGGACATTCTATGAGACCATGATTTATGAGCTGTAAAATCTTCTATGGCCCGTAATCGGGGTTTCGTAGAGTTCGGGCCTATTAGTTTCGGCCGACCCGGTCAAACGATAAAAAGATGGGGTCAAATTAATTTGACCCCGATTTCTCCCAGAATTACCTACAAACCCGGCGACCCCCATCCCTTATCCTTCAACCACCGAGGACCAACCACCCCACCATTTTTCGGCTGATTTTTCGACAACCCTAGGGTTCCACCTCTTCAATTTCTACATCTTGGTCATTCAATTTGGTAAGTTCTTGGTCTTCAAATCCCTTTTAATGACTAAAAATTATATGATTAGGTTGAAAAAAATTGATGGGTACTGTAATTCGATGCATGAACCTGTGTGTGCCATTATTTTGTTTAAGAATTGAATTATGGAAAATAGTTACCGCTATGTAAATGTGTAAATGCCAGAAATTTGTATGTATGCCTTGTTCTTATGTTTAAATGATGTGTTTGAAATTCGTGTGGTCACATACCGTAGAATTGAATTGATTATGCGTATTAAAATTTGGTGTGTGATGGCATGTGTGTGATTAGATGCAAATTCATTCAAACGGGGTGGGTTGGTTTGAGAAAACATGTAAAATGATATTTGATGAGGTATATGTTGAAATTTGACTGTTGAATGCTTGGTGTTTGGATATGAGTCATATGGGGGTGTGCGTATTGCTTTAATGCTGAAAGTGTTGTTGAAAATATTGTATGGGGTATATATTGATATACTTAGAAAGTCATATCACTAGGTCTTCTTATCTATAAGGATCTTTCACAGCCCATGGAAATTTCCATGAACCATAGTTGCCTCTCGTATAAAATTCCAGAAACCTGATGTTTCTGAGAACCTATCAGATAAGACCTTCTACGAGTCATAGAATATTTTATGACTAGTAGATAGGTCTTGTAGATCCCTGCCTGCAGAAGTTCAAACACTGGAACACATCTATGAATTAGTCTAAGACTCGTAAATCCTTCTACAAGTCGTACCTAGTCTCATAGATGCAATTCCAGTAAGCACAAATTATGGACACTATTTTTACGAGAGCTTTCATTTCCTTGTAGTTTCACGTAGAATTGCCTTCGTAGTCCCTTCCGTAACCAAGTCGGATTTAATCTTGCTTTTTGTTTCGTAACTTGTGGGCCTAACCATGTTAGATAAATGTGTATGTTTCAGGTACAATGGCCCCAAAGTCAAGACGTGACGAGATTTGAGCCATGTATAGGAGGCTCAGGGATGAGACCTCAGGGGAGGATGACATCCCCAAGGTTAGTAGATTAGTTGAAAAGCTTGGCATCTGACCTGACCCGGATGATGATAGACCACATACTCAGGCTACAACTAGACTTAGGTGGGCCCAGACCCAGGCTACATTTGTTCACACTCCCCAGTCTGACGAGGGAGACAACAACAATTGCAACTACATTCAAATGACTCCATCCTAGAGAAGGTTATATTCAAAGTCAGGATTCAGCAATGAGTCATAGATAGAGTCCTCTGCTAAACCACCTCGGATATCACAATTACCTCCAGATGCTCATACAAGTTGGTGGTGTATTGAGGGCATACATGATATCTACACGAAGGGCGTACAAAGGAATAAGCGGGGCAAACCAGTCCACTCCATTTCTTAGAAGCCCTGGTTCATTTCTTCCAGACTAGACAGTGTCCCCAGTCTCTAGGACATCATCAATAGATGCGGGCTCAAGTTGTTTTCCAAAGCACCCGTGACGTACTCCCTGGCCATGGTTTAGGAGTTTTATGAATCCTACACTGCTACAGTACTCAACACTCTTCTCGAGGAGAAGAAGCCCCTAGCTTAGCCCAGGCTGACACATACTAGATTGTGGGGCCAGTAGGTGGATATATCATAGACTACCATCTGACGTATGTTATTCAGACCCGAGTTCCCATCCCCCTAGATCCAAAGTAGAGTTTGACCACAGATTGGGGCAGAAAAGGGACAAGGGTCTGATGATAGACCAAAGTTGTAGAGCTTGCTTGATGAGATGGATGGCAGCACAGATAGCTGACTAGGGCTCGGACCTTGCATGGGTAGCCACGTCTTCTGACGCCATTGTGAAGGCCTCCCTTAGCTTCCCTACTAAATTTTGGTGAGCCCTTTTGAGGTCACAGATCCGATCAATGCTTGCAAATAACACCTTAAAGTTGAATTATGTTGTTCTAGTTGCCAGCATCTTAGTTTGCTATGAGATAGATTAGGCTAGCCTCATTGAGACTAGATCCACAAGGCAGCCTTGAAGTGGTCCACCTCCATCCCCTTTCCTTGCTTGATCTGTAGACGTTGTCTAGCGTTGGGGATATAGAGTTTAAATCAGCTGGTCCCACTGATTATGGTGTAGCGCACTTTGGATACCAGCCTGATCAAGGCTGAGGAGAACTCGGTGGCACTTTGGCGAGCAGCACACCTAGCTAGCTCATATACTAGAGATGTTCGCGCCAAAGCCACCTCCTAAGGTTTCACCCACCACCACTACTACTACAACTATAGAAGAGAGGACCTCACAGACTGAGTCAGATACGGAGAGGGGCCCAACAACTACTACTCCTACACCACAGGCCATTCATACATAGACAACACCTGCCGACATAGTTTTCATGTCTGCAGCATCCATTCAGGCCATGGCACAACGACTGGACCACACTAAGTCTCAGTTGACTCAGTTACTTTAGCTGATTAGGCCTTGGGTTGCCAGGCTATTACGGAGTCCGAGGATGCATGCAAGCATTCATGGTCACTATTATTTAGGACCGACTTACAGCAATAGATGCCCATATTAATGCTTTTGAATTGCGGGTCTAGCAGAGCCTGAGTACAGCATGACCAGCAAATATGACAGCCATATAGATGGAGATCCAACAGCTTTGGGTCAACATAACAATAGCTTTGGCTAAGCTGGTGACATTCCAAGAGACTACACCCCTAATGCCAGTCATGGATTTATTTCTCCTAAGGAGCCTTTACAATATTTCCATGGGAAAAGGCCCCATACTGATATTGATCCAAATATAGTGAGATTGCATGCGGGGCTGATAGAGGAGCAGGAGCCAGATCTTGTCATGCAGTAATCGAGGCAGGACGAGGAGATAAGACAGGCTCAAAAGGTTGAAAGGGTGAGGGTGGCCCCCTTTTGATTGTGGTTCTACCACTAAGGAGGCGACCAGGCTAGTGGAGGGTGGCCAGAATAAGTCACACACGGGTGCTTATGCGCTCAGGTATATTCTTTTTTACCCTAGTACTTTGTTTTGTATTTTTGGTGTGCATTGAGGATAATGCACCCCTTTTTCGACGGGGTGTGGGTAGTTATAAGTCTCAATGAAGTCTGAATAGCCTTAGCCTATAACTATCCCAAATTTTGAATCCTAGGTGTTTTCTTACCTGTGTTCTTTTTCCCTATGGATATTTAATTTCTGTTGAACCAGCATGTTTAAGATGTGGAGATAGTATTGGTAGCATATAATACTAATATCTATGGCATATATGTAATTCCGTTTTTGTTTCTGAAAAAATTATACGCACCAAATTTTTGTTAGTTAGTGCAGATAGCAACCATTCATGTTTAATTATATTGACATTGCTTGTTTTGATAAGTGAGGGTAAAATTAAGATGAAAAGCATGATCTGAAATTTTGTGTTGATATTGTAATCAGTGCCATGTGAATGTGATCTTACTTTGCCAAATTCATATATTACATTTCAATTTAAAACTTGCCCTGTTACTTTGATTTAGACGTTAGGTTAGTAGGTTAGGAAAACATCTTAGGCCGTTGTTCATAATATTCCACTTAGCCTAACTAACCAACCAAATGTGTGAAAAATCTCTTGATCCTAATGTTTAGGCCTTACATGCACCTTTTCTTGGTAAAACCCTAAGTGACCTACGTTATTTCACGTAAAATCTTGAGATTGGTCCTGGTCATTCCTTTAACATTATGCACCTTGACTAAGGCAAAACGCCTAAGTTAAGGGTGGCTACCAAAAGAGCCCCTAGTTCTTAGGTTGGATATTGTGTACCTCGACTCAAGCCAAAAGCCTAAGTTGAGGGTGGTTGGTGTAAAGGTAAAAAAATGAGGGGGAAAACTAGTAATACATGGAAAAGGATAAAGAATGTGTAATGAGTGCAAGAAAAATAAGTGATGCCTTTTATATTAACTAAAAAGAAAAATGATGTGAAAATACAAGGCAAAAAGCTGAAAAATGAGAATAAGGCACCCAGAAAAGCTTAAAATAGGAGAAAGGGAGAATGAGATGAAAAATAACAGTGTTGGTAGGCAAAAGTGTAGAAAAATGCTATGTGAAGGTGGGTCATCAGTCACTATGTTCCCAAAATATCATACTGAGGCCCTTGAGCCTACGTCACAAACCTGTAAAAGTCCTAAAATGATCTAAGACCAAGTAGCTAAAGGTTATAGTCATAAGTATAAGGGCAATCATATGATATTGAGCATGGTATTTGAATGTCTTTTGTGAGAGTGACTGATTTTGCATAAGCCCAAAGATTATACATGAAAATATCATAGTGAGTGAGATGTGGGACTACTTTCTGTGAGGGAACTTGCATTGCATTGTTAACATTAGACTAATTCATGATTGTGGCTTGTTGACAATTACCTTGCTTGTCATAGTTGTATCGTCATATGCATTGATCTGTACTGGTTTGATTACTAGCTATCTGATGTTTTTGAAAGTGGTGTGGGTATCTATGTTTGAGTCTAATGTGATGTAAGCCATTAGATTGAGGTATGTCTGTTACTATGCTGCTTATGTAGATTGAGTCTATCATTTGAGGACAAGTAACAACTTTAACTTGAGGGTGTTGATGTGCTGCCAAAATACTATACTTTTGATGTTTAAAACTTGGAATTTTGTGTGTTCATAATACGATGTTAGTAAATTTGATATGTTTTTATGTTTGTTTTGCAGTATTACAGGGTTGGTACAATATTTGTGCTAAATATGCAGAATTTGCTAAAGCAAATGTTCCACGAGACCCATGACGACCGTAGACATTTTTACGGGCCATAAAGATGGTTTCACAACAAATTCCAGTGAAGGGTGATTTTCTGAAGATTGAACCTACCAACATGTTGACGAGCTGTAGAAGACTTTATGAATCGTAAACTTTGTGCCATACCCTAAGGATTAGAAAGTGAAGAGTTCTTGAAAAGTCATCAAACGAAATCCCCTACGGGCCAAAGAACATTATACGGACCATAGAGCGGTGTCATAGAAGTCAACAGAAGCAATCCACAGAAGCACATTTACGGGCGTAAAATGTTATACGGCCTGTAGAACTTGTCGTAGAGTCCACCGATCCAGTTATCCTATTCCTTTTTTGTTTTGTATCCTTAACACTATAAATAGGTTTTTAAGGTTATTTTTCTTAAGGAACAGTAGAGGGACATTATAGAACAATAGAGAGGTTGACGGAAAGACTTGTAAAACATTATTTCATCTTTTGATTTCCCTCTTGTGATTCTCATTGAAGAGTTTGGATTTCTTATGCTTAATTCTCTTATGTGAGTGCTCAATTATTTTTTTCAAATTAAGAAGTCTTGCATTTACACTAATTATGAATAGCTAAATCCACAATTAGGGTTGTGGGAACCATGAAGAATTTACAAGGCAAAACCAGATAATTCATAATTCTTGAAAAGTGTGCATGCATGTATTAATTAATTCCCTTCGTATTGAGTGATTCATAATGATGGCCCACGTTAGAACCCGCCTAGTGTTACTGACTGGATCAAGGCATAATGAATAGGAAAAGAGATTAATTAGCAGGACTTGATTAATGTTTCTCGTCTAATAAACTGGGCCAAAGGGAGGTTTTACTGGACCAATTGGTTAGGTTTAGTAATGTCACACTAGGGGGATGGACCAAATCACGCAGTAAAATTCACCTCTCGCCTGGGCCAAAAGGTTTGATGAATTTAACTTGTCATTCTGCATGCTACACACTGAAAAAGAGTTTGATTAGCTGGTAATATTGAGCTAGGAAATCATGGGGAACACAATACCCTAGTTACTCTTCATACTGGTTTAATACTTGTCTTAGTTTAGGATTATTTTTCATAGTTGTTATAAAACCCTCCTTTGGGGAGATAAGTTGGTTAATTAACCCGAATTGCATTGAATTTTTCTAAGTCTACCATATTCCCTGTGGGATTCAACCCTAACCTTGGTCAGGTTACATATATTGACAACGACCGCTTTAGCCTTAAAAAGGAGATGTAGCTTGGGCGACATCAACCTTATACACCAAATTTAGGCCAATCAATGCCATCTCATCTATCTGAAACCATCATACATGGGACAAACACCTTCACTCATACAAAGAATCAAACGGTGTCATCCCGATACTAGCATGATAGTTGTTGTTGTAGGCAAACTCAATAAGTGGTAGATAATCATCCCAATTTTCATTGAACTTCAACCCACAAGCCCTTAACATGTCTTCAAAAGTCTGAGTTGTTCTCTTGACTTGTCCATTCGTTTGATGATGGAAAGTTGTACTCAACTTTATCCTTGTACCGAGCCCTTTCTGAAATGATCTCCAAAAGTGAGAAGTGAATTGCGTACTACGATATGATATAATAGACATAGGCAAACCATGTAATCTAACCGACTCCTGGATATATAACTTGTAATAATCCTCGGAATTGAAAGTAGTCTATCCGGTACGAAATGAACCGACTATATTATTCTATCAACAAATACCCAAGTAGAGTCACATTGCTTCCGAGTACAGGCAAATCTGTCACAAAGTCCATATCTAATCTTCCCATTTCCAAGTAGGAATCTCAATATCTTGGGCCAAACCACTGGACCTTTGGTTTTATACCTTCACCAGTTGGCAATTAGAACATTCGGATATGAACTTGGCTATGTCTTTATTCACGCCATTCCACAAATATACCTTTCTCAAGTCCAGATATATCCTAGTGGATCCCAAATGTATAGAATAGGGAGAGTTATGGGCCTCTCTCAAAAGACCTCCCTGAGACCATCAATGTCAGAAACACAGAACCGATCTTGATATTGAAGTAAACCATCTCCCTCTTGGGAGAAAATGTTTATCTTCTTATCGGCAACCAACTTCTTCAACTCAACAAATGACGAGTCCAAGTCTTATTTTTCTTTGACAGCAGCAACCACAAAAGACTCAGATCCATTCTAAATATGAATGCCACCATCATTAGAACTAGTTAACCTAGCATCAAACTAGCCAAACAGTGCAAATTACCTACCAGCTCATTCTTGGTCTCATCAACATGAACCACACTACCAATAGATAGTCTACTAAGGGCATTAAATACAACATTTGCCTTACCGAGATGATATTGCACACCCATGTCATAGTCTTTGAAAGTTCCAACCATCTCCTTTGCCTCAAGTTTAAGTCCCTTTAAGTGAATACATATTGCAAACTCTTTTTATCGGTAAACACATCAACATGAATCCCATAAAGATAATGTTGCCAAATCTTCAAAGCAAACACCAAAGCTACTAATTAAACTGTCTATATGCATAAGCTATCACCTTGCTATGTTGCATAAGCACACAACCCAAACAAATCTAAGAAGCATCACAATAAACTATAAACCTATCTAAGACATTCAGTAGTGTCAAAATAAGAGCTGATGTAAGTCGATCCTTCAAAACTAAAACATTTTCTTACACTCATCTGTCTATATAAACTTGGCCTTCTTTTGAGTCAATTTAGTCGATGAAAACCCCTTAACAAACCTCCGAAAATAACTAGCCAACCCAAGAAAACTTTAAATATTTGATGGAAATAATGGTCTAGACTAATTCTTCAGGGCCACAGTCTTCTTTTGATAAACTTTAATATCATCACCTGATATCACATAACCAAGGAAGCTACCTCATCCAACCAAAACTCATATTTATTAAACATGGAAAATAACTGCTTATCCCTCAAAGTCTGAAGAACCAACCTCAAGTGATTCATATGCTTTTGTTCACTCCGAAAATAAATTAGAACATCATCAATTAAGACAACCACAATGTATCAAGGAATGGCTTGAAGAACCAGTTTATGAGATCCCTAAACACCGCCGGAGCATTAGTCAACCCAAACAAAATCAGCATAAACTAAAAGTGTTCGTATCTAGTCCAAAAAAATATCTTGAAAATATCGCTTTCCCTTATCCTCAACCAATGATAACCAAAACAACGATAGTCTTCGAGAAATAAGTAGCACCCTATAATTGATCAAACATATCATCAATCCTCATAAATGGATATTTATTCATTATATTCACCTTGTTCAATTGTCGATAAGCAATACACTTCTAAAGTGACCCGTCCTTATTTCTCATTAATAATACAAGAGTACTCCATGGTGATATATTTCGCTTGATAAATCCCTTCACCAACAAATCCTTCAACTTCTTTAACTCAGTCTATGCCATACAATAAGAAGGATTGGAAATAGTTAGAGTATTTTGAAAAAGATATGTGCCAAAATCTACTTTTCTTTCAGGAGAAATGCCAGGCAAATCATCAGGAAAAATATCTAGAAACTCATTAACCACGGGAACTGACTCAAAAGTAGAAAATTTGGACTCAATATCTAAAACCCCAACTATGTGATGGATGCACCCGTTTGAGATCTATTTTCATTCTTTGAGATATGAGATAAAAATCATCATTTAAAAGCAGAGTCACTACCCACACACTCAACAATAGGCTCATTTGGAAACTAAAACTTGATCATTCGGGTCCTACAATCTATAGAGGCATAAGAAATATTTAATCAATTCATCCTTAGATGACATTAAAATCAACCATTTCAAGTTCAATAAGATGGCATGGAAAGACTTTATCTAAGACTAAAAAAGGACAACCCCGATAGACTCTATGGTCAACAATAGACTCACCCATAGGAGTATAAACATAGAATGGCTCTCTTAAGATCAAGGACTCATACAAAACTTGATAGCCAAGAAAGGAGTCTTAAAAGATAATTTTCACCCAGATCAAGCAAATAATATGCATCAAAATCAAAGACTTTTAACATACCAGTCATCATATTCGGAGTCTCCACCACCTCTTGCCTAGCATTTAAAGCGTAGAATTTATTATTGCTAGGAGCACCACCTTGTTGAGCCTTTGGTTGACCTTGACCACCTGAAACCATTTGACCTTTCTTTGTAACACTAGGACCATCAGGAAGCTTGTAGCCCATCTTGACACACCCAAAACAAGCACATGAATCCTTCAAACATCTACCTCAAGTGATTCTTCTAACACTTGTCACATCTAGTATATGTTGGTTCACCTTCACCTTGTTCTTTGAGATGGGATACTCTATCATTAGCAACTATCTGAATTGAACCTTATTCCTATCAAAAGTTACCATTACCACCACCACTCCTAGAGTCAGAGAACCCACCATCAAATTGGGTTATCTTGGAATCCCTCATTCTCCTCACCTTGAGTTTCACCCCTTCGATCTGTTCAACATATGTGATGAGAGTAGAAATATCCATCTCCAGAATAAGTATAGTTGTATCACATTTTTTGAAAACCAAGTGAGAAATCCCCGAGATAAGTTTATGCATTCTAGCATAGGGGTCAGCCAATATAGATACTTGGAAAGCTTAGTACACTTGAGTGAATATCCCTCACACTTATTCCACCCTTTTTGAGGTTGATAGCTTTGCGAACTTGGCCTCTCTAAGCTCAAAAGGGAAGAAACGATCTAGAAAGGCAAGTTTGAACTCCTCCCAGCAAACTCTATAATCTCCCACTCTCTCAATTAACCCTTCAATGTACCATACTTCGGCCACTCCCTTCAAATGATAGACATCCAACTAAGTTTTTTCTTCTAAAAACCCCACAATAACAACCAACACCTTAAAGACTTCATCAATGAACTCCTTTGCATCCTCATTAACTTTGGAACTTCAGAATTCCAACAGATTCATCTGGACAAAATCTCTCACCCTAGCAACTGGGGTGGGTACATGAGAGGGAAGTGCAGTTTGTCCAACTTGGGTAAGCATCACCTAGACTATAATAGCATTTATAGTTCAGAATTCAACATTAGTAATCGGCTCTCCCATAGGCTCTTGGGGAGCTTGACCTTCATCAACAGGAGCTTGTCTATGCTAAGCAGATAGTCTTTGAGGCATCATCTAAAAAATCACAAAGAACATTCTCTAGATTTAGGCAGCCCATGTTACATGGCACGACATGAATCATAAAGAAGTGAGACATTTCCCAAAATGTCTTGCAGTCTTCTACTCGAAGATGTGATGCACTTCACATCCATGAATAATACTCTAGTTAACATGACATGTTGACCTCCAAGGACTATGTTAAAACCTTATGGCTTTGATAGCAAGATTCTCATGACGCATGCCTAGGGCCTAATCGTAACACGGTGAATAAGATTCTAGAAAAAGCCTCAAACTAACCCTTGGTATTCGAACAAGCATCAAAGATGAAACATAGATAAATAATAAGAGGGAGCATAACCATAACATAAGACATAACATTAGATAGATCATAATGATGGAATATACAAGCCTAAAACTAAAATACATACATATGTCTACCTCTAGACTATAACATAACACGGGGTCTTAGACACTCCTTTGCTCACCCTAAATATGAAGAAAGACTATCTCTAGTACAAATTAATGCATGAACAATAAAATAGTAGGCTCTATCCTCAAACATAGAGGATTCGCCTAAATAGGATTGTGGAAATATCTAGATCTAGCAATAAGGATGAATAATGGTATCATCTGCTCCTGCATTATGATATATACAGGCATAGAGTATGCATTACTACTTTGGAATGTACTAAGTATGCAGGTATACAATATATATAAACATGATAAAACCTATATTAAGTGCTAGATGACAAGGGTACATTGGTATATAGAAGAGAAATATATAGAAAAGACTACCATAATATGATGCCTTATATCATGATGCATGAATTCCACATTACATAAATATAAGCGGAGTTAGGACCTCAACCAACATATAAGACATGTGAGCTATTACACGAAATCCTAATATTACCTCTACACTAGGGAAAGAGTAGCCTACTTGCCAAAGGTAGACTATACCCCACATAGTGAGTGGTGGTACACATAATCAGCCATATTAGGCATAAACATGAACCTACGATGGCACGTAGTTATGAAAAAGGTAGGTTGTATATAAAGACCCCTTTGGTAGAGCCCCACCTCCTATCTCCTTCGGTACTAAGCAATCATTCCATGGGAATACATATACATGTACATGTTTCTCATAGGATCATAGTCATTTCAAATCATAAACATGCATACTTGGGCTTAAAAGTTATATCATACTTCAATTCATCAACTTATGAATACGAATTGCTCATTCATACTAGTGCATAATGGTGTATATACACCCATGAGTGCTTAAAGTCATATCATAGAAATTATGTAATCACATTTTATGCCATAACCATACTTTCCTTGAAATCATAATCATATTCATAATTGATAGACAAATCCATGTCAAAATTTTCATAAATAGGCTTGTTCATGCATGCTCATGACATGGGGAATGGGAATAAAGCACTAGTACTTGAAATTAATACTTAAAATATGAAAACTAGATAGAAGCATGCATAAACCATGAAGAAATCAACATTCAGATCTCAAGTGAAACAACCCATACATGAAATCAAGCTTAAAAAGGACATGCAAGCTCAAAATGTATAGAAATCATGTAAATCGATAGAATAAGAAGTATTGTATGCATACATCATCATTTAAGAGTACCTCATAACATAATTTCAACAAATTAAAACCAAATTATGAGATTCAGAGTTGGATCATAGCTTAAAGTTAATGAAATTCATGAAATAGAGTTCGGGCTTCATGATTTAATGGAAATAATTGATGAAACCATACATATCAAAGCTTGGGGTTAAACGATTTGAGAGGAAATTAACTTGTAATATGAGCCCAGGTGAATTCTTAGATTGAGCTCAAGTATTGGAATTACAGAGTGTTTTTTTTAAGTTGAAACAAAAGCATAGGAATTAGAGTGTTATTGGAAGATGGAATTTGAGACTAAGTATTGGAGTCTTGCATGAAAAGTTATGAAAGGTTTAGGGAATGACTTAAGATAGTTATTGAGTGCATGAAAATCCTAAAAGACCAAAGGATGGGGACAAATTATCAAAATGGCCCCATTTAAAATGGAGCTAAAATTCGTCAACGTGTCTTCCATGGAACCCCCTGTGGCCATGGTGTGCACCACAGGACATACAAGGCTCTGTGATGGGTCAATTGGGGAAAAACAGCAAGGCCTTTTTAAGGGTCCCTCCAAGATACATGCCACGACTCATGGTGTGCACCAGTGGCCATAGTGTGCTTCATGGTCAGCACACCCTCGAGGTAGCCTCAAGGCTTCAACAAAACAAGGACTTTCAAGGACAAGGCACCTTTCACGAGGCACTCCATGGTTCATAGAGTGCACCATGGGCCTTTGGGTGCTCCTGGGAAGGTACCCTTGGCCAAAATCCTTCCAAAACAACTTTTTGAGAAACATTAAGGCCTTATGACATTCGGGTCCTTAGAAGTTCCTTGAACCCCCGAGCATAATGAAAAGTTGTTTTACTATTAAGGTCATGTCTCAAATCCCTTAGCAATTCGAGTATTGATGGTCAATATCTTTGATTTGAATAGTATCATTGATAAGGAGCATTTATTGACTGGCCTATTAGTCTATCTCAAGTGAAAACAATCCATGCATAGATTTTAAGCATCTTGATTTGACTAAGTGAGTATAAATCTTGGATATGCTATGATTGATAGTTTCAAGTGTGTGTTGTGTGGTTAATGTTTGAATTTGAAAACCATTTTGCCAAGTGAGGTGAGGCATTCCTTAAATTGTGTGCATGTGGACACCTACAACTTACCCAGTTTTTCTTGAAGTGTTGGCTTTGTCCAATCGGATTAGGAAGATGACCTTAGGCATTCTTTGATTTTCTTTAAAGTCCACTCATCCTAAATATCCTCCCTTTGCATCATATATATTTCTAATGGTCCTTATTGATCCTAGACCTTTTTGCTGACAACCATATTATAAGCCTTGACGATTAATTGAAATGATAATCCTTTTTTGAACACCATTTTCTCCTTGAACTTGAAAGTGGGAAAATAGAGGTTGAAAATGGTTGCAAGTAGGGTACTCAAATTGAAAGTGAGGAATTGAATGGTGAATTTAGGGGAATGAAGAAAAATAAGTCATGGAAATTTCATGTAGCGTTCAATGAGGGACTAGTCACTTATACAAAAAATTTATCCGATCCATCCCTAAGACTACATATATTAGAAAAACCCTTGGGATTTCTATATGGATGAAAATGAGTCAACATTGATTAAAAGTAAAGGCAAGCCTATGGATGAAAACATGCATGTCATTTTTCTTTTGAGAGTGTGAGTGTTGTTTGATCCTTCAAGAATTGAGCTTAATCTTATGATGATACGTCTGTAAGGATCTTCTTGATTGTGAGGGCACTTGGTATCATCCCTTGAGCATTAATTCATGATCGTGTTAGCAATTGTGAGCTTAGCTTTTTCTTAATACTCCTTAGCCATCTTTTAAAGCTTCAAAATTGAATAAGTGGTTTGTTGAAGCTTTGTTGATCAAAAACAAGGGAGCCATGTGCATGTTTCTCTTTTTGGCCCCGTTTGTAAGCATGGTGTCTTGGTTAGTTGACGCTTAACTTTCTTGAAGGCAAGAAAATGTTTAAGTTGGGGTGTTGATGAGTCTATAATTTGAACTCATATTGAGCATAAAATGCCTTAGATATTATTCTTAATGTGCAACTTTATATTGAAAACTAATCTAAATGTGTGATTGATGTTAGGAATGAGGAACAAAGTGCAAAAAGGGAAAAATCATAGCAAAACAAGGCACAAAGAGCGAAAAAACACAAAAGTCGGACAAAAGGATCGTCACCAAACATATTTGGTATACGCTGAATGAGCAAATTGATCACCTATATTTAAAGAACTCAATTCCTCAACCAATGTGCCAAATAACAGTGAAATGACCATTAGACAGATCACCGAGTGTGAATCAACGGTCAAACTAACTCTGACGAATATTACAGAACCTAACAAGATAAAGTTTAAAAAATTATGATTCAACTCGATGAAGGACGTAGACATTCAGTGGATCACAAAATGAAGTTTTTGATCTAAAAGACCATCGGCCAATGTTACAGAACTTAAGAAGGAAAAATTTATTGACGTCAGTGATGAGGTGACCATTCGATGGACCGCTGAATGTGTTTGGCAATCTCATCTTTCATCGTCAAATGGTGTGTCGAGCAATGACATAGAGTATTCTTGATAGGTGGCATAAAAATTCGAAGGGAGAGAATGTAGAGTACACCTTGATACTTTTACAACACACATTCTTACACTTTATTCTTCTAGACCTAGAAGTTTGTACTTGGTGATTTGATATTCAAATTGAGATAAGGAAGAAATTTCCAATCTAATTTCCTTTATTATTATGCAATCTGAAGCTACGGATAATCGTTAGGGTATAATGATCTTTATTTTCAGTATGATTGGCTAAACCGCATTGTTGGGGTGTGCAATGTAGTTGAATATTAAGCTCTTGTCATGGGTCTTTAATATATTGAATATTTGTGCATTGATTTGCTATGGGCTTAAGTTTTTATTCAACGATAATTGTGAAACTGAGGTTACAAACATAGATTTATGTTTAGATCTTTGGGTATTGTGGTAGCATGAATATTTTGAGGGGAAGGATTGCATAATGGTCATGGGCAACTCGTATATGTTTTGAAAGTCGTAATAGGATCCACCTGACTAAGATTTTAAATCATTTGACTACTTATTTGCATTGGTTCCATTGCATTCTTATAGAAATTATGTGTGAAATTTTAACCAATTCACATTGAAACACTGCAATTGACTTAACCGTGATCGTAGTTACCAACTTTCTAAACTACCCATAAGCAATTGACCAATATATTCAATAGTTAAGACCTATTCGTTTGACTTGGATTCACCTACCCATAAGCAATTGACGACGAGATTCAATAGTTAAGACCTATTCGTTGGACTTAGATTCAATACGCACACCCCTGACATATCTCCTTTCATTGACTACATTTTAATTGCTCAAATTTGCAAACTCCTGATAAGTTAGTGTAATCCCAAATTATTTCTTGTAGTAATTACAATTAACTAGTTCAATTAATTACTTTGAGGCTAGAATTTGACATACCATTCCTTGTGGGATTGATCTGAACTCTAACAAAGTTGGGTTTTTATTGTTAACGAACGCTTACCCTTTCAATTGTAGAGGTGTAATTAAGCATTATTACTACTACCCGAATCCTCACCAAATGTATAAAAATAGGGCTCAGACTGGGATTTTTATTACTCTAATGCTGACCTAATAAATACAGGAGATCGAGGGGGACTTTTAATACCCGAAAGCTCACCAAAGTTAATTGGAGGTGCCTAACTTCTCTTTCCTTCCATCCGTTTGCTAAAAATTATGATGTGTCACTTTTCACAATGATCTAAACCTGTTGCAACCACCCAATTATCAACTGAAAGCCAGAAATGACAATATATAGGACCTAACTCTTTCAAGGTACCCAAGACATCAAATGCGAGGGAAATACGGATGGTAGAGTGATACTAAGGAAAGGTTCTACCTTGCTAAGGTTCCCCTACTAGACACCAGTTTGTTATGCCACGCTACAAGGATCTAGGCTAGCCGAACAATGCCGAGGCATCTAAAGTAAGTTTTGATATGCTATACAAACGTCATCTGGCTTCACCATACTACTAATATGAAACCAACAATAATAAAAGTAGTGTTACCAAAAAATAACAAGGATCGCATGCTTACAATCACCCCCAAGTACCTAAAAGGACCTGAAACATGCTTCAAATACTGAAACCCATAATTAGTCTACTCACCTACAACAATTTCAACCTTTCACGTGCTATCATACTCCAGAATCTACGAGGAACAATATTACTAATCAATGAAAAAGGCTAACAAGATATATTACACATTTTGGTTCGTTCGACTACATTAACTTGACCTATAACATGAATGTAGCTTATAAAATAAGTAACTAGCTACCCCACACAAAATTCTGTTAAGATCAGCATGGATTCACATTGACCATCACAATTAAAGGAAAGAGAAGCTGCAACTTGCCTATAGGTTGATTCGCGTGCTCAGATTCCCTTTGCCAGGACTTTTCCTTTTTGTGCAGCCTTCGAACGTTGTCACACTGTCAACAATAGATTCTCATTGTCATTACGATTGTTTATACACTAAAGGAAAATATGATCGACCGATTTCGGGATCTAAAATGGGAAATATGACACTAGCATCCAAAATTTTTGAATTAGCCCCCAAAACCTGGTCCAAAATAACATTTTCAACTCAATTAACACTATGAGACTAAGTTCTGGTAAAATTAACACAAAATAGACAATTGATCAAAATCCAAAAATTAAGCTAAAAGTCCAAGAAATGGCAGCAACTATGAGTTGAAAGATTATGACAAATAAACTTCGACTTCTAAAACGAACCACCCATGACGTTCCTCATGAAAAGCCACCCAAATTAAAGCCAAGAATTACTAAAAATGGATAATGACAACTCAAGAAGTCAACCTCCAATAGTGCCCCAAAAATTATTTTGAAAATACACTAAAAAAGAAGATATAATGCCAAAATTTACTTGAAATGGAGCCTTAACTCAACTTTCTGATAACGACAATGCATTCCCCCCCCCCCCCCTCCCTCCGGAAAATTTTATTGGAATTAGACCTTTGAATTGCTAATTTTGAGTCCAAAATGAGAAAGAATTTATCCTTGAAAAACATGAAAATGAGTTGAGGTTGTCCAAGTCAAAAATAAATAGGACAATTGGCCATCGCTACAGCAACCCCTCCCAAAGAGGCGGGCCTCGCTACTATAGCGAGCCAAGGGTTGCTATAGTGATACCCCTACCCTAAGCATGTATCGTTATTGTGACACTCGGGTCGCTACAGCAACATCGCAATAGTGAGAGTAGAGCCGCTATAGAGACGACACCATGCATCAGTTGATTCAACTGATTTTCACTACTTCCAAATTCTGATGGGATACTCTAAATTCATCTAAGACCCATGAACGCAAATGAACTATTCTACCCTATCAACATTGACATTTTTTTATTTTATAGCACGGTCAAAATTTTCAAACGTGGTCGTTTCGCCTGAATGTAGGTTCCATTCTCATAGCTACTTTTTGTAAATTTCACCGAGAGGCTCGAGATGAGCCCGTAAACCTCAGGAATAGAATGTAGGGTCACTCCAGATCAAATTCAACATTCCGGAACTAACCGGGCAGTTGAAATTTTTATTTGCGCAAGTTTTCCAAAAGTGTTGACAGAAGTCAACTGTTGCCCAATTTAGAAGGCTAAAATGCAAATTTCGGTATAAACTCACACTGAAAGATTCAATTCTTGGGCCGGCTAGCTTAATTTTTCCATTTTTCAGCTAATTGAACTATCAAAATTTCTTTCTGAGTCGTTTACCTATGTTTTATATAAAAATTAATTTTTCAAGGTATAGAGTCTTCCAAAATACAAAAAACTGCACCTCCCAATCGAACGATCAAACAAATGTGCCATCAGCGCCAGTAGGTAATAAATGATCAGAGATCATTATAAGAATGCTCTAACGATGGAAAATAATGCGGCAAGGACAAAATGACCTAGTGCGTCATTACAAAAATTCGACTAGTGGTTGGTTTGAATATATATATAGTCCATAAATACTAGCAATAATACTTATCTTTTTGAATTCCTTTTATAAAATATTTACTATTTTTAAATATATTTTTTATTTATTACCTAGGTATACCATATTTAGAAAATATTTACCATCTATAGCAATTGTAACATTTATATATATATATATATATAAGAGGCATTATAAGTGTCTTAAAATATATTACGCTTGTTTTGATAAAAATCTAAATTATATATTAAAAGTGAATGATACATGTATGAAAATTAATTTATACAGCTAGAAAGTGGTAAATATATTTTAAATATGATATATGTAGGTAAGTTTTTCTTATTAATAACTCTAAAAGTCAAATAAAAATTCAAATCAATACGAATATTAGCAAAAAAACTAAAAAATTAAACCAACACTAAGAATGACAATGATAATGAAAAATTATTTTTTAGTTTTACATTGGTTTAGACAATTAAAATACATAAGTTAACTTTAATTTTTCTTTAATGTTTACTTATTTAATTAATAAGTACATATTATACTTATTTTAGCATGATTTAGTAATTAAAGTTATGATATTTTTCATTATGACTTATTTTAGCATTATTTAGTATTTTAAAATTAAGATCATTTTCATTATGACTTATTTATTAACAGTATTTATTTTATGCAATCTTATTATTATCTTTTGTTGAATATTTTAGCGTCTTTACTCATATCATTTTTTGTTTTTCTTCAAAATATCCTGTACATTTGTATTTTGATCGGACTAAAAAAAATTTGAAGCACAATTATACATTTTTATGAATACTATATCGAAGAATTCAAAAAGTTATGATTACACGAAAAAGTATAAAGAAATTCAAAAGAAAATCTAAAAAACTGAGAAACTCAAAAAAAATTCAAAAAAATAAAAAACCCCCAAGGTTTAAAAATCCAAATTTTATTGATTTTGTTTAGTTTAATTTATATATTTAAAAATTCAACATAAATAATTTAATTTGATATTTAATAAATTTGAACCAACTCAATCCATTTACCCCTAATATTTAGTTACGAAAGTGGAACAATTTAGACATGTAGACCCCAAGGTTTGTCTCACGAAAGACTATTAACAGGATTAAAATAAGTTCTATCACATTTTGTTTGTCCCAGGTCTGCACAATGGAATATTGGGTTATCAACAATCATATGGGTGTGTTGGTTAACGAGAAAATATTTTCAGATTTTCTCAGATTTTTAAATATTAGTGTCATTATGCATCTGAAATTTGTTAATTATTATTATATTTATATACTATTATTTATTTTTCATTATTAATCATTCTTCTTAATTTTTTTTTTTTTATGTAGTATATTTTTTTACATATGGGGTTTGATTTTTGAGACGAGAGTTTCCTGAAAACACTCCCTCTACCTCTATGAGGTAGTGAAAAGGTTTGCGTACATTTTATCCTCCCTAGACCCCACTTGTAGTATTCCACTGAGTATATTTTTGTTGTTATTTCAGATTTGATTAGTCAAATTTTTTTAAATATCGTTTTTGTAAAAATATAAGTTTCTTAATAAGAATAAAAATAAATTCTCTAATAGAAGTATGGAAAATAAGTTCAACAAATGATATTGGCTTAACTCATAAACAGACACCTAAACTTGTCCTCATTTTTCACTTAGACACCTAAACTAAGACAAGTTCCTAATAGACACCTCAACTCCTAAGATTTGATCCCATTAAACACTTTTATCCTACTTGGAACTCTCCGTAGTCCTTTTTCATGTTAATTGTACTGTTTTTTCTAATTTTCTGCCAAAAATTAAAAAAAAGTACAATTAATATGAAAAAGGACTATGGAGAGTGCCATGTAGGATAAAAGTGTTTAATGGGGTCAAATTCTAGCAGTTGAGGTGTCTATTATGAACTTGTCTTAGTTTAGGTGTCTAAGTGAAAAATGAGGACAAGTTTAGGTGTCTGTTTATAAATTAAGCCAATAATATTCCACATATATAGTGTCCTCCGTGTATCTTCTAACATACCTCATCTTAACTCGTATCATCCCTAGCCATTCCGACCTCTCCTATCTCCACCTTCACCTTATATGCTATTTGTTTTAATTATATAAAAATACTTTTAAAAATAATAATTTTTCACTAGTGTACCACTGAAATAAAAAAAAAAAAAAAAATAATACACAGTTTTCCTAGAAAATACTAAAAGCTCCCTCTGTGAGAAGTCTAACAATACAAAGTGAGTAAAACAGATCAGCCGATACAGGTAGAGCCCGAACTTTTTGAGTAGAACATAATCGAATATTAATATATGAGGAAAGAATAATTTAATATATAATACTTGTAACAGTAGCAATAGTATTCAAACAAGTCGTAAACCCAAAGGAATGGTGATTTGATTGATGTTAAATAAATATGATACAGGATGGAAAGACAAGGACAAAAATAAGAGGGAGAGATGATAGAGCTAGCATATTTATTATAGATTGTGGGAACATGCAAAACTACAGTAAGATTATTCCACACGATTTGTCTAACTAAGCGCTTCAAAAATATTCTATTCTTTTCTCTTTATTTTGTGTTCTGCTGGCATTAAGAAAAAAAATACAAGAAAAGATAACAAACCACCCTACTTCCGTATCAATCCAACTAGACACAAAATCAACCACACAATCCAATTTTTTTTTTTTTTTTAAAAATGAGATTCTGTAACAAAATATTTTTTTATAGTACACAGGGACTTGTACCAAATCCTCCCATAATAGCTTGAGTGTCTGTTTGCTTCTCTGAATCTAGGATTAATTAAAAAACGAATCATCCTCTTAAGAAATATGGGTTGATCTCATCATCACATTTTATATTGCGGTTATGGTTTTCTGTACGCTAATTATTAAATGGATGGGCCAAATTCTGTACATTTTATTAGGAATTATTATCTTTTTGAATTATAAAATATTTATTATTTTTAAATATATTTTTTATTTATTATCTAAATATTTTATATTTAAAAAATATTTATCATTTATAACAATGATATTATGTATAAAAATGAATTATATATATAAATATAATATATACTCCCTCCGTTTTTTTAAAAAGACTTATTTTGTATTTTAGTTTGTTTAAAAAATAATGATCTCTTTTCTTTTTTTGGCCGCATTTTAGTTTTAAAGTTCCACACAACATGTCTAAAACCATAACATTAAAAGACATTTTGGTACATTTGATATCACTTTAATTTACAACCACCAAATAAAAAAGTTGTAAAGCGAAACTAGGTCATTACCTACACTATATATTAAAATGAATTATGCATGTAGCATAAATGAATTACACTATATATAAAAGTAATTTTGGATGCAATAAACTCGCATTAGTCTTAAAATATATTAAACTTATATTTAGATAAAAAAAATTTGCATTATGTAATAAAAGTGAATTTTATATGTGATAAATTATATTACGAAAAATGATTAAAAAAAAATTAAACACGATATATAGAGGTAAGTTCCCCATTTTATTATTATGAGATTTATAATTATAAAAATCAATATTACTTACTGCTAAAATAGAAACAATGCTAGCAGATTCTTTCAAGTATATTGAGCAATGACATCATACTTATTATAGTATGTTTTAATAGTTAATAGGCTACTTCCTAATTTAAATGTGTTGTAATATTTCATTAAAAAGGTGGAAACATGAAGAAGACCAAGCCGTACATCCAAAATACATGACGAAACTGATCGCAGTCAATCTCATTAAAAAAAACACGCTAAAACAAGAAGTTAAAACCTTCTCGTACTTCAAACATCCCTTACATTTAACTCAAATCACATCATTGTGCCATCACATTATGCGGAAAACTATCCTAAAAATTGCAAGTTACAACCTTTTGGTCAAGAAACTAACCACTTCAACTTGAAGCACGTGACTTCCCTATAAGTATAATAGCAGAGAAGTGTCTAAAATACTATTCAACTATTTGAATTAATACATTACTATTCAACTATTTGTATTCATACAAAACTATCATTCATCTACCTTTCAAATCCTAAATAACTTTGATATCCATCTTTTGGCTAAAAAATACCCTTGATATTAACTTTAAATATCCTCGATATTAACTTATTGTCTGATATTTTATCATGACTCAAAAATGGACCAAGATTAAAAGGCCATAAATCTCAAAATAAATAGTAATAACAACTTTATAGGCAGATAGATTGTAATGACCCGACCTAGGGGCCTAGTCGTCTTACGACGAATGAGATACCCGAAGGCGTCTCACCCAACTCATCATAAGCATTCATAGGCATTTAATAAAAACAATTTGCGGAAAAACTAAGGAAAAGGGGCTATGAGGCTTTTTAGCAATGAAACAATAGTAAAAGTTGTGCAAATAACTAACATTCATTTTGTCCATAAGTATACCACTGCAACATAATAGACGGAACCGATACGGTCGGTTTCCATCAAATAGAAAAGAATCCACAACAAGAGAACATAGAAAGTAAAAGCCTCAAAGGGCTACAAATACATTGTCTCAAAAGTAAATACAAGCTAGAGCGGAAAATAGGTAGAGTCCCGAACTAAAGACTCGCCACAAATAATAATACTAGTCTTGAACGCCGAGTGCTAGTCACTAGTCGGTGGAGAAGTGCATCTTCCTACATGGCTAAACGATGCAAGCAACATATGCGTTCGTACGTTTGAATGTACTAAGTATGTGAGATGCAATGCATGTATGAAATTTTAATGTTGCCACTCTTAACTATAACATATGAGTATACATGAGATAAAAGATAAATAAAGTGAGCTTAAGCATGCACAAGGAATATGACTCAATATGAGTAAGAGTCAATGCATAAAAAATCCCATGTAATGAAAACATAACACAAGATCATAAAACTTGTGGGAATACACCATAACTAACAATAAGATCATATGAGCTACTACATGGAATCCAATGAACTCCTTCCATTGGAAAAATGCCAATGCGGTCCTTCCATTGGGAAAGAGGGAATCTACTTGCCAAGGTAGATATCTAAAACTTAGTAACTTGCAATTGCATCTCTCAAAACATGTGAACTTATGTGGATCTACTAGCCTAGCTTACAAGAGCTCCTATGGTGGCACATAGTTAGGGACATTGAGATTTATCTTTATGGGGTCATGCATCAATTAATGGAATGAGTCCCAATCTCAAGTCTTATCGGTGTTAAGTCATCCCACAAAATCTTTAAAACATAACTTGAAATAATAAGTAGCAATCATAAGAGTACATCGAACTTAGGCACCACCAAGTGAGGATTGTCCCTTCATCTTGGGGACCTATCTTAACATCTTTAGGACAATTGTCATTATGCTTATATCTTTGACAAACTTAACTTTAAAGCTCTTCTTTAATGGCTTAATAATAATCATAAATCATATAAAGCTTTACTTGAAAACTAGGTGGGATAGACTTTTATCATGGAACAATCATAGATCATGTAAGACATAAAGAAATTTCTCTTTTTAAGGACTATCAAACACGACAACCTTTATCGACATCGAGACCCATCATGGAATCATCATCAATAGTTCAAACATGCAAATACACTTAGAAAAATAGTTGTAGGATATTATGAGTATCATTTAATAGTATTAAACATCATAAATTTACCAAAACATGCATAATATCTTAAAGGAACTTAAAAGAAAAGTTAAATACTTGAGAAGAGGACTTCATGGGTGGAAGATTACCCATAAATTAACTCACATTCCTTGGAGAAAATGGAGAGAAACAAACTGGAAGCCTTTAGGGAAGAATTTGGAAACACAAGTTCTTGTCTTGCCTTGTTTGGAAGCCCTTTTTGCCATAGAACATTTTAGGAATTGAAAGAATGAACGAAAGAGTAGGGTCTTAAGGATTTAAGGTAGATTTAGGTGCTTTTTTTGTTCCCAAATGACGTGGTTTAGGAATAGGATTAACGGAAATGACAATACAACCCCTTATTAAAATTGTCAAATTCAACCTATGAAACTCCGATTATGGGGCGTAAGTCAATCTGTGGGTTGTAGGTCCCTCTCATCTGGTAACACATCAAAAATTCCTGAAAATTGACTTTGCTGGACCCAAAGCAATGAGCCCTAGTTATGGGCCGTATATACTCGTATGGGTCATGGTTTAACTTGTAGAGTTCTTCCACACTTAGCCATTTTTCACAACCTCATTCCACGAAGCTGCCGACTGTATCCTGGTTTACGGTCCGTCTGATAATACTTAGGTCACCTTTCAGCAAACTCTAAATTTCTTTCATGTCTGATAGTCTCACTCATGATCGTTTATACGGACCGTATGAATTCCTATGGGCCATAACTTGGTCCGTGGGTTACCCCACTCTTGGAATCTTTTTCCCTTCCTAAAGTTCTATGTTTAAGAATGAAACCTATAGGCTGTGTGTCCACTTAAAGGCCGCAAGTCACCATGTGAAACAAGACTACAGGTCATTTTCAGGTCAACTTGTCTGCACTCAAGGCTCCTAAACTAGGGGTGCTACATAGAAATGAAAAATACATGTCTAAGCCTCACATCCAAGACCTGGTGTCATGAATGCAAAAGAGCATAAAAATAAATATTGATAGGAAGTAAATACATCATAGTCTCAAAATCACAATAAAGACTAATAATCCGGGAATGACAACTAATGGGGACTCAATACCCTGAGCCTCACTACTAGACTGAAGTGGAATCAACTCTACTAAAAAAAATCAACTGCCATGTGAAAATCCTTGAATGGAAGCTATAGGGGAGAAAAGTAGGGTGGAAAGAATAATTAAATAAACTTGTGTCATCCACCAACACTAGGAAAACAAATCGACAAAGTACAACCTATATATATAGACAACTATACATCATATAGTAAATATATGGATAAGCACAAATCACAATACAATATCTACCTCAAACTCAGTAGTACTATGATGCTTATGGCGATCCAATGTATGCAATGCAAGGTAGAATCAAGACTGTTGCATAGCCTGTCGTAAATACCTGTCAAGTTATGCTTCCAGGCAGGACCCATGGAACTTTACAAACCATATACCTCAATCATAATATCTCATCTCTCCTTGCCACCTCCTCGTCGTCAAGGGTTGATACGTATGACAACGTCTTCACTACCCTTCCTTAGAACAACCTCGATCAGGGACTCAAGGTACAAAGGTTTTGAAAATGTCTCATTTTCTTACAAAAAGGTCGTTCCACAATTTATCAGATATCTCATATGTTATAATATGCAATATGAGCATGAATACAAATGAAATGCAAGACGGGATAATGTTCATCATCAAATATACAATATATATCACAAGCTTTCCTAATTACCAACAAATTAACCATCTTCATTTATAGGATGTAAGTTGCATACATAGCCATGATTCTCAATCATGAAACAAAAGTATCACCTTTATTTAGTTCCACAAACCACAGTTCACAACTAAGATACATGTTCACAACTTTACCTCAATCATGGATCAAATACCTCAATCATAGATCAAATAGGTACCTCCCTTTAACATCACGTCCATGAATCTCAACATAATCACATGATATAACCCCGCACCATACTCTACAACATACGATCATTCTGTTATGATGAGCCATACTCTGTAGCACACGACTAGTCAGGGATAAAATTAGGATACTTAAATGGAGCAATCAAAATTTGAATCTGAGGTCTCCTTGACCCGAAACCTAATAAAATGCAAGTAAACTATTTTAGGATGCAAAAAGACTAATTTGCCCAAAGCACTTTTGGAAAAATATGACAAAATTCATTCTAGCCTTAAAATCATCTCTCAAAACCATCAAGACCCTTAGAAATCCAATTTGAGAACCCGAACCCAAAATATTGACCAAAGTCAAACTTAGCTCCTTCCAAACCAAACTTTCCAATTTAAGACCTCATTTTCACATATGGACTCTAAATATGATTCCAATATTTCTTCTAGATCAATTATCATGTTTCGTAGCTGATGAAATTGACGAAATTCTATTTCGACACCTAAAGCTTCAAATGACATTAAAACTCACTTTTTAGACCATTTAAGCCTTAAAACTCAAAAAATTACAAAGTTCTCAACTTTTTGACTATGATCCTAAAACGACATTGTAAGCTGATTAATTAACACCAAAAGAAACTAACATGAGGGGTGAAATTATAATTTTTGAAATTTTTTCCAAAATGGTCGTTAAGGTCATTACATCATCTCTCACTGAAGTCATGTTCACCTCAAACATAAAGAAAAGGAAAGTACCTTGATCATCAAATAGGCGAGGGTATCTAGCATACATGTTAGACTTAGTCTCCCAAGTCACCTCTTCAATTGGTCGATGATGCTATTGAACATTTACCAATGAGATCTCCTTTTTCCTAAGCCGCCTGACACATTTATCTGATACACCTCATGAATTGGTTATTTCTAAACGAGTCATGAAGGGTGTAACGAACATACCTTGTCTCTGCATTGGATCAAAAATAGGATCAGAAGGATTAAAAACTGCTAATTCATACAAAGCTGTCGAATCGACTCAACCAGCAAGCAGAGTTGTATGCATTGTATAAATAGAAAGCAACCGACTAGGATCATTCAATACAACAGTATGAACATGATACAAAGGCAAACCCATGGAAATTCCCTTATATCAAAGATAAATGGACACTACGTAACTTTATTGCATTAGAAAAGACTATAATATGACTATCCTGTGGACCACTCTTGTTGAGTTGATTATTTCCTAACAAGGTTTCTATTTTGTTAGTACACATGCTCCTCCTCATATGTCAAATTTAGAATCAACTCTACTAAACCAAAGGAAATCACATGAGACTCCTTCAGTACATATTTGTGAAGTATGGAGACATAGAAAACAGGATGAACCATCAATAATCTAGGAGGTAAGGCCAACTCATAGGCAACCTCACTCATTCTCCTCAAGATCTAAATAGGCCAATAAATTGTGGGCTAAGCTTTCCCCTATTTTTGAATCTCATTACACCCTTCTTGGGTGATACCTTCAGCCAAACACGGTCACTTACCATGAATTCTAAAGGCCAAATCCTCCTATCAACATAGATCTTTTGTTGACTATAGACTGCCACCAATGGACTTTGAATCAGGCAAACCTGCTCTATCTCCTCCCTAAGAAAGTCAACCTCCAAGTCACAATCTAAAATATAATCTAACCACCCAATGAGAGATTGGCACATCCTACTATATAATCCATCGAACGATATCGTTTGGATGTTGAAGTGATAACTATTGTTATATGCAAACTCCGCCAAGGACAAGTACCAATCTTGATGAGCTCCAATGTCTATCACACATGTCTAGAGGATGGAAAGCTAAACGATGGTCCAAACAGGTACCTAGCCCATGCTATAGGGCCCTCCAAAAATGAGAAGTCAATATTGTACCCTGATTTTACACTATAGAGCTAGGCACCCCCTACAATCTAACAGCCTCATTGATGTATTACCTAGCAAACTGCTCCACACCGTAGCTGATCCTCACCAAAAATAAATAAGCTGATTTGGTCAATCTATCCATAAACACCCAAACTCAGTCCAATCCAATCACAAAATCCATTCCCACTCAACTCAAGAATGGGCATCCTTTGCATCAACCCTCTTCAATTATGGTACTTATACTTCAGTTGATGGCAATTCAAATACTTAGCCATGAACCTCGTAATGTCCCTTTTTATCCCACACCACTAATAATATTGCTTCAAATCATGATATAGTTTTGCCACACGCGGGTCAATAGAATACTTGGAACAATGTGCCTCCTCTAAGATCATACACACCTAGTCACCAATCTTAGGCCCACAAGTGCACTCATTAATGCTCAAAACACCCACTGAATCAAGAGAAGCTAACTTGGGTTCACCTCTCAACACCTTGTCCAAAGTCATACATAGCTTATTGTTATTAAACTGGTGAACACAGATCTGGTCCATCAAGAAAGACCAAGACTCAACATAAGCCAAGGCACTTTGAGATGGTGAAATATTAAGCTGAATCAACTAACGAGCTAGGGGCTAAATCTCTAATGCCGAGGGACTCTCCTTTACCCACAAGAATGCAAAAATGCCCATATTAGAAGCCTTTCAGCTCAAAGCATCAGCTACCACGTTGGCCTTGCACATATGATATAAAAAAGATGTCATAATCATTCAATATAAAATAATGATGTCATAATATATCAATAGCTTCAACCACCTATGCTTCCTCATATTCAAAGTCGAACAAGAGAAGATATATTTGAGACTATAGTGATCTATGAAAATCTCATATGCACCCTGTATAGATAATGCTCCACAATTTTAACACTATGATGATTGTCAATTCTATATTGTGGGTGGTATAATTCTTCTCATGCACCTTCTATTGGAGAGAATCGTAAGCTATAAAACTCTCCCTCTATGTCAATACACAAACCAACCCCACACCAGAAGCATCACAATAGACTACAAAGGGAACTCCATCCTAAGACAATTCCAAAATAGGTGTTGATGTCAATGACCCTTGAGCTTTTGGAAACTCACTTCACACTCTTCGGTCCATGAAAAAGGTACATACTTCTAGGTGAGTGGGGTCAAGGAAGCTAAAATAATAAATAACACATAAATGAATCACCTATAATACCCTGCTGAACTAATATAACATTAAATCTCAGTGACTAAGGGAGGTCTCACCCATTCCCAAACAACTAATACCTTTGCTAATTCTACCATTATGCCATCCTTTGTAACCACATGTCCACGAAAGATGTAGATTTAAGACATAATTCACACTTAAAAAATTTAGCATATAACTTCTCTTCCTTCAACCTCTAAAGTACAATCCTCAAGTATTGAACATAATCTGCCTCACTCCCAAAATAAACCAATATGTCATCAATAAAGACTATCATAAAAAATCAAAATAAGGCGTAAATTTCCAATTCATAAACTCCATGAATGCATCTAGGGCATTAGTCAACTCAAATGACATAACTACGAACTCTTAATTCACATAACAAGTCCTAAATGTGGTCATCGAGATGTTAAACTCCTGAACTCTAAACTAGTGATGCCATGATCACACAAAGATCTTGAGAACACTGAGGCAACTTGTAGCTGATCAAATAAATCATCTATTCGAGGAAAGGGATATTTGTTCTTGATGGTAACTTTGTTCAATTGGTGGAAATCAATACAAATCTGCATGGAACCATCTATCTTCTTTACAAATAATACTAAGGTACCCCAAGGTCAATGTAACACCCTGCATGTTGAAAAACCTAGAAAATGGAGACGTTGTAGAAAATATTTGAGACTGACTGGCGTTATAAGCCAACCTACAACTCATGGATTGAATCAGGGATCGAACCAAGGTCTCATGTTATGGTCCTAAAGATGGTGAAAAAGTTTCATTACTGGAAGTTATACCATAAGAGACAGTATTGATCGTACTCCTTTATATGGCTCATAGTTTTATTCATTGATAGAAACCTAAAAGAGAAAATTTTTCTAAGTCAGGGAGAGATATACGAAAAGGTTCTATGGTCCAAAACTGGAATTATGGACCATACATGTCTTGCATACAAGGTACTGTCGGATCTATGATCTTGAGTTATTGGCCGTTGTAGTTGCTTCAATGTTTTGGCGACATTATCTTTATAGAGTGTATGTTGATTTATTCAATGACCATAAGAGTTTGTAATACATGTTTAGCCAAAGGGATTTAAACTTAAGGCAAAGGAGGTGGTTGGAGCATCTAAAAGTTTAAGAAATAAGTGTGATGTATCACCATGGTAAAGCAAATATTGTGACCAACACATTGAGTTGAACTCCCATGTGTAACGTTATACATATTGAGAATTTAATGAAAGAGCTTGTTAGAGAAGTGTTCCATTTGGCTCATTTAGGTGTAAGTTTGAATAGATTGAGCAATGGTGGTGCAGTTGTATAAAATGGGGCAGAATTTTCTTTGATAATGGAGGTTAAGGAAAAATAGGAGATGGAGTGCTTCATTACCAAGGGCAAAATACATAGTAAGGTGTGTGATGGGGTGTTCAAATTTCAAAGAAATGAAGGTTGAACACAAAAGACTGGGTTGTTTGGCCTACGAAATCGAGATACCTACTTGGAAATGGGAGAAAGTGAATATGGACTTCATTGCGGGTTCGCCAAAAACTAGGAATCAATTTGACTCATTATGGGTTGTTGTTAATTGAGTGATGAAAACAACCCACTTTTTGCCAATAAAAACTTCTTATGGTGCCAAAGATTATGCTAGAATCTATATCCAAGAGTTTGCAAGGTTGCATGGGGTTCCATTATCTATTATATCAGACTATGGTGCTCAATTTACTTCTCATTTTTGGAGGTCTTCCAAAAAGGGCCTAAGCATAAAGGTGAATCTATGTATTGCATTTCATCCTCAAACAGGTGGACAAGCCGAAAGGACCATTAAAATGTTAAAAAATATGTGGGGAGCATGTATGCTTGATTCCAAAGGTGGTTGGAATGATCACCTACCCCTCATTGAATTTTCTAACACTAGCAGTTTTCACTCAAGTATTGAGATGGCGCCATTTGAAGATTTGTATGGTAGATGGTGTAGGTCACTAGTGGGATGGTTTAAAGTTTGAAAGATGTCCATGCTTGGATCAAATTCGGTACTAGATGCTAAGGAGAAAGTGAAGGTCATAAGGGAAAGATTGATAGCTTCCCAAAGTCTTCAAAAGTCGTATGTTGATGTTAGAAGAAGTGACCTTGAGTTTGATAAAGGAGATTATGTGTGCTTAAAGTTTTCTCCCATGAAAGAGGATAATTTAGAAAAAAGGTAAATTAAGTCCTAGATATGTGGAACCTTATGAGATTATAAAGAGAATTAGAAAAGTAACTTATGGGTTAGATTTGCCTATAGAGTTAGCTATGATTCATCTGGTGTTTCATGTGTCAATGTTGAGAAAATTTATGGGCAATCCTAATTTCATTATTCCATTAAAGGATGTGACTATTGAGCATATTTGACTTATGAAGAAGTATCAATTGAGATTTTGGATCGACAAGTGAGTAGATTAAAAAATAAAGAATTGCATCTGTCAAAGCGTTATGAAAAAACCAGCAAGCTTAGAGAGCTACTTGGGTAGTGAAGGCATATATAATGAAATGATATTCTTACCTATTTCCTTATATTAAAGCCTAAGGTACCTAAATATGATCTATTTCACCCAATTGCATACATGCATGATCATAAAACTATTTTTGAATGATATTTGATGCATAGGTTTGATGATTTTTTGAAAATAATGATTATGTTGCATTTTACATCATGATGGCTTGTTGGTTACGTTTCTACTCTACCCAACCTTGTTTTTATTCAAGGACGAATGACCCCAAAGGGAGATATTATAACACCCTGCAAATTGAAAATCCCAAAAGATGGAAAAGTTACAGAAAATTTAAGACTGACTGGTGTTATAAGTCAATCTACAGCTAGTGGATTAAAGCACGGGTTGTAGCAACATCTCATTGTTAAGGTCTTGAAGATGGTGAAAAGATTTGGTTACTGGAAGTCATACCAAGAGGGACAATACTTATTGTACTTCTTCATATGGATCGTAGTTTGAGACATGGATATGACCTTGAGACGAATATTTTTCAATATCTGGAAGAGATCTGCAGAAGGGTTCTACGGTCTGTTACTAGAAGTATGAACTGAACATGGCTTTCATGATTCTCAAGGCAATTTCCAATAGCTCAATCTTTAGAGCCATGAAATGCACAAGAAATAGTATGAGTCGTACTCCAAAATATAGCCCGTAAAAGTATTTTTGTAGATGGGTTCGGTAGCTTTAAATGAAGGGCTTTTTGGTTATTTCAAATCCTTTTAACTTCTAAACTATGTCATTTTGACCCTTCTTACTAACTTAAAAGGCTCAAATAATATGAACTCTATTCATATTTCATTTTAATTCATTCACTCTTAAAACCTCTCCAAAATTTCAATATTTTCCTCTCAAAGGAAGGGACTCCATTGAATATAGGGTCTCAAGTTTTAATAAGGATTTTTAGGTCTTTCCTATTCAATTTCTAAGGCAATTCACTCGAGGTATATAGGGCTTCAATCAAGGACTAGATTCATCCTTGAATCCTAACTCAATCTCCATTTTTCTTGATGTTTGAGCATGGATTTCTATGGGTTTTTATGATGACATTCCAAATGGTTGGATTATGATTACTACATGATTATTATACCTATTTATGCATGGATTATGAAGAATTACATGATTTCTATGATTTCCAAGTGAATTAAAGTTATTTCAAGTATATGATGATTTGGGCTTCTTGAATTAATGTGGGTTCCTTTACTAATGATCCAAATTGATTTCAATTGCATGATTCCTACATGATTTTTATCTAATTGCATGATTTGATCTGAAATACTCATGAACCTACACATGGCCCTAGTTTCTTATGGCAAAGCAATGACATTATGAATTATGATTTTAAGTATGAAAAATATGTTTTAACGATGATAATGATATGATGATGAGGGTGACTAGACCTTAATATTGATGAAATTATGATAAGATAGGGGAGTATACCCATACTATATGTAAAGTTATGTAGATAGACTACTCCATGATATGAGATGTTTTCATGAAGTTATGATGCCTATTTGCAAGCTATGAAATATTATTTGATAAAGTATGAATTATGTTGAAAGCTATGTATATGCATGATTATATATTCTGTGGGATAGGACTTAGCACCGAATAACCTTGTGTGAGGGCGACTATCCCCAAGGGTCATTACATAGCTCCTCAAGTTTCATAACTACGTGCCATCATAGGTTATATTATTATGTTCCTATATGGCTAGCTAAAGGATCTGTATAGCTTTATGTTCATGTGATACTCACCGTGCCAGGAAAGAGCTTAACAAATGAGGTCTTTATGTACTTTTGATTCTTATCATGCTACGATAGAGCCTATAGCGTGTGGGTAGAGTCTACCTCGACAAAGTAGATTTCTCTTTCTCTTTGTCTAGAGGAAACATCAAGATTCCATGTAACAGTCCGAATGGTACTATTGTTGGTTATGGTCTTTGTAGGGACCCTAAAGTTAGGAGCCTAGAAAGTGTAGAAAAGTAGGGCTATAATGCTCAGGGCTCAGTTCATGAAGCCAAGTCCATGGCCAGTGGTCTAAACAGTGAACCGTGGATGAGAGCCTCAGAAAGCTGAATTTTTTCTAAGTGAAGAATGATACACAAAAGTCATTTACGATCCATGGAAGGAAACATAGACCATAGATAAGGTCATAGGTGTGAGTAGAAATCATGGAGGATATTAGAAGTTTCTAGAAAAGCTAAACTATAATTAACAAGATGAGCCATATGCACTATCCGTGGTCAGCCTTCGTATATGGGGGTCCAAAAAAGTAGGAATTTTGCTAAGTGTGGAAGGACTCTACGAGGCCATCCATGACTCGTGGAATGAAATATGGCCATGTGGATAGGTATTTAAGGAGAACATGATGACGAGGACCATGACTCGTGGTTCTATCCACGGCCTGTGATTGGGGTCTCGTGGTTCTTGCCCAACAGTTTTAATGAAGGGAAATTTTGTCCTTTTGGTCAATCTCAAACCTAAACTATATCATTTTTATGACTCTTTAGGCCCCTAAACAGACCTTAAGCCTCTAGATTCCCATTCCTTTCTCATTCTTCCACTTTCTCAAATTTTCTAAAGCATTCATTCTTTGCAAAGGCAAGGCAAAGAAGGCTAGGGCTTTCAAAGGTCTCTTCCAAGGTTTATGAGTTGATTTTTGGGTCTCCTTTCACCCACAAAGTCCTATATAAAAATCTTTTACATTTTCTTTATGTTCATCAAATACTACCATGCATTCTAATGATAATTTCCGGATGTTTTATGTTCCAATATTCCTTTTAATGTTATCATGTGATGTTTTACTAAGTATTTTCATGTATTTTGAGTTAATATTGATGACCCCAATGATGTAGGTTTTTAAATGGAAAGAGTGGGCTATTAATACATGTATTGTATAAGCATATCACTCCCATGATCATGCATGTTTCTTATGGTTTATGAGGGTTTCCTAACAAATATTTGCCCTACTAAGTTTGAAGTCAAAACTTGCATGTTATATGATGATAGGAAGGGTATAAAAGAAAGGTTTTAAATTGATGATTTGTCAAAGATACTTGTTTTAAGAACTAGTCATTGCCCTTCTTTGACCTTGACTACCCAACTTGAGAGCGGACAACTAATGTGTTCCACTTATTGAACATGTAAGCGTGTCAATAATGACCTAAATGATGTCTATGATGGTCCCAAAGATGAAAGGACAATTCTCGCTTGGTAGTTTCTTAGGTTTCAAGCTATTCTTGAGATTGCTGCTTATGATTCTAAGCATCACTATTTGACTGAGTTATGTTTTAAAGATTCTGTGAGATGACTTAGCTCCGAATGAGGCAATGCGGTGGGGTTCAGTAAAGGAACCCTAGAAGCAACCCTTTGCCCCATTATTTATGTGCCACCATAGGAGCCTTTTTAGGCTAGGCTAGTGGATCCACATAGGCCAATTATAATATATGATGATGCATGTTAAGTGACAAAGTTCCACCTGGCAAGTGGTGTCCTCGTGCCAACGTAAGGACTATGTATCTCACATGGTCTTATATATCGGTTACGATCTATTCCCAAACAATATAATATTAATGTCTTCATTCTATTATATTTGTTTCTTTTATGCATTCTTTTACTTATGTTGAACGTAATTCCTTGTGCAAGTTTAAGGTCATATTAATGTTGTCCTTACCATCTCATGCATGAAAGTCTTTACCTTATTAATGATGGCATTACAATTTTAAACTTGCATTGCACCTTACATACTTAGTACATTCCAAAAGTACCAACACATATTTTAACTACATGATGTCACCATGTAGGCAAGAGTGCTCCTATCCCGACTTGTGGCTAGTTCTTCGGACAGTCCAAGACTTGTTTTATTGCTGTGAGCCCTTACTTCAGGAATCCACATATTTTCCTTTCTTGCTATGTAGGTACAGACGTGATTTATCATTTCATTTTTAAATTGGAGGCTTTTACTTTCTATGTTGTTCAAATTTGGAATCTATTCTATTTGAGAAAAATTGACTGCTATCAATTCCCATTTATCCATGTTTTGGTTCGTATGTTATGGTGCAACATATGTTTTGAGATGTTTCTTTTTATTCAAATAATATCCCATAGTCCCTATCCCGTTTACTTCCGAAATGTATGAGTGTTTTGCGGATGAATGTTTGATATGCCATAATTGCTTGGAGAGGTGCCAACGAGTGTGTTATTCACTTTGTAACAACTAGGCCCTAGCTTTGGTCATTACAAACTTGTAATTAGAGCATGAAGTTTTAAAATATTCCTCAGATGTCAAAATATACTGCGTCAAGTGGAGTTTTGTTTAAGGCCGTAAAGTGCGCCATAATTATGAATGAAAGACTATCAGATGTTTAGGAAAGCCTTACTTTCTTTCTTACTCATCTTGTTCCTTTAGAGTTTCGGAAGGTTCTCCTATAACTAACAATGATCTTGGCTATTTCTAGTCATGCCGCCAAGAAGAGCTCCACAAGCGAGGAACATACCCGAGTAACAATACCTTCCACTACAACAAGTTTATAGGGGTGTTTCACATGGAGTTTAGAGCTGCATTTACCATGGTAGCCAATGCTTTGGCAAACCAAGACAATAGAGTGGTTACTATTCCTCCCCAAGAGGATCCTATTGACTTCATTGATGAGGCTTACCAAATTGTTGCTGCAATGGGAGTTCCCTCAGAGGAATAGACCGAGTTGATGGCCTACCAACTACAAGGAGTAGCCAAGATATGGTATGAACAATGAGTGGAGGACGGGGGCCAAGGAGCAGATCTGATTGAATGGGAGGAGTTCAAGGGTGCTTTCTTGGACCGATTCTTTCCAGTAGAGTTTAGGGAGGCCAATGTACAAGAATGCCTCAACCTCAAGAAAGACCCAATGGTACAAGAATGCCTCAACCTCAAGAAAGACCCTCAGTACCACCTCTTGCATTGCATAGAATATTCTGCGCTCTCCACTAGCATGAGACCTTTAGTACCACCCCTCGCCCTCTATGAAACACCTCTAGCTATAGAAGCTAGTGTAGATCAAGCTATTTGTGTACCCGATGGAAGAGAAGTTGCAGCATGATTGGAGAAATCCTCAGCCAAATGAAAAAATTCATCACACACATAGCAACTAGTGGGACCTAAATCCTAAAAGGAATAACTTGAAGAACCTGTACACCTTCCTAGACATGAGAAACCACCATGGCCAACATGTACCCTTGGTACCCTAGATGGCTTCATGAACTGTTCGACCCTGATAAGTGCTCTACCTCTAAATATCTCTACCCCAAGGTTGATGACCACCAAACTGACCATGCCAGTGAAGCCTCTTTTAGCCACTCTAACACGCCTATCTAATGCCCCATATCATCTTCGTATGATTCATGATTCTTTGAAAAGAACCTCTAAGTAGTATGAACTGAAGTGGTTGCCTCCTAAAAGTAACCAAAAACACCTTCATGAACCTACGAATCTACTCAAACTTAGTAGGAATGTTAGACATAACATATCTAGATAGCTTATAGAAATGAGGCTCACACTCAAACACTGTCATGGAACCCTACCTGTCAACTCATTTGACTTTGGTCATATAGGCTATAAGGTAAATATCTCTCAAGGAACCACTCTGTGAACTACTCCCAACTCATCGTAGGAGTACCCGTTGGCCTATGAGCAAAACCTCACCTCCACCAACCCCTAGCTATACATGTGAACTAATAAGAAATGTATGCCATCCCATGGGCCTTAAGAATGCCCAAATTGTACAACCTATCTCGGCATTCTACCAAGAAGTCATAAGCTCTATCCCTGGATGCACCATCAAACATAGGTGGGGCCAACCTCATGAACCTCTCAAACTTCTTCTGCTCGATCAATGAAATGGAAGTACTAGCAGTAACTAGTGAGGCTAAGAATCTTGATGGTGCAATAGTGGGCACTACAAATGATATTTTTTCCTGCTATCTAACACTTGATCCGTGAAGAGACTGAGAGGGACCAACGAGCACAAAGTGAACCGAGGTACGCAAAAGGTCACCAATAATAGGGATACCCTCTAACCTCACCAACAATTGAACAAGTAACTCTTGAAGCCCTGGTGCAGTATTTGGTACTATTAAGAAGGAATAAGATCCTTGGGCTTCCCCTCGAGCTGCTCCCCAAGCATAGGCATAGGCTCAAAAATAGGCTTAGGAGAATTCCCTCTAGCGTGATCTCAGGATGGTGCTGCTCTTGCGGCTTGACCTTTTCCTTGAAGACTCTCACAACCTCTACCTCCACTGAGAGCGGGGGTTCTAACAATAGTTGCGGGCTTATCGTCCATAACTCCAGCTCTATCTCTTGACATTTACACAAAAAGAGTAGATAACTAAGTGGATACCCCAGCTCCACCACAGCCAGAGGCACCACCTCACGAAGTCGCCTTTGATGTTGCACCAGAGATGCAGACGACCATTGGATAGTTCCTAGCAGCGCTTCGAGCCCTATAACTTGGTGCGGCGCTAGCTCTAGCTCCTTCACTAAAGGCACCAGTAGAGCCTAGCACTTTGAAGGTTTGGCCTAGCCAGAGGAAGCCATACCATTTTAGGACCAGCGGCTACTTGGGTACATTCTGAGGTTGGCCCCACTAAGATTTTTAAAAAGTTGCAGTAGAAGATGCGCAGGAGTTTTTGGTAGTTTGTATGGAGAAATTATAGGCGTTGTGACTATTGAAGCCTCGAGGTGTGGAGTTTAATTCTTATCAGCTTGATGGGACAGCCAGACAGTGGGACCTATAGAGATACCAGACTAGCACATGCCATGCTAATGACTTGGGCAGAGTTTACAAAGACTTTAATGACTATGTTTGTGCCCAAGAGTTTGTGGACTAATGTTCGAATTAATTTATATGGCTTGAGAAGGGGTAGATGACCATGTCACAATATGAGGTTAGATTCTAAGAGCTCTCTTGGTATGCTATAACTATCTCGCCCATCGAGGAGGAAAAAATCGTTACTTTATTGGAGGATTGAGGTCCCAGTTGAGGATGGATACACATGTACTGGTGAATTTAGGTTGGTCATTTATGGATATCATTGATCATGCTCGCTCTCTAAAGAAAATTAGTCGCAAGGACTAAAGGGGAAGCTTTAAGAAGGTCAGACATGAGAGAGAATTTAGTGATTCCCGATTGGGGTTTTGAGTGCCATGTGATAGGGCTCCAAGGAGGAGTCAACAGGGTAAGACCAATGGACCATTCTAGGCAGCATTATAGTTTTTCGAGGGTAGATATTGATGCCTAGGTACTTTCAGTAGGGGTGGTTCTGCATATCCTACCTGGCGTAAACACAGGAGAGTGACTATGTTTCTTCAAGGCCGGTTGGGTCACCCTCTATAGGTAGTCAAGCTTCTAGGGAATCTAGATCGGAGTAGTATGATCATGACTATAGAGACATGGCTACATTAAGTTATTTTGGGTGCGGGGCACCAAGCCATTGGATCAGAGACTATCCAGAGCACAGAGCAGCATTTTCCACCCCATAGTCAACTAGGTTAGCTCCTTAACCAGGAGGCAAGGGTAGGGGTCAAGATCAAGGTTGCAAGGATGACTAATGTAGAGACCGTAAGGACAAACAAAGCTTTGGTCCCGGTTCTAGAGGGCCTACAAGGGGCGGTAGAGCCCGGGGCATAGGTGATATTCAAGGGGGAAGAGTTAGGGCCATTTTTATGCCGCTCTAGCATGGGCTGAGGTTGAGACTTTATCACGACCCTAGCCTGGGTCCTAGGCCTAATACGGTGAACCGTGGCTGCTGGCACAGATTTAGCCGATGCTTATTTCCCAAATACCGCCATTGCTTCTTTTCCTTCAGTCATGCTCCACTTTTTAGTTATTAAAAGAACACATGGGAAACCAAAAGGACCCCAAAGAATCCTCTTAAGCGTATATGGCACATGCTTCGTTGCGCAAGCATAATTAAATAACAAAGACATAATTCTAGAGGAAACAGAGCTTTGGACACAAGATATAGGGATGTTATAGGAAAGAGTATTAGCATGATCAGATAGCAATTAAAGTTTAAGGAGCTGGTAAGTATGGCTCACACTTTAGGGGGAAGTAGGGGATTTAGACTTTCATCTCATCACAATATTAAGCATAGAAGGATATAGGGACTAAGGGATGTGTTGAATAGTTACATAAACATAATTGGAGTCATAATCGTAACATACATAGCTATATCCGAAAACACCTCTAATCATGAGTGAAACAGATGCCAAGACATCTCCTGTGCTCACCCTCAAAAGATAAATTTCCATAATTAGACAAATCTTAATAAAACATGAATTTAAGTGAACATTGTCCCCAAAATGAAGGACCCACCAACAATAATCTTCAAACGATCCATCTAGCACGTGGAGGAGGATGATGGATAGGAGCTTCGATTGCTGCATGGTTAGATCATGTAGGAAAAAATATGCATTAGTACTTAGATTGTACTAAATATACGTGATGCAATTCCACAAGGAATATAAGCCATAATAAAATAATATCCGTAATCATAATGGATGGATAAAGGTTCAATATTGCATGAATGATAAATGCTTAGTCAAAATATACATAATGAATCACCAAGTCACATGACATATCATACGTACATGCGAAGGGACCATAACCGATATGTAAGACAAAGTGAGCTACTACTTGGAATCTCGATGTTCACTCTACACCAGACAAAGAGTGGTCTACTTTGCTAAGATAAACCAAACACTTCACTTCATGGGCATTTACCCCATTTTGGAGATCATTCTATAAACACCTTACGGGAACACTACCCATTTCAGTTAATATAAGAGAGTCATCCTTATGGGAACTACACCCTTTTTGATTATTAATTAACATGTGCCGTATAGGAACACCACCCTTTTTGGTCAATCATGCAACAAGAGCTATATGGATCCATTAGCTAATATCAAACAAATAATGGCAACATAGCTAAGGGGCAATCGTTATCTACCAAGGTCCTCTCCGTGCTTCACAATCCAAAGGAATACTCAATTCAATATTCATAGTTATAGTATACAAAGTCTTGTAATATCATAATATCGTAATAGAGTAGCTCATTAAAACCAAAAGTTCATAATATCAAAGACAGGGCTCTATATCATTCATAACTTTCACATTATTCTCATAGTATATAACTTGCATGATAGCCCTTCAAAGTTCATAATAATCGTAGTTCACATATCTTGCTATAAGGCTTTCATCAACATTAAAAACTTGGCATATATCTTGCTACATGGTTAGATCATGTAGGAAAAAAGTATGCATTAGTACTTAGATTGTACTAAATATACAGGATGCAATTCCACAAGGAACATAAGCCATAATAAAACAATATCCGTAACCATAATTGATGGATAAAGGTTCAATATGACATGAATGATAAATACTTAGTCAAAATATACATAATGAATCACCAAGTCACATGACATATCATACATACATGCAAAGGGACCATAACTGATATGTAAGACAAAGTGAGCTACTATTTGGAATATCGATGTTCACTCTACACCAGACAAGGAGTAATCTACTTTGCTAAGATAAAACAAACACTTCATTTCATGGGCATTTACCCCATTTTGGAGAGCATTCTATAAACACCTTGCGGGAACACTACCCATTTCAGTTAATATAAGAGAGTCGTCCTTATGGGAACTACACCCTTTTTGATTATTAATTAACATGTGCCATATAGGAACACCACCCTTTTTGATCAATCATGCAACAAGAGCTATATGGATCCATTAGCTAATATCAAACCAATAATGGCAATATAGTTAAGGGGCAATCGTTATCTACCAAGGTCCTCTTTGTGCTTCACAATCCAAAGGACTACTCAATTCATATTCATAGTTATAGTATACAAAGTCTTGTAATATCATAATATCGTTGTAGAGTAGCTCATCAAAACCAAAAGTTCATAATATCAAAGACAGGGCTCTATATCATTCATAACTTTCACATTATTCTCATAGAATATAGCTTGCATGATAGCCTTTCATAATAATCATAGTTCACATATCTTGCTATAAGGCTTTCATCAACATAAATACTTGGCATATAGCTTTGGTCAAAACATAGTGGGTATATGTACATATACTTAATATCATGCAACTTGAGAGTAAATAAAATAAGAGGAGTAATAAAATCATTTGAGAGTCATTCAAGGCAACCCACCAACAACAAGATAAAGCTTTGTTAGGGCATCATTAAACACTCATTTAAATCATGTATTTTTTCATGAAATCTCATAATATAATAGTATACAACAGCAAAATAGCATAAATCTCTTCAAAATGTCATCATATAAAAGAGTTCGTGAAATTATCACATGTTATCATGACTTGAGAAATAAATGGAGAGGAGGAACAATTGAGCTTTGTGGAGGAAAGGCCTCCACAAATCGAAACCCATATACCTTGGTGTGATTAGAGGTAAAACTTTTGTTGGAGGATGAAGAAAATCTGAAACCCTAGCTTGGATTACTTTCTTTAAGGCCTTGAGAAACTTAAGAGTTTTTGGGAGGAGTTTGAGACTTAAGATAGTTTAGAATAGGTAAGAATGGAGTAGTTTAGGGTCGTATAAGGCTGAAAAGGTCTTATTTGGGGGCTTAAACGATGCATCTTAAGTTAGAATATTAGGAAATATCAAAATTACCCTTTCTTAAAATCTGTCGGAAAAGGCTACGAGACCTCAATTATGGGTTGTGGTAAAGTGCACGGGTCATGGAAAGGGATCTCATTCTGATAACTTTTTGAACTCTCAAAACCTTCTTTGAATCTCAAACCATGACATAAATTACGACCCATCAATAAATCTACGAGTCTTTTTGTTCGTACTTCCAACATTAGAAAACCATTTTCCACCAAGTCTAACCACCATTCCATGAGCACAACCTAAGGCCTTACAGGCTTCTAATGAGGCTATCAGATTACTGTAAGCCAGCAACCAGCTTCAACCATGTTTGATCCAGGTTCTACGTTCTTCAATGTGTTTGTATACTATGCTTCTCGCTTAGGTATGACTTTCGTGCCTCTTTCCTCCTAGGTTTAGGCATCCATCCCGGTGGGGGATCATATATGGTAGATCAAGTGTGCAGAGGTTGTATAGTAACTCTTCAAGGATTTGATACTTGGGCTAATTTGATACTACTTGATATGGTGAATTTCAATATTATTCTAGGTATGGATTAGTTGGCCCCACATTATGTTGTATTAGATTGCTATGCAAAGACTATTACCTTGGCAACGCTAGGGATGTATCTGGTGAAATGATAGGGTTTCGTGAAGGAGGTACCGATGGGAATTATATCGTGTATTCAGGCTTAGAGATTGATAGCTTCAAGGTGTTCGGCTTACTTAGCCTATGTTCGTGATGTAACTGCTGAGGCTCCTACTGTGGGGTCATTGCCTGTTTTTTGCGAGTTTTCTAATGTATTTCTGGCAGATTTGCCAGGGTTGCTACCTAAGTGAGAGGTCGACTTTATGATAGACGTCGAGCCGAACACTAAGACCATATCTATTCCCCCATACCTAATGGTTGTTGAAAAGCTTAAGGAGCTAAGTACACAACTTCATAGTTTACAAGATTTGGGATGTATACGATCGAGTGTTTCTCTCTAGGGAGCCCCTATCCTATTTCTGAAAAATAAGGACGCGACTCTCTTGATGAGTATTGGTTATCGGCAGCTGCATAAGGTGACGATAAGGAACCATTATCCTTTATCATGTATTGATGATTTGCTTGATGAGTTATAGGGGGAAATAGTGTTTTCTAAGATTTTTCTAAGATCGAGATACCACAAGTTGAGGATCTATGTAGATGATATTCAAAAGACTACCTTTTTGATCCATTACAACCATTCTGAGTTCCTAGTCATTCCATTTGGGCTGGCTAATTGCCCTACAACATTTATGGACCAGATTATTTGCGTGTTTTGGTCATATTTGGACCCTTTTGTCATGGTCTTCGTCAATGATACTTTCATATATTCATAGAGTCGAGAGTAGTGTGCTTAGCATCTCCGAATTGTGCTATAGATACTCATGGATCACATTTTGTATGTTATGTTTTCCAAGTGTGAGCTCTAGCTCATGTTCGTGACCTTCATGGGGCACCTGGTGTGCAGTGAGGGTATCAGGGTGGATCTGACAAAGGTTGGGGAGATTTCTGGTTTGCGTAGACTTACTTCATCGTTAGAGATTTAGAGCATCTTAGTTTTGCAGGGTATTATTGATGGTCTACTGAGGGTTTCTTTACTATTGTCACTCCTTTGACTCAGTTGAATCGCCAGGGTATGCCAATTGTATGGTCTTACGAGTGTGAGGCTAGCTTTTTTAGGCTAAAGGAGTTGCTAACTACTGCTCCTGTTTTGGCCCTCCCTATTGAGGGAAAGGGCTTCGTGGTAGATTATAATGCCTTTCATATCGGGTTGGGCTATGTATTGATGAAGCAAGGTCGGTTTATTGTATATGCTTCTCGCCAGTTACGAGCTCACAAGCTTAACTACCCCAAGCATGACTTAGAGTTTGTGGTGGTGGTGTTTGTGCTTAAGATCTGGAGGCATTTCTTGTATACTGTGCATTGTGATATTTATACAGCCCACTGAAGCTTACAATACACTATAACTCAGCAGGACATGAATTCCCTCAAGAGACAATGGATTAAATTGTTTGCTGACTATGATCTTTCCAATTTATACCATCCAGGCAAGGTAAACATGGTAGCGAATGCTTTAAGTCGGAAGGCAATGAGTATGGGTAGCCTGCACACCTAACTATAAAGGAGAAAACTTTAGCTTTGGACATCCAGTCCCTAGCTAACAGGTTGGTTGGATTGGATATTTCCGATTCTAGCTGAGTATCTGACTTTATTAGGGCTCAATCTTCACTGATTGATCAGATTCAGGGCTGACAATTTGAGGATGAGTTATTAGTGGGTCTCTAAGATAAAGTTCTATGGGAGGTTGGTAGTCAGGCTGAAGTTGATTCATATAGGGTCCTTAAATTTGATGACCTGTTATGCATTCTTAGAATAAGGGATTTGATACAACTGATTCTTAGAGAGGCACATCATTCTTGATATTCTATTCACCCAGGTACAACTAAGATGTATCAAGATCTGAGACAACATTACTAGTGGGATTGTTTGAAGAGGAATATTTCCAATTATGTATCGTGTCACCTCAGTTGCAAGTAGGTAAAGGCTGAGCACCAATGACTAGGTAGGGCACTACAATGACTGCCCATTCTCGAGTGGAAGTGGGAACGTGTGACCATGGACTTCATTGTGGGGATCCCTCAAACTTCCAAGGGTTATAACAACATCTAGGTTATAGTCGATCGGTAGACAAAGTCTGCACTCTTTTTTTTGGTCCATTCTACCTTTAGAGTTAAGCGATTAGCCCGTACTTACGTCCAAGAGATAGTCCAGTTTCATGGTTTGCCTGTACCTATCATATGATATATGACCAAGGGTCACAACTTACCTCTAGCTTTTGGAGAGATTTTCAACCAAAGTTGGGCACCCCGGTTGATTAGAGCACAACATTTCACCCCCAGACTGATGGACAGTCCAAGCACACTATACAGGCCCTAGAGGATATGTTACGGGCTTGTGTTTTAGAGTTAGGGGGCTTGTAGGATTAGTTTCTGTCGTTAGTTGATTTTTCCTATAATAACAACTATCACACCAATGATCAGATTGCCTCATTTGAAGCATTTTACGGCGATGATGTTATACTCCGGTCGGGTGGTTTAAGTCTACAAAGTCAAATTCGTACAATACAGATTGATTGCAGGATGCCTTAGCTAAGATCTGAATTATATAGGATAGGCTAAGGACAACTTAAATTCAACACCAGGGTTATGCAGACAACAAGTGCTGGTTCTTGCAATTTGAGGTGGGAGACCGAGTATTTCTGAAAATGTTTCCTCTGAAGGGGGTCATGCGGTTTGGGAGATGGGGTTAGTGGAGCCCCTGGTACATTGGCCCTTTGTAGATCTTGAGGCAGGTAGGGCGAGTTACTTATGAGTTGACCTAACCTCCAGCCTACTCTGCCATACAACCCATATTCCATGGGTCGATATTGCATCTATACATCCTAGATAAGTCACATGTGCTACAGTATGAGTTAGTTGAGTTAGATGACTGTCTAACATTTGTTGAGGAGCCGGTATCCATTTTAGCTAGAGATACCAGATAGTTGCGCTCTAGTGTTATACCGATAGTTAAGGTGCAGTGGTGATATCGTCCAATTGAAGAGACTTCCTTGAAAATAGAGGTATAGATACTGGAGCAGTACCCAACCTATTTGAGCTATCAACTATGCTTGTATTTTACTTTCGCGGGTGAAAGTTGTCATGACTCGGGCCTAGGCCCTAGGAGTAACATTACGAATGGGAACTTGAGAGTTCCCAAAGAAGCATCATATCATCCACATACACGTTATTGGTTAAAAAACGCATAATTAGACAATAATCACATAATTCTAAGGGATGGGAAAGTATGTCTCACGCTATGGGGATGTCACAAGGATAGGGATTTACATGGATTCACATAACACATAAGAACTAAGGGGCCGGTAAGTAAGACTCACGCTATGGGGATAGAAGGGGATTAGGACTTTCTATATTTCCGCATCCCATCATGAACATATAATCATATCATGAACATTAAGAGATACCCATAATATCTATATAAGCAATTATCATAACACAAAACAAGCCTAAACATAGAGTTTATATGATATCCTGCAATGCCTCTATGTCATAGAATAGGACAAGGGCTAAGACATGTCCCAGGCTCATCCACAAAGTAAAGACATAAGTGGAAATAGAGTAATAGGTAGATAGAAGGTGGATTGTCCTTGTATGGTAGGACTTACCACAAGAAACTCTCACAATCCAAGCTATCCATCATGAGGTCGATGAAGATAGTCTTTGGTCCCTACATTGTTTGATCATGTAGGCAAAGAATATGCGTTAGTACGTTTGAATGTATTAAGTATGCAGATATCCAAATTCTTATGAACATGTTAACCTGCGACCAATGTTAGATGAGAAGGGCACATAAATAGAAAGAATTACATAGGAAAGAATATAATATCAATATGCCATAAAATTCATGATGCATGAATGCCATAACACTTTCAACATAGCAAGGATGGGACCTCAACCGACAATGCAAATGAGCTATAACTTGGAACTCCGTCGTCTTCCCCACAATGGGTAAAGAGGTGACAACTTGCGAAAGGTAGATCCTTAATATAATCATCCCTAAAAAGGGGCATAAACATGAACAAATGTTTGGCACATAATTATGGGACTTGAAGATTTATCTAAGGCCCTTGGGGATAGCCCCCCTCAAGAAAGTCAACTCGGTGCTAAGTCATCATTTTATGAGAATACATATACATATACATGCTTGAAACAGAGGCATTACTCTGGTCAAAAGATAGCAATTCATACTTAGGATTAAAATCCAAACATACTTCATAATCATGCATACTTGGGCTAAAAAGCCAAATCATACTTCATGTCATACTTTCATGCATAGGAATAGCCCCTTCATTCTTTCACATAGTGGTGTAAACACCTATAATTGCTCAAAAAGACATATCATAGACATTATGTGATCACATTCTTGTCATACCCATACTTATCTTGAAAACACAGTCCTAAACATAATTTGGTCTTAGCCCACATCATAAGATCATAAAAATCAATGTTCATGCATGCATATGCTATGAATGAGTAAGAGAATAGCATGGGTACTAAGAATATATAGTTAAATTATCATAATATAGTAAAATCATAGTGGATTCATGAAGAAATCATCAATTAAAGCATACATAAAATTACCCATGCCTATATTCAACATTTAAAGGGAAATGCATATTCAAACCTTCATAATATCAATGCAATCCATCATAATAGGGCTTAAATCACTTCAGAAACATCAATGAAATATAACCCATATCTCAATTTAATCAAATCAACATTAATTTAAACGACTTATATTGAAAGTAAGCTTAAAATTCATAAACTAGAAGTAAGAAATCATTGGTGTCTTCATGATTGAAAGGAATCATGAATCAATCTCACATACCTTAGATAACTAGATGAATTGGGAAGAAGTTGATTTGTAAAGAAGACCCTCTTTGAATTCCCAAGTAGAATCTTTAATGTCACACTTGAAAGGAGCTCTTAGAAGAGAGAAGTTTCTAAAGTTCTAAGTGTAATGAATGAATTCGAAAAAGGATGAATGAAGGAGTATGGTGTTTTTAGGGGTTTAGGATAGGTTATAAAGTCACAATCGACATTTAAAAATAACTAAAATTATGAGAAAACTATTAAGTGCCTGGGGGCCTCATGGTAGAGCACCACAACTCATACAGAGGACCATGGATCATACAAGGGTTTGATATAGGGGTCTTCTGACACTTAGCAAAACTTTAGACTAAGGACATTTCCACTGAATGCTTCACGTTCCATTAAAAAGTGCACTAATCGTATAATGGTCAATACAAATGACCCAAGTTATGAGAAAGTAATTTTATACTTACAATCACATTTTAGGATGAGCGCTTCATGGTACACCCTACCATGGCTAGTGGTAGTTTGAATGAGACCCCAGCATAACTCATGGTGGATTGCATGACCCGTACAGGGTCTCTTGGTGGCTAGCATAGCCAATTTCTTGTCTTGAAGGCTAAGACACCAACCAAGGGCCCCTTACACGGCCAGAGGTGAGGACCATGGCTTGTGGGAGGTTCCATGGAGAGCCACCAAGCCTAAAACTCCTTTTAAGCCACACGAAGCCACACACAAGCACCCCATGGGTCAAAAACCTCTAGAAACATGATTTTAAACATCAATAAGGTCTCACGAGGTTCGGGTCCTTACAAAAGTCTTATAAGTGGGGGATGTTTTAGTGACTCTCTGGGTCATTTCTGTACTTCTGTGGTTGTATGGCTAATTTGAGATCATGTGTAGTAACCTCAGATCTTTTATGTCCTATCAAGTTGTTGGGATGGTTATATGTTGAATTGGTTATGAACTAGGTGACTTTGTGATTTAACGAGAAGCTATAATTGTAAAATTGAGATTTCTAATAAAACCCTAGAAAATTGCATTGGAATGGGATTCTAATGATCCCATCAGTTTTAGAATAGCCAATTCGGGCTAGGAAGGTGTTTTGTTCGAAGGTAGAGGGTCTCGTTGTAAACTTGAGTCAAAAGTTGCAAAATGAGTTCAACGAGAAGCTAAAAGGTGCTTTTCTGTAAAAAAAACTAGCTAAACATGCTTGGGATGTGAATCTAATGGCGTGGCCATCTTTGGAATATCAAAAATAGTCTGAACCTACCCTTCGTTGATTAATGGGGATTTCCAATTGCATTTTGACCCCTTTGATTTTTTTGCTAAAATTAGCCAGAAATAAGTTAGACTCTGATTTTTCCATGGAGTAATCCATTGGAAATTCTAACAACATCATTGGATCCAAAACATCAAAATCCATGTGGTTACACAATTTATCTCTATCGGGAATGCCTCGTGAGAGTTTTTTCTAGTGTTAGTCATGGGTTTATGTGTTGATTGCCTTAATTTGATTCAACGACTAATGTTTTAGAAGTTTTTCTCATGAGTTCCTCAAATCAAGCATGTCTTTGAGTGATTCATGTATTGAGGTTGTAACATGCTTTTGGGAAAACATCATTACCATCGCAATTGAGGTAGTGATTACACGAAACCTAGCCTACCCATAGAGTTTATTTGATACTAAGTGTGATACATTACTTGAGCTTTCAGGGATTCCCATATTCCCTATCCTTGCTCCCTTGCATGATTAATCCTTACCCCATTACCCTTAGGAGTAGTGATTAGCTTAATCTTCCTCTAATTTGTTGTTATTTTCATGTGGTATTCGCTTGTTGGATTGAAGATAACATCTCATAGTCTTTAGTTGATTCAATTGCTCTCACATTGTTCCCTGTGGGATTCGGCCCAGACTCTTTTGTTAATATAATGGTAAAGATCCTTGCTTCCATTTGAGTAGTAGGTTTGAATGTCATTAGAGCCCTATTTTCCTCATTTTAAGTGCTATTGAGATAATTTCACCCATTTCTCAAGATCATACAGCCAAAGCGATCGTATTAAACTTGTGAATTTTATTTTGATAGCTGGAATAGTGTCGGGAAGCAATCCAGAGGGGAAAGGTTCAGATAGATTGACTCAGGGTACGAGGAATCGTCTACTAGGTAGGCTAGGCTTTCCTAAATCCTAGAGTGAGTTAAAATATATGAATGTTGAGCTAAAATAAGTAGAAAGGTGCTGATTGTTGATTGAACTGTGATATATTTGCAGTATGTGACTGATTGTACTATGTATAAGTATATGATGTTGTAGGATTATACTCCTAGGATGGTAGTTGTATTAGTTGTAATTTTTGTATTGGCTGGTATTATTGACTACAGGAGGACCTGGTAAAGGTCGTGTATGGGCTAGTCCCACAGAGCAAGTATATATTCTGACCAAACTCTTATCTATACGAGTGCACAACCTAATTCTACTAAGATATGAGTCTGTTTGTTGATTATATATCGAATTGTGACTGGGTTCTGGTGTAGATATGAATCCGTTGGGCTTGGTTTGTATTGATACTTGTGATATTGCTATATTTGCCATGTTTTTCTCTCATTACCTGTGGTTGGTTGGATTCTTGCATATTTGACCTTGTTAGGCCAAGTTTTCTACTGATTGATGACATATACACTCTAGTATACTACTGTTATCATTGAGTACTGGTTCTTCTCACTTGAGGCTAGGGTATTTATTTTATCTTTGGGAGGTGATAATTATGATTGTGTGGGTTGTATGACTTCTTTCTTGAGACATGATATGGCTTTAGAGATTCAGATTTGGATAGACTGGTTGAATGGGTGACTATTCCTATGCCTCAAGTCTTGGATGACACTCCCTGGGCTCCGAAATCCGGTGGCCACATTTGAGAGTCCAACTCCTACTTGATGATCCTCGTGTTTTGAGTCCTGGTGGCCACATCCATTAGTTTCGAGTCCTAGATACTGATTCCGAGGGCCCCCTTAAATTACATTTCGGGTCTGAGATCCTGTTGATTATTATAGGGGATTCTTTCTCCTGAGGGGGATGTGTCCCACCATTATATATGTATATTGAGGCACTAGCGTCGGGTGTCACAACTTGACACAAATAAGATACTTTGGCTCGAAGACCTTGTTGAGATATGGTATTTCAGGCGAGGACCTAGCTGGTTATTCGTGGACCCACACACCTATTCACACCCGATTGTGCATGGTTGTACCCTTTAAGTTTATGTTGATCAGGGGGTATTTGGACTTAGATATTAGGGCCTTACACCGATGTACATATTGATCCTTGATCAAGTGATATTGAGAGTTGGGTTCCGTTATTATTCTATCTACTTGGTTGTGCGCGGGTGTACTTTCAAGGCTTATGGGGCCCAATTGGCATACAAGCAAAGATATTAGGGCCTTCTGTATGCGTAAAACTATATGCCTTAGTTCAGTGATAGTTATGATGTTGGCTTCCTTAGTCTTCATCCGTTGGTATCATTACACGTCACTTTGGTTGGTTCAGTCAGGGTTTGGGGATTTCCCCGACATGCTTATCCCTTGATCTGAGTTTGATTTTCTAGATTTGCTGCAATTTCTAATCTTTATCTTTCTATATATATTGTATTTGACTTAGTATGCTAATGATTCCTACTGGGTGCCTTTTTCTAGTACTCACCCCCTATATTTCTGCATCTTCCCATTATGTAGGTCCATGTTCTAGTCATGGGTGCTGATTCTGGGGAATTTCAGTGCATTCAGGAGACATTGGGTGAGCACCAGCAACTCTACCTACTCCGCAGTCTCCATCTCTTTTTGACAATCGTCTTTTGTATCCAAACTTGTAGAGTGTATGTCTTGTATTTTTAGGAGCACTCTTGGCTACGTATACTATAATATTTATTATATATGTATGGGTGGGTACTTGTGTGTATTATGGCTATGTACAATTGACTTTTAGGTTCTAGGTAGGTTTTGTGGATATACGTCATTTTATCTATGTGTTCGTGACTAGGGATCTAGGGCAGATACCCATGAGTTGGGTAATTGGCTTCCCTCTAGGTGGGATCTACCAACCGCCATCATATCCAAAACTGCGTCATCACAAAACTAATCGTGGGTCATTTTCACATGGGAGAAACTAGTTGGTGAGTCAATACATGCTTCTTATTCATGGCACTCTTCGAATTCAAGATATTGGTGATGAATACTCAGATCGTTCAGGGATTTATGACATGACGAACAATTGCAAAATGTCTTTTCATATATGTAAGACTATTTTAACAAATCACAAGGGATAGAAAAATTTTGCACACACGTAATCTAAAGAGACGCCAATCACAATTTAACAAAACTTACTAGCTATTACCAAACCAAAGTAATATTTACAAACCATCCAACCAAAAGAATATTTACAAACCAAAGTAAAGGATTGTCTTATTTACACATCATCAATGAAAAATAAAAACAACCAACCCGTAACCCATTGTCTCAATTTTAAAACGACACACATCAACATAAAACATCATAACTGGGACTCTAAAATACTCACCCACTCCTAAAAAAACATTGTCCTCAATGTGTAAGAAAAATATCATCAAAAGCACAAAAGTAAGGAGTGATTTAAAGGGGCCCCCTAATCAATCAATCTGCAGTGGAAGCTGAGATGCTTAAAAAGTGGTAAGGGGCACTGTTTCCTAGGCCCTTGGGTGATATCTCTGTGGTAGGCACCAACGCTGTGGACTCTAGCACATTTATCTGTGGCACTGCAAATTCTGGCTCTACTGCACTAGAAGAACCACTAGTCCTAATCATAGACTTGTCCTGAAGTAACTCTCTAATGAAAACATCAACAATCTGCTCCTCTGTTTCCATTAACTCGTCGTGCTCCTCATGGAGGACATCAACCCCCAACGCTTTCTCGCTAGGCTCGGGGCAAGAGGCAATGTACTCACTCTCAACCCACAATTGAGGAGTGACACCTATAATCACCTTGGGAAAGACATCCACTGAACCCCAAAGAGAAATGATATCTGTAGATTTCAACTTTTCCACATCCTTCTTTAATGTATCAATATCAGCCTTCATGACAAACACATCAATACTAGAACCACCTTTTTCATTCTAAAGTCATTGCCCTGGTCATCAGAGCATCAAGAGGAGCCTCATGGCCTTTCACACTCACTACCAATCTATCTACCCTAAAATTTTGATCCTCTATAAGCTCCCCTTCTTCTTTTCCTCATCATGTCTCAGGACCAAAACAACTATTGTGGCCCTCACAATAAAAGCAAACAAAGAAGACTCGCCTAGTGCCACTTGAGTATTAGCCGATTTGGCCAGTTGGATCATATAATAAATATTGGTCTAAGTGATCAGGGGTCAAGATGTAGAAGCCTGTGGTTGATGCTGAGGCTAGGTATATGAGGACGGGAGTAAAGTAGGAGCAGATAGAGCTGGAGTAGGGTAAGAGGGCATACCGGAGCCGAGAACTTAATTAAATATACTAGTATTTAATATATCCACATCAAATATTGGTGTAGTATTTACCAGATTCTTTATTTCTCTATCCTTCTCATCCCTTTGGAACTCTACCTCGATATACCTGATATCGGTGGAAACAAATGTAGTGATCTTGTAAGTACTCGGATTTTTCGAGTGACGTTTCCTAAATCTCTTGGAACACTCCCAAGTGAACTACCAGACATTACTCCACAGAGGGCCCACACAGGCCGCGTGAAGCCACACAGATCGTGTGGGCTCCCATGAAGAGACACTTGGTCCAGTTCACGATCGGGACAACTTTGAGACAAAAGGGAATTTTGGCCAAGTGAGGGCACAGGGGCACTCACACGGTCCTTGTGAGGTGTCACAGACTGTGTGGCTCTCCGTGTAACTCACTACATAGAATTATTCTAAGTATAGAGGTATCGTCACATAACTTTGTCATGCAAAAATTATTTGAAGCATCTTCACACGGTCGATGTCACGGTCCGTGTGGAGTCATACGGACCATGTAATCGTTCATGTGGTACCCCCTTAGCTCTGTGTGAATTTCCTCTATGAACTTTCTAAGTATTGGATCACAGCCACTGTTCACGGTTCGTGTGACGTTTGACGGACCGTCTGGACCTAACGACTCCAATTTTGGCTTGTTTCATTAATGGCATATATGTAATTTTGGTTCATTTTAATTATAAGTTATGACCTTTTACCTATCCTAAACCCCTAATTCAGCTGATATCCCCTCCCCTCTATATTCATTCTCCTAAAACCTTCTACCCCTCATAAGATCAACTCCTTATTCCTCTCTACACTCCCCTCTCAAAAATCAAGGCTAGGATTCTATTGGAGTTCAATTCAATCTAAGTTCATCTCTCAAATTCAGCTCTTCAATCAAGGTATGTCGGATTGATTCTTGGTCTCGTTCAACCAAGAAGAACCAAAATTCCTTTCAACCAATTTCATGATTTTAGTCACTTTAAATATGAGATTTCATTATTTTATTTTATTAAATCTAATTAGTGTATGGGTTGTATTTCACCTATGATTTCAATTCAGTTTGATCACTATTATGATGATTTACATTGAGTTATAATGTATGAACACGCATGTCCTCTTTAAAGTTGATTTATGCATCAGTGATCTATATTACGGTTTACATGTGGATTTGATTATGGATTTACTAAATTTTATATAGTGATATTGATTTTAACTTGAATCTAGGTTACCCATGATATCCTTACATCATGCATTACATTATATTCACGAGCATTGATATATGGAATTTATAAAGTGGGTTAAGCCAACCTATGTTTTCTGAAATGATTATGATATCATTCTGATAAGATAATTGTTATGAAAAGAAGGAGAGCATAAATATGTCTATGATTCTGGCTCATTAAGCATTCTGGGTGCTTGCACCATTCTGTATAGGTGCATGAGATATTCCTTGCATGATCATTACGATTACGAACTATGATTTGACATTTGAGCCTAAATATGTATTGAATGGTTGAAAAGAACATTGTATTTCCTAAAAGCACGTATATGTATATGTATTCAAGTGGGTTGTTATTGACTTAGCACCTATGGATTGAGGGTGTTAGAGCTATCCCCAAGGGCCCTCTCCCGTTCTTCGAACTATGTGCCAATATAGAAATGTAAGTCATTACTGAAATGACTGGGTCGTAAGGAATTGTTATATGATTATGATTCTTAAAATCCTTCCAAAATGGTGAATTCTGTAAGGAAGGTGACCATCCACCGAAATGATGAGTTACGTAAGGTGTGATGTAGATTAGCTTTGGCAAATAGTCTTCTCCTACCGATGGGAGGTCTTTATCAAACTGATTCTTGTAATAGCTCGCATGGATTTTATTTGTTGGTTATAGTCCATCCCCACTATATATGAGCATGATTGCATTTCATGCAGCATAAATCTCATGGCATCTTGTATATTTCTCCGTTGGATATATGATTCTTTCTATACTATGTGCCCTTGTCATCTAACATTGAAATGCAGGTTTGGTAAGTCATATGCGTTGCATGCCCACATAGTTAGTACAACCAAACGTACTAACGCATACTCTATTCCTACATGATTTTACCATGCAGGGGTCGAGCACCTTGATTATCGACAAGTTGACGAATAGTCCAATCTTTGAGTATATTGTGGTGAGTCCCGTCTCCCAGGTACGAGCCAACTATCTTTATTTTATGCTATTTCAAAACATACTTCCTTATTGAGGGTGAGCCTAGAATTTGTCCTAGCCCCCGTTCCTTTGACTAGAGTTATTTGTTGGATATTATGTAAACTCTTCTAAAATCCGTTTATGTATTCTTGGAGTGATTTATGAGAAACTCCTATTTGACCGTATGTATGCTTGTTGTGGAAATGTGGGAAGTACGTAGCCCCGTATTGCCCCCATAGTGTGACTCCTATTTTCCCCATCCCTTAGAACTATATGTTATTAATTGAATGTTATTCTTAAACCGATGATGTGGATTTAGATACTTGAGACTTGTTTAGGGACTCTCGGGTTCTTATTTGCCGTGTCATATCTAGGCCCTAACCTAGGTCGTGACATAAGATTGTATCAAAGCCCTAAGATTATAAATGATCCTCGGAGTCCAACGTGCCGCTTTGAGTAGAGTCTTATTCACGGGCGTAAAGATGTGCACCATACCTATTAGTGGGAGTCTACGAAGACGTTTTAGGAATTGCCGCACTTATTCATGTCTTGTATTGTGCTATGGCTTGTATATTTAGTTCCCTTATCTTGATGGTGTTGTTGATCCATCTCAAAAGATGCATCGAGGAAGGCCCCTCCCACCAAGGCCGACTCTTGTTGATGAGGAACAGGCTCCCCATGAGCCTATGGAGGAACCCATCTCAAACGGTGAGTTTCGCATAGCCTTCGCCATGCTTGCTAAGGTTGTAACTTCTCAGACAAGGAAGGTGAACTTGCCGCGAGATCCTATGCCTGCTTCTAGGGTGAGGGATTTCACCCGGATGAATCCTCTGGAGTTTCATTGGTCAAAGGCCAATAAGGATGCCTAGGAGTTCATTTATGAGATTACCAAAATACTGAACATCATGGGTGTCACCTCTGAAGTAAAGGCTGAACTGGCTGTGTATCGATTGAAAGATGTTGCTCAGGTGTGGCATACTCAATGGTCTTTTGTGAGAGTTCACGGTGGTGATGTCAATTGGGAGGAGTTCAAATTTTCTTTCCTTGATATCTTCTTTCCACTTGAGCTTAGAGAAGACAGAATGACCGAGTTTTTCAATCTTAAGCAAGAAAGTATGAGTGTGAGGGACTATGCCCTCAAGTTTACGAAACTTTCCAAGTATGCTCCGTCACTAGTGGTTGACCCCCGTGCAAGGATGTATAAGTTTGTTTCGGGTATCTCTGATTTACTTGTGAAGGAATGCCGTACTACTATGTTTACAGGGGATATGGATATTGCCAGACACATCGTGTATGTTGAATAGATCGAAGGGGAGAAGCTCAAGGAAAGAAGGGTTCACGATTCCAAAAGGACCTGTTTTGAGGTGGATTTTCTAGTTCTCGAAGTGGTGGTTTCGATCGCTTCCAAAAGGGCCAAGGTTTCAGTTATTGGGTCGCTAATGATCGGGTGCCTCCTCCTAGGGCACCAGTTGGAGGCGGTCAAGGATATCTTGTATGCGACAAGTGCGGGAAACCCCACACGAGAGTCTGTTGGAGAGATTTTGGTATTTGCTTCAGATGTGGTGATAAAGATCATAAGATTGCTTATTGTCCTAGGAATGCTCGTAGAGGCCAAGGTCAGGTAGACCAAGGCAGGCAAGGCCAACAAAGAGCTCCCAAGGTGTTGCTCCAAGGATTAATCGCTTCTATGCACTCCACGCCCGCCAGGATATTGAGGAAGCTCCAGATGTTGTGACTGGTATATTAAAAATCTTTTATTTTTATGCTTATGTTTTGCTTGATCCGGGTGCAAATTTTTATTTTGTGACTCCTCTGTTGGCTGTTAAATTTTGTTTGAGTCCTAAGGTTTTGAAAGACCCTTCCTCAGTCTATACTCCCATGGGTGAATCTATTCTTGCACATAGAGCCTATCATGGTTTCCCTGTTTCTGTACTGCACAAAATTTTTCCATTTTATCTTGTAGAACTAGAGATGTTCGACTTTGACAATTATTCTTGGGATGGATTGGTTGCACGCATCATATGCCTCTATAGATTGTAGAACCGGGAAGGTCAAGTTCCAACCTCCCGTTGAGCCTATTCTTGAATGGAAAGGTGGTGACACCTCTATTAAAGGTCAATTTATTTCCAACCTCAAGGCGCGGAGAACGATTTCTAAGGGGTGCATTTATCATATTGTGAGGGTCAAGGATTTGGAGTTGGAAATGCCTACTCTTTAGTCGGTCCCTGTGGTGAATAAGTTTTAAGATGTGTTCCCCGAAGACTTACTAGGCATTCCTCGTGAAAGAGAGGTAGACTTTGGCATAGATCTTCTTCTGGAGACTCAGCCTATCTTTATTCCTCCTTATCATATGGCGCCAACAGAGTTGAAGGAATTAAAAGAGCACTTAAGGGATTTGTTGGAGAAGAGTTTCATTCGGCCTAATATATCACTATGGGGTGCTCTAGTGTTATTTGTAAGAAAGAAGGATGAAACTCTTCGAATGTGTATTGATTATAGGCAATTCAATAATGTGACCATTAAGAATAAGTACCCATTGTCCAGAATTGATGAATTGTTTGACCATCTTCAAGGGGCTACTCATTTCTCAAAGATTGATCTTCATTCTGGGTATCATTAGTTGAAGGTTAGGGAGTCTAACATTCCCGAAACAGCTTTTGGGATAAGGTATGGGTACTTTGAGTTTGTGATGATGTCATTTGGCCTAACCAATGCTCTAATCATGTTTATGGATCTAATGAATCGAGTGTTTCAGCCATTCCTTGACAGTTTTATGGTGGTCTTCATTGGCGACATTTTCATTTACTCCCGAAGTGAGCAGGAGCACGGGGATCACTTGAGGATTGTCCTCCAAACTTTAAGAGAGAAGAAATTGTATACCAAGTTTAGCAAATGTGAATTTTTGTTAGGCGAAGTGGCTTTCCTTGGTCATGTAGTGTCTGATGATGGTATCAAGGTAGATCTAAAGAAGACCGAGGCCATGAAGAATTGGCCCAGATCGTTGACTACTTTAGATAATTGCAATTTCCTTGGGTTGGCCGGGTATTATATTAGCTTTATTGAAGGGTTCTCAACTAGTTTCTCTCCATTGACTAAGTTGACCTAGAAGAAAGCTACATTTGTGTGGTCGGATGAGTGTGAGCGGAGTTTGTAGACATTAAAAGATCGGGTTGCATCGGCTCATGTCTTGACCTTGCCGAATGGTTTGGAGGGATTCGTGGTGTATTGTGATGCCTCGCGGATTTGATCAGGCTATGTGCTTATGCAACATGGTAAGGTAATAGCATATGCATCAAGGTAGTTGAAGATGCATAACGTAATTACCCAACGCACGACCTTGAATTAGCAGTGGTGGTTTTTGCTTTAATGATTTGAAGACATTACTTGTATGGGGTTAATGTTGATGTGTTCACCAATCACAAGAGTTTGCAATATGTATCCACTTAGAGGGATCTCAATTTAAGGAAAAGGAGGTGGTTGGAGCTCCTCAAGGATTACGATATAAGTGTTCTGTATCATCCCGACAAGGCCAATGTTGTGGACGATACTCTCAGCAGGTTTTCTATAGGAAGTGTGGCGCATGTTGGGGAAGAAAAGAAGGAGTTGGCAACAGATGTTCACCAGTTAGCTAGGTTGGGTGTCAAGTTTGCTGATTCTAGCGATGGTGGTATTCATGTTCAAAGCGGGGCAGAGTCTTCCGTGGTAACTGATGTAAAGGCTAAGCCAGAGTTAGATCCATCATTACTAGAATTGAAGAAGTTGATTACTAAAAAGGAGATTGAGGTGTTCTCCCAAGGGGGAGATGGTGTACTCTGGTACCATAACCGACTTTGTTTTCTAGATGTGGATGATCTTAGAAGGGTGATTATGAGCGAGGCTCACAACTCTCATTATTCTATTCACCCGGGGTCTACCAAAATATATCGGGATTTGAAGAAAGTGTATTGGTGGAATGGTATGAAGAAGACATCGTTAAGTTTGTATTTGAATGCTCGAGTTGTCAACATGTGAAGATAGAGCACCGAATAGCTGGTGGTTTGGCCTAAGATATTGAGATTCTCACATGGAAATTGGAAGATGTGAGCATGGATTTTGTGGTTGGTTTACCTCGAACCTAAAGACAGTTTGATTCCTTTTGGGTTGTTGTGGATCAGATGACAAAGTCGGCTCATTTCCTCCCGATCAAGACTACCTTTAGCACCGAGGATTACGCAAGGTTGTATATCCAAGAGTTGGTGAGGTCACATGGTGTACTTAGGTCTATTATATCAGATCGTGGTACCCAATTCACTTCCCAATTTTGGAGGTCTTTTCAAAAGGGACTTGGAACTAAGATTAAGTTGAGCACCCGCTTTTCATCCTCAAACAAATGGACAAGCTGAGGGAACTATTCAAACTAGGAGGACATGTTGAGAGTTTGTGTATTGGAGTTTAAAGGTCTTCTACTCATTGAGTTTTCTTATAATAATAGCTTCCATGCTAGCATTGGTATGACGTTGTTTGAAGCTTTATATGGGAGAAGGTGTAGATCACCGGTGGGGTGGTTTAAGTTGGGAGAGATGGCATTAGTTGGTCCAGATTAGGTGATGAGGCCATGGATTAGGTGAAGGTGATTAGGGAAAGGTTGAAACCTGCCCAAAGTCGCCAAAAGTCTTATTCGAAAGCTTGGAGGAGGGATCTTAAGTTTTGTGTCGGTGATTGGGTACATGTGAAGGTTTCGCCTATGAAGGGTGTGATGCATTTTGGTAAGAAGAGCAAGCAAAGCCCCCAGTATGTTGGCCCTTATGAGAATCTTGAGGGAGTTAGAGGTGTGGCTTATAAGTTGGAGTTTCCTCTGGATTTTATTTCCATTCACCTGGTCGTTCATGTGTCTATGTTGAGGAAGCTAGTTGGTGATCCTAGCACCATTGTTCACTTGGAAGGGATTGACATTGAAAAATTTGTCTTATGAGGAAGTGCCGATAGAAATCTTGGATAGGCAATTAAATCGGCTACGTAATAAGGACGTGGCTTCAGTGAAGGTGCTTTGGAGAAATCAACATGTGGAGAGTGCTACTTGGGAGGCAGAACTGGAAATGGTGAAGCGATACCCTCATCTTTTCCAATCTACTCAAGCCTAAGGTATTAGGATCCTTCCCTTTTATGGTGCCATTTCTTGCCCTCTTGAGTCCCATGACATGACATGCATACATATGTATGAAAAGGATTTTTATAATGTTTTGAGTGGGTTGAATATGATTTCGATGTGAGTTTAAAGGCTTTGTGATTTTTCAAAAATAATAATCTATGCATTGTATCTTATGTCGGATGTTTCATGCTCTAAGTCAAGCCCTTCAAGCCTTGTTCTTGCACATTCAGGGACGAATGTTCCCAAGGAGGAGATGATGTAAGGACCCGGATTTCTCGAGTGGAATTTCCCAAATCTCTTGGAATTGTCCCAAGTGAACTTCCAGGCATCAATCCACGGAGGGCCCACACGAGCCATGTGAAGCCACATGGATCGTGTGGCCTCCTGTGAAGGGACACTTGATCTAGTTCTTAGTCGGGACAGCTTTGAGATGGAATAGAATTTTGGCCAAGTGAGGGAACACGGCCACTCACATGGTCCGTATGAGTTGTCACGGACCATGTGGCTCTCCGTGTAACTCACAATGTAGAATTATTCTAAGTATGGAAGTACCATCTCGTAACTTTGTCGTGCGAAAAATTATTTGAAGTATATTCACATGGCCGATGTCACAGTCCGTGTGGAGTCACACAAACCATGTAATCATTCTTGTGGTACCCCTTAGCTCCATGTGAATTTCCTCTACAAACTTTCTAAGTATTGGATCACGACCACTATTCATAGTCTATGTGACATTTCATGGACCGTGTAGTGGTCCGTGTGGACCTGACTGTTCCAATTTTTGTCTGTTTCATTAATGGAATTTATGTAATTTCAGTTTATTTTAATTATGAATTATGACCTTTTACCTATCCTAAACCCCTAATTCAACTGATATCCACTCCTTTCTTAATTCATTATTCTAAAAACTTCTACCCTTCATAAGATCACCTCCATATTCTTCTCTACACTCCCCTCTCAAGGATCAAGGCTAGGGTTCTATTGGAGTCCAAATCAGGCTAAGTTCATCCCTCAAATTCAGCTCTTCAATCATGGTATGTGAGATTGATTCTTGGTCCCTTTCAACCAAGAAGACCCAAAATTCTTTTCAATTGGTTTCATAATTTTAGTCATTTTAAATATGAGATTTCACTATTTGATTTTATTAAACCTAATTAGTATATGGATTATATTTCACCTACGATTTCAACTCACTTTGATCACTATTATGATGATTTACATTGAGTTATAATGTATGAACATGCATGTCCTCTTTAAAGTTGATTTATGCATGAGTGATCTACATTATTATTTACATGTCGATTTAGTTATGGATTTACTAAATTTTATATTGTGATATTGATTTTAACTCTAATCTAGGTTACCCATGCTATCTTCACATCATGCATTACATTGCATTCATGAGCATTGATATTTATAATTTATAAGTGGGTTAAGCCGAGCTATGTTTTCTGAAACGATTGTGATATTATTCTGATAAAATATTGGTTATGATAAGAAGGTAATCAAAAATATGACTATGATTCTGGCTCATTGAGTATTCTAGGTGCTTGCACCCTTCTGTATATGTGAATGAGCTATTCCCTACATGAGCATTATGATTACGAACTATGATTTGGCATTTGAGCCTAAATGTGTATTGAACGGTTGAAATGAATATTGCATTTCTTGAAAGCACGTATATGTATAAGTATTCAAGTGGGATGTTATTGACTTAGCACCGATGGATTGGGGGTGTTAGGGCTATCCCCAAGGGCTCTCTTACTTTTCTTGAACTATGTGCCAACATGGGAATATCCATTACTGATGACTGGGTCGCGAGGAATAGTTATATGATTATAATTCTCATATGTTCTGTATGATTCTGAAAATCCTTTCAAAATGGTGAGTTCCATAAGAAAGGTGATGATCCATCGAAATGGTGAGTGTAGTAAGGTGTGATGTAGATTACCTTTGGCAAGTGGTCTACTCCTACCAATGGGAGGTCTTTATCGGACTAATTCATGTAATAGCTCACATGGATTTGATCTGTCGGATGTAGTCCATCCCCATTATATATGAGCATTGTTGCATTTCATGCATCATAAAGTTCATGGCATCTTGTATATTTCTCCATTGGATATTATGATTCTTTCTATACTATGTTCCCTTGTCATCTAACATTGAAATACAGGTTTGGTAAGTCATATGTATTGCATGCCCACATACTTAGTAGATTCAAACGTACTAACGCATACTCTATGCCTACATGATTTTACCATGTAGGAGTCGAACACTTTGATTATCAACAGGTTGACGAATAGTCCAATCCAGGAGCATACTATGGTGAGTCCCATCTTCCGGGGACGAGCCAACTATCTTTCTTTTATGCTATTTTATAACATGCTCCCTTATTGAGGGTGAGCCCAGAATTTGTCCTGCCCTCATTCCTTTGACAAGAGGCATTTGTTGGATATTATGTAAACTCTTCTGAAATTCATTTGTTATGATTAGTATCTTGCGTACGTATTGTTGGAATGATTTATGAGAAACTCCTATTTGACAATATGTATGCTTGTTTTCGAAATGTGGGAAGTCCCTAGCCCCGTATTGCCCCCATAGTGTGAGTCCTATTATCCCCGTCCCTTAGAGCTATGCATTATTAATTGAATGCTATTCTTGAACCATTGATGTGGATTTAGATAATTGAGGCTTGTTTGGGGACTCTCGGGTTTCCATTCTTCGTGTCACATCTAGGCCCTAACCCCGGGTCATGACAGATCTCAATATTAGTCTTCCTGACAAATGTTACACAAGCTCTCCTGCATAGGGATGTGATGAGGCTCGGGAATGGTAGAGAAGCTTACTATTGTTTAACCCTCCTACGAATCTTGTCACAACCTAAGCCTAGGGCCTAGACGTGACACAATGAAGAAAAACCTTAAGGGAACCCAACAAGCCTCTTAGTGTATCGTTTGCACATCCTTTTTTGTGGAAGCATAATCAAACAACAAACAAGTAGCAAATAATTCAAGGGAAATGGGACGAAGGGAAACCTTTCATTATTACATTACCATAGTTGAAGCAAAGCTCATTACATAAAAATCCATATCCAACAACCTCTTGAGTACGAGTGGAACGGGAGCCAAGATATCTCAGGGGCTCACACTCAAAAGATAAAAATCCAAAATAGACATATCTTCACAAAAGCATGAAAGTAATGTGGATGTTGCCCCCGAAATGGAGGACTCACTAATAGTAGTTTTCAAAGAATCTAGCTTGAAATATAAAGGAGGAGGATGAACAGTAACTTCGGCCCCTAAAAGGTTAGATTATGTAGGCAAAAGAAGTATGCATTAGTACTTAGAATGTACTAAGTATGTGGGGTGCAATGGAACAAAGGACATAAACCAGAATAATCAAGATACATAAGCATGATCAATAGACATAATCTCAATATGACATGTATAATCATGCTTAATTTAAAACATGCATGGAAATAGTCAAACATGAGTAATATATCATGCATATGTGGAAGGAGACCCTAACCGACGTATAAGACCAATTGAGCTACTACTTGGAATCCCGATATTTATTCCACACCGAATAAAAGAGCGGTCTACTTGCCAGGGTAAATAAAACTTGACCCCATATAGTGGGTAACTTTATCTCGTTAGACCTACTAGTAAAAGCCCATTTATGGAAACTAGCATAAACCTGTGGTGGCACATATTTAAGAGACCAAGACTTTATATAAGGACTCCTTGGGTGGAGTCCCCACCTTAAGCCTCTTTTGGTGCTAAGTCTAGTCCCATAGAATATTTGAGATAATCATAAATTTGATCATAACTCTCATGACTTGTAAAAATATAATAACATGGAAAGAGTAGCTCATTCATATACTTGACCCCTACAAGTGGGCATATACCTTGTACTAAAGGGTAAAACATTTCATAAACTTGACTCCTTGTAGTAGGCATTCCATTATACATGAGCGTAGACTTTGTAATATGCTTGACCCCTTCTAGTGAAGTTTCATTTGTGCATGAGGGTAAAATAGTTATCATGCTTGACCCCTTGATATAGACATTATTCACTCACAAGAGGGTAGAATATAGTAAAGGGCTCAACATTTTTCTTACAAATTGTAGGAATTTTTCAAGAGTTGATAAATGCTTAGAAGCCAAAAATTTATCATAACATGCTTGTCTTGTAATTCAGGAAATAAAATTTCATCCAAATAAAAATATTTGTCATTTAAATTTAGTCATGGTGGGTATATATACATATGTTTGAAATCATGCAATTCATGAATAAAAGTCATGAGAAGGTATCATAAAATTCCTTTAACATTATTCAAAATGACCCATCCACTAACATGAACAACCTGGTTAGGGAACCATCAAACCCTCATATAAAATCATAGATCTTGTATGGTATAGGATGACATGATAATGTAATAGGACAACCATCATAAAACACTTCATAGTATCATCATAAAAATGAGTTCAACAGAATCATCATGTGTTACCATAAATTGAGAAATCAGAAAGAGGAGAGAAATGATTGAGCTTTTAGAGGAAAGGTCGCCATAATCAAAACTCACATACCTTGGTTGGTTGGAGATGGAAAATCTTGTGGAAAAATGAGGAGAAACCTAAAACCTTACCTAGCACCCTTTACTTGAATACCTTGAAGAGCACGAGAGTTTTTGGGAGAGTTTTGAACTTAGGGCTTTGGTGAAATGAATTTAAATGAAGGTGTGAAGGGTGTATAAGGCTGGAAAGGGGTCATTTCAGTTCTTAAACGACGTAGCTCGGACTTAGGAAAATAGGAAAGGTCAAATTTTCTCCTTTAAAAATCTAGCCATACAGGTCTACGAGACCTTGTATGGATGTTGTAGACTATTCTATGAGCCGTACATAGGTGTTTTGTTTGATGGCTTTTCAGACCTTCAGAGATCCTTCTCCGATTCACATTCTCTGCAATATACGTCTCGTAAAACATTTTACGTGTCATCTGATAAGTTGTAGATTGAACCCCTGAAAGATCCCGAATTTCACCAAGTCTTGCCAGGCTCCACGAACCAACATATGGGTTGTACTTCAACGTACGACTCGTTAAAAACTTATTTTCTTGCATTTTATGACATTTGTTTTGCTAGGATGATAGTTCACACTCATATCATAATACGTAAAGAGTTCTAACCACCTCATTTGCCTCAAATCAAGATCCCTTTGTGTGAACACATATTGGAGACTCTTGTGGTCGGTGAATACATCTATATGAACCCCAGACAAATAATGATGCCATATTTTTAAAGCAAACACCATGACCGATAACTCAAGATCATAGGTGGGAGAATTATGCTCATGCACCTTTAGTTGTCGAGAATCATATGCTATGAATTTGCCACCTTGCATCAGTACACACCCCAAACCAATGCCTGAAGCATCACAATAAACCACAAACCCTTCTAACCCTTATGATAGAGCCAAAATAGGAACAAATGTAAGCTTATCTTTCAAAGTTTGAAAACTCTTTGCACATTCATCAGTCCAAACAAATTTTGCCTTATTTTGTGTCAATTTTGTGAAAGGGGAAGCAATTGAGGAAAAACCATTCACAAACCACCATTAATACCCCCCAAGCCCAAGAAACTCCTAATATCTATTAGAGTGAAGGACCTAGGCCAATTTCTTATCACTTTCATCTTCTTAGGGTAAACTTTAATTCCGTCATTCGACACCACATGTCTTAGGAATGCAACTTCCTTCAATAGAAATTTGCATTTATTGAATTTAGCAAACAATCTCTCATCCCTCAAAGTTTGCAACACTACTCTCACATGTTCTTTTGAACTTCGAGAGTAAACCAAAATATCATCAATGAATACCACAACAAACATGTCAAGGTAGGATTTAAAGACCCTATTCATTAGATCCATAAATATTGTAGGAGAATTAGTTAAGCCAAAGGACATCACCACAATGTCAAAATATCCATATCTTGTTCAGAAAGCCATCTTAGGAATATCTCACCTCCTCACCTTCATTTGGTGAGATCATCACTGAAGATCAATCTTAGAAAAATAACTAGCCTTTTGTAGTTGTTCAAATGTATCATCTATCCTTGGCAAGGGATACTTGTTCTTTATAGTAACCTTATGGATTTGTCATTAGTCGATGCACATTCTAAGTGAGCCACCTTTCTTCCTTAAAAACAACACCGTGCACCCTAAGGTGACTTACTAGGCCTTATAAAAATATTCTTCAATAAATCTGTCAACTGATCCTTCATCTCTTTTAAATCATCTAGGGCCACACGGTAAGGGTGAATGGAAATGGGTTAAGTAATGGGGAGGAGATATCTATCTTAAATTCCTCCCATAGTATAAGATCATCGTTTTCCCTCTCTAGCTTCTATTAGGTAAACCAAATTTAATGCAATACCCCTGAGTTTATAGGCCGAAAGTACTTCCTTATCTTTCGAACTAACCTTCATAGTAGAAAGCACTTTATATATCTCATAAATAAATTCTTGGGGGTCCTCTTCTGTTTTGGAGCCATGGAATGTTGGAGGGTTCATCCTTGTAAAATTCCTCACTCTTGAATCCGTAGTGGGGGCATGAGGAGCTTGGGCTCCTTTGTTCAATTGGTTGGTCATGGCCTGTGCCAACATGGAAAGAACATTTTGGTGTTCAGCATGTGTGACCCCTTCTTCTTGGGGAGCTTGAGGAACTGAAGTGGTCGGACCCATCTTGGACGTGAGAGCTCTTTTTGCCATTCTTCTAGGCAGCATTATCTAAAAGAGCGAAAGAACACCCGTCAGGGAACGAAAACTTAATTTAGGTCTAAAGCACGATATATACCATGAAAAGGTGAGCCATTTTCTAAAAGGCCTCATAAGCTCCTATTCATAGTTGTAGCGCGCTTCATAACCATGAACAAGACTCTACTTGATGCGACACATTGGATTTCCAAAGACCATTAACAAACCTAGTGCTCTGATAAAAAGATTTTCACGGCCCAAGACTAGGGCCTAGATGTGGCACAATGAATTGGAAACCCGAGAGGAAACTAAACAAGCCTCTTAGCATATCATTTGCACATCCTTGGTTTCGGAAGCATAATTAAACAACAAACAAGTAGCAAATAATTCTAGGGGAAATTGTACTAAGGGAAAAATTTCATAATTACATAAACATAGTAGGGGCCAAGCTCATTACACAAAAATTCATATCACACAACACCTCTAGTATGAGTGGAACGGGGGCCAAGACATCTCCCGATATCACCTCAATAGATAAAAATAAAAAATAGACGTCTTGAAAAAAGAATAAAAGTAAAGCGGATATAGTCCACGAAATGTAGGACTCACCAATAGTAGTCTTTAAAGGATCCGGCTAGCCATGTGGAGGAGGAGGATGAATAGGAGCTTTAGTCCCTACATGGTTAGATCATATAGGCAAAATGAGTATGAATTAGTACTTGGAATGTACTATGTATGTCGGGTGCAATGTAACAAAGGACGTAAGCCATAATAATCAAGATGCATGATCATAATATCAGTATGATATGTATAATCAATGCTTAATTTAAAACGTGCATGGAAATATTGAGACTTGCATAATATGTCATACATATGTGGGATGAGACCTTAACCGACATATAAGACCAAGCGAGCTACTACTTGGAATCGAGATATTCACTCCACACAGAATAAAGGAGTGGTCTACTTGCCAAGGTAAACAAAACTTAACCCCACATAATGGGTAGCTTGACCTAGTTGATCCACTAGTAAAAGCACATTTAGAGAAAATATTATAAACCTATGGTCTCACATAGTTAAAAGACCAAGACTTTATATAAGTACCCCTTGGGTCAATGCCTCAACTTAAGCCTCTTTCGATGATAGGCATAGTCCCACGGAATACTTGAGATAATCATAAATTTGATCAGAACTCTCATGACTTGTAAAAACATAATAACATGGAAAGAGTAGCTCATTCATATACTTGACCCCTACAAGTGGGCATATACCTTTTACTAGAGGGTAAAAAATTTCATAAACTTTACCCCTTCAAGTAGACATTACATTACACATTGTGGGTAGAGTTTGTAATATGCTTGACCCCTTCTAGTGAGATTTCATCTGTGCGTGAGGGTAAAATAGTTATCATGCTTGACCCCTTCATGTAGACTATTCACTCACAAAAGGATGGAATATAGTATAAGAGCTCAACATTTTACTTACAAATTGTACGAACTTTTTATGAGTTAATACATGCTTGGGAGCCTATAATTTATCATAATACTTCTCTTGTAATTTATGAAATAATCTTTCATCCACATAAAAATCTTGTCACATAAATTTAGTCAAATATGGTAGATATATACACATATGCTTTAAATTATGTAATTCATAGATAAAAGCCATGAGAGGGGTATAATAAAATTCCTTAAACATTATTCAAAGTGACCCACCAACCAACATGAACAACTTGGTTAGCGTACCATCAAACACTCACATGAAAATCATAGATCTTGTATGGTATAGCATGACATGATAATGTACTTGGACAACCATCATAATAAACTTCATAGTATCATGATAAAAATGAGTTCATAAGAATCATTATGTGTTACTATAACTTGAGATATCACAAAGAGGAGAAGAAAGGTTGAGCTTGTGGAGAAAAGGTCTCCACAATCAAAACCCACATACCTTGGTTGGTTGGAGATGGAAAATCTTGTCTAAAAATGAGGAGAAACCCAAAACCCTAGCTAGCACCCTTTACTTGAATGACTTGAAGAGCTTGAGAGTTTTCGGCTGAGTCTTGAACTTAGGGCTTTTGAGAAATTAATTGAAATGAGAGTTTGAAGGGTGTATAAGGCTAGAAAGGGGTCATTTGAGGCCTTAAATGATGTAGATCAGACTTAGAAAAATAAGAAAGGTCAAATTTAGCCCTTTTAAAATCTGGTCTAACAGGTCTGTGAGACACCATTTACGGGCCATAGACCATTCTACAATCCGTAGATAAGGGTTTCGCCTGATGACTTTTCAAACCTTCAGAGACCCTTCTCTGATTCACATTCTACAATGTAATCTATGACTCGAAAAAGATTTTACGGGTCGTCTGATAACTTGTAGATTGAACCCCTGAAAGACCCCAAATTTTACCAAGTCGTCCTAGGTTCCATGAACCAATATACGGTTGTACTTCGATGTACGACTTGTAAAACCTTTCGTAGAAGTTGACAGTAAAATTTTTTCAAACCTTATTTTCTTTCATTTTTCGTACTCCTCATAGGCGGGGTTTTACAAATCTCTGGGGCTATGAACGACCCAAGGTTCAGTCCCTGCATTATATTATGCATACAACAAAAACCTATGTCGTGATTATCAAGGATAGACTTATTTGGTGATGACATATGTTTGCTACTGACTAAATCAAACCAAAAATACCTAGGTATATTCAACTTCTTCTTCTCGATAACACCCCTACTCTAACCATGACAAGGACGCAATGCTAATTAGAGAGACCAACAAGGTTTTTGAGGTCATCCAGTGTACTATTCTCAATCATAGCTGCATAATCATAGTGAGTCTAGAATGTGCACTCCAATAAGTCATTAATTTCATCTTCACTACACAGTTGGGCACACCCCAAACCTCCTCTATATCAACCGACTTGGGAGAAATTTTCACATAACCTTTGCTTTTGGATATCAATTTGGCATATTCATCATAAAAATTCTTGTATCCAACTGAGGATATAAGGATCCTGAGGTGTACTAAAATATTGAAAGCCATTAAATGTTATAATATCCCGCACCTCAGAGTACCTATCAATCATCCAATCTGAAGAAAGTCATTGTTACTTCAAAATAGTTCTCAACTCTGCATCTTTTAGATTTTTGAGATGGAATGGTTCAATGTTTCCTGGATGACTAAGGAGTTTGGGAGCGGATCATGGGCTGCCTTCGATCGCTCTTCTGTATGGCGACATTTTGAGGCCGGGTCTACTGGTATAGGCTCATGTACCAGTATTTTGGGCCCCATTTCCTCCTCCTCATTGTCAATGCACTCAACCCCTAAATACCCCTTTTTATCACTACTAGAGACTCCATGATCAACTACTTTTCATTTTTCTTTTCCCTGTCCTTCTCTATGAGGCCTCTAATCCTGTTATTTTTAACTGATGACAGCTATAAGGGCTACCTGAGAGGGTCTAGATTCACCCTGAGAAATTAGATGTTTTTGACGGGGCACAACTACAAAACACAGCAAAACATGTGCGAGAATCAAAGATGTTAAAAAATTGCAAAAAGAACCCTCATAAAAGTAAAAACAAAATGGGGTCAATTTGCCCACCGAACATCCTTGGTGGATCATCACACCGATTCGACAGTCAAACTTATTGTTGCCTTTTCTTGCAAAAAGTAAGCCTCAAGGGATCATCGTCTTTGGCGACTGATGTCACATTTCAATGGCCAAATATACCATTTCAAATTTGACAAAACTTAGAGGACTAAATGTCGTTAAAAAGGACGTGCGTGTAGCCACTGGGCATACCGCCGAATCAACTTGAAGATAAAATTGATTGTCGCTGCAGTTGACCGGCAACCCAAACTTCCCCAAAATGTATATTTAAGCACAAAACAACAATACGGGGAAATTTCACAATGCATGCCTCACAATCAAACACCCAAGCACAATAGCAAAATCAATGACTTCCTAATCATACATATTTAGCACAAAATCAATTGAATGATGACTTTACCCTTAAGAAAGATGTCACCCATTCCATCATCAAGTAACTTCAAGTTGCGTGATCAAATTTATGCTACTCAGGCCTAACCCAGATAACATAATTCAAAATAATCCCACAAAACACACCTGAATCAAATTTAAACATAATCATTCTCATGAATTCAATCGAACTAGTATGATAGCCATTACTCAATCAAATTGACGCACATCAAAAACTATTTAAACAATTAGGCACCAAGGATATCAACTACATGCTTGACCAACTACTTAGACACAATTAATTTCATCAAGAATTACAAAATCAACAACCCACAACATAGCCATACATTAAAGCTCAAGGAGTTCTATCCACTATTCTAACAATAAAAAATTACCATTTTCAAGTAGCCATTACACCGTACATTGACCAAAAAATTACATAGCCAATTGCAAGAAATATGAAGCAAGCCATTGCATAAAAATAAGAAAAGGGCCTAAGAATATTTCTTCAAATGTTTCCCATTCACCTTGAAGGTTTACACCATTTTTTTCTCTATTTCAATGGGAGCATTTCCCAATAGTTTTGAAACTCTAAACGGGCCAGCCCACCTAGACTTCAATTTGCACGGGAATAATTGTAACCTTGAGTTGTATAAAAACACTAGATTGCCCACTTGGAACTCACATTAGAATATCTTAAGTTGTATAACAACACTAGATTGCCCACTTGGAACTCACATTGGAATATCTTTATGTTATTCCACCTTTTCATTTTTTCTTTGTAGACTGCAACATTTTTATAGGGACTCAACCTAAATACTATCATTTGGTGCAATTAAGATAAATGAGAATTAGCTAGATCATTCTACTCAAGGTTCAATTTTTTCAAAGCCCATAATGTCTTGTGCTTTAGATCAATCTGGAAATGAAAATTCTTACAAAAGTCAAGCTTATTCGATGACATGCCAATTGGAATTTTGAACGTAGTATGACAGGACCATAAATTATCGTCAAGTCTCCTTGACCAATCAGATTTATTGGCATTCACTGATTTGGCTAGAATTTTCTTACTCTTCCAATTCGATACTTCCACTTGGCCACTAGTTTGGGGATGATAGGTTTCACAACCCAAGCTTAGGCCATAGATGTAACATGGAAAATAGGAACCTGAAAGTCCCCAAATAAGCCTCATAGCATATGTAAGCACATCATTGGTTAGAAAGCGTGGAATAAACATCATCAAACAAGACTAAGGGATAGGGGAAGTAGGACACACTTTATAGGATAAGGGTATGGAATTACCATCACACAACGTCAACAAGTATGTCTAAGGAAAGGGAGCATGGGACACACTCTATAGGGAGTAGGGACTTAGGACATTCATCATTTTTCCATACATCACGTATAACAACAAAACATAGGATAAGGACTTGGGGATAACCTCCATAGATACATACCGTAGCATGATTCATACATGACATAGTATCCAATAATGCCTTTCTCATAATGGGATAGGGGCGAAGACATGTCCCGAGGTCACCCTTAAAATAAAGTATCATAAATGGCCATAACAAAACATAGGAAGATAGAAGGTGGATATTGTCCTTGGAATAAAGGACTCACCACAAGCAAACTTCCACAATCGAATTTAGTTGTGAAGAGATAGATAGGGAATGTCTCCCGGTCCTACATGGTTAGATCATATAGGCAAAACGTATGTATTAGTACATTTGAATATACTAAGTATGCAGACATACAATACATGTAAACATGATAACTTGCATTTCGATGTTAGGTGATAAGGGCACATGTATATAAAGAAAATAATATATAGGAAAGCATACAATTTAGATGCCTTAAAATCATGAGGCATGAATGCCATATTACATAAACATAGAGGGGATGGTACCTTAACCGACATATAAGTCCATGTGAGCCATTACACGGAATCCCGATGTTTCCTCTATATCGGAGAAAGAGTGGCCTATTTGCCAAAGGTGGACTACACCTCACCTCATGGGCCTTGCACATTTAAGAGAGTGGTGGTACATACATCATCATAATCATAATCATTCACAAAGGCCATAACTCGATCAAATGGTGGCACGTAGTTATGAGAATGGTAGGCTTTTTATAAGTACCCTTAGAGATAGACCCGCACTTTCAATCTCATTTGGTTCAAAGCCCTCATTCTACTAGAATATATATACATATACATGCTTCAATTTGGATCATAATTCATTTCAAATCATAGTTAAATATACTTGGGCTTAAAAGAAACTTTAATTAATGACATTCTTGCATAAGAATAACTTGTTCATACTAGAACATGATGGTGTATACACAACCATAAGCGCTTAAAGCCATATCATAGAAACTATGTGATCACTTTCATGTAACATCTATACTTGCCTTTAAATCATAAAATACAATCATAATTGAATAATAACTCACATCACAAATCTCATAAAATAGCCTTTTCCGTGCATGCTCATGATATGGAAAATTAGAGTAAAGCATGAGTGGATGAAATTCATACACAAAATATGATAACAAGATGAAACATGCCAAATCTATAAACAAACCAACATTTGAATAATTCTTGGAATTACCCATGAATGAATTCATTATTAAAAAGGACATACAAATTTGAATCTCATAAAATCCTTGTAAATTTATTTAAAAAGACTTAAATCATGCTAAAGTCATCAATTGAAATCAATCAATAACATAACTTCTTCAATTTAAAGCTAAATCATAAAATGCACTTGCAAATAATAATTAGAAATCATGAAATAGGAGAAATAGAATTTTGGGCATCATGATTAGAAGGTAATCATGAATGAAACCGCACATACCTTGATAGAATAAAGGAGTTTGAGGTGGATCAAGCTTTATCTTGGCAGCCGCAAGAATGGTAGCTTGAATTCTTGAAAGGAGTGACTTGGAGAGAAATTCTTTGGAGTAAATGGAATAAATTAAGAGTTTGATTGAAATGAGTGTTAGGAATAGTGTATGGACTGATACAGGGGTCAAAGCATTCTTAAAAAATCTTAAAAAGTCTTAGGAATGAATCCTTTTACCAAAGAGCCTTCATGAAATGGAGTTCAAAATTCAACTGGGCACTTGTATAGTAGGCTTCACAACTTGTGAAGCTTTTCACGGCTCGTGAAGATACTCATGAATGAGGGTGGCCCCAACCAAGGCCAAGTGAATCTTCATGGACCACACCAGCATCTGCGGTAATGTCCATGAGCCGTGGTGGCACCCTTAGGCAAGGTAGTGGTAACCCAGGCAAGGGTCTCCGCCCACGAGCCCTTTCATGGCCAATGGTGAGGTCCAAGAGCTGAAAGTCTCCATGAAGAGCCACTTAGCCTTTAACAGCTTAGTAAGGTAGGACAAGCTAGAAAATTGCCAAGGTCTACTAAACAGCCACCTCTACGGCACATGGGACCTTCCATAGCTCTCAGAGGTATCCTTAAAAAGATACCCGACTAAAAACTATTAGAATCCACTTTTTAAGCATAACTAAGGTCTTCCAAAGCGTTGGTTCTTATGTCATCTCCTCCTCAGGAACATTCGTCCTCGAATGAGATTGAACTTGGCTTGAAAAGCTCGAAATGAACATCAAACATCCCAACTTGAATGTATATTGCAAAATAAACATTTAAAACCATGAAACATTAAATCCATACTAAAAAATCATTTAAATCAGTTTCCTACACATGTATGCATGTTATGACATGAAAACATAAAAATAGGAATTACGACCATTTGAGTAAGAAGAACCTAGTACCATAGGCTTGAGTAGATTTGAATAGATACGAATATCATCTCATCATGTCCGATTCAACTTGTTGTGTGGTGCTCTCAACATTCTAGTTTCTCCAACAGACTTTAACCGAAGCAATGATGTCACCAAAGCTAAAACTCCTTTTTGAAGGTTAAAGAGGTTGTTGTCAAGCTATATAACCTAACCAAGGTTAGGGTCAAAATCTCATAGGGAATAAGGTAGACTCGAAGTAATTACAAGCAAGTCGAGTGAATTAACCTACGTATCTCCAGAAAGGAGGAGGTTTGTAGTTTTGCAGAAAGTAAACCTAAACTAGAATACGTGTTGTGAAATCACTGATAGAAGAAACTAGGGTATTCCGTTCCCCATGATTCCATAACTTGGTATTACACGATAATCATAATTTTTTCTAGTGTGTTGCATGCATAACAAAAAGTAAAGTTTACCAAAACCTTTGATCCAGGCGAGAGATAAATTTCACTATGTAAGTTAATCCATCACTGCAGTGTGACATTATTAACCCTTATATATTGTCCCAGTACAAGCTCCCCTTGATCCAATTTTGTATGAGAAGAAATCAATCGAATTCTATTAATTAATCTCTTTTTCTATTCATTACTACCTTTATTAAGTTAGTTACCACTACGCAAATTCTAACATTGGCCACCATTAAAAAGTAACCAAAACGAAGAGAATTAATTAATATATGCATGCACATATTCCAAGAATTACAAATTATTTGAGTTTACCTTGTTAGTTCTCTATGGTACCCACAACCCTAGTTATGGATTTAGCTATGCATAATCATTTTAGATGCAATAATCATGATATGGAATAACATAAATAAGAACTTACAAAGATGAATTTGAGAACAAGAAATTCCAAACTTCTCACTATAAAACATAGAGTATTGATTAAAAATCACAAAGTTGTTTCTCAAGTGTTTCGTATGTCTCAACACTTTTCTTGTCGTTCCTTCCTAAAAAATAAACTAAAAAACCTATTTATAATAACTAAAACACAAGTCCAAACAAAAATAGGAAAACTAGACTCGGCAGACAATACAGGTAGGGTTATGAGCTGTACTAAGTTCTCTCGCCCGTACCTAGGCTTCATAATTTTCAATCGCCAAAACTGGGCTGAACTTCTATGATACCTTTCTACGGGCCATATTGAGACTTACGACACGTATAAGGTTTCATCTCGCAACTTTCAGAAAATCATAATATCTGATCTTCAAGGTACGAAACCTCATCCACGACTCATACAAAATTCCACAGCTCGTTTGACAATTCGTGAATGCAACTTTAAAAAATAATCCCTTCACTAGATCTCAACCATTAAACTACTCTATAGCTCATGGAAAATTCCACAGGCCGTAGAGTGCTCTTATAATTCATAATCACATCATGAACTTGAAGCAGTTTGGGTGCCAGAAAAAATCTCTCAAGGTATTCACCAGTCAACTATCCCAAGGGGTAATAGAGTTATGCGAGAGTTCCACCAACCAATGAGAAGCCTCACTAGTAAGTGAAAAAAGGAACACCCACAAGCTTATGGCCTCTTGCGTGACGCCATGAAAGGTAAATAGCTCACACACATCTACAAAATATTTCATGTGCTCATGAGGTTCTTCGTGAGCTTACCCTCAAAATAAACCTTTTATTTATGAAACTTAAAGCATTAGGCTCGTAACATGAAAGTTAGAACTACCACCTAGTGGAGTTTGGCAGATTGCACCTACCCTCCCCATGTTTAAAGCTTATGGCCCTCCATTTCGATAAACATCATTCATCACCCCAGCATTGCTAGAAATATCACCTTGCTCACTCATATATTTGTGCATGAAGAGATCACGAAAAATACAAAACAAAAATTAGAGAGAACAACTACTAAGAACAAATTGAAACTAACACTTCAACAAAATAATTTAATGAAAATCCCTGGCAATGGTGCCATATTTGATGCAACTAACACTTCAACAAAATAATTTAATGAAAATGCCTGGAAATGGTGCCATATTTGATGCACCCAAAATAATCTCATATCTTTGATAAAACAATTAGTCGCTGTAAATATAAACCCAACAACAAGGAGTCGAGGTTGATCTCATAGGAATTTGGGTTTTTCAATTCAAACATTGAAGTTATTACTTGAAATAGTTGATTGTGATTATTTTAAAAGTTAATTTTAATTAAACTAAAATATTACTAATTGCATGTTGTAACCATTAAACTATAACAAATAGTTGAGAGTATATCAGGGATGTGTATAATTGAATGTAATACAAATAAATTGGTCACTAATATTGAATCTAATGACTAATTTTCTTGTGGTAAGGTATAAAACTAGTAACCACAACTTCACTTATGTTAATTATGGTGTATCGATGTGAATCAGATAATACTTAACACACAATTCTCATAAGAGCTGAAGAAACCTATGCAAATTTATGGCTAAACAATCTACAACACTAGTTGATTGAATTCTACTACGACATTCAATCCCATCACATGATACCCTAGTCTATTGCACAATCCTTTCACCCCAAATACTAATTTTCATGTAATATTCGATGATCTAAACATGAGTTTCAGTTTGCAACCATAGATTTATAATTAAAGTTGAATGAAAATGCAAACCCACATCAAATTAACACATAATATGCAATTAAATAAAAGAACCCAACATGAACTTAATATCTAACTACATAATGCATACCCAACATAGGAGTTTTTAGCCACTCATGTTCAAAATAGAAAAGGAGTTACCAAAGGGATTATCCAAGACAATGAAATTCAAAATCTAATGGAAATTTGGTATGAAATCCTCTTCTCCTTCTGGTACGCTGCCAAGATACGACACTTTTGAAGATTTAAACCAAGAACTTTATGTGTTCTCGAAGCGACATTAGTAGGTTTGACGTGTTTTTGTGTTGATTTTACAGGATTTCAGGAGTCAAGATGTTTTTGGACCAAGTTATGCAGATTTCAAGTTTTTGAGGTTCATGAGGCCTTCTATGGGATGAGAGGTTCATTCCACGAGCCATGGAAGGGTTTCGTGTGTCAGTATCAGTGAAAAGCCAATTTTCAAAAGTTAAAGTTACATGTTACCAGATAGGTTGTAGAGCACTTGATAACCCGTACATGTGTTCATGCCTTGAGGATCAGAGATTTTGTATATGTGTTGAAGAGATAATAGACGAAACCTCTTACAGGGCATAAGTCAGATGTTGGACCATAGGAAGGGTTCGTATATTAATGACATATTTTGAAGAGTGCAGTCTACGAAGCAAAGTCATGGGCCACGATTCCATCTATGGATTGTAACTACGATCATCAAAGTTCCCGATTCTAATTTTTTATTTCATTTAGGATTCGGTTTCTTTTTGTTTTAAATATTCTTTTCTAGATTTTTTTTGAGAAAGAGAGAAGTTAGAACGTCTTGAACTTGATACATGAGATTACTACTTTGTTCATAGAGAATTCTTGTGAATTACTTGTGACATTATCTTTGTATTATAATCTTGTAATTTTAGTGAAGAATATGGAGTTCGTGTTCATCAATTCATTATTGTAATTGTTTAATCATGCAAATCCGTAATTGGGTTCTTTCATCTACAACAAATATGAGTAGCTAAATCCCTAAATAGGATTGTGAAAACCATGAAGAACTAACAAAGTAAAAATCATATAACTTGTAAGTTGTAACCCTATGAAAATGTGCATGCATATATTATTTATCTCTTCATTTTGAATGTTTTTAACGATAGCAAACGTTAGACCTTTCCTAATTCTTACTTATTGGATCAAGGGAATAATGAATGGGAAAAGAGGTAAAATAAGTTGATTTGACATGATTACACTCATCTAATCTGATCAAGGAAAATTTGTACTAGTACAAGGTAAGGGTTAGTAATGTGACTCTTGTAGATGGATCAAGTCACATGATGAAATTTGCCTAGCACCTAGATCAAAGGGCTAAGTGAACATAACTTATCAGTTTTGCATGCTATACACACTAGATAATGCTACGATTATTTGGTTATACTGAATTAGAAATTCATGGGGAACACAATATTTTAGTTACTTCTTTCACTAAATTTACAAACTTGCACTTGACTATTTGATATTAGTTTAGGTTTAATTATTTCTTTTTTTCAAAAACCCCCTCTTTGGAAATAAGTCGATTAATACATTCAAATTGATTTTAATTTTTCTAAGTCTAGATCGTAATCCTTGTGGGATTGACCCTAATCATTGTTAGGTTCTATATTTGAACAACGATCGCTTATACCTTAATTAGAAGGTGTAGTTTAGGCATGATCACCTTCTTCAATTCTTCACCTCCAAAACCAAGTACAGAAGCCTTTTTATCCAAGCCAAGCATTTTGAAAAAATGTACTCTCAATTTCTGTAGAAGTGTCCTTCACAAAATATCCCCTTTCATCTTTTACACAACAGACTAAAATACCTATCAATTTCCTATAATGTACAATTAGGCTATCAAAGTCGGGGTCACCGAACACATATGGTGATCTACCAAATGTAGTGAGACCACCATTTTGAACTATCCTTTAGGCAACAGTATTGTTCATCATAGAACAACTTCTCAAATTTCACTTTCTTTCTAGCTAGGTTCTACAACTTTAGGTGATGCTACTGTGAATCACTTTGGCGATCCGCTGAATCGCACATTGTATCGCCCTTTTGCACCCTATATTTGGGGTTAAAGACTCCAGTATTAGATGATATTTGGTACCATTTGACATACCGTTGAACAATTTGGCAACAACCCATTTCCACCACCTTTTTGGTTTTTTTACTCTTTTTGTCATGATTTGTCATAATTTTTCCCTTCATGCGTCTTATTCCTCATTCTTAGCATCAAACACACGTTTTGGGTAATATTAAAGGTAAAAGAACACATCAATGATATTATTTTATACAACTTAAGCTATATGAGTCCAACATATGGACTCATCAATCCACGGGACTCTACCAGACACACTGCTCTTTGACATATGATATCGCTGAACGTAAGGCTCTGATACAAAACTTTTCATGACCCAAAAATTGACCAAGACTAAAAGACCATAAGTCTCAAAATAAAAAGTAATAATAGTTGTACAGGTATATAGAAGTTAGTGCAAATATCAATAAGAAGTTAGTACATCATAGTGTCAAAATCACAAAACGACTAATCTTACAGAAAATGAAATCTGATGGGGACTCAACACCTTGAGCCTCACCACTAGACTAAAGTGGAATCAACTGCACGAACCAGAATCAACCGCCATGTTGAATTCCCTAACTAGAAGTTGCAGGGTAGAAACATATGGGTGAGCACGCATGATATGTACCTAGTAGATTTAGCTGATTGGGAAAGAATAATTAAATAAACTATGATCATCCACCCGCACTAGGAAAACTAGTTTGGCAAAGTGCCACCAATATATAAAAACAACTACACATCATATAGTAAATAAATAGATATGCACAAATCACGATACAATATCACTTAAATTCGGTAGTGCTATGATGCTTGTGACGATGAAATGTATGCAATGTAATGTTGATTCAAGACTATCATACAACCTGTTATATACACCCGTCTAGCTGTGCTTTTAGGCAGGACCCATAGAGACCTCGTAGACCATATATCACTATCACAATATCTCTTTTTCCTTACAACATGCGGATGGTAAAGGTTTGGTATATATTACAATGTATCCACTACCCTGCCTTAGAACTACCTCGATAGGGATTGAAGATACAAAGGTTTTGAAAGTGCCTCATTTTCTCAAAAAGAGTTTGTACACGATTCTCAAATATCTCAAGTGTTACAATATGCAATATGAGTATGTATACAAATAAAATTCAAGACGGGATAATATTCATCATCACATATACAACAATTATCACAAGCTTCTTCAATTACCAGCAAATTCCCTCAAATTAAACCACCTTCAATTAGAAGACATAAGCTTCATATATAGCCATGGTTTCCGATCATGAAATAAAAGTATCACCTTTATTTAGTTCCACAAACCACAGCTCACAACTAAGATACATGTTAACAATGTTAGCTCAATCACAGATCAAATAGAAAGCTCCCACTAGCATCAAATCCATGAATCTTAATTCAATCAAATGATATAACCCTTCCCCGTAGTGCATAGTGTACGATCATTCAATTCTCTTATCCCAATCTCCAAAAGAGGATTCTCTAAACCTACCTTGAGCCTGTACCGCGCCCGACACACCACTTGAAGGTTGATTTATAAAAACTAACTCTGAAACATCAACTGACTATCAAGAAAGTTATTTACTCATCAAAAAGAGCCTATTGATAGTCATGTTACAATGATTGGGGCCGGGGTAAATTCATTCAAAAAATGATTAAATCTTGAAAGCCATCAAAACTGAAAATTGAGTGTAGAATCATATTCTACACAAAAATGGAACTCAAGGTGAAAATCTCATAAAAGTTGAATGAAAAACGAGTTGGAAAAACCATTTTTCTTTAAATTAATTGTTATTTAAAACCATGAAATTTCGGAATAAAAATCAAGAAATTGAAGTTAAAAGGTCAATTCAATTGATTGAACATAAAGGATTTTGGTCGAAAATGACTTACCCAACAATTTCCTCGAAGAATCCTTGTCCAAAAATCATGACCTTGAGCTCGAAACTTTAAAAATAGAGGAAGTGGGTAGATTTCAACTAAGACACTATTCTAGCACAAATTTGTTCTTCGCAATTCTGGGTAGCTGCTTCCTACGAACTCAGATCATACCTAATGTATATCATCATGATCATGACTCCCTCCCATGCAACTGCCACAAAAAGGGACAAGCATCACAATCACGAGGTGCTGATATGCAATCACGAAGCATGGACTAGAATATCCACGACTGCGAAGAGTAACTTAGAGACACCAGATATCATAATTGAAATTTTAGTAAAATCCCTGGTCGGACCCTCGATATTCGTTCAAAACTCCATCCACACAAATCATATATACTATCCTGCTAAGTTTGACGTACAAAATTCAATGGAATAACTGAAATTCGAATATAAGGTCTCCTTGACCCATAACCCAATAAAAATATAAATAAACTAGTTTAGGATGCAAAAAGACCAATATGCTCTTAGGACTTACAAAAATATCGCGAATCTCATTCTAACTCTAAAATCATCCCTCGAAGCCAAAGAGACCCTCATAATTCCAATTTGACCACCTGAACCCAAATAGTTGACTAAAGTCAAACTTAGCACCTACCAAACTAAAATTTCCAATCGAAGACCCCATATCTATATACGGGACTCCAAATCTTATTTTGATACTTCTCCTAGATCAATTTTGCGTTCCAAAGCCAATGGAGTCGGCAGAATTCGATGCTGAGACCCAAAACTCTAAATGGCATGAAAACTCATTTTTTGGACCATTTAAGCCTTAAAACTCAAAAACTCAGCAAGTTCTCAAATTTTGACTATTATCCCAAAATTGACCTTGCAAGGTGATTTATTAACACCATAAGAAACTAATATGAGGGGTAAAATAGTAATTTTTGCAAAGAGTTCCTAAATGGCTACTAAGGTTATTACATATTTCCTCTTATTTTTAACTATTCTCCTAAAGTAAAACCATTAAATATTATTCATTGCATTGCGTAATTTGATTGGTCCAAATTTAAACCCATTTTAAAAGATAAAAATTAAGTACGATTATATTTTGACCTTATATGCTTGTTAATGATATTAAAAATTTATTAATTTTATTAACTTTTATTTATTAGTCTACATTTAATCAACCCTCTATTTATTACTGACTTATGATTAGGGATCCAACTAAATTGCATACTTGTCCTGCTCACCTAAAAATATATTATTTCTATAAATATAAATTTTCTATCAATTATCCAATTATTTTGTTCATTTAGTCTTTTTACATTTTTTACTCATATTCTTAATTAGCATATCAAGGACTCAAACTTGAAATAAACTTTCTTGTTTAAATTCTTTTAATTTGTATTATTATCATGGTGGGGGTAGAGATATAGATATTAGAGAAAGTTATTTACATTATTTTTATTTTGAATTTTGGATACACAAAAGAAAAATATTCTATATGTATGTAGTTGCTGAATTAAATCTTCTGTTGAACTGATTATTTCAAAATGATAGACAAGATCCAAGAAGGATAAAATTTGAAGAGAGAGGAGGTAGGGTTGGGGGGTTCGGAGGGAAGGGGATAAGAGTAGAAAGTGGATGACTAATCTATTTAGTTTCAATTTATTGTAGAACCCAAAATCAAGCTAATCATATGAGACTATATATTTGTCGTTTTCAATTATTTTAGTGAAGAAGACGTAAAAAAACCCTTAAACAATGAGATTTGATAAAATATTGTCCTTCATCCATCTTATTAGTGTGGGTTGTTAAAAATACGAGTATTCTTGAGCCAAAAAATAAATGTTAGGGGTGTTTTTGAGCCAAAAGTATTACGTTAGCGGTATTTGGAGGCCAAAATATGGATGGAGAGTAATTTTGCACCGATTGAAATAGTTGAGGGCCCCTCTCCAATATAAGAGTGAAGTATCCAGAGTACGTTCAAATTCCCTTTTTCTTTTTTAATTTTATACCTAAACTATTGAGAGTGTATGTTTCATATTTAGACTGCCACTAATTTGTTTGAGAAACACATATCTCTATTTTTATTACACTCGCATGACAATGTGTGCTTATACTCTCTTTGTTTGATAAAAATTTCAATTGACACTCCACATAGAAAAAATATTCACCTTGATAAAAATTAAATAAATTATTAATATTAGTTAAAAGTTAAAGATAAAATATTACTATACTAAAAATAATTTATTTTTTTAAATAAAATTTAAAACAACTTTTTGACCCCACTCCACGTCTTCCTCCTACTGTAGACCCATCCAACCCCAATCACACTCCACATTACCCAAAAATTTTCATTTTTTATTATTTTTTTAATAATTATTTTTTAAAAAAATTTGTACTTCATTCCCACAACGCCTTCCCTCCACCTAAATCCACTTTCAATTTGTTTTGGATATTCTTCTTTTTAAATAAAAATCCTATCTCACCCCATCTAATCCTTGTCACGACCCAAACATACGAACTAGGTGTGACACGGTGAAAGGGGAATCCAAATGGGACCCCAAACAAGCCTCTTAAGCATACCTAGCACATCCTTGGTTACGGAAACATACTTAAACAACACACACATAATTCTAGGGGAAGTGGGACTTTGGACTCAAGCTATGGGATGTAACGGGATAGAGGATTACATAAACACATACCAATTAGACACTAAGGGACGGGTAAGTATGACTCATGATTAGGTGCAATAGGGACTAGGACTTCTATCTCATCATAACAATAAGTATCAACACATAGAAGAGAATAGGGACTAAGGGAAGTCTTTAATAGTTACATAAACATAAACATAATAGTAGTCGAGCTCATAGTATACATATCCATATCCAACAAAACCTCTAGCATGAGTGGAACGGAGGCCAAGACATCTCCCATTCTCACCCTTAATAAATAAATATCCATAAATAGACAAATCTTTTCAAAAGCATGAAAGTAAGTGGATCATTTCCCGAAAAGAATGACTCACCAATAGCAATCTTCAATCAAACCGTCTAGCTGCATGGGCGAGGAGGATGAATAGGAGCTTTGGTCCTTACACAGTTAGATTATGTAAGCAAAACTATGTGTTAGTATTCGGAATGTACTAAGTATGCAAGATTAAACACAACAATGAATATAATCCTTAATAAGCAATATGCATGATTATAATCAATGATTATAGGTTCAATATGACATGAGTGACCAATGTCTATCCAGAACATGCATGAAGAAATCGTCAAGTGACATGACATAACATAATATGTGGAAAAGGACCATAACTGATATGTAAGGCCAAGCGAGCTACTACTTAGAATCCCGATATTCACTTCACGACAGAGAAGAGTTGTCCACTTTGCCAAGGTAAACAAACACTCACCATATGACATATCCTCTTTGGAAAGTGCCAGTATATATTCCCGCCTTATAGCATGTCCTTTTCGGTGGGTTTCACATGATATCCTTCACTTAAAACATAGGCTTTTCGGTAGGTACAAGCCCATATAGGGAATCAAAATCAAAACCTATGGTGGCACATAGTTTAGGAACAACGTCTACTAACAAAGGTCCTCTCGGTGGGAGGTCAACAAACCCACAGAATAGTCATATGTTATACTTAAATCATATCTTACATAATTCATAACATTTGTAGCCCTTTATGTGTAGCTCATGAAAACTTTACATCATAATTAAGAAATAGGGCTTCATATCATTCATAATATTTATGACATACTCATGAGCTCATATCGTAGTTGTTAGCACTTTTTTAATACTCATAACGTGCATAATTTACATATCTTTTCATAAGGCTTTCATCACAGAAGAAGCTTGACTAATAACTTTATCAAATCATGGTGGATTCATGTATATATGTTTAAAATGATGCAATTCAAGAATAAATGACATGAGAGGAATAAAATTAAATCATCTGACGATTATTTAAAAGTAAACACCAATCAAAGTAAAACTTGATTAGGGAATTATTAAACCCTCATTTAAATCATGAATTTTACATGGCATCTTATTGCATAATAGTGTAAAAAGGTAGAATATGATAAATTATTCCATAATATCAACCTATAAAAGAGTTCATGAAATTATCATATGTTACCATGACTTGAAAATAGGTGGGGAGGAGGAAATGTTGAGCTTCGTGTAGGAAAGGTTTTCACAAATCTAAAACCCTCATACCTTGGTGTGATTGGAGATGGTAATATTGTTAAAGAATGAAAAAAATCTAAAACCCTAGCTTGTAACTTCCATGTGAAAGTCTTGAGAAAGTTATAGATGTTATTTAGGGTTGTATAAGGTTAGAAAGGGGTTATTTGGGAGCTTAAATGACGTAACATATGCTTAGAATATTAGGATATGCCAAAATTATGCCTTCTTAAAATCTGCCGGACTAGACCACGGGACCCCAATTACTAGTCGTGGCCTAGTCCACGGGCCTTGGAAAGGGGTCTCATCCTATTAACTTTTTGGACCCTCAAAAACATTCGCTAAATATAAATCCATAACAACTCATATGATCCATAAACTAAACCATTGGCCGTGCTGTTTGCTCATACTTCAACTTTAAAATCCATCATTTAAACCAAGTCTGACCATCATTCCATGAGCACACGCTACGGCTCATGGAACCATCTATGACTTGTGATAACGTTATGCATTAGTGGACCTCATAACAGGAGCTACAAGAATCGCACCTTCGAATCCACAAAACTCAAGTACGACCCGTATACTATTTTATGGGTAATATATCTCTTCGTGAACCCACTTTTACTTAAATATATTTCCACACTTCTCCTCTTTTGCACTTTTATATCTTCCAGCATGTGGGACCTTACAATGTCTCCCCCTTGGAATCTTTATCCTTGAATATGCTAAACGGAAGCTCCAGGGAATAGAATACATGCATCATATAAAAGAATGCAACATGTACATGATGAAAATTGTTTAACTATCCTTCAAACAATGTTTACAATGCAACCTCAAATTCACTTAATCATGCATGGATGACATGAAAATGTGATGCAAGGTAGAAGAAGTTCTCAAGTTGGAAAATTCATACTACCTCAAGCTTGATTAGAATGGAAGAGATAAGGGTATCACTTTTTCATATCGACTTTGGCTTCCAAAGTGGCACTTTCGACTTGTTGGTTCCTCCAAAGAACTTTGAAGGATGTTATATCCTTGTTTCTTAACCTCTTGACTTGTCTATCTAAGATTTCTACTGGGACTTCCTCATAAGTCAATTTCTCTTCACAATGGACTTAGGGTCCCCAACACAATTCCTCAATATGGAGACACGAAAGACCGTAGAACCATGCTCATCTCTATGGGCAACTTCAATTCATACGATACTTTACCAACACGTCTCGAGATCTATTAACTCCCTACATAACTAGGGCTTAATTTACCCTTCTTGCCAAATCAGATAACACCCTTCATGGGTGAGACTTTCAAAAAACCCAATCATCAACACAAAACACAAGATCCCTTATCGTCACATTGGAGTAGGACTTTTGCCTACTTTGAGCCATCTCCAATCTTTCTCTTATCAATATTGCCTTTTTGCGAGCTTACATAACCGAATCCAAACCTAATAAAGTCATTTCCTCTAGTTTAAACCACCCAATCGGTGATCTACAACATCTACCATATAAGGCTTCAAAAGAAGCCATTCTGATGCTAAAGTGATAGCTATTGTTATTAGAAAACTCGATGAGTGGAAGGTGCTCATCCTCCAAGGAACAAGCCCTAAGCATATATCAAGAGTTTGAATGGTTCTTTTGTCTTGGCCATTCATTTGTGGGTGGAATGTCGTGCTAAGCTTGACGTTAGTACCAAGGCCTCTTTGAAAAGATCTAAAAAATTATGAAGTAAATTGAGCACCACGATTCAAAATAATAGCCAATGAAACTCCATGCAATCTAACAAACTCATGGATGTACAACTTAATATAATCCTTGACCCTATAAGTCATTTTAACCAGTAGGATGTAAGCCGACTTTTTCATTCTATCAACCATGACCCATATGGAATCAAAGTGTTTTCTAGTCTTCGGCAAAATAAATTAGAAAATCCATATTGATATCTTCCCTCTTCCAAGTAGGAATCTCAACATCTTATGCTACCCCACCTGACCTTTGATGTTCATCTTTGACTTGTTGGCACTTACGTCATCCGACTACAAACTTGCAATGTCTCCTTTCATACCACCCCACCAATACACTTCCTTCAAGTCTCTATATATATTGGTAGAACCGGGGTAAATTGAATTAGATGAGTTATGAGCCTTTTACAAAATCAAGTCTCTTAACACATAAATATCAACCAGTGGGTTCATCCAACTTAACCCCCAATCTAGCCAACCAGTGGACTTCCTTTGCAAATTACCTCTTTCCCTCATCAATACGAGCCATATTCTCCATAGACACCCTTCTTACAACATCGACCACCACATTAGCCTTACCCGAATTTTAATGCATAGTCATATCATAAACTTTAGAGAGCTCCAACCACCTTCTTTGCCTCAAATTAAGATCTCCTTGGATGAACACATATGGGGGACTCTTGTTATCGATGAATGCATCTACATGAACCCCATATAAATAGTGACACAATATTTCAAAAGCAAATACCATGGCCACTAATTCAAGATCATGGGTAGGATGATTATGCTTAAAAAACTTTAGTTTCTTCGAAGAATAGGCAATGACTGTAAGGACCCGGATGTTATACGATCTCATTGGAGCTTAATAATTTTAGTTTTGGAAAGTTTTGGACTAAGGTGATGCTCCTGGGAGCCCTCACGGTCTGTGTAAGGCTACATGGCCTATGTGGAGCCTCCATAGAGTGGCCCCTAGCCTTATGAGGGTGTTTATTCCTTATGCATGGAGTTTTAAACTAAAGCACACCACACATGGATCCCGCACAGTCAATATGACATCTTAGGGACCGTGTGCTGGCTGTAATCTTGAATTCCCATCATTTGAGATCAAGTGTAGGGGGAAAGCAAAGTATAAGATCCGTACAAGGTGGTATGGCGTATGGCTTGCGGAGTTAAATTATTTTACGTAAGGAATCACCGACTCAGAACTTGTCATGGAGGATGTTTTCTCTAAGGGAGGTGGTACGGGCAGTGGTACGACCCTTGTACGGCCCGTGTGGCCTTTAGTATGGATGATTTCATCAATTCTTTCTAAGTAAAGGATTACCATTTTTGACTTCGTCAAGTGAAATTTCTTTGAAGTGTTTGACCACGGGCAAGAAGTATATGGTCCGCATAGTGCCTCACAGACCGTATACCCCTTCCCTGAGAACTTAACATCAATTTTTTCAACTTGTTTCATTAATGGCCCTTTCATAATTATGGATTATTCTAAGGGTCTTTTGTGACTTCCTATTCTACCTAAAGACTTCCTAGTGATCTAAACTTTATTCCTCTCATTCAAATTCATTCCTCACATTTAAAATTCTCTCAAGTCACTCTTAACAATTCTCACTAAGGACTCTTACGAATCTAAGCTTGGAAATCAAGGGAAAACTCATTGTTCTTCAAATTCCTTCTGGTAGATTCTTCATTAGCTAAGGTATGTGAGTTTGATTCTTGGTCCCTTTCAACCAAGAAGACCCGAACTCTTTTCAAGTGATTTTCATGAATTTTAGCTTACTTTAAATGTGGCTTTCAATATTATTGTTTAAAAAATTCAATTTATGTACAATCTATGTTTATTTATTGATTGTAAAGTGATTTAAGCCCTAATATGATGAATTACATTGACTTTATGAAGTAATGAATGTGCATGTCCCATTTAAAGCTTGATTTGTGCATGGGTAAACTATATTATTATTTAAATGTGAATTTTACTTATGTTTTTACTTGAATTTCATAATGTATTGTTGATTTTAGTTTGAATCTACTTTACCCATGCTAATCTCATCTCATTCATGGCATATGCATACATGACTATGGTTTTTATGAAGTTTATAAAGTGGGTTAAGCCCAATTATGTTCCTGCATATGATTTTGATAAGATTATGGTTATTGCAAGAATGTGATCACATAAGCGTCTAAGATTATGGATCGTTGAGCAAATTATGTGTGTTCATACCACTATATCTAAGGATATATTCCTATGCATGAAGAGTATTTATGAAGAATGCAATTTGGCCTTTAAGCCTAAGAATAGATGTAACAATTCGAAAGTCTTTGCCTCTTTTACAAGCATGTATATGTATATGTATTCTAGTCGGATAACGACATAGCACCGAGTGGACCTTTAGATCGAGGCCCATCCTGTTAGTTGAGGCATGAACTTTTAGAAATGAATCTCATTGTCCCATAACTATGTGCCTAACATAGGTATGATTATGCCCCAAGGGGAAACAAAGTTATGGACCTACCTTTGGCAAGTAGGTCACCTTTTTATTCATTGTGGGGTAGATGGTGGAGTTCCAAGTTATAGCTCACTTGGTCTTATGTCGATTATGGTCTCATGGTCGATTTATAAGGAGTACTTTCGCATTCATGCATCATGTACCTCATGTATATTGATCTATATTATTCTCTTGCTATATAATTCTTTCTATATATGTGCCTCTGTCATCTAATAATAAATGCAGGTTTGGTAAGTCATAGGCATTGTATGCCCACATACTTAGTACATTATCACATACTTTTTCCTATAAGATCTAACCATGTAGGGACCGGAGATCGCCTTCATCCAACGATAACGGCTAGAGTAGATCTTGAGATACTTGTTGGAGTGAGTCCTATATTTCAAAGACAAACCACCATTCCTTTACCGATGATGTTTGTTTACATTATTTACTTTGAGGGTGAGCCTGGAATATGTCTTGGCCCCCGTCCTATCTTATGATTAGAGGTATTTTTGGACATCTCTCAGACTTCTTTACGCTTATATGCTAAGTGTTGTATTCGGAGATCACGTTTTTGGATATGGTTATGTAATGGTTATGGTCATTATAGATTGATTATGAGCTTATGTTATGAATTTAGGTTATGATGTGGAAGATCCTATGCCTTGAATCTTCCTCACAGAGTGAGTCATACTTATTCACCCCTTAGTATCTATATGCTACGTGTTATGTGAATCCATGTTACTCACTTTCCCTATAACATCCCTATAGTGTGAGTCCTACTTTCCTATCCCTTAGAACTATGTGTTTACTATCTATATGCACTTTCGAACAAATGATGTGTGAATGGATGCACTGAGGCTTGTTTGGGGTCTCTTGTGTTCCCATTCCCCATGACACTCCGAACCCCTAGGTCCAGATCGTGATAAGCTTGGTATCAAAGGACTAGGTTAATAAATGATCCACGAAGTCCACCATATCGCGTCAAGTAGAGTCTTACTTATGGGTGTGATATGCACCTTGCCTATGAGTGGGAGGCTATGACGGTAATCTAGGAATTGTCTAACTATTTTTTGCATATGTCATGCTATGGAATGTATGTTTGGTTTCCTTATCTTGATGGTGTCCTTGCTCTATTATAGAAGATGTCTCAAGGTAGAGCCCCCCACCATGACCAGCCCCGACCAATGAGGTCCAAGCACTTCAAGGCCTATAGAAGAGACTATCTCAAATGGTAAATTCCATATGACCTATGCTATGCTTGCCCAGGTGATGACTACTCAAGCTAGGTAGAACAATCATGCTCGGGATTCCACTCCGGCTTCAATGGTGAGACATTTCACCCGGATAAATCCTTTGAAGCTCTATGGGTCAAAGGCTAATGAGGATGTTCAAGAGTTCATTGATGAGCTTACTAAGGCATTGACTGTTATGGAGATCACTTCTGAAGGGAAAGTTGAGTTGGCTTCTTATAAGTTGAACGATGTAGTCCAAGTGTGGTACAACCAATGGTCGATGAAGAGGGTTTGTGGTAATGTTGTTAATTAAAAGGACTTCAAGTTTTCCTTTCTGGATTGTTTCTTCCATCTTGAACTTAGGGTAGCCAAGATGATTGAGTTTATTAACCTCAAGCAGGACAACATGAGTGTGAGGGACTATGGCCTCAAGATCACAAAGCTCTCAAAGTATGCTCCCATGCTTGTGGTGGACCCTCGTGCAGGGATACACAAGTTTATTTTTTGTATCTCTGATTTGGTTGTGAAGGACTGTCGTACAACTATGCTTATACAGGATATGGACATCTCAAGGCTCATTGTATATGCTAAACAAATTGAAGGAGAAAAAAGTGTACAATCCTAAGAAGGCCCGTTATGATGGTGGGTTCTCCAACTACAGTGGTGGTAGTTATGGCCACATCCAACAGGCCCAAGGTTCTCATACTCGGGTTGCTCATGCCAGGGTGCCTTCTCCCAAGGCACCTGTTGAGGGTAGGCCATTACCTCCACGATGTGACAAATATGGGAAGATTCACTCGGGGAGGCGCTTATGGGATTTGAATGCTTTCTATGAGTACGGTAAGATAGGCCACAAGCTCTTTTATTAACCTAAGGTGCCAAAGAAAGATCAAGTGGTTCAAGGTAATTCAATCCAACCAAGAGCTCCACCAGATAGTGTCCCTAGAAACAACAGATTTTATGCTTTGCATGCCCGATAGGAGGTAGAGGAAGCTATGGATGTTGTGACCGACATGTTGAAAGTCTTTGGTTTTGTTGTTTATGCTTTGCTTGTTCTGGGTCCCAATTTATCCTTTGTAACTCCTCTGTTGGCTGTTAAGTTTGGTTTGTGTCTAGAAATTTTGAAGGACTTTTTTTCTATTTATACTCCCATGGATGAATCTATTGTTGCTCATAGAGTATATCAGGATTGTCCTATCTTATGTTGCATAAAGTCTTTTTGTGTGATCTTGTGGAGCTTGAGATGTTAAATTTTTATATTATTCTCGGGGATGGATTCGTTGCGTGCATCGTATTCCTCTATATATTGTAGAACTCGAACGGTCAAGTTCCAACTTTTGGATGAGCCTGTTCTTGAAAGGAAGGGTAGTGACTCCGCTATTAAGGGTCTATTTATTTCCTACTTTAAGACTTGAAAGATAACTTCCAAGGGGTGTATTTATCATATTATGGGGTCAAGGATGTGGAGTCCGAGTAACCTACTCTTGAATTGATCTCGGTGGTGTATGAGTTTCTGGATGTGTTCTACGAAGACTTACCCAATATTTCTCCCAAAAGGGAAATAGACTTTTTCTTAGATCTTCTTCGGGATACTCAACCTATCTCTATTCCTCTTTATCGTAGGGAAATGGCCGAGTTGAAGGATCAGGTGAAGTGTTTATTGGAGAAAGGTTTCACTAGGCCAAGTATATCTCCATAGGGTGCTCCGATGTTATTTGTAATAAAGAAAGATAGATATCTTCAGATATGCATTGATCATAGGTTATTGAATAAGGTAACAATAAAAAATAAGTATCCGTTGCTTAGGATTGATGTCTTGTTTGATCAACTTCAAAGGATACGCATTTCTCAAAGATTGACCTACGTTCCGATTATCATCAATTGAAGGTTAGGGAGTGTGATGTTCCAAACATGACTTTTTGGACTAGGTATGCGCACTTTGAATTTGTGGTGATGTCATTTGGTTTAACTAATACTCTGACCATGTTTATGGATCATATTAAACAGGTGTTCAAGCCATTCCTTGATAGTTTTATGGTTGTCTTCATTGATGATATTCTCATTTATTCCCAAAGTAGGCAGGAGCATATAGATCATTTGAGGTTAGAAAATGCAAGTTTCGGTTAGGTGAAGTATCTTTTCTTAGTCATGTGGTGTCCGATGATAGTATAAAGATTGATCCGAAGAAGACTGAGGCGGTGAAGAATTGGCCTATACCATTGAATCCTTTGGGGATTCAGTGTTTTCTTGGGTTGGTTGGCGATTATATGAGGTTTGTCGAAGGGTTCTAATCTATTGCATCTCCGTTGAATAATTTGACCAAAAAATGTTAAGTTTGTGTGGTCGGATGAATGTGAGAAGTGTTTTCAGACTTTGAAGGATCAACATACATCGACTCCTATTTTGACTTTACCAAATGTCTTAGATGAGTTTGTGGCATATTGTGATGCATCTCAAATTGAGTTGGAATGTGCTTATGCAACATGGTAAGGTGATAGCTTATGCATCAAGGCAATTGAAGGTGCATCAAACGTAATCACCCGACTCATGATCTTGAGTTGGCGGTGATGGTATTTGCTTTAATAATTTGGAGACACTATTTGTATGCGGTTCATGTTGGTATTTTCACCGATTACAAGAGGTTGCAATATGTGTTTACTCAAACGGATCTTAACTTGAGGCAAAAGAGATGGCTTGGAACTCTTTAAGGACTACAATTGGAACTCCTTAAGGACTATGAAATGAGTGTACAATATCATCCCGACAAGGCGAATGTTGTCGTTGAAGCTTTTAGTAGACTATCTATAGGAAGTGTAGCTCATGTTGAGGAGGAGAAGAAGGAGTTGGCAAAGGATGTTCCCTGTTTTCTAGGTTGGGTGTTAGGTTGGCGGGCACTAATGATGGTGGTATTCATGTTCATAATGGGGCTGAATCTTTGGTGGTTGTTGATGTAAAGGCTAAGAAAGACCTACATCCATCATTGGTGGAATTGAAGAAATTAGAGATTGAGAAGAAGATAGAGGTCTTCTCCCAAGGGGGAGATGGTGTTCTTTGGTATCAATATCGATTATTTGTTGTGATTGTGGATGATCTTAGGAGGATAATCATGAGTGAAACCTATTACTCTCATTATTCTATTCATTCGGGATCTACAAAAATGTGTTAGGATTTGAGGGAGGTGTATATGTGCCACAGTATGAAGAAGGATATATCCAAGTATGTATATGAATGCCCTAATTATCAACATGTAAAGGTAGAGACCCAAAGGCCCGGTGCGTTGACTCAAGACATTGAGATTCCTACTGGAAGTGGAAAGATGTGATCATGGACTTTGTGGTTGGTTTGCCTCAGACCCAAAAGAAATTTGACTCCATTTGGGTTATCTTTGACCGGATGACTAAGTTGGCTCATTTTCTACCAGCCAAGACTACTTTTGGTGCTTAAGATTATGCAAGGTTGTACATCCAAGAGTTTGTGAGGTTGAATGGTGTGCCTAGGTCTATTGCATTGGATCGTGGTACCTTATTTACTTCTCACTTTTGGTGGATGTTTGAAACAGGACTTGGTACCAAGGTGAAGTTGAGCATTGCCTTTCCTTCTCAAACCGATGGATAAGCCGAGATTATAACCCAGACTTTGGAGGATGTGTTGAGGGATTTTGTGTTGAGTTCAAAGGTAATTGGGATGAACATCATCCACTGTTTGAGTTTTCTTATAATAATAGCTTTGATGCTAGCATTGATATGGCGCCATTTGAGGCTTTGAATGGTAGCAGATGTAGATCACCGGTTTGGGTGGTTTGAGTTGGGAGAGATGGATTTAATTAGCCAAGATTTTGTGTTTGAGGCAATGAAGAAGGTGGAATTGATTAGGGAAAGGTTGAAAATGTCCCAAAGTCGCCAAAAGTCCAATTTTAGATGTTAGGAAGAAGGACCTTGAGTTTCATGTTGGTTATTGGGTATATGTGAAGGTCTCACCTATGAAGAATGTGATGCATTTTTCCTAGAAGGTCAAGCTAAGTCCCCACTATGTAGGCCCTTATGAGGTTGTTGAGTGAATTAGGAATGTAACTTATTGGTTAGATTCGCCTCCGGATTTGAGCTTTATTCACCTGGTCTTCTATGTATCTATGTTGTGGAAGTTGGTTGGTGATCCTAGTACTATTGTGCCTATGGAAGGTGTGGAGGTTGAGGAGAACTTTCCTTATGAGGAAGTTTCGGTGGAAATTTTTGATAGGCATGTGAAGCGGCTTCGTAACAAGGATGTGGCTTTTGTTAAGGTGCTTTGGAGAAATCAACATGTGGAGAGTGCTACATGGGAAGCGGAGTTGGACATAATGAAATGATACCCTTATCTTTTCCAATGTACTCACGCCTAAGGTATTAGGCTCTTCCTTTTCTAAGAAATCCTAATTCTTTCACTCTTGAGTTCCATGACATAACTTGTATACATGTGCACCAAAATGATTTCAATTATGTTTTAAATGATTTGAATATGTTTTAATATGAGTTTTAGTGACTTTACGATTTTCATGTAATGAAATGCATTGTATCTTTTGATTGAATGCCTCATGTTCAATGTCAAGCCTTTCAAGCCTTGTTCTTGCATATTTGAGGATGAATGTTCCCAAGGGAGAGATGATGGACGGACCCAGACGTTGTACGATCTCATTAGAGTTTAACGATTTCGGTTTCAAAAAGTTGTGGACCAAAGTGACACTCAATGGGAGCCCTCACAGTCTGTGTTAGGTCACACGGCCTGTGTGGAGCCTCCATGGAGTGGCCCTTGGCCTTATGAGGGTGTTTTGTCCTTAAGCGTTGTGTTTTTAACTAAGGAACACCACACATGGACGCCTCACGGTCCATGTGACACTTCATGGACCGTGAGGTGGCCTGTGTGGTGACCTTCATCTTTAAATCCTATCGTTTGAGACCAAGTTTAGGGATACATCCAAGTATACAATCCATTCAAGGTGGTACGACTTGTATGGCCTCCCATATGGCTTCTGGAGTGAAATTTTTCTATGTATGGAATCAGCATCTGAGAACTTCTCATGGAGGATTTTTTTTCTAAGGGAGGTGGTACAGGCAGTGGTATGTGTGGCCTTGTACAGATCTTATGGCCTTGTAGGACTCGTATGGCCTTCCGTATGGATGATTTTGTCAAATTTTCTTAACTATGGGAATACCTTTTCAGACCTTCGTAAAGTGAACTTTTTTCTAAGTGTTGGACCACGGGCAATTATACAATCTGTATAGTGCCTCACGGACCGTATACTCCCTCCCTAAGACTTTAACTTCAATTTTTTCAACTCTTTTCATTAATTTCTTTTTTGAAATCATGGATTATTCTAACGGTCTTTTGTTACATCCTATGCTACCCAAAGACATCCTAATGACCTAAACTTTATTCCTCTCATTCAAATTCATTCCTCACATTCAAAATTCTCTAAATTATTTTTTAAGAACTCTCACAAAGGACTCTTCTGAATCTAAGCTTGGGAATCAAAGGAAAACTCATTCTTCTTCAAATTTCTTCTTGAGTCAATTTTCATTAGCTAAGGTATGTGGGTTTGATTCTTGGTCCCTTTCAACCAAGAAGACCCAAACTCTTTTCAAGTGATTCTTTAGGAATTTTAGCTTACTTTAAATGTGGGTTTTTAAAATTATTGTTTAGAAAATTCAATTGATGTATCGTCTACGTTTATTTATTGATTTTAAAGTGATTTAAGCCCTAATATGATGAATTGCACTGAAGTTATGAAGTTATGAATGTGCATGTCCCCTTTAATGCTTGATTTGTGCATGGGTAAACAATATTATGATTTAAGTGTTAATTTTACTTATATTTTTACTTGAATTTCATAATGTATTGTTGATTTTAGTTTGAATCTCTTTCACCCATGTTAATCTCATCTGATTCATGGCTAATGCATACATGACTATGGTTTTTATGAAGTGGGTGAATCCCAATTATGTTCATGTATATGATTTGATAAAATTATGGGTATAAAAAGAATGTAATCACATAAATATCTAAGATTATGGTTCCTTGACCAAATATGGGTGCTTACACCACTATGTCTAAGGAGCTTTTCCTATGCATAAAGAGTATTTATGAAGAATGTGATTTGGCCTTTAAGCCTAATAACGCATTTAAAGATTTGAAAGTCTTTGCCTCTTTTACAAGCATGTATATATATATATATATATATATCTTCTAGTGGGATGAGACCTAGCACCGAGAGGAACTTGAGATTGAGGCTTATCCCCTTAGTTGAGATATGACCCATTAGAAAAGAATCTTATTGTCCCATAACCTATGTGCCTAACATAGGTGTGATTATGCCCCAAGGGAAAAGAATGTTATGGACCTACCTTTGGCAAGGAGGTAATCTCTTTATTGGTTGTGGGGTAAACAATGGAGTTCCAAGTTATAGCTCATTTCGTCTTAAGTCGGTTACAGTCCCATTCTAAATTTATAAGAAGTACTTTAGCATTTATGCGTCGTGTACCTCATGGCATACTGATATATATATTATTCTCTTGCTATATGATTCTTTCTATATATATGCCTTTGTCATATAATATTGAATGCACGTTTGGTAAGTCATATGTCGCCCTTATGCCATTATATATAATAGAAGAAAATTAAATAGTTGTATATAGAATTAGCCAGATCGTCTGAAGCATGAACAAAATCGCCTTTGTTCTGAAGGCCTAGCGAGTTCCTTTTTTTTTTCAAAGGCGGCCCTTTTCTTTCCTCGGACTGATGACTCGCTCGGGGTATAGGTCTAACCACCTCAACTCTCTATTTCTGTCATGCTATAGTTATAAAGTCTCTCGGCGATGGGAATGGAAGATTACCGGTAAGCCAGATGCTTCGCGAACCATATTCAACTTTAAGGCATTTCGTTACACTTTAATCACCCTCGTGAAGAGGCACACTCCGATACTATTGATGTCCAATAGCTTTTATAGTAATGGCTTCTCTTCCTTTTTGCGTATGGCATCGCCACTCCCTTGGCAGCATCCACTAATTCGGAACTTAATTTGAAGCCATATTTTGACCCGGACGTTTTCAGGATGCCTTTCTTTGAGCGACTGACCTGGAACAGGCCTAAAGTGCGCAACTTATCCTTCTCTTCTTCGTTTTGTGGCTATCGGGCCTGAACCCATTGAAAGTGAGAAAAGAAGTGTCGTAGCCTATCCTTCTATTCTCCATCGAGTGGTGAGGACCGTTATCCGTTGTTACTGAATCTGCTCGATTCGTTGTAGACTGCTTTCAAAATCTCGATTGAAAGAATCTCCTCCCGGAAATAGAGAACCAAGCCCCTTTCTGATCCATTCATTTCTACAAGCAGGGAGGATCCAGAGCGAACACTTTCATTTTTAGCCTCTCATCTTCTCTAGAGAAGTAAAACTCGAACGGATAGAACAGATAGTCCAACTACATAACTTTTTCTTTTTCATTACTTCCATGGTCGTGCCTCGTGGCACGGCAGCACCCGTACTATTGAAATGGTTCGTAAGTAGAGATGTTCCCATAGGTGCCCTTTCTTCCAATGGATTGCATTCCCACATACTTAGTATATTCAAACGTACTATCGCATACCTTTTCTACATAATCTAACAATGGATTGGAGATCACCTTCATCCACCATATGATGGCTAGATTGGATCTAGAGATACTTGTTGGAATGAATCCTGTCTTTCATTGACAAACCACCATTCCTCTACCTAGGAAGTTTATTTACATTATTTACTTTGAGGGTGAGCCCAAGATATGTCTCGGCCCCCATCCTATCTTATGATTAGAGGCATTGTTGAACATCTTGTAGACTCCCTTACGTTCATATGCTAAGTGTTGTATTCAGAGATCACATTTTTGGATATGATTATGTAATGGATATGGTCATTATGGATTTATTATGAGCTTATGTTATGAATTCATGTTATGATGTCGAAGATCCGAAGTACGAATTGCCCCCATAGAGTGAGTCATACTTACCCGCCCCTTAGTATCTATGTTCTGCGTGTTATGTGAATCTCTGTTACGCTCTTTCCCTATGACATCCCTATAGCATGAGTCCTACTTTCCCGTCCCTTAGCACTTTGTGTTTACTATCTATATGTGTTTCCGAACCGATGATGTGTGAATGGATGCTTTGAGGCCTGTTTGGGGACTCTCGGGTTCTCATTCACCATGTGACTCCTAGACCCTAGGTCCGGGTCATGATAATGACTTTGCCACCTTGCATTAATACATACCCCAAACCAATTCTTGAAGCATTACCATAAACAACCAACCCTTCTAACCCCTCTAGTAGAGCCAATATAGGAGTGGATGTCAGCTTGTCCTTTAGAATGTTGAAACTCTTTTCAAATTCATCGGTCCACACAAATTTTGTCTTCTTTTGTGTCAATTTTATCAAACGAGAAGAAATTGAAGATAATCCCTCAAGTAATCTCCCGTAGTACCCCTTATCTATTGGTGCCAAGGACCTAGGGCAATTCCTTACCACCTCTGTCCTTTTCAGATCCACTGTAATCCCTTCACTCAACACTACATTTCCTAGGAATGAAACTTCCTTCAACGAAAATTCAAGTTTGTCAAACTTAGCAAACAATGTTTCTTCTCTCAATGTTTGCAATACCACCCTCTGACAGTTGACATACTTCTCTTCAATCTAGGAATAAATCAAAACGTCGTCAATGAATACCACCACAAATATGTCATGTCAGTGTTTAAAGACCTTATTCATGAGGTCCATAAATATCAACGGAACATTATTCAAGCCAAAGGACACTACCACAAATTCAAAATGCCCATATCATGTCCAAAAAGCCATTTTGGGGATATCACATTCCCTTACACTCAATTGATGATACCAAGACTAAAGGTCAATCTTTGAGAAGTGAGTAGCCCTTTGAAGTTGATCAAATAGGTCATCTATCTTTGGGTAAGGATACTTCTTTTTTATGGTAACCTTGTTGAGTTGTTAGTATTCGATGCACAACCTAAGTGAGTCGTATTTCATCCTTACAGAAAACATCAGTGCGCCCCAATGTGACTTGATAGGCCTTATGACATCAATAAATTCATTGACCACCGAAACCAACTTTAGGCTCAACATCCCTAACCCTTACAAGATGATAAATACAACCCTTAGAAATCACTCTCTGAGCTTTAAGACAAGACACGAATCTACCCTAACCACTGAATCATGACTTTCCCACTCAGGAAAGGTTCATTAAGGAATTGGAACTTAACTCCATGAGTTCTACAATGAATAGAAGTGTGATATACATATAAAAAATCCATTTGAATGTCAAAATTTACCATGTTAAGTTCAATGACACCGGGCTCTTATTGCATCCCACTCTACTAAATCAGCTGCTTTATTTTTGGTACCAACAATTAAGAATTGTTTTCCCCTACTTGCTGCGTCAAAAACTAAATCATAAGCTTCTGACAAAAAATGAGTAGTTCTAGGGTCAAACTTATTGAATAAAAAGAATACAATTAACATAATAATTGGAATCATTCCGAAGAGAATATGTGTTCCGGCACTGCACAAATAAGATCCAGTTATATATCATATATGTGGGTACATATTGTGTATCAAGAACAAAAAAATGCGGTAAAATCACAACGCAAGACTTTAGGCAAAATGAACACGAGACTACCCCTATAGACTTTTCTAGAAATGATAGACTCACCAATGGGGGTAGATACCTAAAAGGGTTCAAAGAACAATTCGGGACACATATAAAGCCTATTAGCAATAAATGGAGTAATGAAAGAGGGAGTGGCACCTGGATCTAATAAATCATACACATCATAATCATCAACTTTTCATATACCGGTAATAACATCAGGTGTTTCATCCACCCCATGCCTCCCTTAAAGAGCATAAAACGAATTATGACGTGGAGTACCTCCTTGTTGGCCACGTTGTGCCCTTTAATCACCATGAGCACCATGTCCTTAGGGACGACCATCTCTACCCTTATTTTGAGCATCTAGACAATCCAGATCATTATGACTTATCTTGCTACACCTGAAGCAAGAACCTTTGTTCCTCAAACACACACCACCCTGATTTCTTCTTTATTTTAGGCACCTTGGAAAGGTCATCATACCATTACCACTTAGAGCTCTAGGTTTAGGCACCCTATCATTAGCAAACCTTTGGTTTTAAGAATTGGAGGACCCTTGACCTTTGAATTTATGGCCTTGCTATAAATGACCACCTTAAGCATCTAGAAATCTACCATTATAGTGACCCTTCTTGGACTCCCCACTGCCCCTCTTTCGAAGCTTTTCTCCTTCAAGCTTCTTGACATAAGTCATGAGCCTAGACAAGTCCGTCTCTTATATGAGCATGGTTATGCGACATTCTTCATTGATCAAGTCAGACACTCCCAACACGAACTTGTGCATTCTTGCCCTAGAATCGATGACTAAGTGAGGAGTATACTTTGAAAGGTTGTTGAATTTAAGGGAATACTCCATAGCACTCATGGAATCTTTATTGAGGTTATTAAAGTCTATCATCTTTGCCTCCCTTAGCTCTATACGAAAGAAATAGTTTAGGAAGGCGGCCTTGTACTCTTCCCAAGAGATAGGCTCTTCATTCTCTCTCCTTCTTCTATTGAGAAAACCATAATTGAGCAAGCCCCTTTAGTTGATAGGACACTAACTCCACTTTCTTCTCTAAGTTTACCCCCATAAAATCAAGAACCTTATACACCTCGTCAATGAATTCTTGGGAGTCTTCATCTACCTTTCAGACATAGAACTCTGAAAGATTCATCCTTGTGAAATCCCTCACCCTTGAGGCGGGAGTAGAAACATGAGGAGCTTGAATACCTTGGTTGGCTACGACCCTTGTCAAAAAAGTAAACACATTATGGTATTTGACATGAGTGACCCCTTATTCTTCTTGGGGAACTTGTGGATTTGACCATTAGGAGTAGGATTTTTCTGTGCCATTCTCCTTGGTGGCATAATCTAGAAGAGCAAAAGACCATCCATTAGAGAGAAGAAACCTTAATTTGAGTTTAAAGCATGACATAGATTGTGAAGAAGTGAATCATTTTCCAAAAACACATCATAGCCTCCTATTCATAGTTGTGGCGCTCTTCACAACCAAGAACAAGACTTTACTTGACGCGGTTTGTTGGATTTTTAAGGATCATTTACCAACCTAGTACTCTGATACCAAGCTTGTCACGACCCAAGCCTAGGGCCTATGTCATGAACCGCGCCCTGCGCCTAGGAGTTACATGGTTAATATGAACCCAAGAGTTCCCACAGAAGCCTCATTGCATTCATATACACATCATTAGTTTAGAAGCGCATGATTAAACCTTAAACACATAGTTCTAAGTGGCGATTAAGTATGAATTACTCAATGGGGATGTTATTGGGAATGGGATTTGCATGGATCCATATAGCACATAGCACATTTGAGCTAACGGGTGAGTAAGTATGATTCATGCTATGGGGATAGAAGGGACTTGATACATTTGACAATTCCACATCTCGTCATGAACATATCATCATAACCCAAACAACATGAGATATCCATAATCACATTCTCCATAAGCAAATAAAAAAACACATCACAAGCTTGTACATAGAGTTTACATGATGTCTAACAATGCCTCTAGGTTAGAGAATATGACAAGGGCCAAGACATGTCCCGAGCTCACCCTCAAATTAAAGACATAAAGCAATATAACATAGAAGGTAGAATAAAGGTGGCTTGTCCTTGGATGATAGAACTTACCACAAGAAACTCTTTGTCAATCAAGCTAGCCATCCAGAGGTGGATGAAGATACTCCCTGGTTCCTACATGGTTAGATCATGTAGGCAAAAAAGTATGTGTTAGTATGTTTGAATGTACTAAATATGTGGTTGTCCAATCCATATGAACTTATTAGACCTACATTTCAATGTTTGAGTACAAGGGCACATATTAAAAGGAAGTATATAAGAAAGAATAATACATCAACATGCCATGAAGTCCATTAAGCATGAATGCCAAAATACATTTTAAATAGATAGGATGAGACCATAATCGACATCATAAATCCATGCACTCCAGAACCTGAATATCCCGATGCATAAGACCCTACACTTAGATGAGAGTGGATTACCTTGAGAAGGTATTCCACACTACACCATACAACTTGATCTTTTTGGTGTGACGGCCACCTTCTTTACGACCTGGTCTTTTCGGAAGGATTTCCAAAGAATAATCATCCTTTAAAGGGGCACAAAGATATACCTATGCTAGCATGTAGTTATGAGGAAGAGATTTTACTTAAGGACCTTTTAGGTCGAGCCCCAATCTCTAACCTCATTTGGTGCTAGATCATCATCCCATGAGAATACATATACATATACATGCTTAAAACGGACAATAAGTCTTTTCTAATAATCACAACGCATACTTAGGCTTAAAAGCTAAATCACATCTTATAATTTTGCATACTCTAGCTAAAAAGCCCAATCATACTTCAATTCATGAACACATGCATAGGGATAGCTCATTCATACTTATACATAATGGTGTAAACACCCACAATTGCTCAAGAGCCATATTATATATGTGATCACACATCATGTCATAATCATACTTTCCTTAAAATCATAGTCATCAACATAATTTGGACTTAACCTACATCATAAGCATCATGAAAATCAAAGTTCATGCATGTATATACCATGAAAGATAAGAGAATAGCATGCGAAAAAGAGACTCACACTCATAATAGCATTATAGGATGAAATCAAAGTAAAACCATGAAGAAATCCATAATTAAAGCTTATTAGTACTTACCCATGCATATATTCAACATTTAAAGGGGAATGCATATTCAAACCTTCATAACATCCATGCCATAAAAAATAATCAGGCTTAAATCACTTTAAAAATATCAATTAAATGCGACCCATATCTCGGTTCAATCAAATTAACAATAATTTAAAATATTCATATTATAAGTAAGCTTCAAATTCATAAATTAAGAAGTAAGAAGTGTTTGGGGTCTTCATGGTTGAAAGGGACCATAAAGTCAATCCCACATACCTTATATAACTAGAAACATCAAGAAGAAAATGATTTGAGAAGAAGGCCCTCCTTGATTTCCAAAGTTGAAACTGCAATGTCACACTTTCAAAGGAGTTCTTAGAAGAGAGATTTCTAGTGTTCTAAGTTTAATGAATAAATTTGAATAAGAATGAAGGAGTACAGTCTTTTCAGGGGCTTAGGATAGGTTAGAAATTCACAAACACCTCTTAGAAATCACCAAAATTATGAGAAAGCTATTAGTGAAACGATTACTAGAAAGTGCCCAAAGGTCCCGTGGTGGAGCACCACAGATCGTGCAGAGAACCATGGACCGTATAAGGGTCCATGGTAGGGGTATTCAGACACTTAACTAATTTCAAACTAAGAACTTTTCCTATAAAGGATCCATGGTTTGTACAAAGATTTGTGGTCTATACAAGCACCTATACAAATATCCAAGCTCCTAGACGATCATTTGATACTTAGGGAATTTTGAGGACATGGCCTTCACGAGACCCCAACACAAACCGTGGTGGGTTATATGGCCTGTACAATGGTCTATGGTGGGTGCCTTAGCCACACAATGGCTTTCACGCCAAGGGCACCTACCACAAGCCACTTCTACGGCCAGTGGTGAGCACCACAAACCGTGAAGGGCTCAATAGAGAGCCACTTGGTCTTAAACTCCACCATAAACCAAAACACATCACACACAAGGCCAAGGGAAACCCCTAGGAAGCCTCCACGACTCAAGGAACCCTCCACAGCTCGTGAAGGTTACCATGGAGTGTCATCTTTGGTCAAAACTCCCAGAAAATAGATTTTTAGGCATCGTCAAGGCTTCCCGAGGTCTGGGTCCTTACATCATCTCTCCCTTAAGACCACTGATACTCCAATGAGAAACAAAGTAGATAAAAAGGCTTGAACAGAACAAAAGACATTTCAATATGGAAACACAATGCATAACTCATTTCTTGAAAATTATAATTCATTAAAATGCACGTCAATACAACCTTTAAATCATTTTTGTGCACATGTATGCATGTCATGTCATGAAACACAAGGGTGAAAGATTTAGGACCACTGAGAATAGGAAGAACCTAATACCTTAGGCATGAATATATTGGAAAAACTATGGATATAGCCTCATCATGTTCGTCTCTTCCTCTCATGTAGCACTCTCGATATTTTTATTCTTCCAAAGAACTTTGACTTAAGCCACATCCTCGTTGCAAAGCCATTTTACTTGCCTATCAAAAATTTCAATTGAAACCTCTTCATAGGAAAATTTCTCTTCAACCTTAACACCTTCCAAGCGAACGATCAAACTAGGATCACCAATCTACTTCCCCAACGTTGACAAATGGAAAATTAGGTGAATAGAACTTATCTCAAAAGCAAATCCAATCTACAGGCTACCTTCCAATCCACTCAACTATCCCTTAAGGGCCCACATACTAGGACTTAACTTGCCCCTATTGCCAAAATGCATTACACCGTTCATAGGTGAAACTTTCACATACACCTAATCACCAACAAAGAACTCAAAATTTCTCTTCCTAACATCCAATATGACATTTGGCGATGTTGAGCCGTCATCAACCTTTCCCTAATCAATATCACCTTATCCATGGCCTTTAAAACAAAATTTGGGACAATAAATGCGATCTCACCCAACTCAAACCATCCTACCTGGGATGTACACCTTCTCTCATATAGAGCCTTAAACGGTGCCATACCAATGCTATCACGAAAACTATTGTTGTAGGGAAACTCAAAAAGTGGTAGATGATTATCTCAATTACTCTTGAATTCCAACACACAAGCCCTCCACAAGTCTTCCAATGTTTGAATTTTCCTTTCTACTTATCCATCTGTTTGAGGATGGATAGCGGTACCTAACTTCACCTTAGTGCCAAGCCCTCTTTGAAATAATTTCCAAATGTGAGAAGTAAATTTGGTGCCACGATATGATATGATAGACGCAGGCACACCATGTAGCCTAACCAATTTTCGGATATACAACCTTGCATAATCTTCAGAATTGAAAGTAGTTTTGACCAGTAGGAAATAAGCCGAGTTAGTCATCCTGTCCAAGACAACCCAAATAGAATCAAATTTCTTTTAGGTATGGGGCAAACAAACCAGAAAGTCCATATTCACATATTCCACTTTCAAGTAGGAATCTCAATATCTTGAGCCAAATCACTGGGACTTTGATGTTCTACCTTCAGTTGTTGACAATTAGGACATTTAGATACAAACTTGCCTTATCTTTCTTCATACTATGCCACCAATACACTTCCCTAAAATCCAAATACATTTTGGCGGATCCTGGCTATATAGAATAATGAAAGCTATAGGCTCCATTGATTATAAACTCTCTAAGACCATCAACGTCTGGAACACACAACAGATCTTGATATAAAAACACACCATCTCCCCCTCGAAAGAAAACCTCAATCTTCTTTTCTGCCAGCAACTTCTTCAACTCAACCAAGGAAGGGTCCAAGTCTTGGTTTGCCTTAACATCAACAACCACGGAACCACGGAAGACTCAGCCCTATACTTGACACAAATACAACAATCATTAGGTCAACCAATCTAACATCCCAATATAGCCAAATGATGAACATGTTTTACCAATTCTTTCTTTCCTTCATCAACATGGGCTTCACTACACATGAATAACCTACTATAAGAATCAGTTAGAACATTAGCGTTGCTAGAATGATATTGGACACTCATATCATAATCTTTAAGAAGCCTCAATCACCTTTTTTACCTTAAATTAAGATATCTTTGAGTGAACAAGTATTGCAATCTCTTGTGGTTGATGAACATATTAACATGAACCCCATATAAAAAATGTCTCCAAAATTTCAAGGAGAACACCACTGTCGCCAACTTAAGATCATGAGTCGAATAATTTTTTTCATGCACCTTGAGATGCCTTGGTGCATAGGTTATCACATTGAGCGCACAACCCAACCTAATTCAAGAAGCAGCATAATACACCATCTGGTAAGATCAAAGCAGAAACTAATGTAAGTCGATCCTTCAAGGTCCGAAAACTCTTTTCACACTCATCCGAACATATAAACTCAACCTTCTTCTGAGTTAACTTAGCAAATGGAGATAAAATGGATGAGAAACCTTCAACAGACCTCCTATAATAACCCGCCACCCTAAGTGAACTTTGAATATGTAAAGCAGATAATGGTCTAGGCCAATTCTTCACGACCTCAATCTTTTTTGGGTTAACCTTGATGCCTTCACGGATACCACATGACCAAGAAAAGCTACTTCACCCAACCAAAACATACATATACTGAGCTTGGCCAAAAAATTGCTTCTCCCTCAGACTTCGAAGAACCAACCGTAAATAATCCATGTGCTCCCACTCATTTTTAGAATAAATAAGAATGTCGTCGATAAAGACAACCACAAAATTATCAAGGAATGGCTTGAACACTCGATTCATAATATCCATAAACACAACTAAAGCATTAGTCAAACCAAATGACATCATTACAAATTCAAAATGCGTGTATCTAGTTCAGAAAGCAAATTTGGGAATATCACACTCCCTAGCCCTCATTGATGATAACCAAAATAAGAGGTATATCTTTGAGAAATGGGTGGCTCCTCTAAGTTTATAAAACAAGTCATTGACCCTTAGCAATGGATATTTATTCTTGATAGTCAATTTATTCAATTGTCTATAGTCAATGTATATCCAAAGTGACCCACCTTTCTTCCATGGCGATATACATGGCCTAATGAAGCCTTTATCTAATAAGTACTTCAACTGATCCTTCTATTCCTGTAATTTTGTCGGGGCCATATGATAAGGAGGAATGGAAATGGGTTGAGTATCCGGAATGAGATCTATGCCAACGTCTACTTCTCTTTCGAGATGAAAACCAGACAAATATTCAGAAAAAACATTCGTTAACACCTTAACCATCGAAACTGACTCAAGAGTAAGTGACTCAGACTCTACATCTCTAACCTTCACAATATGGTAAATGTACCTTTAAAAATCATTTTTGGGCTTTGAGATAGGAAATAAATCGACCATTAAAAGCATAGTAACTACCTTCTACTCAATAATAGGCTTATTTTGAAACTAAAACATGGTCTTGCGGGTTCTATGGTCAATGGAGGAATAAGAAGCATGCAACAAATCCATGTTAAGTATAATACAAAAATCAAACATCTCAAGTTCCACAAGATCACATGGAAGGACTTTATGAAAGAGAGAGAGACAAGACAACCTCAATAGACTCTCTGAGCAACAATATATTCACCCACGAGAGTATAGACTGAAAAAGGATCCCTTAATTTAAAGACTCAATCCAAACTTAAAAGCCTAAAGAGGAATGACAAAAGATGAATTCGCACCTGGATCAAGAAAGCCATAAGCACCAAAATCTAAGGCTTTGAAGATACCAGTTACTATATTCGGAGTCTCTTCTACCTCCTATCGAGCATGCAAAACATAGAACCTATTTTTCTTGGGAGCACTACCCTGTGGAGCTCTTGGCTGGAGTTGGTATCCCTAAGCTATTTTACCCTAACCCTTCTTGGGAACTTTAGGGTACAACAACTACGTGGCCCACATCACCACAACCGATACAAGCATCCATCGCCCTAATGCAAACACCTGAGTGATTCCTTTCACACTTGTGACACCGAGGAGGTAGTGGTCCACGTCCAACCTGTGCCTTTGGAGGAGATACCCTACCATTGGCACCCTTTGCATTGGAATTCCAGCATTGTTGGAAACGACCGTGTTTGCCACCAATCTTAGAGTTGGAGAACCCACCATCATAATTTGACTCTCTTGGAGCCATTTACTCTCCTCTCCTTGAGCTTCTCCTTTAAAATTTGTTAAGCATAATTCATAAGTCTAGAGATGTCCACATCCAGTTAGCACTACCATACGACATTCCTTCACAACCAAATCATATATCCCAAGAATAATCTTGTACATTCTTGCACAGTGGTCAGCCACTAGCTTGGGAGCAGACTCTCAGAGTTTTGTAAATTTGAGGCAATATTCCCTCACACTCATACCCCTTTACTTAGGGTTAATAAATTCTATTATTTTGGCCTCTCTAAGCTCAAGAGAAAAAAAACAGTCCAGAAAGGCAAACTTAAACTCTTCCTAACTAATATGCAGCTAGCTCAACTTTCTCTTCTGATGTCACCCCCATAATAATAAACACTTTAGAGAGTTCATCAATGAAGTCTTGGGCATCCTTATCAGCTTTTGACCCATAAAACTTTTGACGGTTCATCCAGGTGAAATCTCTCACTCTAGCACCCGGATAGGGAATATGAGGAGGAGGATCGGCCTGCTTCATAGTTTGTCACCACTTGGGCAAGCATAGCAAAGGCAGTCTGTCTGAAATTCATCCTGAGTAACCGGATCTCCCATAAGTTGTTAAGGGACTTGGTCCTTATTAATTGGGACTTGCCTTGGTAGAGGGGCTTTTCTTTGAGGCATTTCCTATAAAGCATCGAGGACACCGTCAAAATTAGGAAGTATTAAGACATGGTCTAAAGCATGACAAAAGAAATAAAGAGGTGATACAATTCCAAAAACATCATCATAGCCTCTCATTCATAGGTATGGTGTACTTCACAACCATGCATAGGACTCTACTCGACGCAACATATAGGACTTCAAGGATCATTTGGAAACCTAGTGCTTGGATACCAAACTCTTCATGACTCAAGCCTAGGTCCTAGGATTCAATGGTTAATGGGAACTCTAAAGTTCCCATGCAACCCTCATAACATTTCCTATTAACAATTATTTTTTTAAATGAATATTATTTCGCATGAATTATGTTTTATTTTATACAAATTGGATTATATTAAGATTATGCATAAAATTGTCCCCCAAATTTTACTTTTGGTTCATGAAAGTCCAACTGTGTCCCTTTGATTGTGATTTCAACTGTCATGATTCTTCCTAATTGAGTATAATTTTATTCAAATTATATGATTAAGTATATTTTTAATTCAATTTCATGATTTTAAGTGAATTCCATGTGAACCAATGAATTTTGTTGATTTCAAGTATGATTCATGAATTTCCTAATGGGTCCTTTAAAGTATTATTCTATGGATATTGTCTCATATCATTATGCATGATTTAAAGTCTATTACAAGATTTTTATAATACTACCACATGGACCTATGTACTATAGTATGATTTTCAAGGATAAACTATGTTTATGATTATAAAGCTTCCAAGTAAGTTACATGCAAGTTATAAAAGAAGCTTTTATGATGTTATTCAAGTCTAGTATAAATTGTGGTGAGTTTCTCACTTAAGCATGAACATGTAATTATGAAAGTCCTACACTCACCTTACATAAAATGAGAGTAAAGAGATATTCAATGATTATAATTTATATAAAATGGACATGTCAGTAGATATGTCTCTCCCATGACATGACATAATATGACTATATGATTTATAATTATGACTATTTCATTCAGAGTTTACTTAGAATCGAGTGAACTTGGGATTAAGGCTCACTCGTTAGTTGAGGTATGACCCATTAGTAAAAAATTTCATTATCCCAAAACTATGACCATCATAGGATAAGAAGGATCACCCGTTAGTAGAGACTTGATTCCTTGGAAGGACAACCCGTTAGTATAGGCTTGGCCACCAAACTTTGCAGACAAGTTTTATAGTTTTGGCTCAGAATTTTTTGAAGTTACAGAATTATTTTTTAATCTTTACAACTAATAATGAACCCTATAGCTTTCATAATTTGCTAAAGTAGTGCCAAAGCATCCATAAAGTTTAAAAACTCACTCGGAACTCTTTTGACACTTCCCGAACACAAATGAAATATGTTACAATCTTGAAAATATCATTTTGGATTCAAAGGGATCATCAAAATATAAATCTGAGATCTTCCTGACTTAAGATCCATTCTGTCACAATTAAATCATCTTCAGGCTCAAAAGACCAAAATTCCCTTGAAACTCTCAAAAAAATATTGAATATCTTTATAGTCCTAAAATCACCTCTTGAATCCAATAGAATTATTAAAAATTTAACCGAATATAAAATATTGATCAAAGTCAAACTTTGATCCAATTTAAATCAAACATCTAACTTAAGGCTCCAAGTCCACATAACAACTCTAAACTTGAAAGCGATGACTCTAGCATACCAAGTTATATATTTCAAAGTTGCTGGAATAGAAAACAATTATTTCAAGACTCATAAACCTTTTCAGTACTAAAAATTACTTTTAAGCAAAGTAAGCCTTCAAAAACTCAACTTTAGCACTTCACAACGTTTTGGTAAAATTCAAAAACTGCATTCATAAATTGATCAAACATGATTTGAAAAATAAACTCTAGGGAGTTGTAAAATGGCAATTCTTTTTTAAAAAAAAAATTAAAATGACCTTCAGGTTCACTATCATCTACCACAGAAAAACCATGTTATAATGTAAAGGAAAGAATCTTATTTGATGTTACCAAGAGTCTGAGGTAAAATTTTCAAAGTCAGTATTTGTTATTGAAAGAGAACTCAATTTCTAGGACCATATCATTGAATACGCTATCAAGAATTGGACTTATGAACCAGCATAAAAAAATCAACAACCGAAAGGTAATTATCAAGTCACGAACTAATGATGAACCATACCTGAATTGACCATAAACTACTTGTAATATACAAACCATCGCAAGTCACTCAAGCTCCATTATCTTAATATAGTCCTTCCACAAATTTAAACTGAAACAATCTAATATTTAGATAACAAATATTCATAAGAAAGAACTTGACTAATTTGACCCAGGGTAGGTGATGATCAGTAACAAACTAGTAACCGAGACTCCTGAGCATGTAATACTTCCAATACCACTGTCGGATGCTGGAATAATAAATATAATTGTAATCACTACTTGAAATGAAAAAAAGGATCCAATAGTCCTCAAAGTTAATAACATCTAGCTAAAATAAGTCCTCATTTACGTGATAGCTACCTAGATTATCGAGAAACTAAAATTCTCAAGGATAAACCTCATACACGTAATCTCAATAAGATTCACACTTTTAGGGCACTAGTACACCCTGATTGTTAGAAATTTCATTTTGTCAGAATGAAAGTACTCCCTCTCTAGTGTTTATAGTCAAAACTCTTCTAATAATCTGATTTCTAACTGTTTGACTTTCCTTTGCAAGTGATATCTGATTTGACTATTAAAACAAATTTAAACATACTCAACTTATCAAAACTCAAGATGTTCACCATAGTTCAGCAACAAAAACTAACAAATTTGATTCCAAGAATATGTCATGACCTTACTAATTATTTACTCATGCTTCAAAAACCATTATTAGTACCAAAATTCCTTAGAAATTACATTCTCACTACTTCTAACTCAAAATTATGACCTCTTATTTTTCTCAATAAAGTATTACTATCCATCTTAATACAAATCCAAGCATTTCATGTTTGAAATTGGCCCTACCCAAAGCAAACCATACTAATTCCAAGTCTGATGGTGCTTTTCTCATGAGTTTTAACTGTTGAATAAGAAATCAATCTCAATTACGTATAACTATTCACATGAAATGCCCCAACCTCCATTTAAACCCTTGTACCTCATGTTAAAACTTAAAAAAAATCCTTGGTCACCCTAAGAATTGTATATACCATAAGTGTGTCATTGTTATTCACCACCAAGCATCAATACAACTCGTCATAATAGTCTATATGACTTTCATAAATAAAAAAGTATCTACTTGATTCAAAATCCTCAATAACCATGTAAAATTGTAAGTATTTTTCGTAATGCATCTATGAGTCACCTACCAAGATTAAATAATCTGACCTAACATAAAAAAATAGAAGCTCTCATATATCATAGATTGTCATCAAATCAAAAGAAAATTTTCAAAAAAAGTCGCTGATAATCTTTCATAACCTTGCATTTTGCCTGCCAACTGCACATTATTGCGTATAAACTTAAAAGAGAAAAATTCATACAATCCTCAACTTTCAACCGAGGATCTATATGTGTTGTGTTATTTTCTTCATATTTCTTTACTGTATCCATCATCACTGGTACGATGTTCGAACGCTTAACCCTTATTCATGACTCAATCCTAAATGTTCACACTTTGATGCCTAAGGCTTTTGTACGTTTTTCTAACCCATTTATCATTATCATTTCTTAGCCAAAATTCCACCATAGATTGACTCTTACTTTACACCGAACGACGCAATTGAAAATTTTATTAAGCTTCTTTGTAGGCATAAGTAATAGAATCTACAACTGAAACCATGCACAAGTCCTTAGAAATGCTCAATAACTAATATAATCAATTATCTTATTACCTAGCCAATCCATACCTTGAAAAAAACAACTACCATAAATGTAAACTTACGATGAAGAACCTGAATTCTGATTCATACCATGTAAATCAATCCCTTTTCATTTGACGTTAATCCACAGTACCTTATACTAGTTATTGAATTCAAAGTCAAAAAGGAACCATCCCTACATTTATGCTAAATATCTGTAGACTTCCTTCTCAAATCTTATCCAATAATTTTTAATCCATCTGAGGCATATGTGACCTTATTACCATAACCTAAACTAGAAAAGAAAATACACATCATCCCAAATACTGATCGCAAATACTGATTTATATGATATGTTTAACGCAAGATATACTAGCCAAATTCAATAAGTTAATCAATTATGTACATGCACTTTCTTACTAATATTCTTAATTGCCTTCATAGAAGTGAACAGTCCGTACGTTATTAGCTCAGCAGGAATCTACATTTTTGGCTTACAATGAAGTCATTAGTCCAAAAATAGATCTTTAAAATAAAATTCACACTTAAATGCATTAATATTGGCATAACCAAAGCCTAGGACCTAGACGTGACACAACGAACTGGGAACCCGAAGGCACCTTAAACAAACATCTTAAGCATGCATAGCACATCCTTAGTTGGGGAAGAAAAATTTAAGCAAACAACACATAATTTCTTAAGGAAATGGGACTTTGGACTCACATTATTGAGATGTTATAGGGAAGAGGATTAGTGTGGATCACACAACATGTAATGTTTATGGGGCGGTTAAGTGTGATTCACGATATGGAGCAATTAGGGACTTCGGACTTTCATCTCATCCATACAATAAGCATTCATAACATAATAGGGAATGATGGAATAAGGGAGTCTTTAATAATACATTGCATAATAGGAGTCAGGAATAATAAATACATATCAAAATATCTAACAACACCTCCAATACGAATAGAACCGAGACCAAGACATTTTTCAGATTCATCCTCAAAAGATAGTATCCAAAAGTATACAAGTCTAAATAAATTATAAAAGTAAGGGAAATTGTCCTTGGAATTGAGGACTCACAAAAGGTAGTCTTCAACCAAATCTTCTAGCCACGTAGAGGAGGAGGGTGGATAGGAGCTCCGATCTCTACATGGTTATATAATGTAGGTAAAAAGTATGTGTTAGTATTTGGAATGTACCTAGTATGCGGGGTGCAATGCAACAAAGAACATAAGCCATAACTAAGCAATATGCATAGTCATAATCAATAGATATAAACTCAATATGCCATGAATTCTTAATACCTTAGTTAAAATATGCATGAGGAATCATCAAATCATATAACATATCATACATAGATGAGAAGTGACCATAACTGATATGTAAGACCTAGCGAGCTACTACGTGAAATTTCAATGTTCACTTCACACCGTACTAGGAGTCATCTACTTTGCCAGGGTAAGTCAAACACTCGCCTTACAAGAACTCCCTCATTTCAAAAAGTGTTTCACAAATACCTTATGGGAATACCACCTTTTTTTGTTTACTTATGATAATAACCTCACGGGAACACCACCCTTTTTGGTCAATCACGTAACATGGGCTATATGGATCCATTAGATAATTCACAAACCTATAGTGGCAATATAGTTATGGGATAATGGTTATCTACCAAAGGCCTCTCAATACTAAGTCGCAATCCCAATAATTATTCAAATCATACCTATAGCTATTTTAGCCAAAGCATCATAATATCATAGTAATTTCATAGTGTAGCTAATCAAAACCAAAGCTTCATAAAATCAAGATAGGGTTCCATATCATTCACAATTTTCACAATATTCTTATATCTCGTAACATGCATTATAGCCCGTTCAAAATTTATATCATTTATAGTTTGCATAATCTTGTCATAAGACTTTCATTAACATAGAAGCTTGGTTTATAACTTTGATCAAGACAATGTGGGTAGATGTACACAAGCTTAAAATCATGCAAATCATGAATAAATCTCATGAGAGAAGTAAATTAATATCACTTGATCATTATTAAAAATAATCCACCAAATCTTTGCTAGGGTATTGTCAACCCACATTTAACTCATAGATTTGACGTGGCTTTTAAATGCATAATCATGTATTAAGGTAAAAATATCATGAATCTTTTCATAATATTATTATGTAAAAGAGTTCATAAAAACATTCATAATTATTCATAACTTCAAAATAGTTAAGGAAGAGAGATAGTTAAACTTATGGAAGGAAGGTTTTCACAATCAAACCCACACACCTTGGTGATTTAATGGAATGAAATTTGATTTGGGGATGGAAGAACTTAAACCCTAGCTTGCACTTCTTGCTTGAGATCCTTGAAGAACTTGGGAGAGTTTAGGAAGGATTTAAGACTTGGAATATTTTAGAGTGAAGGGGGATGGGGTATATTAGGATTGTATAGGGCTGCCAATGGGTGCTTTGGATGATAAAACAACATAAAATAGGCATAAACCAATAGGAAATGTCAAAAGTATCCTCTTTAAAAACCTTTTGGAAAGGACCACGAGACATTGTTTATGGCCCGTGGTCTATTCTATGAGCCGTAGGTGATATGTTTCGTCTGCAAACATTTTTTACCCTCCAAAACTTCCTCAGATCCCCATTTCATGACCTAAGTCGTTATATGGGCCATCTGATATGTGGTACATTGAATTCCAGAAAATTTCAAATTTCATCAAGTCAGCCATCATTCCATGAGCAGGAGTTACAACTCGTAGAAAGCTTCGTAGGCACCATTTATACTTAGAGAATTTCTAGAACACATTTCTTATGTTGTATTACACCCTCCAATGTGTAAGGCCTTACAATATCTCTCCCTTGGAAAAATTCATCTCCGAATATGATAAAGGAAAGCTCTAAGGAGTAGAATACATGCACCATATGCAAAATGTAACATATTACCATGAAATTTCAAACCATGCTTCGAATAAGATTCATAACGCAAACCTAAAATCATATACTTCTTCATAGATAACATGAACATGACATGCAAGGAGTGTGTCTAAATAGGAGGATGTTAGTATCTCAGGCTTGATTGGAATAGAAGATATTGGGGTATTTCTTCTTTAAATCGACTTCGGCTTCCTAAGTGGCGCTTTCAACTTGTTGGTTCCTCCCAAGGACTTTGATGGATGCAACCTCTTTATTTCTTAACCTTTTCACTTGTCTCCAATATTTCCACCAGAAAATTCTCATAGGCCAAATTCTCTTCAACATTGATCACCTCTAAGAGTACAATGGTATTAGGATCTCCAACACACTTTTTCAATTTAGAGACATGGAAAACCAGATGGATCATGCCTATATCCATAGGAAACTCTACTTTATATGCAACCTTACCAACAAATCTGACGATCCTCTTAGTCCTTTTATATCTAGAGCTTAACTTGCCCTTCTTACCAAATCGGACGACACCCTTCATTGGTGAAACTTTTAAATACACAAAATTATCAACTTCAAATTCAAGATCTCTTCTCCTAGTGGCGGTATAAGACTTTTCTCCACTTTTGACCATCTTCAATCTTTCCCTTATCATCCTCACCTTCTTTAAAGCTTCCATAAAAAAATCTGGAACGAAAAATACCATCTCTCCAACTTCAAACCACCCAACCAGATATTTACATTGCCTCCTATATAAAACTTCAAATGGAGCCATTCCTATGCTAGAGTGATTTCTATTGTTATAAGAGAACTCTATGAGTGATGATGTGCACCCCAACTACCTCTAAACTCCAAGACACAAGCCCTGAGCAAATCCTCAAGAATTTGAATGATTCGCTTAACTTGTCCATCCGTTTGTGGGTGGAATGTCGTGCTAAGCTTGACTCTAGTATCAAAGACCTTTTGAAAGAACCTCCAAAAGTGTGAAATAAATTGAGCATATGAAATAATGTCCAATGGGATAATGTACAATCTAATCAATTCATGAATGTATAACTTGGCATAATCTTAGGCACCATAAGTCATCTTAATTGTTAGAAAGTAAGTTGACATAATCGTTCTATCAATAAAAACCAAAAGGGAATCAAAGTGCTTCCTAATCTTTGATAACCCAACCACAAATTCCATGTTAATTTATTCCCGCTTCGATGTAGGAATATCTATATCTTAGGCGAGGCTACCTGGCGTTTGATATCTCTCTTCATACAACACCACCAATATACTTCCCTCAAATCTCTATACATCTTAGTAGAATAGGGGTGAATGGAATGAGATGATTTATGAGCCTCATTCAAGATCAAGGTCCTCAAACCATCGACATCAGGCACACATATCCTACCTTGGTATCTAAGGATACCATCTCCCCTTGGGGAGAAACCTCCATCTTGACATCATTCATTAAAGCTTTCAACTCTAACAATGCAGGGTCAAATGTCTTGTTTGGATTTGGCCTCTTTAATCAAGGAAGGCTTGGAACCATCTACCACCACTACAACTCCATTTTTTTATTCACTCAATATAACTCCAAATCTAGCCAACTGATGAAAATCCCATGCCAATTCTTTCTTGCCATTGTCAATATGTGTCGTGCTCTCCAAGGACACTCTACTTAGAGTATTGGCAAGAACATTAGCCTTGTCGGGATGGTAGTCCACACTCATTTCATAATCTTTAAGGAATTCCAACCTCCCTCTTTTCATCAAATTAATGTATCTTTTGGTGAACACATATGGGAGACTGTTATAGTCAGTGAACACATCCTCATGGACCCCATACAAATAGTGACACCATATCTTCAACGCAAATACCATGACCACTAATTCAATATAATGGGTGGTGTAATTGCGCTCATTCACCTTTAGTTGCCTAGAAGCATAGGCAATGACTTCGCCAGTTTGCATCAAAATACACCCTAACCAATTCTCGAATCACCACAATACACCACAAACCTTTCTAACCCTTCTGATAGAGTAAAAATAGGAGCGGATGTGAGAATATCTTTCAATGTTTGGAAACTTCTTTCACATTTATCGGTCTATAAAAATTTAGCCTTCTTTTGTGTCAACTTTGTCAAGCGAGAAGCAATTGAAGAGAAATCTTCGACAAATCTTCGGCAGTACCCTGCCAAATCCAAGAAATTCCTAATGTCAGTTGGGGTTAAGGGTCTAAGTTAATTCCTTATCACCTTTGTCTTCTTTGGGTGTGCTTTAATCCCTTCACCCGATAATACTACATGCCCTAGAAAGACAACTTACTTTAACCAAAGTTCAACTTGACAAATAACTTTTCTACCCTCAGAGTTCGCAACATTTCACTCAAATGTTTCACAGGCTCCTCTTCACTCTGATGATAGATAAAAATATCATCAATGAAGGCCACCACAAATATGTCAAGGTAAGGTTTAAAGACCCTATTTATGAGATCCCTAAAAACTGCAAGAGCATTAGTTAGGCTGAATGACATCACCACGAACTCAAAATGCTTGTACCTCGTTCATAAGGCCATTTTAGGAATATCACACTCCCTTACCCTCAATTTATGGTACTCGAACAAAAGGTCAATCTTTACGATGTGGCTAGCCCCATGTATTTGATAAAATAGGTCATCTATCCATGGAAAAGGATTCTTGTTCTTCAAGATGACCATATTGAGTTGCCGGTAGTCGATGCACATTCTAAGTGGTCTATCTTTCTTCCTTACAAACAACTCCGGGGCACACCAAGGTGACTTTCTGGGACTTATGAAACCTTTCCCCAACAAATATTTTAATTAGTCTTTCAACTCAGCTGGGGCCATGCAGTAAGGAGGAATAGACATGGGTTGGGTATCAACGAGGATGTCTATACCAAAATCTATATCCTTTTCAATAGGGATATCGGGGAGTTCATTGGGAAAGGACATCAAATTGACCACCGGAACCGACTCAATAGGAAGGAATTTAGACTCAACATCCCTAACACTTATGAGATGGTCTATGCAACCCTTAGAAATTAGCTCCCGAGCCTTAAGACAAGAGATGAAAGTACCCTTAACCACAAAATCTACCCACATATGGTGGTCTTATTAAGAAGTTGAAACTTAACTTCGCGGGTCCTACAATAAATAGAGGCATGATATGCATGTAACTAATCCATCCTAAGAATGATGTCAAAATCTACCATGTCAAGTTCAATAAAATCACAAAGAAAGACTTAATGCAATATAGACACAAGGAAACCCCTATAAACCCTTTTAAAAACAATGGACTCACCAACAGGGGTAGAAACTTCAAAGGGTTCACACAACAATTTGAGACACATATGAAGTCTATTAGAAACAAAAGGAGTAATAAAAGAAAGAGTGGCACCCAAATCTAATAAAGTATATACATTAAGATTGTAGATCTTTAACATACAAGTAACAACATCGGGAACCTCATCCACCCCCTTGCCTCCCTTGAAGAGTGTAAAAGTTATTGTGACATAGAGCACCCCTTACTTATCACCTTGTGCCCATGGGTCACTATTATCAACTTGTCTTTGAGGATGGCCATTCCCACCCTTGTTTGGACAATCCGTAATCTTGTGGCCAATTTTGCCAAACCCAAAGCAAGCACCCATGTCTTTGTATCATCTACCACCATAATATTTACCACACCTTAAACACCAAGGAATGATTTGGCCACTATTACCTTTTTTATATCTAGGGTTGTGCACCCTATCATTAACAAAACTTTGACCTTAGGCACTAAAGGTCCCTTGAGCTTGGAACTTGTGGCCATGTAAGAAGCGAGCACCTTTAGTATCTTGGAAACCACCATCATACCTATCCCTCATGGACTCCATTGCTCCTCTTTCTATGTTTTCCCCTTCAAGTTGCTCGGCATAAGTCATGAGCCAAGACAAGTCCATATCTCCTATATTCTTGGCAGTGCGACATTCTTCATTAATCAAGTCGGACGCTCCCAACATGAACTTGTGCATTCTTGCCCTAGGGCTGACCACCATGTGAGAAGCATACTTTGAGAGGCTGTTGAATTTTAGGGAATACTCCCTAACACTCATCGAACCTTACTCGAGGTTTATAAACTCCATCATCTTTTTCTCCCTTAGCTCCATGGGGGAGAAATGGTTGAGGAAGGTGGCCTTTACTTCTTCCCAAGTGATAGGCGCTCCATCCCCTCTCTCACCCTTTGATTGAACAAGCCAAAATTAAGTAAGGCCTTTTGATTGATAGGCCTCTATATCCACCTTTTCCTCAGAGTTAACCCTCATTATATCAAGAACTTTGTAAACCTCGTCGATGAAATTTTGGGGGTCCTCTTCAACTTTGGAGCCATAGAACTCTGGAGGATTCATTCTTTTGAAATCCCTCACCCTTGAGGCAGGGGAGGGAGCATGAGGAGCTTGAACTCCTTGGTTTACCACGACCCTTTGCAACAATATGACCACATTCTAGTGCTTAGCATGAGTGACTCCTTCCTCTCATTTGGGAACTTGTGGAGCTGAAAAGCCCAGTTCAGTCTCGAGAATGGGAGATATTTGTGTCGCTCGTCTTTAAGGCATGATCAAAAAGAGAAAAAGACCATCTGTTAGAGATAAGAAGCCTTAATTCAATATGATAGCTGGCGTAGAGTATGAAGAAGTGATTCATTCCTAAAACACATCATAGCCTCACATTCATAGTTACTGCTCCTCCCAACCATGAACAAGACTCTAATTGATGCGGTATGTTGGATTTCTAAGGACAATTACAAACCTAATGCTCTGATACTAAGAATTTTCATGATCCAAGCCTAGGTCCTAGACGTGACATGCTGAATAGGGATCCTAAAGAAACCCTAAACAAGCATCTTGAGCATGTATAACACATCCTTGGTTACAAAAGTAAAAATTTAGGCAAACAACACATAATTTCTAGGGAAATGGGAATTTGGACTCAAGCTATGGGGATGTTGTAGGGAAGAGGATTAGCATGGATCAAATAGAAAGTAAAGTCCAAGGGGCAAGTACGTATGACTCATATTTTTGGGGTAAGAAGGGACTTAGGGCTTATTTTTGGGGTAAGAAGGGACTTAGGGCTTATTTTTAGGGTAAGAAGGGACTTAGGGCTTTTACCTCATCAATATAACAAGTATTCAACACATAAGAGGGAATAAGGAACTAAAGGAGTCTTTCATAATACATAAAATAATAGGAGTCGGGCTCAATACATACATATCCACATATATAACAACACCTCTACTATGAATGGAATGACAGCCAAGACTTCTCCCGGTCTCACCCCCAAAAGATAGTATCAAAGAATATACAAGTCTAAATAAAGAATGAAAGTAATGGCTATTCTTTACGGAGTGGAGGACTCGCAAAAAATAGTCTTCAACCGAATCATTTAGCCACGTGGAGGAGGAGAATGAATAGGAGCTCCAGTCCCTATATGGTTAGATCATGTAGGGAAAAGTATGTGTTAGTACTTGGAATGTACTAAGTATGCGGGGTGCAACACAACAAACGACATAAGCCGTAATTAAGCAATATGCACAATCACAATCAATAGATATAAGCCTAATATGTAACAAATGATCAAAGCCTAAGTCAAAATATGCATGAGGAATCATCAAATCATATAACACATCATACATAAATGGAAAGGGACCATAACTGACATATAAGACCAAACAAGCCACTACTTGGAATCGCAATGTTCACTCTACATAAGACTAGGAGTGATCTACTTTGCTAGGGTAAGTCAAACACTCACCTTGCAGGAACTCCCCCATTTTGAAAAGTGTTTCACAAATACCTTACTGGAACACCACCCTTTTCAGTTAAATTATAATAATAACCTTACGGAAACACAATCCTTTTTGGTTAATCGTATAACATGGGCTATATGGATCCATTGGATAATTCAAAAACCTATGGAGGCAACATAGTTATGGGATCATTGTTATCAACTAAGGTCCTCTCGATACTAAGTCACAATCCCAATGAATATTTAAATCATACTTATAGCCATTTTATGCAAAGTATCATAATATCATATTATTTTCATAGAGTAGCTCATCAAAACCAAAGCTTCATAAAATCAAGATAGGGTTTCATTCCATTCACAACTTTCACAATATTCTTATATCTCATAACATGCATAATAACCCTTTCGAAATTCATACCATTTATAGTTTGAATAATCTTTCCATAAGACTTTTATAAAACCCTTTCGAAATTCATATCATTTATAGTTTGAATAATCTTTCCATAAGACTTTTATAAACACAGAGGCTTGGTTCATAACTTTATTCAAGACATTGTGGGTACATGTACATGAGCTTAAAATCTTGCAAATCATGAGTAAATACCATGGAGAAGTAAAACAATATCACTTGAGCATTAATCAAATTAATCCCCCAACAAGAATCATAAAACATGGCTAGGGTATCATCAACCCACATTTAACTCATTGATTTCTCATAATTTTTCAATGCATAATCATGTATGAAGATAAAACATCACAAAACTCTTCATAATATTATCTTGTAAAAGAGTTCACAAAAACACTCATAATTATACATAACTTGAAAATAGTTGAGATAAAGAAATGGTTGCACTTGTGGAGGAAAGGTTTTCATAATCAAACCCACATACCCATGTGATTTAAAGGAATGAAATCTGATTTTGATATGTAAGAACTGAAACCCTAGCTTGCACTTCTTGCTTGAGAGCGTTGAAGAACTTTGGAGAGTTTAGAAGGGATATGGGACTTCGAATATTTTAGAATGAAGGGGAATGGGGTCTATTAGGGATGTATATGGATGAAATGGAATCCTTTTAATGATAAAACGACGTAGCATAGGCATAAAGCAATGGGAAAGTTCAAAATTACCCTGTTTAAAAACCTGCCAAATAGAACCACGAGATCCTGTTTAAGGGCGATGGTCCATTTTACGGGTCGTAAGACAGTGTAACGACCTGACCTAAGGGCCTAGTCGTCACACGGTAAATGAGGATCCTGAAGGCACCTCACCCAAGTCATCTAAGCATCTAAAGCATTCATAGCAAGAGACTAGACATAATGCGGAAAGAAAACATAAATTAAAGGGGCTATGGGCTTTTGGCAATGAAGCAACATTAAAATAGTGGAAAATAACTAAATCATTACTTTGTCCATATGCATACCAGCTACATCATAAGTCGATAGGACCGATAACAGACAGTCTCCATCAATAGAAAGAAGTCTAGACAATACAATACTTAAATAAGTGCCTCAGAAGGACTACAAAACAACATCTTAAAATCAAAATCAAAATAAACTAGAAGTAAATAGTGGAAAAGTCCTGATCTAAGGGCTCACCACAATAATAAAGCTAGTCTTGAGCTTCGAATACTAGCCACAAGCCGGTGAGGAGTACCTATCCCAACATGGTTAAGTCATGCGCAGGCAAATATGTGTTAGTACCTTTAAATGTACTATGTATGTAAGATGCAGTGCATGGATGACACTGTAATACCATCATGACAAAACATAACAAATAAGTATGCACAATGATAATGAAATAATGAAATAGGATAAAACATGCACAAGGAATAAGGCTCATACCAATATGAGACAATGCACATTTAATATATGAATTTAAGACATATCACAGAATCATATAAACTTGTGAGAGTAGACCATAATCAACAGTAAGACCATGTGAGCTACTACATGGAATCTAATGAACTCTTTTCATTGGAAAAGGCCAATGCACTACTTCCATTAAGAAAAGGGGAATCTACTTGCCAAGGTAGATATCTAAAACATAGTGTCTTTCATAACTTTGGGGCCTACGTGAATCCACTAGCCTAGCCTACATAGCTTCTATGGTGGCACATAGTTAGGGAAATCTAGATTTAGCTTCAGGGGATCAAGCCTCAACTAATGTGATGGGTCCCAATCTCTAGTCTTCTCTATGCTAAATCATCCCACGAAATTTGTAAACATAACTTAGAATCATAAGTAGAAATCAATAGGAATAGTTTGAAACTTGTGAATCTTTCTTAAGCATTATTTAGGGTAATGATAATCTAACATATAACTTTGGTAAACTTTAACTTTGAAACTCTTCATAAATTCCCTATTCATAGTCGTCATTCATAAGACGTTTTCATGAAAATAGTCTGGGCTTAATTGATGAATGGAACAATCATAGATCATAAAAGTCTTAAGAAATTTCTTTAAAAAGGAACATTAAAATTGTCCAACCTTAACCATATCAAAATATACCTTGGAATCAACCTCACACGTCAAAACATATGTGTACACTTACTTAACAAAATAGTCATTAAACTTTAAGAACATCACGTATTAAAATAGGAACTATAAAATCATCATAAGCATGCATTGGAGCTTAGGAACTTAAAGAAAAGGTAAAAATGCATAGTAAGGATTTTATGGGTGAAGGGATACCCATAAATCAACTCATATACCTGAGAAATTAGAGAGCATAAGAGTTAAAGTCTTGAGGAAGGAACTTGCTGGAAGACCCTAGCCTTGTTCTTGAGAGTCTTGCTTTAGAAATTTGAAATTTGAAGAATGAAAAAATAAGGGTGTTCTTAGGGTTTGAAGACTAATTTAGGTCCCCTTTTCGTCCCCCAAATGATGTAGTTTAGGAATAAAATTATGAGAAAAAGTGCCCCTCAATCAAAACTATTGAAAGCAATATATGAAACACTGTCTATGGGTCATACGAAAGTTTATGGGTCGTAGACCCTCTTATTTGATGGTTAACATATGAGTCCTAAAATAAGGAATTTTTTGAATTGGGGACTACGACCAACAGGACGAGTTGTGTTAATTTCTATGAGCTATAGATAATCTCATAAAATCCTTCCACAGTTAGCCAATTTTTCATCTTGTATGTGACCCCTTTTATGAGACCTTATACGAGCCATACAATATTTTATGGGCCGTCTGATAAGTCGTGAATCAACTTCCTAAAAACTTCAAATTTTCTCAAGGTTTAAACCCCACTTACAAACCACTCTATTAGCCATAGATTGTCTCATGAAAGAAGGTCCTTATCTTTCAGGCCAACTTTTCTGCACTCAGGGCTCCTAAACATGTGGTCATTACAGAGGTGGGATTTTGTCTGTTAACATTTTAGACCCTCAGAAGCTTTCTCTAAGCCTCATTCCATGGCCTGACTTACGACTCCTAAGTCTATATATGAGCCATTAGATAAGTCATACATTTAATCCTAAACATCCAGAATTTCATCAAGTCAGCCACTATTCCACGAGTAGGACTTTCGGCTCATGGAAAAACTTACGGCTCGTAGAAGGCTTAGTCGAAATCATTGATACTCAAAAAATTTCCAAAACTCATTTCTTAGGGTCTTTGACAACCTCCAACTTGTGGGGCCCTATAATTACCATACTAAAATCCACCACTTTGACTTTCTTCTGATCAATTCCGAACTCAAGCATCCATAATAATAACAACTTGGTCTCCCAAATGTGACTACAATATCAAACCCTATTGCCTGAGTAGGTGGAACAATGGATAACTCCTTACTAGATAGTATCTGCACTTGACAACTCATGTCTCCATCTTTATACAACACTAGTACCATACTAAGAAAGTCCACCAGTTCCACTATTAAAATGCATTGTACCCATACATTACTTCTCATTAAATAATTGTAGCACATTTTCAAATTAGTTTTATCTCCAACTAAGCAATATGTACCCTTTAGCAAACTAAACAAACAATAGAAGTAACAAAAATAACTATAAATAAATGGGCATAAACACCGCAATAGCAGTAGTATTATAACCTTTATTGCTATACACCCTATCTATGTAGGCACAGTAGAAGTTTTTGTTTCAATTAGCACAACATCATTCTTAGTTGATGTTCGAATTCAGTAACGATAGTCACTGCTACTTGAGTTTGAGAATCTACCACTTTTTTGTTTGTGTCTTGGGTAGCTCGGTTCGGCCCAACCTGTAGGTTTGGTGTACCATCCGTAGTTGGATCGGCACATTGATTGGTGATTTTCCTTGCTTGGCTTACTTGATTGATTGACCATACTAAGAAACTCATTCTTTTCATGATAAACCCAATAATTGTAATCTCATAATTACTGTATTCATAACATAGCCATTCCCTCAAGCACACCATACCAAATAGTTGAATCTCTTCGTTCATCTAATAAGACATGCAAGTACAACCCTCATAGCTGAAAAGTTAATAAAAAAGGATAAGACATCATTAAAGTCCTTCCACTAGTCTCATTTTTTATATTGTATCTCAAAATATATCACTGACAAAAACCTAACCTAATCTCTTCGAATTACAGAAGAATCCAAGGTTGACCATACATCCTTCCCTTATGTCCATCACTTTTATCTCAAAATCAGGTTTCATAGCAGAACTATTTGAGGACATCTCTTAAATATTCATGAAATACCAAGCATGAATCTTCACCATAATTGAGAGAATAGAGCAAAGTGATAAGGAACTATATCAGATCATGAATCCACAGTAATGCATCAAGAAATGATGAATTTTCCTAATAGTCACCATAACCTCTCGAAGATAAGCAATAGATGTCTCCGTACGTATCCTTGAGACTTTGTTAGATTTGGCTTTTACACATATAAAACCTATGAACCTCAGCTTCTAATACCAACTTGTCATAACCCCAAATCAAGTATAGTAGCACTTTCCTTTAAACAACCAAGGCAAGTTAGCCTATGAAAGGAAATAACATAATAAAACAAAAGATAAAGTGGAAGTAACTATCCAAATATATATATACCTCTAACAATTGAATTTGAAGAAATGTACAAGTCACAAATGTCTTTGGTTCTCAAACAGAATAAAAATAGTAAGTAGATAGAATTCTAAAGAATCCGCTAAAATACTCAAGCTACTTTCTCTTAGACTATCACAAGGCTTATGCCAAAATAGGGGTAGGGCATCAACCTGACCCGTGCTCACATTCTAAACACAAGTGTAAAAACAAGAGTGAGTACTAAATAACAAGGTACCTAGAAAGAAGATCTATATACAGGCAGAGAATAAAGAATAGAGGTACTTTTCTACTCCAACCAAACCTACAGAACTACAACCTACACTCGCAAAAGCTAGTATACATAATATACATATCCACAATACAAGTATATAGTACATTAAGAGATTATTGTCATAATTTACAAGAATATAGAAAATCATCATATCACTTTATACAAGTATTCATATTAATAATATATGAAATGAAATAGGATGCAATAAAGTGCAAGTGATACGTTGTAATGCCAAGTAATCATATTTCATGTCTATTCAATGATACACATCTGTTGATGTAATTAGATAAAAATCTATAGGTGCCTCTTATGAACCATGAATCTGTTAGAATTAATTTTTGGCATAATCATATCTAGCTGAAACTATTACCCTTACAAAAATTTATCACACTTCTCAAAACTATTTCCTGTCGACATTAATCAATTCTAGCCGAAATCATTTTCCTTCGATTTTTCATCAATAATGGCACTCAATTAATATTTTATTTCAGCATAAATATCACATTTCAAATGGGAAAGAGTGTATTCAAAGAGTCCATACAATTCATATATTCACTGATCAAATCAATTAATCTTATTATTCCTTCAACAATTGTGTCATCATCACTAGGGTTATTCAAGAATAGTATCACGTATGTAACACTCTGCATGTTGAAAAGCATAAAAATGATAAGTTGTGAAATCTAGAGACTGGTTAATTTCACGAACCAATTTACGACGCATGATATGGGCCACGAGCCGTGAAAAGTCCTTGTAGACCCAACTCCAGAAAGTTAAAAAAAATTGAGTTTTTGAAATTCATTCCATGATGAACTGGATGGGTTGTAAATAGGACCATGGACAATAGACCAGATCGTAGAAGGGACCCTGAGAGAAGGAATTTGGCCAAGTTTGGGAGTCACTCTACATAAGGATTTTATGGTCCGTGAATAGAAGTACAGACGGTAGATAAGGTTTCGTGGTATCAAGATGCAACTCACAGTAGCTAATATTTTGTGATACGCATTCCACAATCCCAATGCATGACTCATGGATGGGAATACAGCCCGTGAATGGGGTCTCATGAACAACTTTGGCAGTTTTAAATGAAGGGCGTTTTTATCATTTCCAAATCATTTAACTCCTAAACTATATTATTTTGACCCTCTTAACTAAATTAACTGACCTAACGCCTATATAACCTATTCCTAATTCAGTCAAACATATTCACTCTAAAAAAACACTCCAAAGCTCCCAAAACTTCTCTCTCTAAGGATGCTCTACACTGAAACTAGGGTTCCAACTTTGGGTCAAGGATTTCAAGGTCAATTACTCAAATTTTTAAGGTTCATCACTTGAGGTATGCCAGGATACATTCATGGATTAGTTTCATCCATGAAGCCCAACCCAAAACCTTATTTTTCACAAAGTTTCATGATGATTTATTATGGGCTCTAATAACTTAACTCCAAGTTATTGGATTGTGATTCCTACATGATAATTAAACTTATTTATGCATAGATTATAAAGAACAACATAATTTACATGATTATCAAGTGAAAGTATATGATTTAAGGTATGTGATTATTAGAGTTTGTTGAATTGATGTGGGTTCCTTTATGAATGATCCAAATTGATTTCAATTCAATAATTTTCATTTTACTACATGAAACTATCTCAATTCCTCATGAACCCAAACATGGCCCAAGTTTCATATGAGTATGCTATGGTTTTCATGAATATGAATCTAAGTATGGAAAACATAATTTAATGATGGAATGATGGTGATGATTGGATGACTTAAGACCCCAATGTTTATGTAATGATGATATTAAGATTGGAAGTATGCCTACACTATGAGAAAGCTATGTAGATGGACCATTCTTATGATATGATATGTTTTCATGAAGTCATGATGACTATTTTACAAGCTAAGAATATATTATTTTGATAATGTATGTATTGTGTTGAAATCTATGTATATGCATGATTATGTATTCCATGGGATATGACTTAGAACAGAGAGGGCTCTGGTAGATTTTATTATCCCATAACTACATTCTACCTTAAGTTTATTGTGATGTTTATATGCCTATAAGGTTCTCTAATAGATTCATATAGCTTTATGATGTGGCCCTCACTATGCTAGGATAGCCCCTAATGGGTAGGGTCATTATGAAAGGTTCTCATTATGCTAGGATAGAGCATAAATGGTGAATATTGAATCTACCTTTGGAAAAGTAGACTCCTCTTTCACTTTGTATAGAGAGAACATAGGGATTTCGTGTAATAGTTTGCATGGTCATGTAGTTTGTTATGGTATTATTGTCATATATGTATGCTAGGTTATGAAAGGTTTCGATGATGCTTCCATTCATGATTTTAAACATGCATTGCTCATACATACTATGTCCTCATTCTATTGTCTATGATTATGAATATTGACATTACATTATGATATTTTCTTGATGCATGCTATATTTAAATACTTAGTACATTCCACGTACTGATGCATACTTCCTTGCCTACATAATCTAACCATGTAGGCATGGCTGATGACAATACTAATCATCTATTTTTTTGGCTAAATTTGATTTCAAAACCTTGAAGATTTTTGGGTGATTTCCCATGCTTCGGAGACATACCTAGTTCATGTTATGCTTTTATGTTGAGACTTTATGATTTCATTGTTATTATATCTTGAGGGTGAGCTAGTAGCACTTTCTAGTCCCCACCAAGATCTTATGATGTAGAGGCATCATATAGACATTTTGATGTCATAATTACCCTAAGGGAAACTATGACTTCTATATGATATGTTCTGCTCGCTACTCTCTTATGAATAGCTTATTTTACCTTATGTATGCTTATGATATGAAAACAATGCTTACATGGGATGCATTCTTCATATTCGTCGTGTCATGGCTATACCATAAATTTGGCTCATGACAAAAGTTGTATATGGGTAGAAGGCTTAAAAACACCCTAGGGAATCCAACATGCCGCGTCTAGTAGAATCTTGTTCATGGGTGTGAAGTGTGCTACATCCATGAGTTAGAGGCTATGAGACTTTTAAGAAACTTTGCTTCTGTTTTGATCTATATCATGCCTTCAAGTCTCTCATTCCCTAATGCTTATCCTTTGATGTTTTCAAAATATGGATCCATGACGTGCTCCATAACCTAAGAGAGATAATGATAATGAGGGACAAGTCTCTCTGGCTCCTCAAGTTTCTCAAGCCAACCAGGTTACCAATGATGAGTTTAGGGCCGCTATTACGATGTTAGCTCAAGCCATTTCTCTTCCAAAGACTTCTACTTTGACTTCTAGGATAAGACATTTCTAGAATTAATCCCATGGAGTTCCATGGTTATAAGGTGGATAAGGATCGATAAATGTTCATCTATGAAGTCTACAAGGTGGTTGAGATTATGGGGGTATTGTCTGAGGAGAAGGCTGAATTGGTGGCTTACCAACTCTAGGGAGTTGCTCAAGTTTAGTTCAAACAATGGTGTTTTGGGAGAGTTAAAGAAGGGTCTGTTGATTGGGAGGTGTTGAAAGCCACTTTCCTAGGTCGCTTCTTCCCACTTGAATTAAGGGATGCCAAAGTGATGGAGTTCATGAATTTGAGGCAAGGCGCCATTAGTGAGAGGGAGTATGCCTTTAAGTTCAACAATTTGTCCAAGTATGCTTCCTTGGTGGCCAACTTTAGGGCCCGAATAAACAAGTGCACCTTAGGTGTATCTAATTTGTTGAAGACGAAATATAATACCGCAATGCTCATGAAGGATATAAATATTCCTAGGCTCATGACATATGACAAACAAGTGAAGAGTGAAACAATTCAAAAGATGAGGATAAGGGAGTAAAAAAGGCTCATTTTGATGATGAGTTTTCCCATTCTAAGTCTAATAGTGATCGTTTCCAAAAAGGCCAAGGTTTATCTAAAGGCGCTCCTCAAAGGTTTGGCAAAGATAGGGTGACTAACCCTAAGTTTGAAGGTGATGTTGTGAGAGGTGATGGTGTTATTCTTCTAGGCATCCCAAGTGCAAAAGGAATCATGTTGGCGAATGCTTGAGAGGTACCGATGCTTATTTTTGTTATGGAAAAGTAGGACACAACATCTCTGAATGTCCTCATGCTACTACTAAAGGGAAAGAAGAAGTCAACAAGGTCAAATGGTTCAAAGACGGCAAGCACAACAAGGTACCCGAGCTCAAGGTGATGGTCTACACAACAATCGATTCAACATCCTACATTTTAGGAAAGAGGTTCAGGAGTCTCCCAATATGTTCATCAATATGTTAAGAGTCTTTCATAATGATTTTTATACTTTGCTTGAGCTTGGTGCTAATATATCTTTTGTTACTCCTTACCTTGCCATAAAGTTTGATGTATCTCTTAAAGTTTTGTTAGAACCTTATCAGTCTATAGTTCAATTGCTAAGTCAATCCTAGCCAAGAAAATATATAAATTTTCCAATGTCAGTCTTGTATAAAGGTTTTTTATGTGATCTTGTTTAACATTTTGATATGATTTTTAGTATAGATTGGTTGCATGCATCATATACCTCTATTGATTGTTTAACTCATAGGGTCACATTCCAAGTTCCAAATGAGTCCATCCTTAAATGGAGATGAACCAATTTAGTGTTTAAAGGAAAGTTTATCACTTATTTGAAAGCGATGAAAATTATTTACAAGGATTGCTAATTTCATGTTGTCCCAGTCATGGATGTTAAGTCCAACGTATCTACTCTTTATTCGATTCTTATAGTTGATGAACTACCCAATGTCTTCACTGATGGCTTGCACAGTATTCCTCCCATAGTAGAAATTGAATTTGGCATTGATATTTTACCTGACACCCAAGCTATTTTTATGCCTTCATATATCATAGACTCTGCAGAGTTGAAAGAGTTGAAGGAACAACTACGGGACTTTCATGACAAGGGTTGATATGGCCGAGTATGTCTCCAAGAGGTGCTCCCATATTATTCACAAGAAAGAAAGATGGTCCACTTCAAATATGCGTGGATTGTTGGAAACTTGGAAACTGAACAAAATGACTAAAAAAAACAAGTATACACTTCATAGGATTGATGACCTATTTAATCAATTGCAAGGTGCAAGCTACTTCTATAAGATTGATCAGCGGTCTGGATATCACCAATTAATGGTAAATGAGGAAGACATTCCAAAGATGAGATTTAGAACACGATACGGTTATTTTGAATTCTTGGTTAAGTTGTTTAGACTAATAAATTCCCCTGCCACATTCATTGATTAGCTGAATTGGATCTTCAATTCATATTTGGATATGTTCGTAGTCGTGTTAACATATGATATATTAATTATTCACGATATGAAAAGAGCATGAGGATCATTTCAGGATTATGTTGCAAAACATATGAGAAAGGCAACTCCTTGCCAAGTTTAGTAAAAATGAATTTTGGCTAAGGGAGGTGGATTTTCTTTGCCACATTTTTTTGGGTGATGGTATTAGAGTTTATCCAAAATAGATTGATGCAGTGAAGAATTAGCCTAGATCGTTGTCTCCATCCAAAATTAGAAGATTTTAAGGTTTTGCTGCATATTCTATCAGATTCCTTGAAGGATTTTCTTCCATTGCCTCTATTTTGACTAAGTTGACCCAAAAGAAAGTGAAACTTCAATGGTCGGACGAGTGTGTGAAACGTTTCCAAATGTTGAGAGATCATCTTGCTTTGGCGCCTATTTTTACATTGTCCAAAGGCTCAAATGGTTTTGTTATATATTGTGATGTCTAACATATATGCTTGGGATGTTTGTTCATGCAATATGGAAAATTCATTTCCTATTCCTCAAGGAAATTGAAAGTGCATAATAGGAATTATTTGACTCATGATCTTTAATTATTAGTCGTTGTGTGTGCATTGATGATTTGATGACGTATCTTTATGGACTACATGTTTGTATATTCAGGGACCATAAGAGTTTCCAATATGTTTAGCCAAAAGATTTGAACCTAAGGGAAAGGAGGTGGTTGGAACTCTTGAAGGACTGCGATATGAGTGTGATGTATCACCCTCAATGCATTGAATAGGATTTCTATGGGAAGTATTGCACATGTTGAGGATGAAAAAAAAATAGTTAGTTAAAGAAGTGCACTGTTTCTCTTATTTTGGTATGAGGCTGAATATCTTGAATTATGGTGGTGTTGTATAAAAAATGGGGCCGACTTGCCTTTGATAGAGAAGGTGAAGGCAAACCAATATATGGATCCTACTTAGGTTGAATTGAAGAAGTTGGTGGCTGATAAGAAGGTTGTGGTTTACTTAAAAGAGGGAGATAAGGTGCTTTATTACCAAGGGCGATTGTGTATGCCTAATGTTGATGGAGTAAAGGAAGATACTTTATGAGGCTCATAATTCTAGGTATTCTATTCATCTGAGATCCAAAAATATGTATAGAGATTTGAGAGAGATGTATTGGTGGAATGACATAAAGAAAGATATAGTAAAGTGTGTAATGGGGTGTGCAAATTGTCAACAAGTTAACATGGAACACCAAAGGCTGGGTGGTTTGTCCAAGATATTGAAATACCTACATTGAAATGGGAGAAAGTGAATCTGGACTTCATTAAAGGTTTTGCAAAGACTAGGAAGAAAATCAACTCAATATGGGAGTTGTTGATAGAATGACGAAAATAGCCGACTTCATACTGGTGAAGACATTTTTTGTGCCAAAGATTATGATAAGGTTTACATTCATGAGTTGGTAAGGTTACATGGGGTACCGTTGTCTATTATATTGGATAGAGGTGCACAATTTACTTCTCATTTTTGGAGGTCTTTCCAGAAAGACATTGGTACGAAGGTGAATCTAAGTACGACATTTTATCCACAAATGGATGGACAACTCAAAAGAATAATCCAAATGTTTAAGGATATGTTGAGGACATTTGTGCTTAATTTCAAAGGTCGTTGCGATAATCACTTACCTCTCATTGAATTTGCTTATAATAATAATTCACTCGAATATTGAGATGGCATTGCTTGAAGCATTGTATGGTAGACGGTGTCGGTCCCCGGTTGGATTATTTAAAGTAGGAGAGATGTCCTTGATTGGACCGGATTTAGTACTTGATGTTATGTAAAAAGTGCAGTTTACTAGGGAAAGGTGACAGGCTGCACAAAGTCATCAAAAGTGATATGCCGATGTTAGGAAAAGAGATCTAGAGTTTGATAAAGGTGATTGGGTTTGTTTAAAGGCTTCACCTACGGATGGAGTAATTAATTTTTTCAAAAAGGGTGAATTCAGTCCTAGATATGTGGGACCTTATAAGACTGTGAAAAGGATTGGAAGGGTGGCTTATGAGCTAGATTTTCCTACAAAGCTAGATATGGTTCATCTATTGTTATATGTGTCGATGTTGAGAAAATGCATGAGTGATCCTAATTCGATTGTTCCATTAAAGAATGAGACTATTGTGAAGGATTTGACCTATGAAGAAGTACAGGTTCACATTTTAGATCGACAAGTGCAGATATTGAGGAATAAATAAGTTTTATCCGTCAAAGTATTATGGAGAAACCAATAAGGTGAGAGTGCTACTTGGGAAGCTTAGGTGGACATGATGAAATGACATCTTTACCTCTTTCCTTCTATTCATGCCTAAGGTAAATAAAATATGATCTATTCTTCCAAGTTCTCATGAATATGTGTTTCCTTATCATATCACATGCATACATGATCATGAGATATTTTTGAATTATGTTTGACACATAAGTTTGATAATTTTATGAACATGATGTTTATGTTGCATTTTTGCATTCATGATGGGTTGATGTCTATGTTTCTACTCTTCTCAAGCTTGCCATTATCTTATTCTAAGATGAATGATCCAAAGAGGGAGATATTGTAACACCCTCCATGTTGAAAAGCCTAAAACAATGATAAGTTGCAAAATATAGAGACTGGCTTGTTTCATAAGCCTAACTATGGGTCGTGGATTGGGCCACAGGTCATGGAAAGGCCTCGTGGACCTAAGTCTAGAAAGTTTGAAAATTTTGAGGTTCTAGATTTCATTCCAAGATGAACAAGATGAATCGTAAATGGGACCATGGCCAGTGGATTAGATTGGGAAGGGACCCTGAGAAAAAGGAATTTGTCCAAGTCTAGGGTCACTCTACATAGGGTATAACGGTACGTAAATGGAACTATGGACTCTAGATAAGGTTTTGTGGTATCAAGATGCAATTTATAGTAGACAAAATTTTGTGACAGCCTGTGAACGGGTTCTCGTTAACGGCTCTAAAAATTTCAAATGATGGGTTTTTTGGTCATTTTTAATTCATTTAACTCCTAATCTATGTCGTTTTAACCCACCTAACTAACTTAACCAACCTAACTCCTATAAAACTCAATTCTAATTCATTCAAACACATTCAATCTCAAAGATATATCTCCAAAGTTCTCAAAATTTCTCTCTCTAAGGATTCTTTATATTTAAGCTAGGGTTCAAGCGTTAGGTCAAGGATATCATGGTTAATCACTCTAATTCCTAAATTCTTCACTTGAGATATGTAGGGCTTCATTTATGGATTAGTTTCATCTATGAAGCCCGACCAAAAGATCTTTTTTCTCAAGTTTCATGATGATTTGTTATGGGCTCTTATGACTTGATTCCAAATGGTTGGATTATGGTTATGACGTGATAATTATATTTATTTATGCTTGCATTATAAATCACTTCATGATTTTCGAAAGAATGTATATGGTTTCAAGTATGTGATAATTATATTTATTTATGCTTGCATTATAAATCACTTCATGATTTTCGAAAGAATGTATATGGTTTCAAGTATGTGATGAACAGGGCTTGTTGAATTGATGTGGGTTCCTTTACTAATAATTCAAAGTGATTTTAATTGCATAATTCCTCTATAATATTCATCTAATTGCATAATTTTAGCTAAATTTCCCATGATCCCACACACGGCCCTAGTATACTATGATTAATTTGTGGTTTTCACGAATATGAATCAAAGTATGAAAGGCATGATTTGATGATGTTGTGATGATAATGTTATGTTGATGGCGATGATATGATGATGAGGGTGACTTAAAGACCCTTATATTTATGTAATGATGATGTCAAGATGGGGAGTATACCTGCACTATGTGAACAAGAGTGGCAAATGAGCGGGTCTAGTTGGATATGAGTCAATCCAATATGTGTTAAGTAAAAATGGATAAAATACCCAACTTGACTCATATTTTAAATGGGTAAAAATAAGTTACCCAATGGATAATATGGGTAAATATGGATACCCATATTATAGTAGGGATCATGTTAAAAGTTTCAAAAACAAATCTTTTCCCAATCACTACATCCCTCTCGGACATGTAGCGAATACAGGCTTACCCTAACGCGTCGACTCATTAAGGAGAAGTTAAAACGAAGAATTTAACAATACATGCAATGTTTGTTTGAACGAATTACCCCAGTTTGTGTTATCTTATTTAGTCGTCATGGTTCCCACAACCCTAGTTGTGGGTTTAACCTAGCATAGTATTGGTAACTGGCCCACAACAATTAGAAGAAGACATAAAGTTTAACTTACAATTGAAGAACAAGAATCCGTGTTACAAGCTTCGAACAATGATCACAAACGCGATTCTCACAAATTACAAAGCCAAACTAATGTTTTTCTCCTTGTTCTCTCGTGTTTCTGCCGTAAAAAACGAAGTGTCTAATTTAATAAAATAATGTACTATTTATACTAAGTAAAACTAAGTCGATACAATTTAGGAAAAATAGACTCAGTACTGGACACGGTCCGTTACACGGACCGTTTGAGGTGAGATGGTTCGTGCGAACGGACCGTCTGGACAGCTTCTGCGTCGGCACGGCCCGTGTGGCGTGAGACGGGCCGTGTGCTCCTCCGTGTGGCTCCACTTGTACGAATTCTGATATTTTTAACGAAGGCCCTTTTGAGTTACGTCACTTACATGGTACACGACACGGCCCGTCTCGTGTCAGACGGTCCGTGTAATGGTCCGTGTGGATCTCTTTGCACGATTTCCTTAATTTTCGACGAGTTTCCTTCCGAGCTACGTCAGTTACACGGCCCGTGACACGGTCCGTCTGGCGTAAGACGAGCCGTGTGAACTGGTCGTGTGACACGACTTGGTGCACCTAGTGTCGCGCAACGGTCGGTCACACGGACCGTGTGGCATGAGACGGCCCGTGTGGGCCTTCCGTGGTCCAACACTTGGCCTCGTTTTTCACTGGTTCCTTGTGCTTTCCTCAATTTCCCATGCCTTTGCTATTTTCCTGCACAATATCAAAACATACCTATTAATCAAACAACAACGCTCAAGAACGCACAATAATTCTATGTCGTAAGCGTCGTAAAAGTCATATTTTCATGACTCATCAACACCCTCAACTTAGAACCATTGCTTGTCCTCAAGTGATGACCAAAAACACATTCGACACACAAAGACAAGCGCTCAACAAAAAGTAAATAGAGACCCCTTTATCATCAAATTCGTGTTCAAAAAGTACACTTGTGATGTGCTCATACCCCAATGGACTCTTATTAGATCAACCTAAGCACTATTCTATATCCCGTTGGCCCTACTTAAGGCCGATAATAAAGATGAGCTGGTTAGTATAGCCACCAAATAGTGTGGTGATAATGCCCCTCACTACAACGAAGTCTCACACACAATGTAACAATGTAGCACAGAGACTGGAATGTAGACACTCACACTCAGAAAAAAATTCAACCGACACACAAGTATAGACCATATGCTTGCCTTTATTTTCACCACCTTGACTCTTGAATGACCTTTTTAGGATCATTTTAGGACTTTTAAGGCTTGTAACGTAGGCTCGGGCTTGGGTGAGATATATTTAGGATCAAAGTGACTAGTTTTTCGTTCCAAGACCCTGCTTTGACTCAGCCACTACTTTCGGCCCCCCAAAATCTTTGTTTTCCCTAATTTACCACTTTGCTTTGCAGATGGACGTGGTTACCTTCTTCGCTCATCATTTTTTTTCACACGCCCCAGAATTTTTTTTCTTTATTTATTTATCTTTTTTTTTTCTTCTTCTCATCACTCGACTCCTTTCCATCCATATTATTCTGCTTCCCTTACAATAGCCACCCTCAACTTAGGCTTTTAGCCTGAGTTGAGGTTCACAATGTATGTTCAAGGACCAGGGCCAATGTAAGCCACCCTCAACTTAGGCCTTTGGCCTGGGTTGAGGTTCACAATATCCTTAAAGGGACCAAGGCCTGAGTGCGGGCTGCAGATAGACTAGAACCATGAATTGGGTAATAAGAAAGAAAAGGTCTTTTAAGGCTCAATTATTTGGTTCAAAGGGAGAAACTTCATTTGGTTAATTCGTATTAGGCTTAGTGACTTCTCAACAACAATGGCCTAAGATCCTATCCTAATCCACTCATTCAATCGTTTCAGGGGGACCAACCAGGCAAGTTCTAGTTTACAAGTGTGTCAATTGAATTCAAGCAAGTCCACTCCCACACATATGGCACATATCCCGCACTATTCATCACTACACAACACAGTCAAGCTTTCATTATTCAAGATGCCAACTAGACAATGTACAATGTGCTTTAAGAGGATCACAACATTAGTCAGTATGGGATTCATGCTTACACAAGTTTCGTGGATTTTCATTTTTTTTAAATTGTTGGGGTTACTATAAACTCTTCTGAACACTTGTCTTTACACATACAAAACAAACAAAATAAACCTAAACATGCCAGTTCTACTAGATACTACACCTTCAGAGAAAAGAAACATGGCAAGAAAAACTCGTCAGGGTAGGATGCCCCACCCCCAACAAAAGACAGTGCAATGTGCCCATTGCAACAGAATGCATATTAAAGCAAAAATAGGAGCGGGACATACCTGGGACGCCCTAGGTGTCAGGCAGGTCATCATGGCCCGAACCAACTGGTGGGTCCGAGCAGGCAACAACATCTTCTGGCCCCACGACACTTCCGGAAGCACCTGTCCGGGAAGCCTCATATGCAAGGCACGCCTGCTCCTCCTAGGCAGCTGCCTCTCGTCGCTGCGCCCTCAACGCTTTGCGCAGCCCCTTTGCTTCCTCACGCTGCGGGTCTTCTGGGGGGCTCTTGCGCTGGCTGCGGCGCTTACCTTTGTCCTTATGACCGGAAGCTGTTAGAGCAGGTACATGGGCAACAGGAGGTACGACCGGTACACCCCAGCCCTCGGTCATGCTCGGCTCCACCGGGCCACTAACAATGAGATCAACGAATCTGGCGGCGGAACCGGGGCTGGCCCCGTGGTGTGATACCGGGCGTACAGCTCTATAATTTTCTCCCTCATATCCTGCATCGTCTGTACCAAGTGCGCCCTCTCGTTATCAAACAAACATCAAAACATACGATGGAAGTAGCCCTCTAACGTGTTGACCTGCTCCTGTAGACTCCGTATTTGGCCCACTAGTTCTGCATGGAGACGGTCCTCAGCCAGCTGCACATGAGCCTGCACCACCTGAGGCACCCTGACTACCATTTGGTCAACAAGTGCCCGTGTCTGTCGTTGTTTGGTTACCATGTGGGCGAGAAGGTCATAAGGGACATAAGTGTATCCCGGATGCGCCTGAGGTGCTGTGCCACTTCCCCCGGGCTGCTCAGAATCTGTACCGGTCTGGGGGGCCGTGGGGGGCTCCTCAAATGACAAGGGCTGCTGTGGAGGAGACCGAGGAAGCTGTGTAGGAATCCTAAGCAGGCGGGATCTGCTGTGATACAACGGGTTGTCGATATCCTTGATCATGGCAATGTTGACTACACCCATTGGAGATATCTTCCTGTCTAGAAAGTGGGTGGTGGGGACACGGGCCTGCCTGCAAAGTGCCCGAATCAGACATGGAAATGACATACCTGCTCGTTCTGAAAGGGCACGGTCCTTGATCTCCATGGCAATAACGCGGCCCACATTAATACCAAGTTGAGCCACGAAACACGCTACCAACGAAGCATGGGAGAGTTGGAGCGTGTTGTCGTTCACCGTGGGCCGTAGTCGTGCCCGCACCATCGACCACCAGAACTTGGCGACAAATGTGAGGGAGGCCTTAGTGATAGATATTTTGGGGTTAGTCACCCAAGGTGCCTCCGCTCCTTGGAGCGCAATCTGCTCCGCAATCCACTGCAACTCCTTGGCCCGGATAGACGGGTCTGACATGCGAACCTCATCAGTGATGTTCACATACCAAGAAATGAATAAACCATCCGGGGGGGCACGGTAGTCTGGACCAAATAAAAACCTGTTAATCGTCTCTGCCGAGATGTCTACCTGAGTCTCCCGGATGGTGACATAGTCCCGGTGGGACAATTTGGCAGCAAGCCGCTTCTTCGATCGTCTGGGCAGGTTGCCTTCTATGGAGGCAAGTAGACTGGCGGCGTAGCTAGAATAGAACTCTGCGATCATATCCGGGCCATAATATCCTGGAGGGCTGGCCATCCATCCAAACTGGTAAGCTGCAAAGGCGTTTCGTGTCTCCGGGATGGAATCCAATTTGTCCACGAGGACTCACATCTCTGGGATAATCGGCCTCCCCTGATAGCCCCCGGTACCTTTGGTGATGCCATTAACATAAATCTCCTTTGCCCTGGGGACTGACCACCTCCTGCGTAAGAAGACCAGAAGCCACTTAGCGGTTTCCGGGTCAAAAGTCTGGGCAACCGCCTGCTGAGTGGCCTCATCAACACTGTCGCGGAGGAGAAGAATATCCTCCTCACTTCTAACATCGTGCTTTGCGGTGACTGGAGTGCCAGCCTCATCCTCCTGCTTTGGGGCTGCAGCTTCCCCCTCCACCCCCACCTCTAGACCTTCCTCCTCAGACTCTAAAGCTATGTAGCGTCTCACTAGACGAGAATGGGTAGTGCGAGGGGGGTGGGAAGGCACAGCTGACCCGCTGTCAGAGTCATTACCTGAGTCACTCCCCAGATTTTGACTGGAGGATTCTGTGATCGAATCTCGGAGACGTGACTCATGCTCGTCTTTGCGTTGGCGAGGTCGTAGACGTGGGGCCATAGTAATCCTGCAAACATCACAAGAAATAATAAAAATATTTAGTTATGCAAGGATGCTTGGGACGACACACTAACGGGTACTCAGACTTCCCCTGTGTAAATATAGAGACAAAAACCCTTGAGAGTGGCGTCACCCGGTCTATCATAGGGAATTTCGCACTAAAAATGCATATGAGAAGCAATGAGAGTAAATACAGTGAAGTCTATAGAAAGTGGTGTGTCATGGCACGGTGGCCCCACAAGGACTGTGTAAGAGTACACGGGCCGTGCAGAGGCCCGTGTGAGGGCCTGGAATGTGTCAGACAGGCCCGTGTTAGGACCTGGAATGTGGTAGATGCTAAGTAATGTGGGACGGGCAACCACACGACCCGTGTAGGGTCAGATGGTCCGTGCGAATGGACCGTGTGGCGTGCCTTGCGTGATTTATGGGACGCAAGTCGGACGGCCCGCAACACAGCCCGTGTGATGCTACACGGACCGTGTAACGTGCCGTGACGTGGTTGTCGGCCCCAATCATCCCCAATGTCTTAAAATCGATGCTGACACACAAAATAATGCATCAACAACTCCAGATTGGGCATTTAAACTACGCAAACCACACTTTCTACAACACAAATCCTATTTTAACCATCCTAAAATCACAAATACCCTATGTTTCAAGAGTTCAAGAAAGCAACAATGGTGGTGAGGACTACCCATTACCAAATCTTTAAGGAATCGTGCCCTAGAGAGTTATAGACTTCAAAATCAACAAGGATATACATAAACTCATACAAAGGAACAAAACTAAAAGCAAAATTTCAAGAAACATACCAAAGAACAACTAACCCAAATTAAAAAAACTTACTTGAAAGAGAAAAGTAGACTTGGAACTCGAAAATTTGCCAAAGGAAAGTGTGACGGATCGTGAATGGAGTGTACAAACTGTGTGAGAAGAGATGAAGATTTGGTGGTGTGAGGAAGAGAGTAATGGCGTGTGGGGTGAGTTAGAGAGAGAGAATGAATGTGAGGAAATTAAAATTTGGAAAGAGGGTATTAATACCCAAAAATCTGTGGCCCAAGACGCGTTGGGAAATGGGCTGTGCCATGTGGCACGTTCTGTGTCGCGTGCCGTGGGTGGCAGACGCGTGTTCCCGAGACGCACGCCCAAACGATCCGTCAGACGGACCGTTACACGTGGAACGCATCGTGTCGTGTACCATGCGGCGTGCGACTTACCCAAGGCGTGGCTCAAACGGTCTGTTACACAAACCGTTCAAGCTCACACGGACCGTGAAAACGGACCGTGTGTCTTGACTTAGCGATGGGAAATACTTACCTGGGCGCGCTTACCTCAGACGGACCGTGACACGGACCGTCTGAGTGTACACGGACCGTGTACATTCCCGTGTGGCTCTCCTTTGTCCATTTTCGCCCCCCGCATGCCTGATTCGGCTCTCTTTTACTATGTGCATCCTTCCCTGAGAAAAACTATAAACCATAAAGCATAAGTTAGTGTGTTTCTCTCTTTTTTTTTTGATGGGTTGCCTCCCATTAAGAGCTTGGTTTAACGCCACGGCTTGACGTGGTGGTCTTGACTACTCAGACTTCGTCAAGATGGAAAACCTCTATCACAGAGGTTTCATCTGCAGCTCCCAAGTACTTTTTCATGCGCTGCCCATTAACCTTGAAGCGGTGCCCGTCATCCGTCTCTAACTCAACTGCTCCATTAGTAAATACTTGTGTGATCTTGTACGGGCCAGACCACCTTGATTTCAGCTTCCCTGGAAATAGCCTCAATCTGGAGTTGTAGAGCAGCACTCTATCACAAACCTCAAAGCTTCTTGGTGCAATCAGCTTATCATGATAAGCCTTCATCTTATTCTTGTATAGAGAAGCACTCTCGTAGGCTTGTAGACGAAATTCATCTAGCCCATTCAGCTGGTCCATCCTCATGTTGGCTGCCTCCTTCCAATTCATATTCAGGGCCTTAAGAGCCCATAGTGCCTTGTGCTCCAACTCAATTGGCAGATGGCAGGCCTTACCAAACACCAACTAATATGGGGACATACCAATGGGTGTCTTGTAAGCTGTCCTATAGGCCCACAGTGCATCATCTAATTTCCTCGCCCAGTCCGTTCTTGTGGCATTCACACACTTGGTCAGGATCTCCTTGATTTCCCTGTTGGATACCTCAACCTGCCCACTTGTCTGCGGATGATAGGGCGTGGCGACCTTGTGTTGGCGTACCCCGTATTTAGCTAGTACATCCCGAAAGGACTTGTTGCAGAAGTGGGAGCCCCCATCACTAATGATAGTTCTGGGTGTCCCAAATCTAGCAAAGATGTTCCGCCTCAGGAAATGTACCACACTCTTCCTCTCATTGTTAGGCAGCGCTGTTGCCTCCACCCATTCAGAGACGTAGTCCACAGCCACCAAGATATACTTCATCCCATAAGAGCTCACGAAGGGGCCCATGAAGTCAATGCCCCATACATCAAATAGCTCAATCTCCAAAATGGGAGTCATAGGTAACTCTTGACGCCTTGAAATGTTCCCTTGGCGCTGGCACTGGTCGCACCCCTACACCAAGTCATGGGCATCTTAATAGATGTTGGGCCAGTAGTACCCACACTGCAGGATCTTTTTGGAGTTCTAGCACCACCATGATGTCCCCCCACTGGAGAAGAGTGGCAGGCTTCCAGGATGCTTAACATCTCGGCCTCTGGGAAACATCTTCGGATGACCCCATCTGCGCATGTTCTGAATAAATATGGATCATCCCAAAAGTACCTGCGCACATCATGAAAAAACTTTTTTCTCTGGTGAGGGTTAAGGCCTTCCGGCATAATATCGTTCACCAGGAAGTTAGCAAAATCAGCATACCAAGGGACTAAGTCCGCAGAAGCGGCTAATACCTGCTCATCGGAAATTGAATCATCAATGTTCAACCACTCATTGTCGCGGGTTGCGTCCTCTAACCTGGATAGATGGTCTGCCACTTGGTTCTCCGTGCCTTTATGATCCCAGACCTCAAAGTCGAACTCTTGTAGCAAGAGCACCCATCTGATCAAGCGAGGCTTAGCGTCCTTCTTGGACATGAGGTACCGGAGTGCGGCGTGGTTGGTGTGTACGATCACCCTCGTGCCCAGTAGATAATCTCAAAACTTGTCGAAGGCATACACCACGGCTAGCAAGTCCTGCTCTGTGACAGTGTAATTCCTTTGAGCCTCGTTCAGTGTTTTGCTGGCGTAGTAGATAAAATGGAAGATTTTTTTGTGCTTCTGCCCCAACACCACACCCACGGCAACTCCACTTGCGTCGCACATTACCTCAAATAGAGCGCTCCAATCTGGTGCAACCACGACAGGCGCCGAGATCAGCTTCTGCTTCAAGGTCTCAAAGGCTTGCCGGCATGCATCATCAAAGTGAAACTTGACATCCTTCTCCAACAGTTTGCACAATGGGTGTGCAATCTTGGAGAAGTCCTTGATAAATCTGCGATAGAATCCAGCATGCCCCAGGAAACTCTGGACCCCTTTTACCGAGATAGGAGGTGGCAATCTCTCAATGACCTCAATCTTTGCCTTGTCCACCTCAATCCCCTTTTCTGACACCTTATGGCCAAGGACTATGCCCTCCTTAACCATGAAATGACACTTCTCCCAATTTAGGACCAACTGGGCCTCTTCGCAGCGTTGCAGTGCCTTGCTTAGATTCTGCAGACAATCATCAAAAGAATCACCCACTACCAAAAAATCATCCATAAATACCTCGAGGGTGTCTTCGACCATGTCTGAAAAGATGGACATCATGCAGCGCTGGAAAGTGGTTGGGGCATTGCAAAGTCCAAATGGCATCCTTCTAAAAGAAAATGTCCCATAGGGGCACGTGAAGGTGGTGTTCTCTTGATCTTCTGGGGCTATTGATATCTGGTTGTAGCCCGCGTATCCGTCGAGGAAGCAATACCATCCTCGCCCTGCTAGCCTGTCTAGCATCTGATCCATGAACGGTATAGGGAAGTGGTCCTTTAGAGTCCATTTATTCAACTTCCGGTAATCCATGCACACTCGCCATCCGGTGACAGGTCTCAGCGAGACAAGCTCGTTCTTATCATTGGCTACCACCGTCATACCCCCCTTTTTTGGGACGCACTACACTGGGCTCACCCACTTGCTGTCCGAGATTGGATACACCACCCCAGCATCCAGCCACTTAATGATCTCCTTTTTCACCACCTCCTGCATGGGTGGGTTAAGCCTTCTCTGATGCTCAATGCTGGGCACACAGTCATCCTCCAGTTTGATTTTATGAGTGCAGATGCCTGGAGGGATGCCAATTATGTCAGCAATGGTCCATCCAATAGCTCGCTTGAACTTTTGGAGGACCCCCAATAATGCCTCCACCTGGTGTTCCTGAAGATCTGCAGCCACAATCACAGGAAGAGTGTTGTTAGTACCTAAAAATACATACCTGAGGTGTTGCGGCAACTCCTTGAGCTCCAGAACGGGCGGTTCCTCGATAGAGGGTTTCGCCGGTGGTGTTGGCCTATTTTGCAAATCCAAGTCGAACTTCCTAGGCACGAATGGTCTGGTCCCCATGCCCTGCAAGGCATAGATGGCGTCGTTGTACCCCTCAACACCATCTTTTGGGAAGTTCATCAGAACTGCCGCCAGTGTGTCGACAGTCATCTTTTCCTCCAACGAGGCCTCAGAAACGTTGTCGTCATCAATATCCATGACGGACATCACAACTAACTCCTTAGGCCTTTTCATGGCAGCGCACACACTAAATTTCGCCTCTTCGGTGTTTAACCGGAATGTGAGTTCACCTCGCTCTACGTCCACCAGTGCCCTGCCAGTTGCCAAAAATGGCCTTCCGAGGATGATTGGTACCTCGAAGTCCACTTTGCAGTCGAGGATGAAAAAATCGGCAGGGAAGATGAACCTGCAAACCCGAACTAGAACATCATACAGGATTCCCACGGGCCTCTTTACTAATCTATCTGCCATCAATAGCCGCATGGTCGTGGGTGTGGGGGCTCCCAAGCCCAACTGCTGGCATACTGCCAACGGCATCAAGTTAATGCTGGCACCAAGGTCACAAAGAGCCCGTGCAAAGTCATATGCACCAATGGTGCACGGGATGGTGAAAGCCCCTGGATCTCCCTTCTTTTCTACCAAAGACCTCATAGCGATGGCGCTACAGTGGTGTAAATTATCGACTGGCTCAATAGTGGTTGTCCTCTTCTTAGTAACTAAGTCCTTCATGAACTTAGCGTAGCCAGGCATTTGTTCAAGTGCTTCCACCAGAGGTATGTTCACAGACAACTCCTTTAACATGGACAGGAACTTCTGGAATTTGCCATCCTCCGCCTTCTTTTGTAGCCTTTTGGGGAATGGCAGTCGTAGTTTTGGGATGGCTGGCAGATTTGTGTAATTGGAGGTGTCCGTCACTATTGCCTGCTTGGTCGACTCTGGCTCTGCTGTCGCAGCCTCAGGTCCATCACTCCCAATGTCAACCTGACCCTCCATGGGGCTATGCATCTTGCCATCTGCTTTCACCTGACCTGCATCATTAGCAACAACTGGGTTAGCAAGTACCTTACCACTTCTCGTGGTGATCGCCATGCAGTGGCCATCGTTCTTTGGGTTTTGCACCGTATCACTCGGGAGTGACCCAGCTTTCCTCTGGTTAAATGCCGCTGAAAGCTGCCCCATCTGCTGCTCTAACTGCTTGATGGAGGTGGAGTGCGAGTCTACCAGTTGCCTTACATTAGATATTTCGCTCTTTATATCCCGCACCCCTGCCTCAGTGGCCTCCACTTTGCTTAGGACTTTTGTCATCATGTCCTCTAGCTTAGAGTTTCTGCCACCTTCGTTTTGGCGGTCACGGTTTCTGTAGCCATCCCAACTCTGCCAGTTCCCTTGGTAATTATCCCGATTGTAGTTCCGACCTTGGTTACCGGAGTTGAAACCCCGGTAACCCCCCTGACTACCAAGAAACTGAGCTTCCTCATCGTAGTCGCTACCTTGATCATCATACCTGGGTAGTGCTTCCATTTCTTTGACTTTCTCAGTGCCCCCACCAAGGAACCTTTTCGACAGCAAATCTATTTGTGTCCGCATATGGGCCATGTCCTGGTCCCGTTCTTCCTCCTTCTTGCGCTGCTTCTCACTCATCTCCTTTCGGTCTCAGAGTGTATGCAATTCTAACCGTTGTTTTTGATCTCATAATACCTTCACCTTTCGGTCTCAGGCACTTAGACTAGGTTCATGACCCCGAATTTCTGTTGTTAATCTCTTTTCCCAATCACTACATCCCTCTCGGACATGTAGCGAATACAGGCTTACTCTAATGCGTCGACTCATTAAGGAGAAGTTAAAACGAAGAATTTAACAATACATGCAATGTTTGTTTGAACGAATTACCCCAGTTTGTGTTATCTTATTTAGTTGTCATGGTTCCCACAACCCTAGTTGTGGGTTTAGCCTAGCATAGTATTGATAACTGGCCCACAACAATTAGAAGAAGACATAAAGTTTGACTTACAATTGAAGAACAAGAATCCGTGTTACAAGCTTCGAACAATGAGCACAAACGTGATTCTCACAAATTACAAAGCCAAACTAATGTTTTTCTCCTTGTTCTCTCTTTTTTCTGCCGTCAAAAACGAAGTGTCTAATAAAATAAAATAATGTACTATTTATACTAAGTAAAACTAAGTCGATACAATTTAGGAAAAATAGACTCGGCACGGGACATGGTCCGTTACACGGACCGTCTGAGGTGAGATGGTCCGTGCGAACGGACCGTCTGGACAGCTTCTGCGTCGGCACGGCCCGTGACACGAACCGTGTGGCGTGAGACGGGCCGTGTGCTCCTCCATGTGGCTCCACTTCTACGAATTCTGATATTTTCGACAAAGGCCCTTTTGAGTTACGTCACTTACACGGTACACGACACGGCCCGTCTGGTGTCAGATGGTCCGTGTGATGGTCCGTGTGGATCTCCTTGCACGATTTCCTTAATTTTCGATGAGTTGCCTTCCGAGCTACGTCAGTTACACGGCCCGTGACACGGTCCGTGTGGTGTCAGACGGGCCGTGTGAACTGGCCGTGTGACACGACTTGGTGCACCAAGTGTCGCGCCACGGTCGGTCACACGGACCGTGTGGCGTGAGACGGCCCGTGTGGGCCTTCCGTGGTCGAACACTTAGCCTCGTTTTTCACTCATTCCTTGTGCTTTCCTCAATTTCCCATGCCTTTACAATTTTCCTGCACAATATCAAAACATACCTATTAAACCAATAACAACACTCAAGAACGCACAATAATTCTATGTCATAAGCGTCGTAAAAGTCATATTTTCATGACTCATCACCCCCCACCCCCGGACCCAAAAAAAAGAAAAAAGATTATTTTCTTCAAAAAACATTCTTAATTTTTTTTACCTCTAACTCCCGCCCTCACCCTACAAGTGTCTCCTTACCCCCCCCCCCCCCCCCCCCCTCACACACACACACCCTACCTCAAAAAATGTAATTTTTTTAGAAATATATGTATATAAATTTTATACAACCCCACCCCTACCCATCGAATAGGGATGTGCAAAAATCAAACCTATCGATAAATCGAACATTATTGGGTTATTAGGTTATCGAGTTTTGAATGATTTTTAAAAAGAATTACCTGTTATCGATTTGATATCAATTTTTTTTTATTGAGTTATTAATATTATAATTTACTATTTTATCCCTTCGTAAATATTAAATATTAGTAATTTAATAGTAATAGGACATTATAGCAGTACTTTACCTATTTTAATCTTTACCATACTAAAGTGATTAGCTACCACTTAGTATTTAGTCCTTACTCTTTACACTTTCGTACTCCATCTGGTTTTATTTGGCAAATTCTCATTATCATTCTTATCGGGTAAATCAAAAATTGAACCGTAAGAATTAAAACCAATAAATCAAAAACCGATAAAATTATTTTATTGATTTGCTATTTGTTTAGAGTATTTATAAATCAAAAATTGATAAGCCAAACCAATAATGTATAAAATCGACCCGATCAATCCAAACCCATACTCCCAAATGTTAATAAAAAAATTAAGTTTTTCCTTCCCAATAAAAAGTTAATTTAACTTTTAGAAAATTCAAAAACATTTCCTTGCCCTCACCCACCCCAACTTCTTCAGATAAAAAACTTGTTTACATTAAGAATGGTCTCTTTTATCCATATTACCTATTAAATTACCCATTTTAAAATTTGTGAATATGAGTTTTACCCATTTTTTATCCATCTTAAAGGGGTTGGGTGTCCAACTCATTTAAAATGTATAAGTATGGATAGATATCCAAATGACTTACCCATTTTGCTACTCCTACATGTCAAAGCTATGTAGATGGACTATTCTCATGACATGAGATGTTTTCATAAAGTCATGGTGACTATTTTACAAGCTATGAAAGTATGATTTTGATAAAGTATGCATTATAATCAAAGCTACATATATGCATAACTTGTGTATTTTATGGGATATCACTTAAAATCGAGAGGGACTCGGTAGATTCTATTGTCCCATAACAACATGCCACCATAGGTTTATGATTATATTTATATGACTATAAGGTTTGCTAATGTATCATATAGTTTTATGATATGACACTAACAGTGCTAAGACAGAACCTAAAGGGTGGGGTTGTTATGATGGGTTCTCACTAATGTTCTTCAAAAGTACAGTACTTTTGATGCTTAAAACATAGAATTTTGTGTGTTCTCAAAGTAATGTTAGTGGGTTTAATATGTTTTTATGTTTATTTTGTTGGATTACAGTATTTGGTATGATTTGGGGGAAAGTTTTGCAGAATTGAAGTTTTTGAGGATTTACGGACTACTCAATAGGTCTTGGTTGAACTCACAATCCATATAGAAGTTTTACAGATCATATCTAGTAAAGGGCCAAGTTTCAGATGTTGCTACCATTAACTGTCAAAGAGTCGTGGCTGTATTCACGAGTTGTAAATTAGGGTTATGCCTGGAGGATCAAATTTTGAAGAGTTCCAAAAAAGTTGTTGAATGAAACCCTCCACAGGCCGTAAGGCAGAAAATAGCCCATAAGAAGGTCTTCTGAAATTGAAGCGTGTTTTTGGAAACTGCAGTGTATGAAGACCAGGTATGGGACATGGTTTCTCATACGTCCCATAAACACGTTTGTAGAAGCTTTCGAATCCAGTTTTTCTATTCCATTTTTTATTTAAATGTTGCTTATAATAAATAGGTTTTTAGGTCCTTTTAGTATAGATACGCACGAGAGAGGACATAAACACTTTTGAGACTTCATATTTAGTGATTTTTACATTGTTATTTCTTGTGGAGAACATTGAATTTATTATTCTTAATTTCATCATTGTAAGTGTCTAATTATGCTATTACATAACATGATTCTTTCATCAACAATGAGTATGCATAGCTAAAATCCACAACTAGGGTATTGGGAACCATGAAGAACTAACAAGATAAAATCTGACAATCTGTAATTCATGAAAAGTGTGCATACTCTTTGTTATTATTGCTTTTCAACGGTGGCTAATGTTAGAACCTATCTAATTCTTACTGACTAGATCAAGCTAGTAGTGAATAGGAATAGAGATTAATTAACCAGTTTAGATGCGATTGCTCTTGTTTAATCAACATAACTAGATCAAGGGACGGTTGTCCTGGAACAAAAGGTAAGAGTTAGTTATGTCCACTACCGAGATGGATCAAATCACATAGTGAAATTTACCTCTCGCGTGGATCAAAGGGTTTGGTTTGCCACACACTAGAAAGGATTACGATTACCTTGTGATACTAAGTTAGGAATTCATGATGAACACAATACCCTAGTTACATCTTTCACTGATTTCACAACATTTGCTTCTAGTTTAGGTTTACATACTGCAATCACACAATTCCCCCTTTCGAGAGATAAGTAGGTCAATTCATTAACTTGCTTGTAATTACTCCTAGACTAGACTATATTCCCTATGGGATTGACCCTCACCTCGGTTAGGTTATATATTTTGACAACAGCCACTTATACCTTTAAAAAAAGGTATAGTTTGGGTAACATCAAAATTTTGGTTCTATTGCCGGGGAATACGACTTTTAGACTGGTTTAATTTTGGTAATTTATGAATTAATCCTTGTTTTCCTTATTTTTTGCTTCTTGTTGTTATGGCTTTATTTCTGCGTTTAGGTGTATTTTATGCATAATACTCATAATCGAGGCAATCCCTTGACTCCATTTGACCTTGAGATCCAAAAAAAAGTAAGAACTATGGCCCAAAATAATGCAAACAATGTTGCAAATGATGACATAAATACAACACTAAATCAAAATAATAATGATACTCCACCACTTAAGGATGTGAATCTACCACCTCAGGATCTTTAAGAGGTGGCTAACACATGAAATCAATACAGGCTTGACCCTATAGAAAAATATGTCCCCAGAGCTAATGTGTTACCTCCATTATCGAATGACACAAAATTTGTAATTTCGAGTGGTTTACATCAAATGATGTAGAATAAAGGGTTGTTCGTGAGCTCACTATAAGAGGATTCGCATAACCATCTACACAACGTCGTCTTCGTCTACAAAAATATGATAGGTAGTCAGAATCTATCCATCGATGTCATTGGGCTCGGTTTCTTCCCATTGTCTCTAACATGCAATGTGATACTATGGTTACCCGAGATCCCATACATTTCAATCACTAGCTGGGCAAAACTGCAGAAGGCCTTTTTAGAGAGATTCCTTCCTAAGTCGAAGAAGGTAAAGTTGAAGGATCCGATCAACAACTTCAAACAGCAGCCCGGTGATTTAATCAATACTATGTGGAAGAGATTTACAAACTGCTTGAGGAGTGTCCCTGACCACAAGATCATTGATGATGCCTTGGTGGAAATCTTCTATCGAGCCTTAGATAAAGAAAAAATCCAAGTTGTCACTGACACTCTCATTGAAGGCTTGTTTTTAGATTCTCCATTTTTATTATAATTGAACGGTTGGAGAAAGTGGTTAACATGAACCGTGCATGGGGGACTAGAGACAAGTCGATGACTAAGAGCTCATTCTTAGTTAGAACTAATTCTGAGTAGGCAAAGATAAATGAGGAGATGATACAAGAGGTGTCTCAGATAAGTTTTAATGTGGGGTTGTTGATGAATCAAAGCTAGAAGCACGTGAATGCAATCAATCATCAGCCTCTATGAGCACCCATGTATGAGGAGCCTTACTATAAGGAGGACAGTTGCTTTGTCACTGATCAGATAAGGGGTTTAAGGACTAATTCCTAATAGTCCGATCAGGACTATTGGTATCTAGGTCAAGGAAATCACGGTCAGAACTTCAGTAGAAATGGTGCTTTCAGAGGCAGCAACTAAGGTAGTTACCTTGAAAAAAAAGGGCTCGGAATAGAGATGTTGATCGGGGACGCAAATATAGGTATAGAAATAGTTTATATATGCCATCACACAGTCATGACTCTAGGTTGGTAGTTCTGAAATCGAGGAAATGTTCGACCAATTGTTGAAGAAGGTTGATGCTCAGGATTAGACCTTAAAGGGGATGAAATATGACATCTCTAGCATTAATAAAAAGGTCGAGTCTCATTTTGTCACTATCAAGAAGTTGGAGCAAAAGTTTGGTCATATATCAACTTAGTTGAACCAGCGTCAAAAAGGTTGATTGCCCAGCAACACAGTGCAGAATCTAAAGAATGAGGGGTATTGTATAGAAGTGACGAGACATGGCAGCAAGAAGACTACTGATCCACCAATGCCAGTTGATGATGATGAAGTTCGTGAGGAGATGGTTGACAGCAAGGATGCAGAGTCCACGGATGCCAGCACCAAGAATAGGGTGAGCGATGAGGTAGTGACGCCACAGAAGTTAAAACCCATACCTAGGCTTCCCCTTCCTTTCCTTTTAGAAACTAAAGAAGGAGGAGGAATGTAAGTTTCGTCACGCTATCTCCATGTTGAAGCAGCTTTCAATCAATATCCCTCTCATTGAGGCATTGGAGAAGATGCCCAGGTATGCAAAACTCATGAAGGACTAGGTGACGAAGAAGAGGATAGTGAGACAAAAGCTCTCTCAAGAGCCTCACTTATAGTGCAATAGCAACAAAGTCTTTGGTGCAAAATAAAGAAGATCCTGAAGCATTCACCATATGCTGCACTATTGGAGATGTATAATTTGCAAAGGCATTATATGAGTTAGCGGCCAGCATTAATTTAATGCCACTTACAGTATTCAAGAAGCTAGGTTTGGGATACCCTACTTCAACAAGAATGTGGTTGTTGATGGCTGACAAGATGGTGAAGAAGCATATGGGGATATCGTATGAAGCTCTTGTCAAAGTGAAAAAATTTCATATTCCCCGCAAACTTTGTGATTCTTGATTGTGAAGTTGACTTCGGCGTCCCAATCATCTAGGGAAGGCTCTTCCTAGCCACTGGGCGGGCACTAATGGAGATGGAACTAGGCCAACTCATGTTTCAATTGAATCATGAAAAAGTGGTCTTTAATATCTGGATGTCTATGAAGAGGCCCGATGAGCTGAATATGGATAATTTGGCACTTGGTGATGTTTGAGTAACCAAGTTGTCCAAGTCATGCCATGCAATAAAGTTGATGCTACTTAGGAAGCGACCCAAGATATTCGATATAACGATTGCGTTTTTGTTTTATTTTTAGCTTACAAGATTTGTCCGTAGTTTAATTTTCTTGTTTTTGGTTGTAATTTTGGACTCAAGGACTGGTGGATTATAGGTAATAGTTTGTTTTATGAAGGACATGTAGGAACAAGGCTAAGTCAGCAAACAAGTGCTAAAAAGTTAGGGAAGTTTATTCTATGACCAGTTCTACAAGTTGTGGTTAACGCTATAACTCGTAGAATTACTTCCAGAAAACAAAGTTTTTAGCACTCCATACCAAGAGCCAACTTTACAACTCGTAGATAAAACTACAAGTCATGAATGGGGCTTATGGACCACAAGTAAGGTTTCTAAAAACTTGCATTTGCTAAGTGTTGGGGGTACCTATAATCTAATCTACGAGACATATGTCTATGTATGCCTAGTAGAAAGATACGTAGTGCAAACCTCCACAAACTAGGGTTGAGAAAAAACATGAGACCGCGACCTACGGCTCGTAGATCCTCTTACAACCAATACTCGGAGTTTTGTGGGACCTAAACCCCACATAAGCTTGACCCGATCAAACTATTTAAAAGAGGGGCTAATTCATTTACCCCTTATTCTTGTTATATTTTCCTAAATACCCTAATCCTTTCTTTTTCCCAAAGAGTCTAACCTCCACCATCTTTTCTATCAAAATTTCGGCCAACTTTTGGCCACTCTCTGGTGCACTTAGGGTTCTAGTTTCTCGGATATATCAAAAATTTTCAACTACCTGATCAAACTTCGGTATGTGATCAACTTGAATATCTATATTTTAACAAAAATTGTGACTATTGGTTGGGGCATTATTTGGGAATAATATTCAACTGTCATGATTGTAATTTGGGTGTTGCCAATGGATGAAAAATATTACATTCTAGGAACTAATCATTTGGTTCCCTTTCAACTTGAACCATGTATATACCGGAACCATGAAAAAAAATTAATTTTCCACAAAGTCTTGGTATGTTGTTGTTTGAAATTACGTAGTCACTTTTTATCTGAGTTTGTTTTAACTATTTAAATTAAAATTGGCAAGTGAGTGCATGTGTTGAATGATAACATGTTACATTTTTTGTCCAATAGTGGTCGGAGTGATATGTGTATGTGGAATTCATACTTGACGGAGTAGATTAATGATTCATACATGTAAGGTTTTGGGTAACTCGGTGAACATGTGTTATGGGATGAATTGAGTGCATAAATTTGCTTCAATGTTCTTAAGAATTTTATACTTTGTTGTTGGGTCTGATTTTGTGTTTGACATTGATTAATAGAATCCATTTGGTGGACTTAGAAAAGCCAAGTAGCTGCAATTTTACATCATGAGGGTCTTTTATAGCCCATGGATTAATCCACAAACCGTAGTTGCCCCTCGTAAGTAAGTTTAGTAACTTGGGTTTTTTTGAGATATCATCACCCGAAACCACTTATAGGTTGTACTTTAGACTACTGCTTGTAACCTGATTTCATTGGTTCCATGCTTGAAGTTTTTGGTTTTGGAATTACACCTACGACTTAATCTAAGGCCTGTAGCTAAAACTATAAGCCATACCTAGTTTCCTAGGTGCATTTCTAGTAACTTGATTTACTATACTCTGCCACCTACGAAGGGCATCTATGGCCCATAGTTTTTCCTATGGCTCGTAGAAGAGCTTTTGTAGGTCCTTCTGCACTTATATTTGTAACGTTTTGCTTTTCTTTCCGATACTGGTGTGACTAATTTGTGTGCTAATAGTGTGAATTTCAGGTACGATGGCTCCCAAAAACAAAAAGAGTGAGATTCGAACTATAAATACTCGGATTATGGGATGGGTCATCAGACAACCTGGTCACTTCTAAGGCTAGTGGATCCATTGAAGATCTCGGTATCCATCCAGATATGGGCATCAAGCAACCACATGCATAGGTGGTGGTTAGACAGACAGTAGCGCCGCAAACTCAGGCCATAGTGGTCTGGCCTCCCCAATCTTACAAAGAAGGTAATAGGCAAAGAAACTCCATCCAGATGACCTCTTCCAGAGAATCTGGAGAGGGGTCCGGGTCCAGGGAGAGGAGTCAGAGTCCAAGTCTACCTCAGAAAATCCATCACCACCTTCACCCCAGATGCATTGACGAGTAGGTAGTGTGTTCGAGGTATGCAGTAGATCTACAGAGATGATTGCCAACATGACGAGTAGGGCTGATAGGCTCATACTATATTTATGGAGCCCCGAATCATCATGTTTGGGCTTGATAGTATTCCTGGACTCTGGGATACCATATCCCACTACAGCTTAAAGTGGTTGTCAGCTCCTTTGAGGAAGTACTCCCAGGCAATGGTTGAAGAGTTCTATGCTTCGTACTTTTCCACTATTATAGAGTCGACCCCAAAAGGGAAGAGATACCTTTCTTAACCTCGCATTACACCGACGATAGTGAGGGATGTTCCAGTTGACTTATTTGAGACTGACATCCATCATTTTCTTTTTGGTCCTGAGTATCAAGTCCCCAGGACCATTGCTGAGTATGATCACCAATCCAGGCACCAGGGAAAAAAGTTTTGATAAGAGATTTGGCCCGAAATATTGCACGTATGAGATGGATCACTGATGACATTGTACAGCTGGGCCTAGACCCTGACTGGGTTTCTACATTAGCGATGATAGTGAAGGCATCATTCTGCTTCACCGGTAAGTTTTGGTAGGTTGTAGTTCAATTGTGGATCCGATCAGCCTATGCTGATAACACCTTAACATTGGATGGCACAGTGTTGGATGCTAGCATCTTTGTAGGCAATGGTTTTGATTGGGCCTGCTTAATAGCAGATCAGATACATGAGGCAACCCTTAAGAGGTCCACCTTAATCCTTTTCCTGTGCATGATCTATTGCTTATGTATAGCAGCGGGGGTAGAGATTCTACATCAGCTGGACTCTCTGATCGAGGTTCAAAGGACACTGGAGGCCAGCTCGATTAAGGCTAATGAGAATTGTATGACCCTCTGGTGAGCATCGCAGCCTCTAGTCCGCTTACATGAGATGCTTGTTGTAGCACTACACTTTGAACCTACGTCTTTCTATACCGATGCTGCTCTAGATACTGAGGGTCCCCCATAGCTGAGAGAGAAAGGGGGCCCACTACTACTACTACTCATGTATCAGAGGTCATGCCCACACAACCTTCCCCCGCTAGCATGGTATACGTTTGTGCTGTATCGATCGAAGCCCTGGCATAGCGATAGGCTCATACTGAGTCCTTGTTGACTCAGTTATCGTAGAAAATCAGGCCTTGGGTTCACCTGGCATTTCAAAGGCTGAGGCACGAGTAGAGTCATACTTAGCGGCCACACTTGAAAGGAGGCTTGCACTAGTACAAAGTCGGATAGATTCCTTTGAGAGGTGGGTAGAGCAGAGCCTCAGTTCATTCCAACTAACTAACTTGAAAGCCATTTGGAAGGTGATCCAGTAGCTCTATACTAAGATGATGGCAGCAGCAACCCCCATTATGATTTCTCCGCCTGAAACTACCAAGGGGATTGTTGATTTGTTCGCTCCTAAAAAGACACCACTCTATGTCCTCGAGAAGAGGCCTCATCTAGATACTAATGATCTTGATGCTTTGAGGTGACAAGCAGAGTTGACAAAAATAGAGCATTTGGAGATTGTTACGCTCCATTGTAGATGAGAGGGATGGGTAGGCACGTGAGCTTGAGAGGATGAGGGGTGATGGATCCTCTAGACATGTTGACTACACTGAGGAGATCACCAGGTAAGTTAAGAATGGTCAGACACAACCCGAGACAAGAACTTAGGTGCCAAGGTGTGTTCCTTATGACCCTTATGATTTGAATTAATTATATTTAGTTGCATTGAGGACAATGCAAACCTTTGTTAATAAGATGTGGGTATTTATAGGCCTCTGTGAAGTTTGAGTAACCATGGCCTATAACTATCCCAAATTTTGAGTCCGAGGGGTTTTCTTGCCTATGTTCTTTCCCGAAGGATATTTATTTTCTATTGAACCGGCACATTTAGGATGTTTAAGTAGTATTAGTAGTGTATTGTACTAAATTCTATGGCATATGTTAGTTTTGTGGAAAAATGATATCCATCATAATTTCGGTGTTAGGTAGATAAGAACAATGTGAAATCAATGATTAACAATGCTTTGTGGTGAAAAGCATGATTTGAGAGTTTGTGTTGATAGTGTAATCAGTGCCAAGTGTATGTGGGTTTCTCTGTGAAATTCTTATGTTGTTTCATGTTACTCTGACTAAGGCTATAGGTTAGTTGGTTAGGAAAGGATTTTAGGCCGTTGTTCATATTAGCCCACTTATCTTATATAACCCAACCAAATGCTTGATGTATCCCTTGCTCCTAATATTTGAGTTTTTCATGTACCCTTTTCTTTGTAAACACCTAAGTAACCAAGCCTTTTTGAATGTGAAATACTGAATTTTGCCCTAGTCCTTCCTTGTATATTTTGCACCTTGAGTCAGGAAAAATGTCTAAGTTAAGGGTGGCTACCAAAAGTGGCTCTGGTTCATCAGTTTGATATTCTGCACCTCAACTCATGCCAAAAGCCTAAGTTAAGGGTGATTGCTAATGAAAATCACACTAAATGGGATGGAAGCTAATGATACATGGAAAATTGGAAAATGTGTTATGGGTGCGAGAAAAATAAATGAATGCCTAAATAATGAGCTAACAAGAAAAAGAATGTGAAAAATAAATGGCAATGAGCTTAGAAGTTTGATTAAGGTGCCTAGAAAGGTTTTAAATAGGAGAAGGGAGGAATTAGTTGAAAATAACAATGTTGTTAGGACAAAAGTGTAGAATAATGCAGTGTCAGGAGGGCCATTAGTCTCTATGTTTCTAAAATATCATACCAAAGCTCTCTAAGCCTACGTTACAAGCCAAGAAAGTCTTATAGTGATCCTAGTCCAAGTAGGCGAAGTCATAGCCATGAGTATAGGGGAAAGCATATGGTATTGAATGTAGTATTTGAATATTTGTTGTGAGTGTAAGTTATTGTTCTGATTCCTAAGCATCAAATCTTAAAATATATCATGAGATAGATATTTGACTTCTTTTTTTGTGGCCACTTGAGTTATATTGTTGATTCTAGGCTATTTCAGTGAATGTTGCTTATATGTGGTTATGTTGCTTATCATTGCACTGCTTCATGTATTGATTTGCACTAATTTCTTTTATGACTATCTGATATTCACTGATGAGTTAGTTTGGGTATTTGCGATTTGATTTAGAGATGGTGTATGTCATTAGATTGTGGTCTATGTGTTGTTATACTGCTTATGTAGATTAAGTCTGTTGCTTGAGGACAAGTAACAATTTTAAGTTGAGGGTGTTGGTGTGCTACAAAAAAATTCAACTCTTTTCATACTTAAAACTTGGAATTTTGTGTGTTCTCAAAGTGTAGTTAGTGGGTTTGATGTGTTTTTATGTTTATTTTGTAGGATTACAGGATTTGATATGATTTTGGGCAAAGTTCTGCAGAATTGAAATTTATGAGGATTTACGAACTACTCTACGGGGCATGATTCAATCCACTAGCCATTAAAAAGTTTTGTGAGTCAGATCCAATGAAGAGCTAGGTTTCAGATGTTACGTCCATGATTTGTCCGATGAGTCGTAGATGTATTCATGGGTCGTGGATTAGGGTCATGCTTGGAGGATCAAATTTTGAAGAGTTTCAGAAAAACTGTCTGATAAAACCCTTCATAGGCTATAAGTCAAAAGGCAAACCAAAAGAAGGTCTCACAAAATTGAAGTCTATTTTTGGAAATTGCATAGTACGAAAAGTAGGTACAAGCCGTGGTTTCTCATACAGCCCATAAATCCATCTGTATAAGTTGTTGAATCCAGTTTTCCTGTTCCATTTTGAATTTGTATTTTACTGATTATAATTAGGTTTTTTTAGGTCTTTTTAGTAGAGAAACGCATGAGAGAGGACAAAAACACTTTGAAGAATTTATATTTTGTGATTTTTACATTGAGATTATAACATTGTGATTTCTTGTGGAGAACTTTGCTTTTCTTGTTCTTAATTTCATCATTTTAAGTGTTTAATTATGCTATTACATAACATGATTCTTCCATCTACAATGAGTATGCATAGCTAAAATCCATAACTAGGATTGTGAGAACCAAGAAAAACTAACAAGATAAAACCGAATAATCTATATTTCTTGGAAAGTGTGTATGCATGTATTAATAAATTCTCTTCGTTATGATTTCTTTTTAATACTGGCCAACGTTAGAACTCACTTAATTCTTACTGACTAGATCAAGGTAGTAATGAATCGAAAAAGAGATTAATTAACTGGATTTAATATGATCCCTCTCGTCTAATCAACCTAACTGGATCAAGGGACAATTTTACTGGAACAAAAGGTAAGGGATGGGAATGTCACACTGGGGAAATAGATCAAATCACATAGTGAAATTCAACTCTCGCGTAGATCAAAAGGGTTTGGTAAACTTAACTTACCAATTCTGCATCCTACACAATAGAATACATTACAATTATCTGGTGATACTAAGTTAGGGATTGATGGAGAACACAATACCCTCGTTACTTCTCTCACTGATTTCACAACACTTGCTTCTGGTTTAGGTTTACTTACTACAATTACGCAATTCCCCTCCTTTCAGGAGATAAGTAGGTTAATTCATTTGACTTGCTCGTAATTACTCCAAGTCTAAACCATATCCCCTGTGGGATTGACCCTAACCTCAATTAGGTTATATGTTTTGACAATGACCACTTACCTTCAAAAGGAGGTGTAGTTTGGGCGACATCACTCAATGTTCTAGGATAGATCCTATAGGTTAAGGATCGGGTCTACCTTGGCAAAATGGACTCCTCTTTTGTTTGGTGTAGAGGGAACTTTAGGATTCCATGTCTGCGTGCTCGTTTTGTCCAATATTGTCTTATTCCCACTTATGTATGCTAGGCTATGAAAGGTTTTTATGATGCTTCCATTTATGGTTTTAAAATATGCATTGCTCATTCTATTGGCTATGATTATGTATATTGATAATACATTATGATGTTTCTTGATGCATGGCATACCTACATACTCAGTATATCACATTTACTAACACATACTTTTTTGCCTACATGATGTAACTATGTAGGGACGATTGATGACGATACTACTTCTCTATTTTGTGGCTAGATTCGAATCTGAAAGCATAAGATTTATCGGTGAGTTTCCATGCTTTGGGACAAACCTAGTTTATGTTATGTTTTTATGTTGAGACTTTATGATTTCATTGTTATTCTATCTTGACAATGAGCTAGTAGCATGTTCTAGTCCCTGCCAAGATCTTATGATATAGAGGCAGATTTAGACATTTCGATATTGTAATTACCCTAAGGGAAACTATGACTTCTATATGATAAGTTCCACTTGCGACTCTCTTATGTTTTTTCTTATTTTACCACATGTATGCTTATGATATGAACACGATGGGTGTCACATTTTTTGTTTCACCGCTAGGCTTTAGATTCGGTTCATGAGAGCATCATCCCATATGTTCTCCATAACTACTTTTCATCATCATCATTCAAGTCTACTCATCGAAGAGTCAACATTTTTCACTGGTATTCTTTAACAATTTCACAACTTTACCAAGGTTATACAACACTGTATCAAAGTTACCTTTATAATGTCTTAAAATAATAACTTCAATAATTAGCATTAGTCGCTACTCAACAGTTCATTTAATATTAGAAAATCACAATACTCATCACAAGGATTCATATAATCAATCAATTATCCGAATATAAGAATCAATATCATTACCTAACATATCTCAATACTCAAAGCAATATCCATGATCATATGTCAAATCATGAATCAAGTTATCACATATTACCGTATAGTCATCTTACTACTTCATCACTTTTATAAAGTCATTTTTGAATAATTCACCCATTTTTTAATCCTCATTACTCTCAAATATACAAAGAAGGGAAATAAAATGTTTGCATAAATTCAACAACATTTATAAATCCAATTGCCTCGATAAAATCAGGTAATAAGTCCAACACTTGAGCCTTCTTCTTTTGGATAGTATTCAAAACACCATAATTTGTTCAACTAATAATTCACAATCAAATTTCAAGACCAACAACACAAAAATCATAAAATTTGGAGAAAATGGGTCATAATGGCTAAAAAATTCCATATATAGAATAGGTTGAAATCTGATAATATTTTCATGCAAATGTTCCTCAAGGTACTAGGAATTTATTATAGAAAACCGTTTCAAAAATAGAATAAAAGCTACTCAAAATCAAAATTTTAGTAAAACTTGAGTTCTTGAACAAATCCTAAGTATTCAATTCGAAACTCCAGTCAAATATGAAATATTTCTTTGGAAATACTTTATCCATACTTACAAAAATTCAAATATGAAATGGTATTAAAAATAGATCTAAAATCGACCTTGAAATCCTCAATTTATAAAATTTTAACTCTACTGGGAAAATTTTAAACTATATGCAATTAATATGATGAATCAACATGTTTATACTAAAAAATTTTTGCTCGTAGTATAAGGATTCTAAATATACAATTAGATCGAAAACAAAGTTCAAATGATAAAACACCAATTTTCTTAGAGATATTTATGGATAGGAAAAGAAAATAACATGATGATATTAAGAGATAATACTAAAATGAGAGTTGAAAACTAACCCCATATTTAATCAATAATAATCATTTAAGAATTACTTCACTCCGAGCTCTAAAACTCCTTTTATGCTCAACACACCAAATGAAACAACAACAACATACCCAGTGGAATCCCACAAGTGGGGTCTAGGGAGGGTAGAATGTACGCAGACCTTACCACTACCTCATAGAGGTAGAGAGGTTGTTTCCTGGGAACCCTCGTCACAAAAATACCAAATGAAAGCAATGTAAAATTTAAAATATCAGTACAAATGGACTCATTTTTCAGTCAAAAAGTTATTTTTGCTTGATAGACAATTCTTTTATATTTCTATGATAAAAGTCTAACTTTAGCTTGATAAAGATGTACCAAACTTTGTAGAAAAGTCTTATAATTCATGCTCAAAATTTTCAAAGTTTTACTATTACTTTTGGATCTTTAAAATTAATAATGTACTCTTTAGTTGGCATAATTTTCTAAAACAGTGCCAAAGCATCCAAGAAGCTTAAAAAACTCACTTAAAACTCATTTGACAATTTCCAAATACAAACAGAATATGTTATTTCCTTGAAAATGACATTCTGGTTTCAAAGGCATCATCAAAACATGAATCCAAGGTCTCCTTGACTCAAGATCTATTTAATTGCAATTAAAAAAACATTAGGCTCAAAAGACAATAACACCCTTGAAACACCCAAATAATATGTAAAAACTCTTTATAGGCAAAAAATCACCTCATAAATCCAACAGAATGAGGATCATCTATAAAGCTATTCATTTTATTTGTATTCACACCAAAAGCTGACATAGTTACTATGGGTAGAATTAGTTGTTACAGGTATAATTCTTTTTTTTTGAAAGTCATCAAAAATCTAATTTGTGCATCCAAACTCAAAATGTTGATCAAAGTCCAAGCTTGATCTAATTTAAATAAAACTCCCAACTTAAGACCCCAAATCCACAAGACAACTCCAAATTCAAAAATGATGACTCTCTTGGATCAAAATTCCACATTTTAGAGTTGATGGAATCGATGGGTTTTCTTTTTGATATTTGTTGCTCTGGTTGGTACAAAAAATTATTTTTCAGCAATTTAAGCTTACAAAAACTCAAACTTTGCATTTCACAATTTTCAATAAAATGTTAAACCCAACTTCATAAATAGATCAAACATGACTTGGAGTAACTATTAAGAGCAAAAATGATAATTTTCTAAAATTTTCTGAAAATGACCTTCAGGGTCATTACAATTTATGACTACTCGTATGAAGTATATTTTTTTCAATGATTCATATATTTTGCAAGCTTTTATGATTCCTCACTATGTCTTATGATTATCCATGCATCATACAAACCTTTCCTAAGGTTACATGATGATTTTAGAATGATATTGGCCTTGTTTATGACTTATGAATACCTTTCAAACGATTGAATTCACATGTGTCCTAACATGGATCCTTGTATCATTGTCTTTATGTCATGCATTTCATTGCTCAAATACTAAGTACATTTAAAGTACTAACACATACCTTTTTGCCTACATTGTGTTGTAATGTAGAGCTTGGTGACCATTCTATATCTCACTCACATTGCTAGATAGAAGACATGTTCACTTGATTGTTGAGTCCTCAATCTTCGAGGGCTACTTATTGAGTTTATATTTTTGTTACCTCTAGGCTATATATCATTTTGAGACCAAATCCCTTTTTTTGGTGATTTAGTGGCTTGTTCTATATCGCCACTTTTGGTCATAGAGGCGTGCTAGACAAAGAAAAATGTGTAAATTCATTTATTCAGTCCTAAACTGTCATGACCTAAAATCTCAAGTAACAATGGCACCTACCATGTACCACTATTGGGTAAGCCATCCCATAATCAGAAACAACTAATTACGAGTTTGGAGTGCAAAAAACTAGCTAGAAATTATGATTTGCTGAAATATACAATGATAACAAGGAACCAACACTAAGATAAGATAATATACATGTATATACGAAGAAAGGATCACTCCTACAACATGGAAGTCACAACTAAAGAGCTACTAAGAAAAGATACAACCCTTAACAGGGCCAATATATATAAATATATATATAAAGGACAGAAACATTTATATGCGGAGGATATTAAGTTACTACAAAAAATTAAAGAAAAGGTTAAAAATATTTCTGGCTTAAATATACCTATTGGAACAAACTATTAAATTATAGAAACTGATGGAAGTTTAGCAGGATGGGGAATGGTATTAAAAGTCAGACTAAGTACATATAGTAATAAAAGTGAAAAAGAAATATGTACATATAGTACTCAGAACAGACTATGGAGCAATTGTTAAATTTCATTAAAAATAAATGTAAACACAAGTAATATGCGATGATGGTTTAATTTCATGGACACGATCTCAACTTACGAAAATATTGTCTTCGAATATATTAAAGGAAAAGATAATAACCTAGCAGATCAATTGAGTAGATTAAATCTTGGACTTAAGTAATGAGAACTATTTATTTTTCAGCATAAGACCGGTAACGACAAAATCTATAGACACGGTGAAAGTTGAACCATCAACTCCAGTCCCGTATGAACAAATGGTTCTAGGTAATATTCGCTTTAGACCTCAGACAGTAGCAGCAGAAAGAATGGAGAGAATCCATTTTGAAAAGCATAATTTAATATTTTATTCATCATCTAATTTGTCTTTTAGAGTTTTGCCTTAATGTATAATAGATAAACTACAAATGTGTCCAGTAGATAATTTTGGGATATCCTATACCAAAAGAGACAACAAGTATTTCATAGCCATCGTAAATGCACTATGTCAATATTTCACAGACAAAAGTAGAGAAATGAAGTTTGAATATTATATGGTTATGCATGGAAAGACAATGCATTTTTCAGACATGGTGTCAAATTCCAAATTTTCAAGGGTTTTAATGATCTTAATGAAGCACTAGATTATATTAGAAGAATATTAGGACCTAACTTTTACATTTCTCCAGCCCTAGACATAATCTAGGAAAGACCATCCAATATAATACCCTAAAAGACACAAAAAAAATTGTAATCATTTCTCTTCAATGATCGAGGCATTTAAAAGATTAACTTTTAAAAATAAAACACTAATTCAAGAGAATACCAAACTCATAGAAATATTATAAATAATGGAGCAACACCTATGGGCAGTAAAATTCAAGTTATATCAAATACAAATAAGCATGGATTATCGTAGGAAAAATCCTCCGAGTGCTCCATCTCCAATGAAAATGGATGAGAAGGGTGTGCATTCCCCAATGAATGCAAAAAGATCCACTGTGTCGGATATAGACATAGCTAGTCTGGCTCAGACAGTGTCCGGTATAGACTTATTAAATATGTTGATGGGTGTGCATTCCCAAATGAAGGCAAATAGATCCATTGTGTCGGATATGGACACATCTAGTCCAGCTCAAACGGTAGCCGGTAAAGACTCATCAAATATGTTGATGGTTGATACTTTGCCAAAAAGTGTAACTAACTAGAAAAAATTACGGATACTCCCCGCAACGCTAAGAGGTAAGTCATCTAAGAAAACGACAAGTAAATCAAGAAAGAAAAAATAGAAAAACTAATAGAAAAGACTTTGGAAAAATATTTGCAAAATACTAAACAAGAGCTTCAAGACAGGTATGAAGATATGAAAGATGGAGAAACACAGTATGACTTAGATGACACGGTTCACAATGGAATGAATGATGATTCGAGAATGAGCTTCGATTCGATCGCACTGCATAATTTAGACTCCTAAGCAGATATTACATAAAATGACAAAATAAGAAGCCAACCAAGTAGATGTGAAAAGAGAAGAAATAATCGTAGACAACGAATATTATGGCAGATAAGGAATCTTTTGATAACTAAGACAAAAGGTCAAAATGACCATGTCAAGTGTCCAAAAAGATGCAATATTATAAGAAGACATGGGCAGTTGCATGTGCAGTACTATAGGTGGACATGGGTGGTTGCATGCCTCAAGTTTCAAGACCATTCCATATTTTAAAGTCCATTTTTGAAGTCCAAGTATCCTATAAATACATCATCAAATGTTGAAGAAGAGAGCATGAGAAAAAGAATAGCAAGGCATAAGAGCTCATCTTTGAGCAACATACTCCCCTTCCCTTTCATCTACCTTTATGTATCCAAACTTTTTCCAATCAAAAAATCTTCCTAACTAAATAAAACTTGTTGTTGTAAATTAGTGTACTTTGTAGTTTGACAAACGGGTAATAGTCCGTCAGGTTTCCCGAAAGGGAAACCTCTTTCAGTCTAAGTCATTTAAGTTCTTACATTTTACTTTCTGTTTTCTCGTCAAAAAATATGTTATAGTATGTACATTATGTTTGAATTTATTTTATCATGTTTAGTATGTTATGTTATGTTCAAGTTATGAAGTATCATGTATATTATGTGCATGTTGTGTTTTAATATTATGTTTGATAATTTGGATGTAATTTTTCCCTTAATATATGGTTAGCGTCTTAACTACTTAATCATAACGATGGATTAAGCTGTAAATTCCTAGGCTTTTAAGGCTTTAAAGTCCAAAAACCTTACAAGGATAGATTATTTGCCATATGCAGGGTGGGTTAACAAAAAAATTATTAAGTGTGTGTGTGCGCGCATGTGTGTATTATATATGCACACACATGGCTAGTCTCAAAAATGAAAAGAAGGGCTACAAGTACTGAGGGACATTTAAAAGATCCAAAAGAGCTAGATGTTCATCTAACTCTTTGGAAAAACCAACTACTAACTGGGTAGAATTAACGTTGTTGATGCATGCTAGCGCATCATCATGGAACAGATGCAGAGTGTAGTATGAGTACCAGAAAGACATACCATGAGGCATCATAGGCCAACTTAGTAAGACTAGTAAATAAAGCAGGAAAAACTGAAATAAAGGACAATAAGGATAAGAACAAAAAAAATACAAGTGGGAAAACGGGTGTAGGAGAACTATCTAACCTAAACATAACGACCATCGAGCCCCCGTAAGACTAGCAGATACACCTAAGAACCATGTAATTAATACACAAACTGAAATCACACTCGATCAAGAGTGCCAAATACCAGTAAGCCGAAACATTGAAAGGAGGAGGGGACCCCAGATCCTGAACCTTTAACATGTGAATGTGGGCCCTATCAAGAACAATGGCGATCATGTAGAATGACCCAAAAAGAGGGAGCACAAAGACAAGACCTTTAACACAGAAATGTAAGCCTTGTGGGCAAAAGGAGGGAAAGCACAGAACTCGGATCTTTAACACATGGATGTAGGCCCCCTGGATGCTGACAATACAACTCGTACCATAACTGTAATAGGCAACTCTATCATAGGGGACTGAGTATTAAATAGCAATCGATATAGAGCATAGATATCTAACCATGCATGAAATCTCTCAATAGATCTAGCATGGCCCAACGGGTGAAACAAGTCATCTCTAAAGCCTAGAAAACCCAATGAGCAACAAAAAATGTCTTACTAGAGTAAAGTGGGGACATAGAAGATAATAGGGCCTCAAATCAAGTGACCACCTATTTAAGGCATAAATTTGTCATAACCAAGTCATCTGTATCAGTCTACGAGGACCAATGCCTCTCAGTCACATTGGGCGGAAATAATCAGTCTACCGACACTAAACTATGGGGATCTGTGGCATCACTAGTATAAGCCTAGTAGAAGGTCCAACATACTTCAATACATATCACAATCTCAGCCATAAAGAAGATGCCAACAAGTGTTGATGGTCAAACAATACAATGCAAGTACACATTTGCCCCAAAATCAACCAAATAGAATTTTGTTATATACATGGAATATCAAATCAACTTCCTGGCTAGTATTAATGCAATTCCATAAATATTCATGCATTAACACTCAATATAAAATCAAGGAAAGTCGTACACTATTTGTAGGCCCAAACATGCATTCTCCAACCTAGTTCATCGATACATTGCCTTTTCAGATAGCCTTGTAATGCTGCCAAAAAGAGATTCACAATGTCATAGAAATTATTAAAAAATTAAAATTGCGAGGAACAGAAATGGAAAAATTTTAATGTAAAAGTGGGAAATATGGGACCGTCATCTTGAATTTTAGAATTAACCTTGAGATCTTGGCCCTATCTAGCATCCCAAACTCGTGTTCTAACTTATGCCACAATTTAGAGCAAAAAAGCACTCAAACGCCAACAAACATGAAAACCCAAATTTAGCTCAAAATGACAACAATGCCAACAACTAAATTAAGGAAATTTACCAAAATGAAGACCTTCGAACTGAAACCAAGTGCATTACTATGTTCACAATGTAAAACCCACTAGTTAGGTTTTTGAATCAACCAATTTGAACCTATATTGATCAAGATATCACTTTAAAAAAATCCTCAAATTCCAATCCAAAAATGTTAAGGATAGTAGCTAAAATGATCCACAATTATTGATAGGTGGCCTTTTCTGCCTAATTCAAGTTCACCGGTGCATTCCCCTTGGAAACCCATACAAAATTGACTTAAGCACCAATTCATTTGTGCCTGAAATGCCCTAAAATCAAATTCCTAGGTTTCCATGTTCAGCTAAAAAACCATCCAAACCACCAGTAAAAACTCAAAATTCACCTGGAACAGAGCAACCACAATCAATTCCAACACTACGACGGTGTTCTCCTAAAATCCCATGTGAAATGAGCCTTTGAATCACTCAAATTTGACTTTAAAATGACCACTACATCAACTCGTGAACTTTGAAACTTAATCTAGTTTGAGGATCGAAATTGCATATATATAGGCCACATTTGTTCTCTATGATCACAATGAATAGTGCTCTAAGATCATGGTGAATTGTGTTTTCCAATCATGGAGTACATGGGAAAATAACCTCCGCTCGCAGAGGGTCCCTTGCGTTCACGAAGGTCACAAGGAGCACACCTCAACAATCATGAACTATGGCCCATGTTCACGAAAAGTAAGGACACCTTCACTAGAGACCAACTAAAAAGCTAATTTTCTCAATTTCAAAACTCCCGATGGGGTACTCAGAATTCATGTAGGACCCCGTACATGCAAATGGACAATGCTACCCCACAAATTTTGATGTTCTAGACACAATGGCATGGTCTAAATTTCCATACAACATTGTTATCACTAAATATCAATCCGACTCTCACGATAAATTCTTAACCAAATTCCATTGAAATGCTCTAAATGAGTCCAAAAGGTTTGAGAATCGATCGAAAGGTTGTTCAAAGCAAAACTTGACATTTTGGAGCTGGATGCGCTTTCAAATTTCCATTCGGGCACATTTTCCATGAGTGTTGACCAACATCAGATTTTTACAGTTTTCAAGGCTAAAATGCAAAATACTGTGGAAACTCACACTGAAAGCCTTGATACTCGAGTTGACCTTGCTTTAGCCTAATTTGACCATTCTAGAGCTGATGAAACTATCAGAATTCAATTTCAAGGTCGTTCATCCAAATTTAATTGTAAAATCAACTTTTTAAGTTTTAATTAAAAACATGAAAAACTAAAGAACATCCAAAACAAACGACCAGGCAATCGAGCTACCAGTGCCAGTAACTCATAAATTTACTGGGCCGCTATAAGAATGCTCTGAATAGTGAAAAATGTATAATGCAAAGAAAATGACCTAAAGGGTTGTTACGAGATCCACTACTAAAAGAACTTTCATCTGTGAAAGTTAGGATAAGAACATATTTTGAGGGTCAAAATAGATTGGGGTATTCCTCTCACATGTCACGCTTAGTCTTTTAGGTAGCCTTCTCAATTGAATGGTGCCTCTATTAGACCTTAACCACAAGCCTGGCTATTGAGTGACGTTGTCTGACATCTCTGGATAACATTGCTACCAATTTCTTAACAAATGTCAAACAATTATCCAGTTTAACTAAATCATGCTGCAACACACAGACTCATCTGGAATATAGTAGTGTAACATTAATATGTCAAAAATTGAATGTAAAGCTGGAGCTAACTCATATGCAACTATACCAAATCTTCTCAAACTCTCAAATGACCCAATATACTGGGGGCTACACTTGCCCCATCTATCAAATCTCATCATGACTTTTAAGGGTGATACCCAAAAAAATACTCAATCACCAACATCAAAACATAAAGGGTGACATCTACAATCGACATAACTCTGATGCTAACTTTGAGTTGTCCTCACCAATCTTGAATAACCCATCTTTTGGGTAAAGCCTAACAGTACCATCTGAATCTAGGAATGGTAGCTATTATTATATGAAAAATCTAGCAAAGGCAAAAACTGGTCCCACTGACCATCAAACTCTAATATAGAGGCTTACAAATATCCTTAAGGACCTAGATAGTATGCTCTGATTGGCTATTGATCTGTGGATAAAAAGTTGTATTCTAGTTGACCCAGTACCCAACTCTTTCTGGAAAGCTCTCTAGAAGCTGGTAGTGATCTGTGAGATATGATCTAATATAATAGACATCGATATCTCATGAAGATGGAATACCTCCTAAGTATATACATAGGATAACTGCTTAGCATTGTAAGAAGATCGAACTTGAACGAAATGAACTTACTTAGTTAGTCGATCCATAATGATCCAGATGCTATCAATACCCCTGGATGTCCAAGGCAATCCCATCACAAAAGTCCGTGGTGATCCACTACCATTTCAACTTAGGAATGGGTAGTCTCTACAAGTCACTATTGTGTCTTTGATGCTCGACCTAATTCCTATTAATAGCTAAGACAACAAGATACATAATTTATTATGTCTCTCTTCATACCATTCCACCAAATAATGTTGTCTTAAATATTGATATATCTTCAATGTGCTCGGGTGGATAGAAGATCTGGAGTCATAAGCCTAACCCTTAACTTTGGGAACACACAAGGCCCTCAAATCTATGGACCCCATTTGAGTTACAATAGTCTAGCCATTACCAGCCTATAAAACCTGTTCTCTTTGGGTTACTAAGGCTTAATCCTCCTATTGTCTAGCACAGATCTTATTGAATGAGGAGGAATACATAAGCTAATATTGGTTCAAGGTATAAAATATCCAATCTCATCATCACATTGGCCAAGGAGTGAATATCCAAAGCCAAAGGTTGCTCCACAATAGGCAAATAAGCTAGACTACCCATAATGATTGCCCTTTTGCTTAAGGCATTCATTATTACATTTGCCTTGCCCGAATGATCACGAATGGAGAGATTATAATCTTCTAATAACTCAATCAAACTCACTACTCGGAATTCTGGTCCTTGTGGTTCATAATCTATTACGGCCTATGATGATTAATCTAAATCTCACAATGGAGATCGTATATGTGATGCCGCCATATCTTGAGAACAAAAACTACTTTTGCCTACTCTAAATCATGAGTGGGGTAGTTCTGCTCGTGAGCTTGCAACTACCTGGAATCATGGCAACAACTCGACCTCGCTGCATTCAAACATTTCCCAATCCATTCTTGGAGGCATCACGATATATTATTAATAACTCTCCCCTGACTTGATAAGTCATGATATGAGCTATAGTAAGTAAATCCTTAAGCCTCAAGAAGCTAGTCTCATACTCCTTAGAGAACAAAAATGGCACACCTTGGCATGTCAATTGTCTAAATGGTGCAACAATTGTAGAAACACCTCGACAAACCATCTATAATACCCCACTAAATTAATAGAACTCCTAACCTCAGTAACAACTTTGAGCCTAGCCAAACCATGAATAGCCTCAATCTTAGCTGGATCCACCATAATGTCATCTTTTGATACCACAATCCCTATAAATGCCATGGAATCTAACAAGAACTCATATTTAGAAAATTTTGCATACAATGTGAGATCCCTCAACATTTGAAGTACAATCCTCAGGTGTTGGGCGTGCACTAAGAGTATATGAGAATGAAATCAATGAAGACTATCATAAAACAAGCCTGATTATATTGCCCAACAAAATTACAAAAATACCCCTACAGGGAGGGTATGCGTGTAATGCATCTTTTAGTGCGCGAGTGGAAAATCTGAGGCTTGATCCATGACCGGCATAAGAAATTGAGTGGGAAGATGGTTTCGGTCGATTTCTAGAATGACTAGATCAAAAGATAATTTTTTGATCCAAAGCACAAAATAGTGTTGGTGCGCGACAGGAAAGCGTCGCGCCTTTGTCGCGGACCTGCACTTATATTTTTTTGAAAATTTTCGATGGGATTGAGAAAACTCATTCAGAGACCTTTTGTAAAAAAAGCACTGTGCACGACCAGTCAGGCCAAGCTGAAAATTTCTAATTTTTATGAGGGACATTCTGATCAATTTTCAACCTCTCCTAAACTCTATACACGATATAATAAGGTTTTTTGACAGAAAAAGGGTCTAAATTCCCCATTCTAAGTCATATACCATAATCAAACAACGCTAGGGCTTGAGGAAAGAGGAGAAGTGCTTGCGTTTGAGAGATTTGAGAAGAAATCCTTGACGTGACTGGGTGATAGCTTCATCCCACGTATTTAAGGCTAAGCTAAAAGCATGGGATTGTTCTCTCATGCGTTCCATAAATAGTCATAGATGAGTTCATCGTTCAAGAGTCTACATACATGAATCCTTGATGATTTTTCTTAAAATTTTATATGAAATTTCATGTTTTTCTATGTTGATGATCATCATACTATTTATTTTCTTTAATTAAACACTTCTAATGAACATTTGCATAACCTTACATGACTAAATTGAAAAGCATGCATAATGAACTTGAGAATTGAGTCTAGAGACTTGAGTAAAATTGTTGATTGTGATGAGGGAATGATGATGAGTTGATAGAATTTTATTATCTTATGAGTCTCTATAAATGAACTCTATCGATGTGTCTATTCGATTGTTTCCTACTGATTGTTCTAAATCTTGAGTCATTGATGAGATTGATTGATGAAAGGGTTTGAGTCCCTATGAGCTTGATTGATGAAAGGTTAAAGTCCCTATGAGTGGAATGATGATGGGGTTCGAGTCTCCTATCAGACACCGATCGATGACAGGGTTCGAGTCCCTATGAGATTTGTTGAGATGGAGGTTTTATGAGTATTGAGTCATGGGAGGAGTACCGAGCACTAAAAGAGCGAGAGTTAGTCTGACTTGAAAGTCTTACTTGAACTCGTAAAACTACGTCACCAAACATAGGTGAGGCTTAGAACCATCACATATATATTATTGTTCCCTCGTGAGTAGCAGTCCCTAAAAGTAATAGCGGACCTACTAAGTATTGATTATATATTGGGTGAGCCGATATGGTTTCGATCTTTCCCTACCTGGAAAGTTTGGAACAGTTGTGGCAATATTAGCGAGATTGTTGTACATTCACTAGCTCAAAAGTGATTGTTGTCGGATAAGAGAAACTATCATAAACTTTCTACCTTGAGTAGTCCGAGATGAGATGAGAGGAGATGAGATGAGATGAGATAAGATGAGAGGAGGTGAGCTCCTTTGAGATGAGTTGATATGAGAGTAGGTGAGGACCTTTGAGATGAGATGATATGAGAGGAGGTGAGCTCCTTTGAGATGAGTCTGAGATGAGTGATGAGTTTGAGTTGTTGACGGGTCACTTGTCTACTCTATATACTTGCATAGACAGACATTTGACGATTCGATGTTATCTGGTCATTATTTTTAGTTGATGTTGTTTCCATATTATTCTACCTATTTTTGTTTCACTCTGCTATTTTACATATTAGTACATTCAAAGTACTAATGTCCCCTTTGGAATCCATCATTTTATGTTGCGAGGGCAAGTACAAGAGATCTTCAATAGGCGTTTCGTTGAAGATCTGAGATTCGCAGCTAGTTGGTGATCCTCCCCTATTCTTGAGGATCCACTACTTTTATTTAATCATGCTTTAGAGTCAGAATGGACTATTTCTATTATTTTGATCTAGGTGGTCATGGGTCTATCATTGGCACCATATGATTAGTGATAGAGGCTTTGTAGACGATAGTTGAACGTTGATGTTGAGATTGCGAGCTAGTTTCTTTCTACTTACCTTTATTATTATCTATGAATTTTTAGACTTTAGATGAGATGTGCCCATTTACTTATTTTTAATTTCGCTATTCAGTAGAGTTATATGATTGAAACAATGTGATGAGGCTAAGTGTTCACTTGGGGACTAGCAATAGTCTCTGAGTGCCAACCACGCCAAGGGTACCCTCTCGAGGTGTGATGAACTTGGTATCAGAGAATAGAGTTCAAGTGTCTTAGGAAGTCTATGAAGCCGTGTCTAGTAAAGTCTTATTTATGGTTGTGTTGTCGACCATATTTTATAAGCAGGAGGATATAGGACATTAGGAATTGTTACACCTTTTTCTCATTTCAATTCATTCGATAGAGTTAAGCTCTATGAAAACTCTCTTCTAATTAGTGTTCTACGCATGTAGAGTTGATATCATGCCTTAAAGAAGAGTTGTCAAAGGAAGGGGACGTCCTCCCAGGCAAGATACTAACCCACCTGAGCCTCAAGTACATGAGGAGCCTATGGGTCAAGCTGTTCCTGTTAAGCAACCCCATCAAGATGAGGTCTCCAATGCTGAACTACGCTGGTCTATTCAAGGTCTAGCCCAAGTTGTTGCAGCACCTGCTGCGAGACAAGAAGCGGGTAGACAAGATGCTCATGACACCTCTAGAGTCTAGGAATTTTTTAGGATGAATCCGCCTGAGTTAACTGGGTCTGCATCCACTGAAGATCCTGAGAATTATGTGGAGGATCTTAAGAAGGTATTCCAAGTGATGCACGTGGCTGATACTGATAGGGTCAAACTGGCTGCTTAACAACTCAAGGGTGTGACCAAACTGTAGTTCGACCAATGGAAGAAAGGAAGAGGGTATGATGTTCCATGTTTGACTTGGGAAGTGTTCGAGGAAGCTTTCTTAGGAAACCTCTTCAAAAGAGAACACAGAGAAGCTAAGGTGAGAGTTTTTGAATTTGAAAACAAGGCTCTATGACTATGCAAGAGTATGGATTGAAGTTCATGCAACTATCTCGCTATGCTCTTGATATCGTTGCTGACATGAGAGGAAGGATGGGGATGTATGATGATGGGTTGAATAGAGGATCCAAAAGAGATGGTAAGAGAGCAATGCTTGTGAGTGATATGGACATTGGGAGATTGATGACATTTGTGCAACAAGCTAATGAGGAGAAGTAGCATGACAAGGAAGAGTTCAAGTGTAAGAAAGCTAAGACATCCAGCCATGAGGTTTGAAGGAAAGGGCATGGCAACCGATTTCCAACACCACCATTTTCTAGTGCACCTATGCCTAGAGGAAGGTATGCTCAAAGATGTCAGAATGTGGGAAATTGCACACCTTAGTTGCAAGCTATTATGGCCCAAGGTTCGCAAGGTAAGACACCGTGTGATAAGTGTGGCAAAATACACTTGGGGAGATGTCATGATGGGAATGATGTGTGCAATAAATGTGGCCAAGCAGGCCACTACAAGAAAGATTATCCAAAGCGGGTTGACCAGGCACAACCTACTACTTCAGCCTCGCCAGTTAGAGGAAACTAGAAGGGCACTATGTCAGGAGCAGCCAGACCAACAAACTGCTTATATGCCATGGGTAGTCGCCAAGATCAAGAGAACTCCCCAGATGTTGTGATGGGTATGATTCGAGTCTTTACTTTTGATTATTATGGTTTTGATGGATCCAGGTGCCACATTGTCATTTGTAACTCCTTATGCAGCCAGTAAATTTGATATAACCCCTGAGAGTCTTCTTGAACCCTTTGATGTTTCTACTCCAATAGTGAGTCTATTCGGGTTGAGAGAATATATAGAGCTTGTGCAGTGTCCATCCTTCATAGGAATACTCTTGTTGATTTTGTTGAATTGGAGATGGTTAATTTTGATTTGATTCTTCGCATAGATTGGCTTCACACCTGTTATGCCTCCGTTGATTGTACATCCCGAACCGTTAAGTTCCACTTTCCGAATGAGGTTGTTCTTCAGTGGAAGGGTGATTTTCTTACACCTAGAGGAAAGTTTGTCTCATACCTTAGGGCCAAAAAGCTGATTTCCAAAGGTTGTAACTATTATCTCGTGCGAGTTAAATCTGATAATGTTGAGACTCTTACTCTTGAGTAAGTTCCGATTGTGAATGCATTTTCGGAAATGTTTCCTGATTATCTGCTCTAAGTCCCTCCTGATAGGGAGATTGACTTAGGGATTGATGTTCTTCCCCATACCCAGCCTATTTTGGTTCAACCTTATAGGATGGCCCCCGCTGAAGAGATGAAAGAGAAATTGAAAGATTTGCTAGAGAAGGGCTTCATTAGGCCAAGTGTTACACCTTGGGGTACTCCTCTCCTATTCGTGCGAAAAAAAGATGGGTCCCTCAGAATGTGTATTTGACTATAGGCAACTGAACAAGGTCACGATAAAGAATAAATATCCTCTCCTATGGATAAATGATTTGTTTGACCAACTTCAGGGCGCCTCTTGTTTCTCAAAGATAGACCTTAGATCTAGCTAACATCAGTTGAAGGTGAGGGAATGTGACATTCCAAAGACAACCTTTTGGACTAGATATGGCCATTTTGAGTTCTTAGTCATGTCCTTTGGGTTTAAGAACACACCTACAACCTTTAAGGACTTTATGAATAGAGTATTCATATCTTGATATGTTTGTGATTGTTTTCATCAATGACATTTTAGTGTATTTGAGAAGTGAGGAGGAGCATGCTAATCATCTCAGAGTTGTCCTCCAAACTCTTAAGGACCATGAGTTGTATGCGAAATTCTTGAAGTGTGGGTAATCAAGTTATTAAGTTACACTATGAAGGTCTGGGAGAGAGTGGTGGAGATGACAGTGAGAAGGGTAGTGTCTATTTTGGAGAATCAATTTGGATTCATGCCGTGGCAGTAGACTACAGAAGCTATTCACCTTGTTTGGACATTGGTGGAGAAATATAGGGAAAGAAAGAAGGACCTCCATATGGTGTTCATTGATCTCGAGAAGGCCTATGACAAAGTGCCAATGGATGTCCTATGGAGGTGCCTAAAGGCATAGAGTGTCCCAATGATATATATTAGGGTGATTAAGGACATGTACGACAGAGCCAAAACTCAGGTGAGAACGGTGGGAGGAGACTCAAGCTATTTTCCTATTGAGATGGGACTCCATCAAAGATCTGTGTTGAGCCCTTTCCTGTTTGCCCTAGTGATGTATGAGCTGACGTGAGCCATTAAGGAGGAGGTTCCATGGTGTATGCTTTTTGCAGATGAGATAGTATTGATAGATTAGACCCGAACTAAAGTAAATGATAGGTTGGAGGTGTGGAGACACGCCTTGGAGTCCAAAGGATTCAAACTAAGCAGGACCAAAATAGAATACTTGAAGTGCAAATTCAATGTTGCGGGGGATTAACCAGACATTGATGTGAAGCTTGCCAATCAACCTATCCCCAAGAGGGAAACCTTTAGGTATCTGGGGTCCATCATCTAGAGTAGTGGCGATATAGATGATGATGTCACACATCGTATTGGGGCAGCTTGGTCTAAATTGAGGCTTGTTGCTGGAGTATTGTGTGATAAGAAGATACCACCTAAACTCAAAAGTAAGTTTTACAAATGGTGGTAAGACCATCTTTGTTGTATGGGATGGAGTGTTGGCTAATAAAAAATGAACATGTCCAGAAAATGTAGGTTACAGAGATGAGGATGTTGAGATGGATGTGTGGGCACACAAGGAGAGATAAGATTAGGAATGAGACCATTCGGGAGAAGCTAGACGTGGCCCCGGTGGCTGATAAGATGAGGGAAGCGAGACTCCGATGCTTTGGACATGTGTAGATAAGAGGTACCAATGCTCCTGTAAGGAGATGCAAGAGGTTAGACTTAGGAGGCGCTAGGAGAAGTAGAGGTAGACCGATAAAGTACTGGGGAGAGGTGATTAGATAGGACATGGCAGGACTTGATCTCACCGAGGACATGACCTTAGATAGGAAGGTGTGAAAATTATGTATTAGAGTAGAAGACTAATAGGTTCGCAAGGTTAGGTTGATGTCTAGCCGCGAGGTAGTGTAGGGTGTTGTCTTTATCTATATTATGTGTATTAAATTTATAGTATTTGCATAATGTTATATGCTTTTCAGTAGTAGTCGCTCTTCCTATTCCTTTCTTTCCTTTCATCTTTTTCATATATAGTCTAATCCGCCTATAGGTTGTTGAGACGAGGGTTCCCAAGAAACAGCCTCTCTACTTCTATGAGGTAGTGGTAAGGTCTGCGTACATTCTTCCCTCCCCAGACCCCACTTGTAGGATTCCACTGGGTATGTTGTTGTTGTTGTTGTTGTTGTTGTTGAGTCTTGGCTTAAGTCAGCGGCTATCCTAGGCCATGTTGTTTCCAGGGATGGTATTTGAGTGGATGCCCAAAAGATTGAAGTGGTTAAGAACTGGCCCAAACTAACCACTCCGACTGACATAAGAAGTTTCTTGGGGTTGGAAGGCTAATACAATAGATTTGTCGATGGATTTCTTCTTTATCCGCACCATTGACTAAATTGACTCAGAAAAGGCTAAGTTTCAGTGGTCTGATAAATGTGAGAAGAGTTTTCAAGAGTTAAAGGCGAGATTGACTATGGCACGATCCTAACCTTACCTGATGGGATAGAGGACTTCGTAATTTATTGTGATGCTTCGGGGGTTAGATTGGGATGTGTGCTGATGCACAGGGGGAAAGTGATAAGTGATAGCCTATGCTTTCAGACAACTTCAGATTCATTAGAGGAACTATCCAACCCATGATCTTGAGTTGGCAGCAGTGGTGTTTGCACTCTAGTGCCACTATTTGTTTGGAATGAATGTGGATATGTTTACTGACTACAAGAGCTTGTAGTATGTCTTCAGCCAGAAAGAGTTCAACTTACAACAGAGGAGATGGTTCGAGTTGCTTAAGGATTATGACATGAGCATTCAGTACCACCCAGGTAAAGCTAACATTGTTATTGACACTCTTAGAAGGTTGTCGATGGGTAGCACAACCCATTTGGAGGAAGGAAAGAAGGAGTTAGCCAAGGAAGTACATTGATTGGCTCGATTGGGAGTTCACTTTGAGGAGAATAATGAAGGAGGAGTCAATGTTTAGAATGGGTCTGCTTCATCTTTAGTGGCAGAAGTGAAGGAAAAAAAGTCTAAGATCCTATCAAAATCCAATTGAAGGAGGATGTCCACAAATAGAAAGTGATGGTTTTCTCCAAAAGGGGAGATGGAGTGTTGAGGTACCAAAGTAGATTGTGTGTTCCAAATGTTGATGGCATTTGAGACAGAATCATGGTGGAAGCCCATCACACAAGGTATTCCATCCATCCTAGCTCTACCAAGATGTACCACAACCTGAGAGAAGTCTATTTGTGGAGTGGAATTAGGAGGGATATCGTTGAGTTCGTTTCAAAGAGCCAGAATTGCAAGCAAGTGAAAGTTGAACATCAAAGGCCATGTGGATTGGCTCAGAACTTTGAGATTCCAGAATAGAACTGGGAGATAATTAATATCTACTTTATTACTGGTTTACAAAGGTCTCGAAAGCAACATAATTTGATATGGGTGATTGTGGATAGGATGACTAAATTGGCTCACTTTTTGGCAGTTAAGACAACTAACACTATGGAGGAGTATGCTAAGTTGTACATATAGGAGATTGTGAGGTTGCATGGAGTTCCCCTATCCATCATCTCGGCCAGAGGAGCTCGATTCACCTCCCAATTTTGGAGATCTTTCCAGGAAGGATTGGGTAGTAAGGTGAACCTGAGCACAGCCTTTCATCCACAGACAGATGGTTTGGCAGAATGCACAATTCAGACATTAGATGATATGTTGAGAGCTTGTGCTCTTGATTGCAAAGGAAATTGGGATGATCACGTACCATCGATTGAATTTGCATAACGACAGTTACCATGCAATCATTAAAATGGCTCCCTACGAAACCTTGTATGGGAGGAGATGTAGATCACCAATTAGGTGGTTTGTGGTTAGAGAAGCGGAGTTGATTTGGCCTGATCTTGTCCACCAATCGATGGAGAAGGTCATGGTCATTAAAGAGAGATTAAAGACTGCACAGAGTCGCCAAAAATCTTACACCGATGTAAGAGAAAGATATTTGGAGTTCGGGGTAAATGATTAGGTGTATTTGAAAGTTTCACCTATGAAGGGTGTCATAAGATTTGGGGAAAAGGGGAAGTTGGGTCCACGCTATGTTAGACCTTATCAGATTGTAAGGAGGATTAGGAATGTTACTTATGATTTAGAGTTGCCTTCCGAGCTAGATGGAGTCCATCTGCTATTTCATGTTTCGATGTTGACGAAATTCTTGGGAGATCCTACCTTGGTCATCCCTATCGATAGCATTGGAGTGAAAGATAGCCTATCTTACGAAGAGGTTCCGGTCCAAATCCTTGATCGTCAGATTCGTAAGTTAAGGAACAATGAGATAGCCTCGGTCAAAGTCCTGTAGAGAAATCAATTTGTTGAGGAAGCCACATAGGAAGCTGAGGAAGAGATAAATGCCAAATGTCCTCACTAATTCGTGTCAAATGATAAGAGCATCGAAGGTACATCTCTTACCCTTAACTAAATTGATTGATCTATTCTTGAGCTGAATGTTGAGATGAGTCTTGAGTTTATTCTGTCCTTTATATCCACCTTTACTCATCATTCGAGGACGAATGATCCCAAGGGGGAGATGATATGATGCCCGATAAAATTACCAAAATACCCCTACAGGGAGGGTATGCACGTAACACATCTTTCAATGCTCATGTGACAAATCTGATGCCGGATTTGTGATCGGCATAAAACATTGAGTGAGAAGATGGTCTGGGACGATTTTTGGAATGACCCGATCAAAAGATAATTTTTCGATCTAAAGCGCAAAATAGTGTTGGTGCACGACAGGAGCGTATCGCGTCTTTGTTGCAGACCTTCACTTATTTTTTTTGAAAATTTTTGACGAAATTGAGAAAACTCGTTCAAAGACTTTTTCTGAAAATGCACTATGCGCGACCAGTCCGCATCACAGACTAGGTCTTTTCCAAGATGGAAATTTCTAATTTTTACGAGGGGCATTCTGGTCAATTCCCAACCCTCATAAACTCTATACACAATCTAATAAGGTCTTTTTGACGTAAAAAGGGTCTAAATCCCCCATTCTAAGTCCTATTCCATAATCTAACAAGGCTAGAGCTTGAGGAAAGAGGAGAAGAGCTTGAGTTTGAGAGATTTGAGAAGAAATCCTTGACGTGACTGGTTTTAAGCCTCATCCCAGGTATGTAAGGCTAAACTAAAAGCATGGGATTGTTCTCTCATATATTGCATAGATACTTATAGATGAGTTGATTGTTCAAGAGTCTACATACATGAACCCTTGATGGTTTTTCTTAAAATTTTCTTTGAAATTTCATGTTTATCTATGTTGATAATCATCATACTATTTTTTCTTTAATTGAACACATTTCATGAAAATTTGCATAACCTTACATGACTAATTTGAAAAGCATACATAATGAACTTGAGAATTGAGTCTAGAGCCTTGAGTATGTTGGACCATATCAGATTTATGGAGGATTAGGAAGGTCACTTATGAGTTAAAGTTGCCTTCCGAGCTAGATGGAGTCCATCCGGTGTTCCATGTGTCGATGTTTAAGAAATTCTTAGAAGATCCTACCTTGGTGATCCCTATCGTTAGAATTGGTGTGAAAGATAGCCTATCTTACGAAGAAGGTTCTGGTGCAAATCCTTGATCGTCAGATTTGTAAGTTAAGGATCAAAGAGATAGCCTCGGTCAAAGTCCTATGGAGAAATCAATTTGTTGAGGAAGCCACATGGGAAGCTGAGGAAGAGATAAATGCCAAATGTCCTCACTAATTCGTGCCAAATGATAAGAGCGTTAAAGGTACATCTCTTATCCTTATCTAAATTAATTGATCTATTCTTGAGTTGAATGTTGAGATAAGTCATGAGTCTATTCGGTCCTTTATATCCACCTTTACTCGTCGTTCGAGGACGAATGATCCCAAGGGGGAGATGATGTAATACCTGGTAAAATTACCAAAATGCCCCTATAGGGAGGGTATGTGCATAATGCATCTTCTAATGCTCGTGTGGCAAATCTGAAGTTGGATTTGTGATCGGCATAAAAAATTGAGTGAGAAGATAGGCTCGGATGATTTTTAAAATGATCTGATCAAAAGATAATTTTTTTATCCAAAGCACAAAATAATGTTGGTGCACGACAAGAGCGTGTCACGTCTTTGTCGCAGACCTTCACTTATATTTTTTGAAAATTTTTGATGAAATTGAGAAAACTTGTTAAGAGACTTTTTCTGAAAATGCATTGTGCGCGACCAGTCCTCATCGCAAACTGGGTCTTTTCTGAGCTGGAAATTTCTAATTTTTACGAGGGGCATTCTTGTCGATTTCCAACCTCTCCTAAACTCTATAGACGATCTAATAAGGTTATTTTGACATAAAAAAGGTCTAAATCCCCTATTCTAAGTCCTATTCTATAATCTAAGAAGGCTAGGGCATAAGGAAAGAGGAGAAGAGCTTCAGTTTGAGAGATTTAAGATGAAATCCTTCACGTGACTGGTTGATAGCTTCATCCCAGGTATGTAAGGCTAAACTAAAAGCATGGGATTGTTCTCTCATGTGCCGCATAGATACTCATAGATGAGTTGATGGTTCAAGAGTCTACTTACATGAACCCTTGATGGTGTTTCTTAAAATTTTCTTTGAAAGTTCATGTTTATCTATGTTGATGATCATCATACTATTTTTTTCTTTAATTGAACACATTTCATGAAAATTTGCATAGCCATACGTGACTAATTTGAAAAGCATATATAATGAGCTTAAGAATTGAGTCTAGGGCCTTGAGTTGAGATTGTTGATTATGATGAGGGAAAGATGATGAGTTGATAGAATTTGATTATCTTATGAATCTCTATAAATGAACTCTACTAATGTGTCTACTCGATAGGTTAGAGACCCTATGAGTTGAATGATAATGGGGTTAGAGTCCCTATCGGACACCGATAGATGATGGTGTTCGAGTCCCTATGAGATTGGCTGAGATGGAGGTTTTATGAGCATTGAGTCATGGAAGGAGTATCAAGCACCAAAAGAGTGAGAGTTAGTCTGACTTGAACTCGTCAAATTACGTCGCCAAAAGGTAGGTGAGACTTAGAACCATCATAAATATATTTTTGTTTCCTCGTGAGTAACAGTCCTTAAAAGCAATAGCGGACCTAGTGAGTACTGACTCCATATTGGGTGAGCGGTTATGCTTTTGATCGTTCCCTACCTAGAAAGTTTTGAATGGTTGTTGCAACATCAGTGAGATTGTTGTACATTCACTGGCTCATAAGTGATTGTTGTCGGATAAGAGAAACTTCCATAAATTTCCTACCTTAAGTACTCTAAGATGAGATGATACGAGATGAGATGAGATGGGATGAGATAAGAGGTGGTGAACCCCCTGCGATGAGATAATATGAGAGAAGGTGAGCTCCTTTGAGATGAGTTTGAGATTATTGATGAGTTTGAGTTGCTAACGGGTCACTTGTCTACACTTTATTCTTGCATAACAGACATTTGACGATTTGATGCTATGTGATAATTATTTTGAGTTGATGTTGTTTCCATATTATTCTACCTGTTTTTGTTTCACTTAGCTATTTTACATACCAATACAGTCCAAGTACTGATGTCCCCTTTGGACTGCTCGTTTTATGATGCAAAGGTAGGTTCTAGAGATCGTTAACAGGCGCTCCATTGAAGATCCGAGATTTGCAGCTAATTGGTGAGCCTCCCTTATTCTAGAGGATCCACTACTTTTATTTCATCATGCTTTAGAGTCATATTGGACTATTTTTATTATTTTGATCTGGGTAGCCTTGGGCCTGTTATTGGCACCACATGATTAGTGATAGATGCTTCGTAGACGATAGTTGAACGTTGATGTTAATATTTTGAGCTAGTTTCTTTCTACTAGTCTTTATTATTATCTATGCATTTTGAGACTTTATATGAGATGTGCCCATTTACTTATGTCACGCCCTAGAATGGTACCCTTGCCATGGCTGGCACTCAGAGACTGTTGCTAGTCCCTGAGCGAACCACTTGGCTTCATCGTCACCTCATACTCAACAGTGGAAGGAACATTCTCAATGAAAAGGTTGTACTGTTATTAAAGTAATGAAGTCTATATATAAAAGTTAATTTTCAAGAAAGAAGAGTTGGAAAAAGAACAATATATAACATCCTCTACTCAATGTCTATGAAGCCTCTACCTCTAATATCTAGATGGTACCACGACAGGCCATGGTTACCTAACTCAAGGAAAATAAAGTACTAACCCAATCTAGATGATAATAATATGGAAATCCTACGAAAACAAGGAGGTCTCACCGATCAGCTAAATGCGAATAGATCCTCAACGAAGCGCCTGTCAATGGTCTCTAATATCAGCTTCCACATCATAAAATGATGTAGTTCCAGAAGTGGACATCAGTACGTGGAATGTACTGGTATGTAAAATAGCCAAATGAAACAGAAACAGGTAGAATAATATAGGAATAACATCAACTCAACAGCATACTTCATTAGAATGTCAAATGTCTATCTAAAGAAAGAATAAAGAGTAGATAAATAACCCATCAATATCTCATCTCAATATCATCAATACATCAGACACATCTCAAGGAAACTCGACTCAACTCAACTCGAAGGACCAATGGCCATCTAGGACAAGGATAAAGAGTAGACAGTAAATCATCAACATCCATCAAAACTCATACCATCACATCAACGTCAGAGTTCTATCCATGACTAACCTAACTGGAAATTTCTCTAATCGACAACCATCACCTATGAGCCAATGATGATACAACAAAGTGATGTTTTTGCCATATCCATCTAGTACCTTGCTCGGGTTAAAGGACATCACCATCAATAATAACATCAGTCCTCTTTTGGGACAAAGGAAATATCTGTATTATGTCTCGATCCTCTACTATGTGGGCCACGTAGTTAATGAGTTCGAGTGGGACTCACTCTCACCCATTTCGGTGCTCAATACTCCTCCCAGAACTTGACATGCTCATAAAATATCATTATCATCAGTCCCATAAGGACATAGTACATCAACATCAACATCATCATCAACATCAACTCATCTCATCAACATCAACATCAACATCATGGACTCGAAACATTCTTTTAGAATTTAGTTTCAAGTTTTTAAGACTCATGAACATTATGCTCACCAACATCATCATCAAGACTCTCAACAATTTGGATCACAATAAAAATATCACAAACATCGTCATCGCCAAGTCTCTAGACTCATCCCCTAAGTTCATTCTTGCATTCTTTAGTAAAATAGACATAGAATTTTGTAAAACTCATTCATGAAAACAACTTATGAAGTAAATCAAGTTTATGATGATCATCAATTTAAGAAATATACATGAATTAAGAAGAAGCTCAGTAAAATACTCAAGAATTTTCAGATATAATTGATCATCTTCAATCATAAACTCAATTTACTCAAAGGGGACACATGGATGAACAATCTCATGCTTTAGGTTAGCCTTACATGCATGGAAAGTTGATATTACAATTGAAATTTGATGAATACTTATTTTCTTGGAGAAAGTCCTCGATCTCGGTAGTTCTATGGAATGGAAGAACTTGGAAATAGATTGTTTGAAGGTCTTCTCTTTGATTCTTGAATTCTTGACTTATAATCTTTAGAGTTCTTGATGAAGAGCCCTACTTTGTAAAAAGAAGAATCAAGAAATCCTTTCTCGGGATTCTTGAATTCATTTTCTTGAAACCATAGGTTATGATTTGAGATTCTATTAGGCATTCATGAATAGATAAAACAATTTAGGTTGGGTAGCTTAAAATTTATGAAGAATAACTCACCTTGATGATGAATCTTGAAATTTAATCCTAACTTGATGACTTTTCTTGATGATTCTTGAGCGTTTATGTTTAGGAGTGAAGGAGACAATTTTAATTCTGAAAACTGACGTTTTATGCATTTTGGGACCTTAAATAGACCCCCAAAGGTTATAGGATGAAATAAAATAAAAGTACGTCATTTAGCTTATCCAGAAAGGGTTTGCGATAGGTCCGCGACGCAGATCTATCGCGGCTTTTCAGACAGTTTTGCAGGTCTTCAGTAAAATGATCATAACTTTCTACTCCAAACTTTGATTAAGGCGAAATAAGATGTGTTGGAAAGAGAATTCAAATATCTTTAATTTAATACATTGTGGGTCACCTAATTTGTTATGCTTTAAGAGATATAGTCATTTGAAGTTGAAGCTTCTATCAACTCATACGAAAACATAGTCAGTAGAAATTCTTTGGACTTAACTTGATGTAAAAGATCCTTTATAACTCTAATTCACATCTAATATACTTTAAATACTTAGGAATTGATCCTAGAATGTATATACAACCTAAAAGTCATTGGTTCATCTAACTTTTATAAAATCTTACATTAAAACTGCAACCTTTTATCATCTCCAATTCTATTCTACTAAGAAATTAATGTAACATCTATGCTCAATTAATAATTATCAAATAAAATCGTATATCATATGAAGGATGGCTCAATCTTAGTTAAAAAAAGTTGGGGTGTTACAACTTATTTTTAAATCCTGTATTCAGTAAAGTTATATGATTGAAAGAATGTGATGAGGCTAAGTGGTTCTCTTGGAGACTAGCAATAGTCTCTGAGTATTGGCATGCCAAGGGTACCCGCCAGGGGCATGATACTGATATGACCTGAACTGGTCAAACAAATCATTAATATGAGGCAAAGGATAATAGTTTTTCACCATCACCATATTCAGTTGCCTATAATCAATACATATATGTAGTGTCCCATCTTTTTATTAATAAACAAAATAGGAGCACCTCAAGGAGAAACAATCGAACGAATAAAACCCTAATCCAGAAGACCTTATACCTGAGCACGGAGCTCTTTGAGCTCCTAAGGGCAATCTAATAAAGAGGAATATATATGGGCTTAATGTCCAGCTCCAAACCTATAAAAAAATCAACATCCCTCTCTAGTTGTAACCTAGACAAATCAACATGAAACATATATAGATAATCACAAACTACTAGAATTGAATCAACAGAAGCCTCAACTGAAATATCATGAACATGGACCACATATGCTAATGAACCTATAGAAATCAAACCTGGGTTCACATATTGGAGATGGAGTCAACTACTGTGTGACTATTAGATCCCTACCGCATCAATGAACGTAAACATGGCATGGCCAAAGTAAAATTCTTGGCATAGAAAGATAGCATTATAAGCAGCCAACCAACCATAACCAGAATAATTAAAGTCAAGCATGTAAAATAACAACCAATTCGCCTAGGTATCCTTCCTATGCATAATAATTGTACATGATCAGCATACCTGATTCACTACTACAGAATCTCCTATTAGAGTCAAAACAAGAAGTGGTACTGATCGAAACTAGAGGCTTACCCCAATGAAGAAGAAAAATAAATGGATAGATAGGAATATGTAGGCCCGAGGTCAGATAAAATAAGGCTTGCTACTAGAAATAAATAATTATATCAGTGATGACATCATCTAACAACTCAGTCTCTAACAGTGTTGGAGATGTATAAAAATAGCCTTGATGACCTCCTCCTCTTGTATAGCTTCTACTATTAGGTTTGCCGCCAACATTAATTTGCATAATATCCCTCGACATCTCTCTCTATTGATTATTAATTTGTAATTTATATTTCTCTTTAGCTGAATACAAGCAAATGCCTAGCTCAATGCATTACTTTACCTCTTGAATGCCCTATTCTCGGTGGATTCGACCCCAACTCGTGTTTGGTTATTATGCTGATAACGATCGTCCCTATTTTTATTCACGAAATAGGTTTGAACATCATCAAGAAATGGTGTTGTTGCCTAGGGAATGGTGCTAGTTCTTGATTGAAGTTTTTTTTTAACTTAGTTTTTGTAGTTAGAGTTGTCTTATTACTTTTCTTGTTTGTTTGTAATGTTTTAATTAGGTGGGAAGATGGATGATGTTGTAAGTGTGCATGGTGACAATGTGTGAGAGATGAATGACTTCAATGACGTTGATTGGGATTAAGTAGGGAGTATGGGAGCAATCTGATTTCCCCCATTGTCCGGAGGTGTTGTGTTTCATGTCCCTAGCACGATGTTACAATTGTTTCACCTAAAAAGACTATTTAGACGGCAAGCCCATGAAGATCCTCATGAGCATCTTAAAAATTTTGCAAACGTGTGTTTGTCACTCAACTTCTGGTGTGTCACACTAAAAGCCATCAGATTGAGGGTCTTCCCGTTTTCCATAATCGGATAAGTTCTGAGGTGGCTAGCTGAACATCCTCGAAACTCAATGACTTCTTGGGAGGAAATACTAGATGTGTTCCTTGAAAAATTCTTTCCTCCCTCGAAGATGGTCAAGCAATGGAGGAGCATTGGAAACTTTAAAAGTATTGATGATGATCTATTGCATGAAACATGGTTGTGGTTTCGGAAACATTTGCTCCAAGGCCTGAACCATAGACTTTTAGACCACGTAGTATTGTGATCCTTCAACGTGAGCGTTGATGTCGTCAACAAAGGTGTGGCTGATAAATAATAGAGCTTGGTATACAAAGGATGACCTTGTATCTTCCACTCACAAGGGTCCATCCAAAGAGAGGGATGAAAACATGGCTAAAATGTTGACTCAATTGGATATCTTGACTAAACATGTAATCGGTGGTAATTGGAAGAGTGTGAACACTATTAGTGCTCTTAGAGAAGTGATGTAAGATAGTGTTCCATATGATGGTAGATATAGCGAACGGGTGCACCATATGGGGATCCAAGTCATAATTTCTCGACCGGCCTTTCAAAGGCTACCCAGGAATCAAGGTTGGAACAATAGTGCTGGATGATGAGATAGAAATTGGATGGATCAACCGGAGCTCGGAGGTTAGAGAGATCATGATGTCAAAAGAGATAGGTGCATTCCACTCTATGGTAGGGTGAAGGCTGCTTAACCAATTGTGAATCCAGAGAATTTTCGACTGAAGACATATTGACATGGATCTTGAATAAAGTTGAAGCCTTTGATAAGGTTTTTAAGGAGATAAAATCTGATTTTGCATAGTTGAGCCAAACTGTGACTTCATACTCAGCTTGCATTAAGCATTTGGAGACCAAAATTGGCAACATCTCGGCTCATCTAAACCAAAGGCCGAAGAGAGGTCTGCCCAAAGATATGATTGCAAACCCAAAGAATGTTGATCAGCAGTGCTTGGCTATGATGAATCATAGTGGCAAAGTTGTTGAAGGTGTTGTGCCTACACCTAATGATGAGAAAGATTATACAGATTTGGAAGTGAATGAAGGCGTAGAGGATGTGAGTGAAAATGATAATGTGGTTGTGAACGGAAAAAGTGAGACTCTCAGCAACCTTTGGAGTAGCGAAAATGAGAAAGTTAGGGGTGGTCCAATTAATGCCAAAAGTGTGACCCCTAAGAATGAAAACTCAGCATTGAAGCTAAAGGCTCCTCAAGTCAAAATCGACCCTTTTTTTCCTCAAAGGTTGAAGAAGAAGGGTGAGGATACCAAGTTTTAGAAATTCCTCTCTTTTTTTCATTCTTTATTTATCAATGTCACGCTAGAAGAAGCTTTGATGGAAATGGCAGAGTATGCTAAGTTTATGAAAGAGTTGATGACCAAGAAAAAAAATTACAGTTTGACTGAGGTGATTGAAGTATCGCACGATTGTAGTGTGATTTTGATAAAACACTTGGTTCCTTAAAATGATGACCCTGGTGCATTCACAATTTTGTGTACTACCGGAAGTTGTAAGTTTGATAAAGTGCTATGCGACTTAGGTACAAGCATAAACCTCATGCCTTTGGCTATCTTTGAAGAGCTGGGGTTAGATAATCCTTCACCAATGACAATGTGAATACTCATGGCCGACCGGTCCATCAAAAGGCCAATTGGAATTCTTTATGATCTCCTAGTGAAGGTGGACAAACTCATACTACTAGCTGATTTTGTGATCTTGGATTGTGAATTGAACGTCGATGTGCCCATCATCTTAACTAGGCCATTCTTAGCTATCAGAAGGGCTTTGGTGGACGTTGAAAAGGGAGACCTGAGATTTCAAGTGAATGAAAAGGAGGTTGTGCTCAATATTTGTTAGACGATGAAGCAAGAATAGAACCTCTGGGTGGTATTTGTATTTGATTGATATTTGGTGACATTAGATTGGAAGGACTCTACATTGTGCCATGACGTAAGCTGCGACACTCCTTGAGAGGTAACCCAAGGGTATTTTGTAAGCTTTTATTTTAAATAATGGGTATTAGTTGTGTTGGTATTTTAAAATGGAGAATATGGAGTGGAAACGAAAAGGGTGACATGCCGAGTCGGATCGGTGAATTACCAAGTTTAGATGGTAATCACCAATTTTACCACCTTCTGGGTCATTTGATAACTCTAGAGGTACTTTCAAATTAGGCGGTCAGAGTTGTAATTCAGTGGATCACCGAATCAGATGGGCGTTGGAATATTTCACCACATATGTGGCTGAAGAAAAAGTTTGGATTCTACCAAAAAGGGTAGTCGCTAACGCATCCGACATACCGCTGAATGTGTATGTCAGAGTGATTTGGCACAGCCAAAACCTTGCACTAGATCGACTTATTTAAGGCTTTTCAAATGCCTCAACCTTTCACTCTCCATATTGCCTTCTTTTCACTTCCTGAGTAAGCCAAACTTCCCTTTAGTTTCTCTTCTTGCATTTTTCTTTGGGTTGAGTGAATTCCATCAATAAAATTCTCGTTTGGAAATTCTCATTGTAGTGCATCATCATTATGTTATGTTTTTCCCCTTTTGTTTTACTTTTTGAGAATGATATTGGTTGATAAGGGCAATCTTAGGGTTTTGTGAGGTTGATAATCATAGTATGTGGTTGAAATCTTGTTGGAAAAGATGTGAGTGATGAGTTTTAATGATTTTAGAACCCTATGCTTTAATTGTACTTGGTTTATGTGGGTTTTGATTCTTTTGAAAATTTGTGAATTTAATTATACATGTGCTATGGGCTAGGTCTAGATTCGTTGAATATGATTCCCAATCATTGAATGATATGTTGTATTATCCATATTTTAAGTGTGATATTTTGTTAAATAGCCTTTGTTGGGAAGTTTCCATAAATGTGTCAATGCTTTTATTGAATATGCATTCTTGTTGAGTTGGTTGCTTTTGTTGGCTAAGGGTGAAGTCTGAGTAACCCTCAAATTCTTTTGAGTGACTTTAACATGCCCGGATAGATATGGTGACGTCATTCTTAAGGATAAGTCATCATTTGATTGAGTTTGAAGCCATGGTAATAATGTGAGGGTAGTAATAGCTCTTCAGCATGTATTGGTGTTTTGATGGTGGGTAGTATGTGATATGTCCCTAATTTATGTGCAAATTCATCCAATTTTGAATTAGAGGGTGTCAACCTTGCCAGTCAATTTCGGTGACGGTTATTTTGATAGCCAAAGGTGACTCAACAATCTGTCGAATTATCACACACCCCACCTTTTATGGTTGATTTTCAATGTTGAGTTATGTAACTTTTAGAGATGGTATTTTCCACCGCCAAGTCAATTAGGTGGATCATCAATTTCACATATCCACCGCCAAAAGTAGAGTGTTTAAAAGTCTAAAATCTATGAAAAAAGGCGACGGTCTATTTGACTACTGAATCATTTTGGCATATCACCAAACATGTTTGGCGAACAAATAGACCTATCCACCCTGCATGCTTCTCTTATGCTTAATTTTTCATCCTACATTCCTATGATTGATTCTCACACAAATACTTTAGCTTCTTTTGTAGACATGGCATGCCAAATGAAATAGTCACTCGAGGGGGGTCCCAGCAGCTGGGAAGTCACTATAGCCTCAGACCGGGCAGCATAAAGGCCTCATAGGGAAACCCCAGGCAAAGGCAAAAGGAAAGTGATTGAGCACAGAAAATCTAATAGTGATGATAAAAGGTCCCTCAATGTGATATGGACAGCTTCAGAGGATGAGAAAGAGTCATTCAAAACCCCAACATACAAGCCTACTTCAGAGCTGAGTTCCAAATAATGATGAAGTGAGACCAGATCCAAAACTCTTTGTGACACTCTACTCAAGACATCCAAGAGAATTCGGGAGACAATAGCCATTCTCGGGAGACAATAGCCCCAAGGAACTTTGACATATTTAAAGCAGTAGGTTCAGGATAATCTAAGAGAAGAGAAGACTGTCCATGTTGTATATTTGAAAGAGGTTGACCTCCTTTCTTCTCTCATGGTACACTCCTCTTCCCGCCGAGCCCCCTTTCTCCTCGGTCCACAGAGACAAAATGTAGGATGGGGTCGTTGATCGGTACCCTGAGGTGTGGGACACTCTAAAGTTAAACAAATTCTAGCATTTTACCATACTTTAGGACCTGTATATACCAAGCTAGGTTAGAGAGTTCTATGAGGCCTATGCTAAGGCTATCCCTAAAAGCAAAAGTTGGGTGAAGATCATCTTCAAACCTCTTAATGTTGTGGAGGTTGGTGGTGTGCAAGTCTGATACAATGAGACTAATATCAATGATGTTTTGAGTTGTGCATTCCCACACCAACATTACTTGGATGATATGATGCAGTTAAAGACTTTTGATGACATCAAAGCTTGTTTGGCCCCGCTAATTTGAATCCCAGCTCCTTCTTGGTTGGAGTAAGGAGCTATCATAGAGAAGAAGGAAATGAACATCTTGGTGAGATGCTGGTTTGGATTCATTAGTAGAAACTTAATGCTATCTCAAAATGAGTTGATTCTTAGACATCCAATGGTTGCATTGTTTGGATGCATTATGATTGTTGGATGTTGAATATTTATTCTATCATCGCCCAAGAGATCCTCACCAGGGAAAAGCAAGTGCAAGCCTTACTTCCATTCCCTATCCTCATTATAGCTTTATGCAGATGAGCTTGAGTTACAGTTAATAAAAAGATTGATATGAAGATCACTTCATCGGCCTCCACTAATATTTGACAAATGAAGGCTGAGTTCCAAAGGGACGAAGAGGACTGGAACACGAAGAAGTCGGTTGATAAAACACTGGTGGTTGATGTCGAGGCCCTAGAAAAGCTGACAACTGAGGTAGGTATGTATTCTTCCTCTTTCTTATTACCTTCCTCTTCTCCTCCACTCCGTTTGATTACTACACAATCCGAGCCTAAGGCTAGAGATGACCAACCCACAATCACCAAAGCCCATTTGTGATCATCTTCTATGTTGAGACTTTATTATTTGCTTTTGATTATATCTTGAGGGTGAGCTAGTATGCTATATTCTAGACCCCGCCAAGATCTTTGTATGTAAAGGCATGTTTTAGACGTAGATTGATGCAATTTTTCTTCAAGGAAACTATGATATTCTTAGTTTTTTATAATTCTGCTTGCTTATTCTCTTATATATGCTTATTTCACTTTATAAATGCTTATGATATGAATAGGAGGCTTGGATGGGATGCCTTTGAGTGTCACATTCGCAGCATCATGGCTAGGCCCTAGGTCCAAGTCGTGACGAAAGTGGTATCAAAGCACAAGTTTTGAAAGCATGCTAGGAAGTTCGACATGCAGCGTCTAGTAAAGTCTTTTTCATTAGTGTGAAGCGCACTACATCCAAAAATATGAGGTTATGAGACATTAGTAGGAAAATTTCCCTTCTTTCATGTTCTATGTCATGCCTTTGAAGCTTACATAATCTAACCCTTGTCCCTTGTTGTTTTTAGAAATGTCTCCATGACGTTGTCCTTTTCTTAGGAGAGGTAATGCTTACAAAGGTCAAGTCCCTATGGCTCCTCAACCTACTCAACTCCCTCAAGCAGACCAAGATTCCAATGATGAGTTTAAAGCTGCTATCACTATGTTGGCTCAAGTCGTTGCTTCTCCAAAGACTCTTGCTCCAACTTAGGGGATAAGGGATTTTGCTAGGATAAATCCCCTCAAGTTTCATGGCTCCAAGGTGGACATGGATCCACAAGAGTTTATTGATAAGGTGTACAAGGTGTTAGAGATCATAGGAGTGTCTTCCAAAGAGAAATCAAAATTGGTGGCTTATCAACTTAAGGGAGTTCCACAAGTTTGGTTCACCCAATAGAAGTCCAAGAGAGTTGAATAAGGGCCTATTGATTGGGGGATGTTAAAGGCTACCTTCCTTGATCGTTTCTTCCCTCTTGAACTAAGGTAAGCGGAGGTAATTGAGTTCATGAACTTGAAGCAAGGTGGCATAAGTGTGAGGGAGTATGCCCTCAAATTTACCAATTTTTCCATGTTTTCTCTTTCTTTACTGGCCAACTCTAGGGCCTGTATGAACAAATTCACTTTGGGTGTGTGTGACTTGGTAAAGATGGAGTGCAAGCCTACTATGCTTATTAATGAAATGGATATCTCTAGACTGGTGACATATGACAAACAAGTGGAGAGTGAGAAACTCCTGAAGAGGAGGACAAAAGAGTCTAAGAGGACTCGATATGCTAGTTGATTTTCTTATGGTATGTTCGGTTGTGACTGATTCCAACAAGGGCAAGGGTCTTCCAAAGGTGCTACTTAAAGGTCTGACAAAGAGGAGTGGGAATATCCTAAGGCTCAAGGTGATATTGCAAGGTGATATTGCAAAGGGTGGTATTATTCCTCCTAAGTGCCCTAGGTGTGGAAAGAATCATGTGGGAGAATGTTTAAGAGGAACAAATGGTTACTTTGGTTGTGGAAAGATGGGACACAATATTGCCAAATGTCTTAATGTTGCTAATACGAGTAAAAAGGACGTCCACGAGGTCAAAGAGGTCAAGTAGCTCAAAGGGGGAAAGTGCAACACGGTGCCCAAACACAACATGGTGGTCCATGAGGAAATCGGTTCTATGCTTTAGATGTTAGGCAAGGGGTAGAGGAGTCTCCCGATATGGTTACCAGTATGTTAAATGTGTTTGACTATGATGTGTATGTTTTGCTTAACCTTGATGCCAATATGTATTTTATTACTCCCTATGTTGCCATAAAGTTAGATGTACCTCTGGAAGTTTCGTTAGAATTTTAGTCGGTCCATACTCCTATTGGTAAGTCAATCGTAGCCAAGAAATTCTATAGAAATCATCATGTCTCGATTTTACATAAAGTCTTCCTGTGTGATCTAGTTGAGCTTGATAAGACCGACTTTGATGGTATTCTTGTTGTGGATTTTTTGCATGCTTCTATCGATTGTAAGACCCGTATGGTCACATTCCAAGTTCCTAATGAGCCTATCTTAGAATGGAAGGGAACCAATTTGTGTTCAAGGGGAAGTTTTTCTCTACTTAAAAGCCTTGAAAATGATTTCCAAAAGTTTTCTATATCATGTTATCTGAGTTATAGATGTTGAGTCTCATTTCCTACTCATGATTAGATCCCTAGAGTGAATGAGTTCCTTGATGTCTTTCTTGATGTCTTTACCCGATATTCCTCCTATAAGGGAAATCATTTTTGGTAATGATCTTATGCCAGACACCTAACCTATTTCTATACCTCAATATCACATGGCCCTGGTGAAGTTGAAAGAATTGAAGAAACAATTAAAGGAATTTCTTGATAAAAGGGTTCATAAAGCCTAGTGTGGCACCATGGGTTGCTCCTATATTATTCATAAAGAAGAAGAATGGTTTACTTTAGATGTGTGTGGATTATTGACAATTGAATAAGGTAATTATAAAAAAACAAGTATCTACTTCCAAGGATCGATAATCTATTTGGTGAACTACAATATGCAAGCAATTTCTCTAAGATTGACCTCCATTTCGAACATCACCAATTGACAGTGAAAGAAGATGACATTCCAAAGACGGCATTTAGAACTCAATATGATCATTTTGAATTTCGATTATGTCATTAATTTGGACTAACAAATGCTCCTGTTACTTTCATAGATTTGATGAACAAGATTTTTAAACCATATTTAGATATGTTCGTAGTGGTGTTCATAGATAATATATTGGTTTATTCATGGGATGTAAAGGATCCTGAGAACCATTTGAGGATTGTGTTGCAAACGTTGAGAAATAGACAACTCTTGTCCAAGTTTAGTAAGTGTGCATTTTGGCTAATATAGGTTGCTTTTCTTGGTCACATTATTTCAGGTGATGGCATTAGCATTAATCCAAAGAAGACTGAGGCTATGAAGAATTCACCTAGACCATTGTCTCCATCAAGTATTAGAAGTTTCTTAGGTTTGGCTGGATATAGAAGGTTTGTTGAGGGATTTTCCTCCACTACTTCTCCTTTTACGAGGCTAACCTAAAAGAAGGTAAAATTCCAAAGGTTCGATGAATGTGAAAAGAGTTTCCGAATGTTGAAGGATAATCTTACATTGGCTTCTATATTGATATTTCCCGAAGGTCAAGACAGTTTTTATTTTGTATTTTGATGCATCACATATAGACTTAGGATGTATGTTAATGCAACATGGAAAAGCCATTGCCTATGCCTCAAGGAAATTGAAAGTGCATGAAAAGAATTATCTAATGCACGATCTTGAGTTGTTGGTTGTTGTGTTAGCATTGAAAATTTGGCAATATTATCTTTATGGGGGGCATGTTGATATATTCACCAATCATATAAGTTTGCAATATGTGTTTAGCTAAAGGGATTTGAATTTTGAAGGATTACGATATGAGTGTGATCTATCACCCAGGCAAGGCTAATGTTATGGAGTATGAATTTGAATTGGGTAACTATGCGCGACATGGCACATTTTGAGAATAGGAATAAAGAGTTGTAAAAGAATTGTATTACTTGGCTTGTTTGAATGTGAGATTGAAAAATTTTAGCAATGGTGGTGCATTAGTGCCTATTGGGGTGGAATCATCTTTAATGGAGGAAGTTAAAGCAAAATAAGATATGGACGACCCTACTTTGGTTGAATAAAAGAAATTGATGGTTGATAAGAAGCTAGAAGTCTTCTCCCAAGGGAGAGATGGAGTGTTATGATATCAAGGGCAGTTGTGTGTTCCCAATATAGATGGCTTGAGATAAAGGGTACTTGTGAAGCGCATAATTCCAAGTATTCTATTAATCCAGGATCCACCAATGTGTATAGAGATTTTAGAGGAGTGTATTGGTGGAATGGTATGAAGAAATACATAGCGAAGGGTGTGATAGGATGTTCAAATTGTCAACAAGTGAAAGGGGAATATTAAAGACCCTGTGGTTTAACTCAAGATATTGAGATACCGACTTAGAAATAGGGTGAGTTGAATATAGATTTCATCACGGCTTTACCAAAGACCATAAAGAAATTTGACTAAATATGGGTGGTTGTGGATAGACCCACTTTTTGCCAGTAAAGACTTCTTATGGTGCTGAAGATTATGCAAAGGTTTATATCCGAGAATCGGTGAGGCTGGATGGAGTACCATTGTCCATTATATCGGATAGGGGTGCTCAATTTACTTTTCATTTTTGGAAGTCATTCCAAAAGGGCCTTGGTACAAAGGTGAAGTTAAGTACTGCATTTCATCCTCAGATGGCTGGACAAGCCGAAAGGACAATACAAACATTAGAGGATATGTTGAGGGCTTGTGTGCTTTATTTTGAAGGAGGTTGGGATGATCATTTACCTCTTATTGAATTTGTTTATAATAATACTATTCATTCAATTATTGGTATGGGTCCGCTTGAAGTATTGTATGGTAGGCTGCATAGATCACCGGTGGGATGGTTTGAGGTTTGAGAAATGTCCTTAACTGGACCAGATTTGATCTTTGATGCTATGGAGAAGGTGAAAATCATAAGGGAAAGGTTGAAGGCTGCCCAAAGTCGCCAAAAGTCTTATGCCGGTGTTAGGAGAAGAGAACTAGTGTTTGACAAAGGTGATCAGGTGTAGTTAAAAGTTTCCCAAATGAAAGGAGTGATGCATTTATGTAAGAAAGTCAAATTAAGCCTAGATATATGGGACCTTATAATATAGTGAACAGAGTTGGAAAAGTAGCATATGAGCTAGATTTACCTATTTTGAGATAGCTATGGTTCATCTTGTGTTTCTTGTATCGATGCTAGGGAAATGTTTAGGTGATCCTATTTCTATTTTTCCACTGAAGGATGTGCCTATTATGGAAAACTTGACTTACGAAGAAATATCGATTTAAATTTTGGACTGGAAAGTGAAAAAGTTGAGTAATAAAGAGGTTGCATCCGTCAAAGTATTAAAGAGAAATAAACAAGTTGAAAGTGTTTCTTGGGAGGCAGAAGTGGACATGATGAAACAATACCCTTACCTTTTTCCTTCAACTCAAGCTTAAGGGACTTAATGCGATATATTCTTTAAAAATTTTCACGAGTGTGTATCTGTTAATAAGTCGCATGCATGCATGATCATGAAACTATTTTTCAATGATATTTGCTACATAAGTTTGATCATTTTTATGAAAATAATGATTAAGCTGCATTTTGGCATATATGCTTTGGTGATGTCACGACCCAAAATGGATCATAACTAGAGAAAGATAAATAAAGCAGAAACAAAGTCAAAAAATATAAGAAATCTCCCAAAACATGGAGTCATGAGTACAAGAGCATCTAAAATAGTACTGCAAGGTAAATGCAACTATCTCAAAGAAAAATACAGTGTTGTCTCATAATATCTAATACATGGTTTGAAAGATAAGGAAATAAAAAGAGGACCCAAAGATCCACGGTGACCTGAAGTTTGAGCCTCATAGTTGAGATCTAGATGGTCGATAATACTTGGATGGAATGATCAACTACCCTCTCCTAAACCCTGTTCATGATCTGCAGGGAGGAAAAAAAGTATGGGTGAGTATACCAAAATGTATCAAGTAGGTTCAACCGACTTGGTAAAAGAAATCGAACAAGTATGACATAACGAAGAAGCCTATCACCTGCATCAAAAGGGTTAGTACACAATATAATAAATTCATGAATAACAGCAAATACAGATGGTGAACTGATCCAATGATGCAATGCAATGCTATGGGTGAATGAAATGTCACTGCAAGCCATGTATGAGGTGAAATCACGACCATCGCGGGGCTGATATAAATATCTATGAAGCCGACGATACGAAATAGAACCCGGGTGCATCGTAGTCCACAATCAGAAATATCTCGAGGCATCGCAGGCCATAACCACTGTCTCAATATGCATCATAATATCTCAAATGATGTAAATGTCATGAGATGTGTGCATAACAATGCAGCCAGTCATGTATAAGATGTTCATACGAAATGCAAACAATCATGTATAGAATGTATGCATATCAGTGCAACCCAATCAGGAATGCGATTTGTGCATACAAGTGCACTCAGACCAGTATAAGATGTGTGCATACCAATGCAACTAATCAGGTAAGAAACATGTGCATACCAATACAACCAATCGGATAAGAGACGTATGCATACCAATGCCTCTAATCCATGTACGATAGAATATGAACAATAGCCATCATATAAACGAGCTATACCATGCATATCAACTAGTATCATATGTCCAATATTATCCCATCTCATAACTAACTCACTAACAACCAGATGTCATTTAAACAAGATCTGCGAGTGCCCTAAATGGGCTCATAACACTTAAACTCATCACACACATCATCAATTAATCACAACATTAACCAAGAACTATCTTAAGTCTCAAACTATCATAATGATATCCCAATTATCTCAGAATACATGATTTCATCTCAATTACTCAATAGGATTACCATTTACTCAACATTGGACATAACCAACATCATATTCCTATAAAAATCAATCATATCATGATATCAAATCATATTTCAACCTACATATCACAATTATCACATAAGCACGCTCAATAACTCAAATCCAGTCTGAAAAAGGTTAGCTGAACCTACCTTGATGCCAAAACCGCATTCGGACAGGCTTTCAATCAACTCAAATCCTCAAATCAAGCCTCTAATTTGATCAACCAGTATCAATAATAGTTGCTACTCATCAAGAGAATCATTTTGATACCCATGTTGGCATAATTTAAGCTTAGAGGCAAAATAGTCAAAATTAGGGCTAAAATTCAAAAGTCACAACTCTGAAAAATTTATTTTGGAATCATGTTCTACTCAAAAAATAGAGTTCATGAGTGAAAATCCTATTAAAATCAAGCTTAAATTCAATGAGAAATCACTAGTTAAAATTTAGAAAACATAGTCTAAAAATCCCAAATTTTGGGTGATTAATTTCATGAAATCAAAGCTAAAATAATGATCAAACTCATAGAAAATTATTAGTTCAACGTTAGAAATACATGCCCAAAAAAAACTTTGAAAACCTTTCTTCAAAATCTCCTCGAAAAAGCTTAGAAATTTGAAAATAGATTAAAAATGATATTTCACGAGTTTAAAGTTGTTCAGGCACAAAGACTGCTCCGCGAATGCGAAGCCTATTCCGCGAACACAGAGTGTATGGCCTCCAATACCTCCGCAAATATGGAGGCTTCTCCACAAATGCGGAGATGGAAAATTCCCTTGCACCAAAAGCTATGCACCAGCAAAATGAAAGATTTAACCAAACTCGGGATAGGCACTTGAAATTCAACCAAAATTAAAATTTCACAAACTTTATATGTATCCATACCAGAAACTGTGATTAGGAATCAACGAAATCCTCAGAATTCAATTCTGAGGTCTCGATGCTACATTTATAAATGCAAGTCAAATGAACCATTTTAAACCTCAGAATACAAAAATTGCCCTCGGCAACTACAAAAGTTAAGACGAGACCATTTCTAGCGTTAGTCTCACCATCCAAAACTACTAGACTATCGAAATTCTGATGTGAGCTTTCGAACTCCAAATGTTGACCAAGGTCAAACTTTGATTCCGAAAATGACTAAAATCATAACATTGGCCTAAAAACCTCATTTTAACTCCGAATTCAGTTCTGAAACTTCCTATATTCCTGTTTTGACATTTCAGAGCTAATAGAATCGACGGATCCTTAATCCAACCTTCGGAACTCAGAATGACAGGAAAACTAATGTTTTTAACAATTTTGAACTTTCATAAAAAGACCAAAACTCATATTTTTTAACTTTTAAAACCTAGGATTTAAGATCTAATAATTCAAGTAGTTCAAAGTAGGCCCAAAGAAACCTACAAAAGGCTATAATAGTAATTTTCACAAATAAGGCAAAAAATGACCAACCAGGTCATTACATCATTTACCACTAAAAAGAATATTTTTCCTCAAACATAAGGAAAAGAGAAGTACCTGGGCCTAAAAACGCTAGGATGTATGGCCCGCATGTTATATCTTTGGATCTCAATCTCTGGACCTGCTTGTCCAGTATAGCTATAGGTTCCTCTTCAAAGGACAAATCTGGGCCCAACTCAATAGACTCATGAGAAATCAAATGGGACTCGTCTAGATAGTACCGGCAGAGTATAGAAACACGAAAAATAGGATGAATAAAAGATAATTCCGGTGGTAAAGCCAACTCATAGGATACCTCACTAACTCTCGTCAAAATCTGAAATGGGACAATAAATCTAGGACTAAGCTTTCCCCTTTTTCCAAATCTCATTACACCCTTCAAGGGTCAAACTTTCAGCTAAACACTTTCACCAACAGAGAAATCAAGAGGCCTAACTCTGTTATCAGGATAACTCTTCTAGCAACTCTTGGCAGTCAAAACCCTACTCTGAATCAGTCGAACCCGGTCCAAGGCATCCTAAAGCAAGTCAACCCTCAATACCTCGGCTGAACCTGAATCGAACCATCCAATGGGTGCTCTAAACCTCTAGCCATACACGGCCTCAAATGGTGCCATTTGGATACTCGAATGGTACCTGTTGTTATATGCGAACACTGCCAATGGTAAGTGATGGTACTACGTGTCCCTAAAATTAATAACACAGGCCCTAAGCATATCCTCTAACACCTGAATGGTGTGCTCTGAGATGACCATCTGTCAGAGGGTGAATAGTTGAACTCAAATCCACTCTAGTACCCAAACCACGCGGTAGAGTTTTCCAAAAAACAAAAGTAAAGGCAGGCCCTTTGTCTAATACTATCGACACTGGCACACCAAGCAATCCGAGAGTTTCCCGGATACATAACCTAGCCAACTGCTCCGCACTATAGCTAGTCTTCACTGGTAAGAAGTGTGACGAGTTGGTCAATAGATCAACAACCACCCAAACAGAATCAAACTTGCCCAAGGCTATAGGCGAACCTATAACAAAGTCCATAGTCACTCTCTCCCACTTCCACTTAGGAATGGGCATCCTTTGCATAGATCCACTGGACTTTTGATGCTTATACTTCACTTGTTGGCAATTAAAACACTTGTCCATAAACTTAGCTATGTCTCTCTTCATGCCAAAGCACCAATAATGTTGTTTAAGATCATGATACATCTTAGCCATACCCGGATGAATGGAATATGTAGCACAATGTGCCTCCTCTAATAACAATCTCACCCAAAATCCAACTTTAGGCACACAAACTCTACCATAGTCCTCAAAACACCATCAGAATCAATAATAGCCACATTTGTTCACCTCTCAACACTTTGTCATGAACCATGCATAATATAGGGTCCTCAAACTGGTGAGCACATATCTGACCAAACAAGGAAGATCAAGCCTCAACAAAGGACAAAACACTCTAAAGAGGATAAAATCCAAACAAACTATCTGTCTAGCGAGTGACTGAACCTCCAAATCTAAGGGCCTCTACTTAGCCCTCAAGAATGCCAAACTACCCAAACTAGTAGCCTTCTGGCTCAAAGCACCTGCTACCACATTGGCCTTCCCCGGTGATATAGAATAGAATGTCATAGTTCTTAAGAAACTCCAACCACCTATGTTGTCTCATGTTAAGATTAGGCTGATAAAAGATTTATTTGAGACTTTAGTGATTGGTCAAGATCTCACAATGCAATTCAACACGAATACAATCGCAGCCAACTCCAAGTCATGGGTAGGGCAATTTTGCCCATGCACCTTCAGCTGTTTAAAAGTATAAGCTATCACCTTTCCTCTTTGCATGAACACACCACCCAAGCCCACACCTGAAGCATCAGAATATACCACAAACTAAACTCCTTTCTTGGGTGAAGCAGGAATAGGTGCTGAAGTCGACAAATCCTTGAGCTTTTAGAAGCTATCTCACAATCATCGGACCACTGAAATGCAGCAACCGTCCAAGTCAATCTAGTCAATGGGGCGGCTATAGATGAAAATCCCTGAACAAAATGCCGATCATACCCTTATAGACCAAGGAAACTCCAAATCTTATTTACAAATGTAGGCCTAGCCAACTCACGAACAGCTTCTACCTTGGTTGGATTAGCCAAAATACCCTCTTTTATCATAACATGTGCAAGAAATAAAATAAACTCAAGCTAAAACTCACACTTTGAGAACTTTGCATACAACTTCTCTTCCTTCAATATCTGGAGTACGGTCCTCAAGTGATGAACATGATCTACCTCACTCTTGGAATAAACCAAGGTATCATCTATGAACACAACCACAAAGATGTCTAAATACGCTTGAACACTCGGTTCATCAAATCCATAAAAGCAGATAGGGCATTAGTTAACCCAAATGACATGACCACAAACTTATAATGCCCATAATGGGTCCAGAAGGTTGTCTTCAGGAAATCAGACTCCCGAACCCTCAACTAATGATAATCGGACCTCAAGGTAATCTTGGAGAATACTGAGGCACCCTGCAACTGGTCAAAAGGATCATCAATGTGAGGCAAAGGATATTTATTCTTAATAGTCACTTTGTTAAGCTGGCGATAATCAATACACATACGCATAGTACTATCTTTCTTCTTCACAAATAATACAGGAGCACCTAGAGAGGTACACTCAAGAAAATAAATCCCTTCTTCAACAAATCTTCCAATTGTTCCTTCAGCTCCTTTAATTCAGCCGGAGCCATCCGATAAGGAGAAATAGTTATAGGCTTAGTGCCCAGCTTCAAATCAATAGCAAAGTCAATGTCACGATCCTGAGAAACACCAGGTAAATCAGTCGAAAATATATCCATAAACTCTCTAGAAACCCTGGTAGTCTCCAATGATGGAGGCCCTTGAGAAACAGCCCAAACATGAGCTAAGTATGCTAAACACCATTTTCCCGTCAATCGACAAGCATGCATATAAGAAATAACGCCCTTAGGATAGGGGCCAGGTGCTTCAGTCCACATCAACTGAGCTACTTCAGGGCAAGATAGGGTCACGATCTTCGCATGACAGTCAAGAATGCATGATAAGGCGACAATCAATCCATAACCAAAATCACGTCAAAATCAACCATATTCAACAATATCATATCAGCAACAGTATCTCTCCCCATAAAAGTCACAATACGACCCCAATAAACCTTATTCACTACTAAAGATTTACTCACCGGGATGGAAATACAAATAGGCTCGGCAAGTAGCTCACACATAATATCAATATTAGAAGCGAAATAGGCTGACACATAAGAATAAGTAGACCCTGGATCAAATAAAAATAAAAACTAAAGGTGGTACACTGGACCATACCTATGATAACTTCATCAGAAGCCTCGACCTCAGCTCTATCTAGAATAGCATAGCAAACTTTACACCCGCCACTAGCCTATGGACTACTACGAGCACCACTTCTTACTGTACCATGACCTCCTCTTGCAGCACCTCTCATAGCCTAAAGTGTGTCCTTGGGTGCCGGTGCAGGAGCTAGACGAGCTGGCTTGGAACCTGTAGTCCGAGTAGAAGGTACACAGTGAGGACAACGATGAGCCAAGTGCCCAATCTCATCACAATGACAACAAGCCCTAGTCTTTTCTCTCTGAGATGGCTGCCCTAAAAAGCCACCACGCCTGGGTTCACTACCCACCTTAGTAAATCTGGATCTATCAACACTATTAGATGCTAGATAAGCTACCTGAACTACCCGGCCCTAATGGCCCTACCTTTGAATCTCTCGATCTCATGGGGGATGCCCTCTAAACTTTGCATTTCTAGGGGACCTTATTCCACCACCCTGCCTATCCTACTAAATACACTCTATCATATGAGCATGATCGAAAACACTTTGGAAAGTACCTCCAGCCAAAACCAAGAAACTTGTAGCCTCCTAAAGATATCTTTCCAAGCCCTTCGCAAACTGTCAAATCATCTCAAACTCAGTAGGAATACTAGACAAGGCATATCTGGATAAGGCATGAAATCTAGCCTCATAGCTAGAAAAGGACATAGATCCCTATTGTAGCCTAAACAACCTTATCCCGGCAGCTGTGTCGGAGGCTGTAGGGAACGAATTTCTCCAAAAACATCTTGATGAACTGTCCCCAGGTCATAGCTGGAGATCCAATAGGTCAATAAACTACGGCTAACCTTCACCACTCCTTGGCAAGGCCAGTGAACTAGTATGAAGTGCAAGCAACCCCATGCGACTCAAGAATAACCATGTTACATAACCAGTCCTTGCACTCTAACAAAATATCATAAGCTCTATCACCAGGAGTGTCATCAAGTTGCAATGGAGACAACCACATAAACCTCTCAAAGCTCTTGTGCTCTTGTGTAAACATGGCTAGACTAGTAGAAAATGGTGACACCACAAACAAGCGAGGTGCAATAGATGGAGAAACAACCAAACTCTGAAACTGAGTACCCGAACTTGGTCTAGATGCCTGAAGTAGAGTAATTACAGTCAAAGAAGAGTCTATTGGGACTATAGAAGGACCCACATGAATCACAGCCGGCTCCGGTGGAGCACCAGAAGGACTAACTGGTGTGGTAGATATCGGTATCTCAACAGTAGCTAGGGCTGAAGAAGCTTCCTCCAATCTAGTGAATACCTTCAAAAGTAACTCCTCAACCGAGGGTGGTCTCTGGGGCTAAAGGCGAAGGAATAAGATATATATAGGATCCTTTAGGTCATGAACAGGATCTAGAGAAGCTGATCCAGTCTGCCCTCAAGGTGGAGCTGCTCCTCTAACATGTCCTCTACCCCTGGTCCTGCCCCAGAATATACCTCGACCTCGAGTTGGAGCCACATCACCTACCTTAGGCTCTCCCACTGATCGATGGGATCTGGTAGTCAACATCTGTATACAAGGAGTAGATTAGACACTTTCAAAATTGGTAGTACAAAGGAACCCACGAATGGAAATAAGATGTGAAAAAAATTTCCTAACAAGTATCTAGCAGCCTCTCGAAAATGGGTGTGGACGTCTACACATTGATTCGCAAAACTCTAATAGACACCTTGTTGTTGACTTACAAGCCCAACGAACGTAGTGCTTTGCTACCAAACTTTTCACAACCCAAAATGGATCACAACTAGAAAAAGATAAATAAAATGGAAATAAACTCAAAAGATATAATAAATTTCCCAAAAGCTAGAGTCATGAGTACAAGAGCTTCTAAAATAGTACTTAAAGGTAAATGCAACTATCCCAAAGAAAAATACATGTTGTCTCATAATATCTAATACCTAGTCTAAGAGATAAGAAAATAAAAAAAGGACCCAAAGATCCATAATGACTCGAAGTCAAAGCCTCACCGCTGAGATCTGGATGGTATCGATAATATGCAGATGGAATAATCAACTACCTTATCCTAAACACTGTGCATGATCCGCAAGGAGGAAACAAAGTAGGGGTGAGTACACCAAAATGTACCCAGTAGGTTCAACCAACTGGATAAAAGAAATTAAATAAATATGCAACAACAAAGATTACTATCAGCTATATCAAAAGGGTTAGCACACAATACAATAAAGTCATGAACAATGGAAAATACAGATAATGAACCAATCCAATGATGTAATGCAGTGCTATACATGAATAAATGGCGTCCCACGCCATATATGAGATGAAATCATGACCGTCATGGGCAGATGTACATATCTATTGAGCCAAAGCAACAAGATAGAACCTAGGGGTATCGCGAGCCATGTACTCAAATATATAATAAGACATAGCAGGTCATAATCAGAAGTATCTCAAGGCGTCACAGACCATAACCACTATCTCAACATGCATCAAAATATCTCAGATGATGTAAATGTAATGAGATGTGTGCATAACAATGCAGCTAGTCATGTATAATATGTGCACACCAATGTACCCAGCCTAGTATAAAATGTGTGCATATCAATGTAACTAATCAGGTAAGAAACATTTGCATACCAATGCAACAATTCGGATTAGAGACATGGGCATACCAATGCATCTAATCTACATATGATAGAATACAAAAAATAGCCATCACATAAATGGGTATACCATGCATATCAACTAGTACCACATGGCCAACATTATCCCATCTCATCACTAACTCACTAATAACCAAATGTCGTTGAAAAAAGCTCTATGAGTGCCCTAAATGGGCTCGTAACTCTTAAACTCATCACACTCATCATTAATTAGTTACAACATTAACCAAGAACTACCTCAAGTCTCATACTATCATAATGATATCCAAATATCTCAGAATAAATTATTTTATCTCAATTACTCAGTAGGATCGCCATCTACTCAACATTCGGCATAACCATCATATTTCATAAATATAGACCATACCATGATATCGGATCACAATTCAATCTACATCTCAAAAATATCACATTAACATGCTCAATAACTCAAATCCTATTCGAAAAAGGTTAGCCGAACCTACGTCGATGCCAAAAATGCATCTGAACAAGCTTTCAATCAACTCAACTCCTCTAATCAAGCCTCCAATTTAATCAACCACTATCAACAATAGTTACTACTCATTAAGAGAAGCATTTTGATACATATATTGGCATAATTCTAGCTTAGAGGATAAATAGTCAAAATTAGGGCTAAAATTCAAAATTCACAAATCAAGAAATTGATTTTGAAGTCATGTTCTACTCGAAAAATAGAATTCATAGGCGAAAATCCCATTAAAACCAATTGAATGAGCAATCATCAATTAAAGCTTGGAAAACATAATCTAAAAATCCCTAATTTGGGGTGATTAATTTCATGTAATCAAAGCTAAAATCAAGATAAAACTCATAGAAAATGATTAGTTTAGTGTTAGTGTCAGACCTAGACCTAGGGTTTAGGAGTGAGATGGAAAATAGAAACTCGAGAATCCCCAAACAAGCCTCATAGCATCCATTCGCACATCATCAATTTGGAAGCACATATGAAATATTTATACATAGTTCTAAGGAACGAAAAATTAAGACTCGCACTATGGAGATTTCATTGGGATAGGGATTAACTTGGATTCACTTACCACATAGCACATAAGAACTATGGAGCGGGTAAGTATGACTCACTCTATGGGGGCAATACCTGACTTAGGATCTTCCACATTTCCACATCATAACATAAATCCATATCGTAATAATCCCATGCAGAAGATAGCCATAACCATAACCTCAAAATATAAACACATAACATATATCTGTACAAGAGACTACAGGATATCCAATAATGCTTCTATTCATAGAATAAGACAGGGGCCAAGGCATGTCCCAGGCTCACCCTCAAATTTAATAGCATAATAGAAGGCAATATAAGGTAGATGGATAGTGGCTTGTCCTTGGAAGATAGGACTCACCATAATAACTTCTCAAAATTCGAACTAGCCATCAATCGGTGGATGAATATAGGCTCTAGTCCCTTCATTGTTAGATCATGTAGGTAAAAGTAAGCATTAGTAAGTTTGAATGTACTAAGAGTGGGAATGCAAATAATATGAACTTACCAAACCTACATTCAATGTTAGATGACAAGGGCACATAATATAAAGAGACAAATAGCAAAGGAAAGTAATATAAAAATAGGCCATGAAATCCATGATGCGTGATATGCCATAATGCTCATATATAGTGGGGATGTGACCATAACTGACATCTAAAACTCATGTGAGCTATTACATAAATTCGCCCGATGTAGACCTCCTATTGGGTGAGAGAAGATTACCTGCCAAAGGTAATCCACACCATACCTTACAACCTGGTCATTTTCATGTGATGGACAACTTTCTTATGAACCGGTCATTTTAGAATGACTTCCATATAATATCATATCAAAGGCTTAACCAATCTGTATGACCCAGTCATTTTGGTAATGGATACCATATACCTACGTTGGCACATAGTTCAAGAAAAGAGAGAGGACCCTTAAGGGATAACCCTGACACCCCCAATCCGTTTGGTGCTAAGTCATCATTCCATAAGAATACTTATACATATACATGCTTTCAAAAGAGGCACAAGTCATTCCAATCATTTCAATGCACGTTTGGGCTTAAAAGCCAAACATTCCTCATAAACCTTCACACTTGGGCTAAAAAGTCAAATCATAATTCAATTCATACTTTTCAAGCATAGGAATGGCTCATTAACTTATAACAATATGGTGTAAACACCCAATATGCTTAAAAAGCCAATATCAATAGACATGTATGTGATCACATTATTGTCATAACCATACTTTTGTCAAAATCATTTCATACACATATGTGGGCTTAATCCACCAAATCATTTTCACCAAAATCCAATGTTCTAAATGATATGTGAAAAGCAATGGGAAATAGAGATTCAATCTTAAATCAGCATTTTAATATGAAATCCAAGTAAATCTATATGTAAAATCCACATTCAAATCACAATTTAGATTATCCTTGCTTAAATTAAACTTTAAAGCAACAATGCATATTCAAATCTTCATAATACTCATGAAATTCAACATATTAGGGTTTAAATCACTTTAAAATAAACAATAAAACATATCTCATACTTCAATTGAATCAAATAAACAATAATCTTAAAAACCCATAATTAAAGTAAGCTAAAATTCCATAAATCAAGTGTAAAAGAGTTTGGGTCTTCATGGTTAAAAGAGACCATGAATCAATCCCACATACCTTAGTCACCCCAAGAAAAAACAAGAAGAATTTGATAAAGAATAGAGTCGTTCCTTAATCTCCAAGAGAATCTTCAAAGGTTCACCTTAGGGGAGTTCCTACGAGAGAGTTTGAATATAATTCTAAGTGTGAGAATGAATTTGAATGAGAGAAGAAGAGTATAGGTCATTTGAATGTCTTAGGATAGGATAGAAAGTCACAAATAACCCTTAGGAGAAGCCAAAATCAAAAGAACGCCATTAATGAAACGAAATAAAATTTGTTGCCAAGTTGGTCTTGTATGGAAGCACCACAGTCTGTACCAAGGTACAACGACCATGTACCCCTTCCGCGATCCAACACTTAGAAAACTTTCCACTGACAAAGGTCCAAGATGGTAATTCCATACATAGAAAATTTACACTCCAACACCCATATGAAGGGCCTCACCGCCCGTGAAGAGGTAAACGGTCCATGAGAGGTTCATGTGGTTCAATCCCTAGCCAAAATATGGTCTTTAAGGCCAAGGCCACTTCACACAAACATTCACATGGTCCATAAAGTGCCACATGAAGCATGTGGGGTTCATGTGGTACGTGTCTTGGTCTTAAACTCCAAGTTAAGGCCAACACTTGATACACATGGCCTAGTATTACCTCAAGGCCCCTCCACACAGCCCGTGGTGAGCCACACGGGCCTCAGAGGTGCCCATAAAGTGTCACCTTGGTCAAAAACCTTTTGGAACAAAACTTTATGCACCATAAAGGTCATATCAAGTCTGAGTCCTTACATCATCTACCTCTTGGGAAAATTGATCCTTGAAACTGCTAGAACAAGGCATGAAAGGCTTGACTTATTCAAGTAACATCCAAACACAAGATATAATGCATATTTCATCACTTGAAAATCGTAAAGTTATTAAAACTCATATCAAAATGTCTTTAAATCATCAAAACATCTTTAAATTATTTTTGTGCACATGTATGCATGTCACGTCATAAAACTCAAGGGTGAAAGAATAAAGACCACTTGAAATAGGAATAACCTAATACCTTAGGCTTATGTAGATTGGAAAAGATGGGGATATAGCTTCATCCTGTCTAACTCTGCCTCCCATGTAGAACTCTTCACATGTTGATTTCTCCAAAGTCACATCCTTGTTACGAAGCCACTTCACTTGCCTATTAAAAATTTCAATTGAGCCTTCCTTATAAGAAAAGTTATCTTCAACCTCAACACCTTCCAAAGGCATAATTGCACTGGGATCACCAATCAATTTCCTCAACATAGGCACATGGAAAATCGGGTGACTAGAACTCAAATCCAGAGACAAATCCAATCTATAGGCCACATTCTCAATCCGCTCAACAATCTTATAAGGACCTACATATCGGGGACTTAACTTGTCCTTCTTACCAAAACGCATTACACCCTTTAAGGGAAAACCTTCACGTACACCCAATCTACAACATGAAACTCAAGATCCCTCTTCTAACATCCGAATAAGACTTTGGTGACTTTGAGCCATCTTCAACCTCTCCTTAATCAACTTCACCTTCTCCATAGCCTCCAATACCAAATTCGGGCCAATCAAAGCCATCTCTCCAAACTCAAACCACCCCACCAAAGATCTACATCTCCAACCATACGAAGCTTCAGATATTGCCACACCAATCCAAGCATGAAGGCTATTGTCATAAGCAATCTCATTAAGTGGTAGATGACTATCCCAATTGCCCTTGAATTTTAAAATACAAGCCATCAAGATGTCCTCCAATGTTTGAATTGTCCTCTCTACTTGTCCATCGATTTGAAGATGAAAAGTGGTACTTACCTTCACCTTGGTGCCAAGTCTTACTTGAAACGATCTCCAAAAATGAGAATGTAAATTGGGTGCCATCATCAGATGTGATAGACCTAGGCACACCATGCAACGTCACCAACTCATAGATATATAATGTTGCATAATCTTTGGCACTACAGGATGTCTTGACCGATAGAAAATGAGCTGATTTAGTCATCTGATCAACAATAACCCAAATTAAGTTAAATCATTTCCGGGTCTGACGCAAACCAACTACAAAGGCTATGTTCACATCTTCCCACTTCCAAGTAGGAATCTGAAAATCCTCAGCAAACCATCGTGCATTTGATACTCTACTTTTACTTGTTGATATTAGAACATTCGAATACAAATTTGGCTATATCTTTCTTATTACCATGTCACCAATACACTTCCCTTAAATCCCGATACATCTTGGTAGATCCCGGGTGAAGAGAATAATAAGAGTTATGGGCTTCACTCATGATCACCCTCCTAAGATCATCAACATCCGGAACACATAGTCAGTCTTGATACCGAAGCACACTACCTCCCTCTTGGGAGAAAACCTCTATCTTCTTTTTGGCAACCAACTTCTTCAACTCAACCAATGACTGGTCCAAATCTATCTTATCCATGACATCAACAACCACAAAAGATTTGGCCCTATTTTTAACAGGGATACCACCATCATTAGAGTCAGCCAACCTAACACCCAATCTAGCCAAACGGTGAATATCTTTTGTGAACTCTTTCTTCCCTTCATCAACATGAGCTACACTTCCCATAGGTAGTCTACTAAGAGTATTGTCTACAACATTTTTCTTACTGGGATTATATTGCACACTCATGTCATAGTCCTCAAGGAGTTCCAACCACCTTTTTTGTCTCAAGTTAAGATCTCTGTGGGTGAACACATATTGCAAACTCTTATGATTGGTGAAAATATCAATATGAACTCCATAGAAATAATGTCTCCAAATCTTCAAAGCAAACATCACAGTCGCTAGTTCAAAATCGTGAGTTAAGTAATTACACTCATGCACCTTCAATTTCCTTGATACATAAGCTATCACCTTACCATGTTGTATAAGCACACAATACAATGGGTATTCATGAATAATCTACTCAATACTTGATGTAATCAACTTAAATCATGTTCATAAAGCATAATAGGAAGAACTCATAAAGTATCAATCCTTGAAACCATGAAATTTTATCAAAAGGGATAGTTGGGCTTCATGAGTAGAAGAACCCATGAATGAATACCCACATACCATAATCCTTGAAATTACTTGAAGGAAACTTGAAAGACTTTGAGGCTTCACTTGAATTCTTGAAATCCAGATAGGGTCCTTGAGAATCTTGGAATCAGATAAGGGACTAGGTGAGAATTTTAGAGGATTTTGAGAGTGTTAAAGATGGAATTAGGGCTAAAACTAGTGAAAATAGAGGAATTCCATCTATAAGGGTGTTGGATTATTACCCAATTTCCCTCACTTGAAATTGGAAAAGTTTAGAAAATTTTGTACTGTGCGGAAATAGAGGCACGACATGAACTGGGTTTTGGGCAGGTCATTTTTATGCGAAGGTCAACTATCCCCTATTTTGGTCCTGGAATAAGTTTAGGCCACTTTTGTACTTTGTGAGCACAAGTGGGTGAGGCAAACTGGTTACACACTCTTCCGTTTTAGGCCCAAATCAGCCAAAAAATATTTTTTGATACGGGTCACCTAAAAATTGAAGGTTACCATTTTCCTACACAATGTTGACTCTTAAAAAATAATAAGAAGTCGTATTTGTGAAATAATGCATCGATTTTAAGATATTCAAGAAATACACCATAAGGACATTTTGAGCCACATGAAAGGTGTTACAATCAACATCTCCAATAGTGTACCAAAATTGTTGTTATCTGAATATATAATGAGCTAATATATCCCATAGAGGTCTCTTAAGGTGATCTTTGCACTTGGCATAAATTACAATAATCACAAAATTATTTATATGCTCAACATGATTCATATCACAAGTAATTTTTAGTTTATCAGCTATCAAAATATTACATATCATGTCATCACTCAAAAACAACCCAATTTCACCATTTTGATTGCAAAATATTTTGTCCATATTCAACTATAGCTTGAAATATTTTAGTTGTGAATTAACTGTGAAAGGTTCAAGTATTGCAATAATAGAGAGATTATGCATTTTCTTGAGATTCTGAAGTCTTTCCAATGTCCCTTTGGTGTTATTGCTTCTTGCATTCCAAAAAAATCTGCTAATCATCATAACCCTTTACTCTTAGACTTAGTGTTGGGTCTTCTAGAGTCAGAAGAGGTGCTGATAGCAGGTTGTTTGCCTTTTTTCCTTTGAGCCTCCCTTTCCCTTGGTGATAAACAATATACATCAGTAGCTTCCTGTATCTCCTTATCCACATCATTATGCATTGTAGATCCAAAAACTCTTATTAGATGATTTCTAGTTTCCTCTTTCCCTTATCCTTCTCTTTAATGGACGGATTATCCTAGTCGAATTCATCTTTAGAATGAATTACCTTATTTTCATCCTTATCTCATGGAGGAGGGAAAGGGGATCTGAGGTTCATGTTGAGAACACATATCTTTAGAAAATTCCCATTGATTTTGTTGAAAGTAGAATGGCTAGTATTAGACTTTTTCAGTAATTCATCCTTTTTGCCATTTGTTTTAATGGCATCTCTTTTTTCTTTCTTATCTTTCCTTGGGATATATTATTGGAGTTAAGCTATCATTCTAATTCCTGTCTATTGGAGTTGGAAAAGCACTCTAAAACTTTTTCTTTTCTTGATAACCAGCTGAGATTCCCATGTATTTCCTTGTAGAAAAACATTCCACATCACTTTTTTGTTCCCTCTATATTGAATATGAACTTTGATGTAGCCAACTGCCTCCTTCAGTGTCATTGGACATAAGAAGTATCTTTCGAGAAGTCATTGTAGAGGCCCTAAGGTCTATCTTAGGGTCAATGGTATTAACCTCATCCAAAACATGAGTTATTCATCCTTAGATACCTCTTCTTTCAAGTTAGTAGGCTTCTCCATTTCCCTTCCATACATCCTTCCTGTGTCTACTAAAACAGCCAGCCCAACAGAATTAATAGGGGGATGTTAGGTTAAGGGGAGCATTGAATCAATACTTGTTTTCTTTGAATCCTTCTATGGATCCACAATACCATTATTACCTGTGTTAGGAATAATAGTAGAGGTGTATGGGATTCACAGAGAGATATGTCAAACCTACCTCTACTACCTTGGATTTATTATGACTATTTTGAGCCTGCGAGTGAGTTGGATTATTTTTATAAGAGGCCTTTGTTGCAATATGGTTAATAGGTCAATCTTGGTCATCAAGATCAATATAACTATTGTGGTTGAACCTTTTGGAGGAGATCATACTTTCCTGAGTTTGAAATTGACTTTTTCGTTCTTTATCCACCTATTTAGGAGGAGATAAAAGTCTAAAAACTTTGCCCTATTGTACATTACTAAGACCCCTGGAATTTGTTTTCGTGTGTATCTACCATTGATCACTTTATTTATTGATGTTGTCTTCCAATTTGTTATCATATTGAGAATTAAGGGCTACAACATTAATATTTATCTTCTCCTTAGAGACCTAAAGATTTTCCATCCTTTCCTTCTTAGTTTCACCTTTTGTTTTCACTTTCAGCCTCTAGTTCCTTTCTCCTCCTCCATTCATCCCTCTTCTTAATAGTGCAAACTTGAGCCATATGGACTTGATATTTACAATGATAAAAGTAATTAGGCACTCCCTCATATTGTAAAGGTTTCCATCTTTCTTGGGTGATATCCTCCTCATCAAATCCCAACCAAACATGTGATGGTCTTTTGTAAGTAAGATCAACCTACAATCTTAGCTTTGCCACACTTTCCTTAGTTTTTTTTTTGTATTAAAGCAGTGTCCAAATAGAGTGTTTAACCAATAGAAGAGAGGATAATCATCCTTCCTCAAGTCTAATTATAGGAATCCAAGTTCGCATTCTCATAGTTTGACCCTCTATGGTCATTTTTTCCTTTGTCTAAGTAGTCATATAATCTTTCTCATTGTCTAAATCAATATACACATGTCTGGCCTTAAAATGTGCTATCTTGACTCCTCCAGTCAGCTGAGTTTCCAGGATAATGGTTTTCCTAATGAGCTCAACCATACACATAGTATTATAACATATTCCAATAAGAGTAAACTTACAGATATTTGCCAACTAAAATCTTCCTAGGTAATCCTTCCTTAGTAGTGATTTTAGGTTTAGAAAGTTCTACATGAACTTTATTTTTGACCTAATTTTCTCTTAATCTGGAAGCATAGGTTTGAATCACCATATTAAGGGGTTGATTCAAAAAAAAAGATCACTTTTAGAATTGGGATTAGGGTTAGGATTAGGATTAGGCTCGGGGTTTTATTATTCAGGACACTGGTATTAGATTGCTTTTGTAGGGATTTTCGTCTTAGGATCGATTGGGTATTGATTGGTCTCACTTACTGATTGGGATTTTGGATTTGGGGGTAAGAGATAATGATCACAGATGCTATCTCCCACTACATAACCTTTAGTTGCCTGCGATTATTTATCTAGATACTTAGTTTCCTACTGGTGATATGTTGCCAGAGTATAACTATTCTATATTGTTGGGCCCGAAACCTTATTTAAGGATTAGCCAGATTCTGGATTAGTTCTCTTAGCCTTAGCATGTTAGAACTGGGGTTGATTTACAAGACTTGTGTGTCTTGTTTAGATATTGGGACGCCATGCATTAATTGCATTGGTTTCTCATTTACACTAATTTTGTGGTACGACCCTAATTTATGTGTTGGCTCATCATTTATGCAAAGAGAGAGTGAGAAAGTATTTTATGCTGTTGATATGCAATTGGTTCAAACTATTTTTAACAAGAGTCATATCATCTTGATCGCATGATTTTTTATATTGATACTTTCAAGGTATAAAGGACATGCTCTTTTATACTTTAGATGATAGAGGCATTTGGGATGACTTTAGTTTTTATGATTTATATAACTAGTGTGTCAACACCCTTTTTGCATTTATATGGCTACTACTACTCCTCCATTATCCCTGATGGAAATGATGGTAACGATAATGTGATCATGTTCAAGCACACCTCACTTTTAGAGAATGTGGACGATCATTATCAACATAATAACCCAACGAAGATTTGGGGTCAAATCCTACAAGGAATGGTATGGCTATTCGAGTATAGATGTATTGTATTGAACTTTGCAATTATAGTGCTAAAATGGGGGGTTGCAAGTAACATAAAAGTTAGCATTCAACTACAAAAAATTATGGGATTAGATTGAAACAACCAATAGAGAGAAATGTAGGGGTGTGCGAATATAGGACCAGAGCTAATTAACCAGGTCTAAATACTTGAATGTTTGAGTTAATGATACATGGTAAGCTAGAATTGCTAGTAACCAATACTTCTATTAAGACAATAATGATGTTTCACATGAACTTGTTATGGCTTCACATGAGAATCACTTCAGGACATGCTTGGTCTTAGCAATTATCAGCAAATCCTTCTCTACTTTAGCCACTGAACCCGATTTTGTGGCATTCAACTAAAACCCCAAAGATTTTCGGCTATCACACTTATTACCTACTGCAATCACTCAAATTAATGCAGTAATTAAAGATCTAAAGATAACTCATAGTTTCCAACCTCACGACTATAAGTTATATATGGCAATAAGTATGAACTCACTCAGATTAACATCAAACATTAAAAATATAATAGACTCGGCTAATAAATCAAGTGCCCATATCAAATACACACCCCCAACATTAGGGTTTTAGCTACACATGCTTAAAAGTAAGAAATATATACCAATGTTAGTAGCCATGGATGTGGGTAAGAGGAATTACAAAGAAACAAGTTGGAATTTCTCCTCCTAATCTCTAGAATTCTCCTCCCAAAGCTTGTAAATAAAAACCCTTGTACTTGGCCTCCAAGAAGGTTCTTTATACTCTTTCTTAATATGGTAATCTTACCATATCAGTATATATGTAAGATGATGAACAATTTTCACTTATATTTGTCCACATTTTTCATGACTTAACATAAGCTTGCACCATTCTGCGATCAAGGTCAGCCATCACCGAACACTTCAATGCTGCGTCAAATGTGCACTTGACTGCCTTTTAATGAACCAATTGAAAGATTTGGTCTCTGCAATGTTCGACAATGCCATAGTTCATTGCCAATCATGTTCAACAATCCATCAAACCTCTACAAGCATCGCCTTTTTTTCATGAACTTGGTGGTTTGAACACTATGATATTGGGCAGTCTCATTTGTACTTTGGCAATCCACCGAATGAATCGGTGATGTCACTTTTGACCACCTTTCTGAAATTTTACTCCTTTGCCTTGTGTTTTTGAGTATTTCTCATCTATGCACTTTTATACTCATTCCTGGAGTAAAACACAAATGTTAATGAGTATATGAGGCAATAATGGCATACTGTGGACAACATTTCTTCACTTTTTAAGCTCCAAATGAGTCCAAGATTTAGACTCATCAACACCCCCAACATAAACTTTTGCTTGTCCTCAAGAAAATATAATACCAATCATTCCAACACTCATTTCTTGCAAACAGGGCCATAGTGTCATGATCCAAAATCGGATCGCGACTAAGCAAAATTAAGATAAAATAGAAACAACTCATATAACATAAGACATCTGTAAAAACCTGGAGTCATGAGTACAAGAGCATCTAAACTAATACTAAAGGGTAAATACAATTATCTTAATGAAAATACAAAGTTGTTTCATAACATCTGATACAACATCTGAAAGAAAACAATAAAGAGAATTCCAAAGACCCACAGTGACTCAAAATCTGAGCCTTACTACTAAGATCTGGATGGATGGATGACAACTTAGCTAGAGTGATCAACTACCCTATGCAGGTCTCTGTGTTCAATCTGCAGGGAGGAAAAAAATAAGGGTGAGCACATCAAAGTGTACCCAGTATGTTCAACCGACTGGTGAGAGAAATTGAAATAAGTATGCAGTAATGATGATCCTATAACCTGCATCAAAAAGGTTAGAATACAATCATAATACACAAAAAGATAATATAAGATTTCCATAATAACCCATAAATACAATGAGAGATGTGAATACGATGCATGAACTCATCACATTATATGCCAAGTCTTTCACAACCTGGTCACATGTTAGTGGTCAAGTAATCATCATCAAATCCCTACCTTGCCACCTACCCGCGGTCATGGAGTACCATAAGGTGCAATCCTTGCACCCTACCTATGGTCAAGGAGTATCATAAGGATTCATCCTTGCTCTTGCCTGTGGTCAAGGAGTATCATAAAGGGTCATCCTTGCCACCTGCCCATGGTCAGGGATGTATAAATTATATATCTCACCCTTGCCTCCTGCCCATGCCAAGGGGTTACGTAAGCATTACCCTTGCCTTCTTCTCGGGTCAAGGGGTTGTATAAGCATTCCCCTTGGCTCTTTCTTGGGTCAAAGTGTTGTATAAGCATTACCCTTACCTCCTGCTCGGGTCAAGGGGTTGTATAAGCATTATCCTTTCCTCTTGCTTGGGTCAAGGGGTTGTATAAGTATTACCCTTGCCTCCTGCTCAGGTCAAGGTGTGGTATAATGCGGCATGAAATAAATGCAAGTCAATGATACCAATCCAGATATATACATAATATAATCATATCATGATAAGAGTACTAATACATAAGCCTAATATGACCACAGTGTATAATCAAATGTGTTTATAGGATTCAGAATCTATCATAAAATCCCATATAGTCATAATCCTATCAAAAATCAAGTATAGAAACAATACTGGACCTCACTCGTCCCCAAACTATGCACATGATCATCCAAAGTGTCTCATAAGTCCTCAATTGCCACAACATTTCCTAATTGATATCACCAACCTCAAATTATTCGAATAATATCCCAAAGGATCTCAATTCAAAAGATTTCATCTCAATTATCAATAGGATTGCAATTTACTCATAGTTCGGCTCAACAGGGATCCTATTTTCACCAATATTCCATCATAACAACACAATCACTCATCAATCACTCTACATCTCAAAGTTACCACATAAAAATGATCAATAACTCAAATCCAGTCCCAAAAAGGTTAGTTGAACATACCTCGATGCTAAAAATGTACTTGGACAAGTTTTCAATCAACTCTAATCCTCCAAACAATCCTCGTACGATCAATCACTATTAATAATAGATACTATGCATCAAAGGATGAAGTTTGATACATATATTAGCACGAATTAGGCTTAGGGGGGAAATGGTCAAAATTAGGGCTAAAATTCAAAGTTCCCGAATCTGGAAATTGACTTTATAATCAGGTTCAATACAAAAATGGAGTTCGTGGCTGAAAATTCCACCAAAATGGAGCTTAAATTGAATGAGAAATAATATTTAAAGTTTTGAAATGGAAGACTAAAAATCCCCAATTTTGGGTATTCAAATTCATGAAATTTTAGACAAACTCAAGATAAAACTTATGGGAAATACTTAAATTAGTGTTAGAAACACTTAGCCAAGTTAAATCTTCGAAAACCTCTTCTTAAAATCACCCAAAAAGCTTGATGAGTTTGAAAATAGAACTAAAATGGTGACCCTCAGGTATCGAGAAATGATCAGGTAAAATACACTCTACTATCGCAGGAAATGATCTGTGATTGCGAAGGGGAACTGCCACAAGACTTTCGCAAACGCAATCGACCCTCAGCAAACACGGAGTACACTGAAGGACAGATATCCGGGTTTGGGTGACTTCTCCACAAACACAAAGAAGAAAGGCACTTACACCATATCAGCAAAACCAGTAAAACCAAGTCTAATTCCCTACTCGGAATGGACCCTCGAAACTCATTCGGAATCAGAATTACACAAATTTTACAATGTATCCATACCAGAAATAGCGCTCCAGACTCAACGAAATCATTAGAAATCACTTTCAATGCATCCTTGCCACTTACCAATGCGATACAATAAAATTAGTTTAAAACTCAAAATATCAAAACTTTCCTCAAAAACTCCAAAAATTATTACGAGACCATTTGTAGAGTTAGTTTCACCATTTAGAACTTCTGAAAATATCGAAATTTCAATTCGAGCTTTCGAACTCCGAATGTTGATCAAATTCAAACTTTGATTTCGAGAATAACTAAAATCACAACTTTGGGCCTAAAAACCTCATTTTAACTCCGAAATCAGTTCTGTAACTTCTCATAGTTCAGTTTTGACGTTCTAGAGTGAATGGAATCGATGGATCTCCTATATGACATCCAAAACTCAAAATGACACAAAAATCCACTTTTCCAATAACTTAAACTTCCAAAAATGCAAAAACTCATTTTCAACTTCAAAAATACAAATTTCAGTTTCAACCATCCAAATAGTTTAGAATAGGTGCAAAGCAACTTACGAAAGTGTAAAATAGTAATTTTCACATGTAAAGCCAAAAATGACCAACCAGATCATCACATTATTCATCACTAAAAGTAATGTTCATCCTTGAACATAAATAAAAGAGTACCTGAAGCCTCAAAAGAGCTAGGATACATAGCTTGAATATCAGACTCCAACTTCCCAAGTAGTCTCATCCACAGAAAGATGTTGCCATTGAACCTTCACAAAAGGTATACCTTTGGATCTCAATCTCCAGACCTGCCTTTCCAATATAGCTATAGGCTCCTCCTCGAAGGACAAATCTGCACCCAACTCAATAGAGTCATAACAGATCTCATGGAACTCATCAGAATTGTACCGATGGAGCATAGAAACATGGAAAATAAGATAAATAGATGTCAATCTCAGTGGTAAGGCCAACGCATAGGCTACTTCACCAACTCTCCTCAAAATCTCAACTGGGCTAATGAATCTGGGTTTAAGCTTGCCCCTCTTCCCGAATCTCATAACACCCTTCATGGGCGAAACCTTCAGCCACACATAGTCACCAATAGAGGACTCAAGAGGCCTACTCTTAGATCAACATAACTTGTTTGGCGACTCTTAGCTATCAAAAGTCTACTCTGAATCAGTCGGACTCGGTCCATGGTATCCTGAAGAAAATTAACCCCCATCACCTCAATTTAACCTGAATCGAACCATTTGATCGATAATCTACACCTCCGGCCATACAAGGCCTCAAATGGTACCATCTAGATGTTGGAATGATAACCATTATTATATGCCAACTCTACCAATGGTAAGTGTTTGTCCCACTGCCCCAAGATCAATAACACAGGCCTTAAGCATGTCCTCCAATATTTGAATGGAGCGCTCAGACACACCGTCAGTCTGAGAGGGAAAAGTTGAACTCAAATCCACTCTAGTGCCCAAACCACACTAAAGAGCTCGCCAAAAGTGGGAAGTGGACACAGACCCTCTGTCAGATACTATAGACATTGGCAACCCATGCAATCTAATAATGTCCTAGATGTAGAATCTAGCCAACTGCTCCATACTATAGCTAGTCTTTACCGGTATAAAGTGTGTCAACTTGGTCGAATGATCAACAACCACCCAAATTGAATTAAACTTGCCCAAAGCCATGGGAAAACCTATAACAAAATCAATAGAAACTCTCTCCCACTTCCTCTTTGAAATAGGCATCCTTTGCATCGATCTACCGGGCTTTTGGTGCTCATACTTGACCTGTTGACAATTTAAACACTTGGCCATGAACTCAGTTATGTCTCTCCTCATACCAAACCACCAATAATGTTATTTTAGATCATGGTACATCTTAGCCACACTATGGGCCTCCGCTAGTATTAATTTCACCCAATTTCCTACCTTAGGCATACAAACTCTACCATCAATCCTCAAAACACCATCAAAGTCAATCGTAGCCACTTTAGCTTCACCTCTCAACACTTTGTCATGAATCAAACACAATCTAGGATCTTGAACCAGTGAGCACAAATCTAATCAAGCAAGGAAGATCTAGCCTCAACAAAGGCCAAAATACTATAAGGAGGAGAAATATCTAAATGAACCATCTGTCTTGCAAGTGACCGACCTCCAAGGCTAAGGGTATCTCCTCAGCCCTCAAGAATGCCAAACTCCCCATACAAGTAGCCTTCTGGCAAAAAGCATCTGCCACAACATTGGCCTTCCCGAGGTGATATAAAATAGAGATATCGTAGTCCTTAAGCAACTCCAACCACCTAAATTGCCTCATGTTCAAATTAGGCTGAGAAAAGATGCATTTAAGACTCTGGTGATCGATGAAGATCTCACAATGCACCCCATAAAGATATAGTCGCCAAAACTTCAACACAAACACAACTATAGCCAACTCCAATTCATGGGTAGGGTAGTTTCTCTCATGCACCTTTAACTGTCCAGAAACATAGGCTATTACCTTCCCCTTTTGCAACGATACCCCACCCAAACCCATACCATATGTATCACATTACACTACAAATGGACATCTCTCCTCTAGTAAACCAAGGATAGGCGCTGAAGTCAACAAATCCTTGAGCTTTTGGAAGCTCGCCTCATAATCACGCCACCACTGAAGAGCCATAGCATTCTAAGTCAACCTAGTCAATAGGGTTGCTATAGAAGAGAATCCCTGAACAAAACATCGATAATACTCATCCAAAACCAAGGAAATTTTGAATCTTAGTCATGTAGGTAGGTCTAGCGCACTCACGAATAGCTATTATTTTGGTTGGACCATAATACCATCCTATATCTCCATATGCCTGACACATGCAATTGACTTGAGCCAAAACTCACACCTTGATAAATTTGCGTACAACATCTCTTCTCTCAATCTTTGAAGCGCGGTCCTCAAGTGCTAAACATGATTGGCCTCACTATTGGAATAAACCAAGATATTATCTATAAACTCGATGACAAAGAAATCAAAATAGGGTTTGGATATCGGATTCATCAACTCCATAAAAGAAGACGGGATGTTAGTCAACCTGAATGATATAACAATGAACTCATAATGCCCATAATGGGTACTGTAAGTTGTCTTCGAGATATCGGACTCCTGAACTTTCAATTGATGATAATCGAATCCCACATCAATCTTGGAGAATACTGAGGCACCTTGTAGCTGGTCAAAGAAATCATAAATATGAGATAAAGGATATTTATTCTTAATAGTCACTTTATTAAGTTGGCAATAATCAATACACATACGCATAATGCAATCCTTCTTCTTCACAAATAAAACACTAGCACCCCTGGGAGATACATTTGGAGGAATCAACCCTTTCTACAACAAATTTTCCACTTGTCCCTTCAACTCAGTTAGGACCATCCAATTAAGGGCAATAGGTATGGTTTTAGTACCCGAGTCCACATCGATAGCAGAGTCAATATCACGATCCAGAGGACCACTAGATAAGTCAATCGAGAATACGTCCATAAACTCCCTAGCAACCCTACTGTCCTGTAGTAATGGGGACTCCTAAGGACAGCCCAAACATAAGCTAAATATGTCAGCACCTTCCTTATCAACTGATAGGCATGCATATAATATATAACACCCTTAGGATAGGAGCTAGGTGCTCCACTCCACACCAAAATCACCTCAAAAGTCTACCATATCCAACAATATCAAGTCAGCAACAACATCTCTTCCCATAAAAATCACAACACAACCCCAAAATACCTGATTTACCAGTAAGGATTAACCTATCAGGGTAGAAACACAAATAGGCTCAGCAAGTGGCTCATACATAATCTTAATACCAAAAGTAAAATAGGTTGACACATAAGAATAAGTAGGGCCTAGATCAAATAAAACTGAAGCTTAATAGTGATACACTGGAACCATACCTGGGATAACTTAACTAGAGGCCTCCGCCTCGGCTCTACCTAGACGGCATAGCAAACTCTATGACTACCATTGGACTATGGGCCTCCATGAGCTCCACCTATTGTTGTACTATGGCCTCCTCTATTACTACCTCTCATGCCCTGAGAGATGTCTCTGGCTGTTGTCTAAGGTCTTGACACTGGGTAAGAAGCGCCTAACATGGACAACGGTTGGCAAAATGCCCAACCTCATCACAAACATTACAAGCTCTAAGCTCTACAAACTAAAATGTTGTCCTAGAAACTCTTTACCTCAAGGCGAGGGTCCACTAATCCATCCTTGTCGTCAGAATCTCTTCCTGCAACCCTATCTATCATGTTTAGTGTGCTCTATTGTGTGAGCATGATCTACCATCCTCAGAAATGTGCCCCTGGCCAAAACCAAGAAAGTTGTGGCCTCTTGAAGATATCCCATCACTACATGAAGCTGTGAACCAGTACTTGGCCAAAATATCTTAGGTGAAATCATAGAAGTCATAGGAGCTAGATCTGAAAAAGGACCCGCATGACTCATGACTGGCTCAATTGGAGCTATAGAAAGGCTACCTGATGTTGTGGAAATCGGTACATCAACAGTAGCTGAGGCTGGAGCAGCTCCATCTAATATAGCCAACAACCACAAAAGTAACTCCCGAACAGAGGGTATAGTATTAGGGGCTGAAGGTGGTGAAGCATGGTCCATAAGCCCCTCTACACATAAGCAGGCTTTGGAGAAGCTGATCTGGTCTATTGATTGGGCGAAGCAGCCCCTCTAGAAAGTTCTCAACCCCTAATCCTATAACGCACCATGCCTTGACCTTGAGTGGAAGCCATATCAGCTTCCCCCTTCTCTCGCACTGATCGATGGTATCTAATAATCCAAATCTATGCAGAAAAGAGTGCATTAGACACTTTCAAATAGTTAATATGAAGAAATGCATGAACGGAAGCAAGGTATGAAAAACTTTCCTATACAGTGCCTCGTAGCATCCTGAAGATGGTTGTAGATGTCTACATACCGGTTCACGATACTCTGTTAGACATTCTGTTGTTGAATCATGATCCAAATGAACCTAGAGATCTAATACCAAACTTGTCAAGACCAATAAACACATCACGACTAATGAAAATTAAGATAAAATGGAACAAATTTATATAACACAAGAAATCTCCAAAAATTGTGGAGTCATGAGTACAAGAGCATCTAAAATAATACTAAAGGGTAAATATAACTGTCTCAATGAAAATGCAAAGTTGTCTCATAACTTCTGATTCAAAGTCTGAACGAAAACCATAAAGAGAATCCCAATGACCCATGGCCAAATTCTGAGCCTCACTACTAAGATCTAGATAGATGGATAATAACTTAGGTAGAGTAATCAACTACCCTATGTAGGTCCCTATGCTCAATCTGCATGGAGGAAACAAAGTAGGGGTGAGCACACTTAAGTGTACCTAGTAGATTCAACCAACTAGTGAGAGAAATCGAAATAAGTATGCAATAACGATGAATCCTATCACCTGCATCAAAAAGATTAGAACACATTTATAATATAAAAAAAGGTAATATAAGATGTCCATAATAACCCATGTCACCATACAATGAGAGATGTGAATACAATGCATGAACTCATCAGACCATATACTAAGTGTTTCATAGCCTTGCCACCTGCTCATGGTCAAGGGATCGTCATCATATCCTCACCTTGCCACCTACCCCTAGTCAAGGGTACCATAAGGTGTCATCCTTGCCAAAGAGTATCATAAGGCGTCATCCATACCACCTGCCCGTGGTCAAGAATGTATAAAGTACATATCCCACCCTTGCCTCCTTCCCATGCCAAGGGGTTATGTAAGTATTACCCTTGCCTCTTGATCCGGTCAAGGGGGTGTATAAGCATTATCCTTGCCTCTTGCTTGGGTAAAGAGTTTGTACAAGCATTACCCTTGCCTCCGGCTCGAGTCAAAGGGTTGTATAATCATACCCTTGCCTCTTGTTCGGGTCAAAGGGTTGTATAAGTATTACCCTTGCCTCATGCTCAGGTCAAGGGGTGGTATAATGTAGCATGAAATAAATGCAAGTCAATGATACCAACCAAAATATATACATGATGTAATCACGTCATGATAAGAGTACTAATACATAACCCTCATTTGACCACGGAGAGTGAAATAAAATGACACAACCGGAGTCAAAATCTATAATAAAATCTAATATAGTCATAACCATATCAAAAATCAAGTATAGCAACAATACCGGGCCTCACTTGTCCCCAAATTATGCACATGATCATCAAAAGTGTCTCATAAGCCCTCAATTACCACAACAGTTCTAATTAGTATCACAGGGTCAAATTATCCCTGTAATATCCCAAAGGATATCAATTCACAAGATTTCATCTCAATTATCAATAGGATCATAATTTTCTCATAGTTCAGCTCAACCAGGATCATATTTCCATCAATATTCCATCATAACAACACACACTCACCACATAAACATGATCAATAACTCAAAATCTAGTCCAAAAAGGTTAATTGAACCTACCTCGATGCAAAAACCACACTTGGACAAGCTTTCAATCAAATCAAATCCTCCAAATGATCCCCAAAATGTTCATTCACTATCAACAATATATACTACAAATCAGAAGATGAAGTTTGATACCCATATTGGCATGAATTACGCTTAGCAGCAAAATTGTCAAAACTAGGGCTAAAATTCAAAGTTCTCGAATTTGAAAATTGACTTTAAAATCAAGTTTCATAGAAAAAATGGAGTTCATGGGTAAAACTCACACTAAAATCGAGCTTAAATTGAATGAGAAATCATATTTAAAGTTTTGAAATCAAAGACTAAAAATCCTCAAGTTAGGTTATTCGAATTCATGAAATTTAAGACAAACTCATGATAAAACTTATGGAAAATACTTAGATTAGTGTTAGAAACACTTACTCAAGTTAAATCTTTGAAAACCTCTTCTAAAAATCACCCCGAAAGATTGATAAGTTTGAAAATGGAACAAAAAAGGTGACCCTCAAGTTTTAAAAACTGATCAGGTAAAATACACTCTGCGATCGCGTGAAATGATCCATGAACACGGAGGGGAATATCTACAAGACTTTCGCGAATGCTATCGACCCTTCCTAAATGTAGAGTATAATGAAGGACAGGCCTCTGCGAGCACGGGGGCTTCTTTGCGAATGTAAAGAAAAAAGGCACCTGCACTAGATATCAGCAAAATCAAGTGCAATTTCCTACTCGAAATGGATCCTCAAAACTTATCTGAAATCAGAATAACAGAAACTTTATATGTATCCATAATAGAAATAACGATCCGAACTAAATAGTATCATTGAAAATCAGTTTCAAGGCCTCCTCACCACACATACCAATGCGACATGATAAAACTAATTTAAAACTCAAAATAACAAAACTGCCCTTGGTAACTCCAAAAATTATTATCTTTCATCAGTTTCACCATCCAAAACTATTGAAACTATCGATATTCTGATCCAAGCTTCCGAATTCTGAACGTTGACCAAAGTTAAACTTTGGTTCTCGAAAAAACTAAAATCACAACTTTGGGCTTGAAACCCCGCCCCCCCATTTTAACTCCAAATTCAATTCTCTAACTTCTTTCAATGTTTAAGAGCTAATGAAATTGATGGATATCCTATCTGACTCATGAAACTCAAAATGATATAAAAAGTCACTTTTTCAACAACTTAAGCTTCCAAAAATGCCAAAACTCATATTTTCAACTTTAAAAATACAAAATTTGAGTTTCAACCAGCCAGATAGTTTAAAATAGGCCTAAAGAAACTTACAAAAGGGTAAAATAGTAACTTTCATAGGAAAAGTCAAAAATGACCAACCAAGTCATTATATATAGAGAGCAACACATATAATCCAGCCCCCCTTGTCATCCATCTTCGAAATTTCAATAAACCACTTACACAATTTTAAAGCTTCAAGAGTTGACTAAAGAGTGCTCGAAACATACCTATGCTCACAATTGCTCATGTGGTTGCTAATCATTGCTCAAAAACATCAAATTTGTCCTCACAACAAAGAAGATCTTGTACACACAATATCAGGACATTAATTCCAAGGATCTATTCAACACTCGCTCTCATAAATGGAAAATGGCATATATGCATCCACCCATAGGGTTGCCCTTATTCTTAATCGGTGTTGGCTCGATTTCATCTGAATTAGGATTACAAAATACTCTGCTCGGGTTGTAATATAAGGTTAAGGATGGGTAGGATAGCATATGGATAATAGTTGCTCAGTCCTTCTTGAACTCTACACACACTCTTTGTTTTCATGACTTCTTTTGATCCAATTCCTCTTTCTTTTCCACGACTTCTTTGCACTATGGATCTCAACTCTAGGTGTCCCTTTTTTCAACTATTCTTTAACAATTTTTTAGTATCCTCTTTTTCAAGAAAATTCTTTTTCTTTCTTCATTTTTCATATATTTTTTATTTTTAATTTTTTTCTCACCATGCAAGGACTCCTACCCTTCTTTGTTTTTCTTCTTCATCCCTCAACATTTAAATAGGAGACACCTTATGAGTATTCGGACTATAACAGTTTCGATGAATAGTCACTCACTTTTGACAGTTATACGATTCCAATTTCGGCCTTTGACCACTACTTTCGCTAGTTGAAGCTCATGGAGGGAATGGTGAGAAACAAGAAGGGATTATATTTCCAAAATAAAAGTCAAGGCTATAACGACCCGACCTAGGGCCTAGTTGTCACATCTCGAATGAGATATTCGAAGGCACCTCACCCCAAGAAATCCTTAATATCTTAAGCATTCATAGGCATTTTGTCACATGGCGAATGAGATATCCGAAGGCACCTCACCCAAGCCATCCTTAATATCTTAAGCATTTATAGGCATTAAATTAAAGCATTTGTGAAATAAAATGGGAGAAGGGTCTATAGGATCATATTATGTCAATGAAGCAACATTAACATGTTTGTTTATAAAGCATACCAACTAAAATATTGATGGACGAAATCGGTAATAGCTGATTTCCATCAAATAGAAAAGACTCTTATATTTAACAACATAGAAAGTAAAAGTCTCAAAGGGATACATACACATTGTCTGAAAAGAAAAATACTATCTAGATAGAAACTGTTAGAGTCCCAAACTAAGGGCTCGCCACAATAAAAGTACTAGTCTTGAATGCCAAAAACTAGCCACGAACCGGTTGGGGAGTACCTGTCTCTACATGGTTAAATCATGTAGGAAAAATATGCATTAGTATGTTGGAATATACTAAGTATATGAGATGCAATGCAAGCATGAAATTATTATGTCATCATTTATAAGTAAAATATATAAGTATACATGAGGTATTAAAGTACATGAACACAAGTTTAAGCATGCACAAGGAATATCTCTCAATATGAATAAGAGTTAATGCATGAAAAATCACAAGTAATAGAATCACATCATAGAGTCATAAACTTGTGGGACAAGATCTTAACCGACATTTAAGACCAATTGAGCTATTACAAGGAATCCAACATAACCCCCTACATTAGCACGGGAAGACCACTTGTCGGGTGGAACTCCATCACTTTGCATGTATCTTTATATAACATAAATAGCCTACAGAGATGCATTAGCCTAGTGTTGCCACTCAACCAACTACTTAAAGGAAGTAGGGGTGGTCATCATCAACATAATAACCAACTGAGAGGTTTGGGTTCGATCCCACAGGGGAATCGCTATTCAAGGTAGAAGTGACTCGTTGGACTAAGTAATTGTAGGATCTTGGGGGTGGTAATATTCAAAAATAATGATTGGACTGCACAAATTCTAATTAAGAATTTAAACAGCAAATAAGTGAAGATGTTGGGCATGTGCAAATATTGGAATCAATCTACCAGCTGGATCTAAATATTTGATTAAATGAGTTGATACTAAGTGAATAGTCTGGGTTTTCTATAACCCATGTTCAGCTATGATACACAAGTGTTTCCCATGAATCAAGTATGAAATTATACGCGGACCGTCGCAGACACGCTTGGCCTAAGTCTCACCAAAACCTCTAATACCTTGGCCATTGAATCCTTGGTTGTGGACTTCAACTAAAACCCCGAGAGGTTTCCAGCCATTATATCCATTCCACACTCTAATCATTCTGGCTAAGGCAACAATTAGAGATCTAGAGTAAACCCCAAGTTTGCAATGTTGAACTTATAGATTAAATATAGGAATGGATATAATTCATGCAAATCAACTACAGATAAGTCAAAATATCAAAGGCCCAACAGATAAATCAAAAACACATGTCAATAGCACACCCCCAACATGGGAGTTTTAGCCACACATGCTAGAAATTAAAGATTTGATACCAAACATAGCAGCAGCAGTCATGGGTAACAAGATTGAATAGAAATTAGTTGATTATCACTAGCCAAGCTACTCTAGTTTGCTTCCAAAAGCTTCAAAACCCTAACTCTCCTCTGTACTCCAAGAGGAAAGCTCTATGTACTACTCTCTAGAAGATGAATTGTTCTGATGTGGTGTGAACTGATATGTACAATGTCCTTTCTGAAATTGCTTATATACTGCATGCAAATGTGTGAAAATTTGTACTACAAAATGCCATTTGGTTGTCAAGGTCGACCATAGCCAAGCGCTCCGATTGGTCAACCCATGCGCGATCTCGCCATCTCGGGTTGTTGTTTTAGCCTTGATTCCCAGGTGGCCTTTGAAAAACCAGTCGAGAACCCACTATCGGTGTCCCATATAATGTACCTCCTTGTTGTAACTACCTTCAAACATCACATATTTAGTAGCTCCCACAACATCCACACTTTTACGATTTTCTCCTATGATATATTTAGTCAAACGATCAAGTTGGGTCAATATTATAACCATGTTCTCACCCCTCTATTGATCCTTAGCGAGATTCTTCTTAAATAGAACTATGTAGCTTAAAGGTACCATGTCATCTCTTGTGTATCATGCTCGATTAATCTTTTTCATGCCATCTAGAAGGTTATAAGCTTCATTGAATATTTGTGTTATTAGTTCCCATCTTTCTAACTGATCAGCTACTCCTTTGTTAACCACGTCGAGGCTCACCCAGAAGTATTGCAAGACCATATAGTCTGGAACTCCATGATTGGGACATTGGAGTAAGAGTTTCCAAAACCGGAGCCATGTTTCATGCAACGACTCACCTTCTAGCTTCTTGAAGTTTTCAATACTTCTTCTCAACTTTATCATCTTTAAGGGAGAGAAAAATCTTTCAGGGAATGCATTTTGTAGCTCCTTCCACAAAGTAATAGAATCATGAGGTAGCTCAGCTAGCCACCTCATTACCTCTCATGTGATGGAAAAAAGAAATAGCTTTAGACAAATGGCTTCCTGACTCACTCCCCAAAAATTGAATGGGAGACACACATCAATAATGTTGCTTAGGTGTTCATGAGAATATTTGTGACCAAGCCCTCCGAAAAATCCTTTTAGCTAAAAGAGTTGCAAAATAGTACTTGTTACGTGAAAATTAACTCCTCCAGTGAATGGGGGTAGTTGGATAGCATCGGTGGTCCCCACTTGATCCCACTTAACACCGTGCATATCGTTCATATCTCCAATATTCTCGCCATGGACACTCTCATCATCCTCTATTTTAATACCTATTGTTCAACAGGAAAAACAACAAGAAAATAGGAAAATAACTTTAACTACAAGAACAAAGCTCAACAAACACTTCCAATATGAACATGTCAATTCCCCAGCAACGGCTCCATTTGTTTATGTCACTATCCTCAGCTACTCAAAGGAAGCATGGGCAATCATCATTAGTATAATAACCCAACTGAGAGGTTTGGGTTGATCCCATAAGACATCGTTGTTCAAGTTAGTAGTGACTCATTGGACTAAGTAATTCTAGGAACTTGGGGGTTGCAATATTCAAAAATAAAGGTTGGAATACATAAATTCTAATTAACAATTTAAATAGCAAATAAGGGAAGATGTTAGAGATGTGCAAACATGGGAATCAATCTATGGTTAGGTCTAAATATTAGACTAAATGAGTTTATATTGAGTGAATAAGCTAGGTTTCTTGTAATCCATATTCATCTATGATACACGAGTGTTTTCCATAAATCAACTACAAAATCATAAGCGGGCTGTCGAGGACACGCTTGGCCTAAGAAGTCTCACCAAAACCCCTAATACCCTGGCCATTGAATCCATAGTTGTGGACTTCAACTAAAACCCCAAGAGGTTTCTAGCCATTATATCCATTCCACAATCTAATCATTCTGGCTAAGGAAACAATCAGAGAGCAGAGAGCTAGAGTAAACCCCAAGTTTTACAACCTTGAAATTATAGATTAAACATAGGAATGGATATAAATTCACTCAAATCAACTATAGAAAAGTCAAAATATCAAAGACCCAATAGATAAATCAAAAACTCATATCAATATCACACCTCCAACATGGAGGTTTTAGCTACACTTTCTAGAAATTAAAGATTTGATACCAAACATAGCAGCAGGCTTCATGGGTAACAAGATTGAATAGAACTTAGTTGATTATCACCAGCCAATCTACTCCATTTGCTTCCCAAAAGCTTCAAACCCTAAATCCCCTTTGTACTCAAAGAGGAAAGTTTTATGTACTATTTTCTAGAAGATGAATTATCCTAATATGGTATGAACTGAAATTTACAATGCACTTTCTAAAATTACTTATATACTCCATGCAAATGTGTGAAAGTTTGTGCTACAAAATGTCATTCGGCGGTCCAGGCCGACCATAGGCAAGCACTCCGGTGATACGTCGAATGTGCACTTGACTGCTTTCCTTCGCATCTTTATAAGGCTTCCTTTCTACTGCAACATTAGGTGATGACTCTTCATTCCACTGATACAATTTAACGATGCACGAAAGTATCCATCATATCACCTTCTTGTCAGTGTTTTGGGGCTTTGAGTCTACAACTTTAAGCCATCTCCTGTGCAATTCGGCGATGTGTTAAACATGCTTTGTAATATCAAATCTGACCACCTTCTTAACTTGATCAGGAACCTTAGTTATTGCAATGGGAGATCTCTCTGAGCGTTTGGCGAATTGCCAAGTGTGTTTTAACGATACCTCTTTTCTCTGCATTTTTGCTCTCTTTCCAAGATTTTACCAAATATTATCCGTTTGAGCACTTTTAATCCCATTTCCCATCATAGCACATGCATATTTGTTAGAAGTTAGAAATGATAGAAGACTAAGGAAAATGTTTCTTTGCAAGCTAACCCCAAAATGAGCCCGAAATATGGACACTTCACCTAGCTTACAAGGGATCCTTTGGTGGCACATAGTTAATGAGACAAAAGATTGCTACTAAGGTTCCCTTACCGAACCCCACCTCAATATCACATTTGGTACTAAGTCATCTCATTTAATCTTTAGAACATTGCTTAGTCAAATTATGACACTTAGAATCATAAGTAACAATCATAGGAGTAGCTCGAACTTAGAGAAACACCAAGTGAGAATTGTCCTTTCATCTTAGGAACCTTCTTAAACATTCTTTAGTGCAACTGTCAACATACTTATATCTTTGACAAATCATAACTTTAAAACTTAGCTTAATGCCCTAATTATCTTCATTAATCATGCAAAGCTTTACTTGAAAACTAGGTGGGCTAAGTTTTAAAATTGGAACAATCATAAATCACATATTCATTCTTAAATCATTAAAATTTGCTTATTTGAAACATGCGAAACAGCCCACACTTCATCATTAATAAAACTCATCATTTGGGGTCATCATCAATAAGTTAAATCCATGTATATACTTAGTAAAAACATCATAGAATATCATTGAGACCATTTAATAACATAAAGTATCATAAAAATCATCATTAACATGCGTATGAACTTAAAGAAAAGGAAAAAGACATTATGAAGGACTTTGTGGGTGAAAGAGACTAACAAATCAAACTCACATATCTTGGTAAGCTTGGAAAAACCAAACTTGAAGTCTTCGGGAAGAACCTTGAAACCCTAGCCTTTTTTTGCTTTACTTTCTAGAGATAATAATGCCTTAGGAAATTTTAGGAATTGAAAGAATGAAGAGAATGGGAGCCACTTAGGTTTAAGGTCTGATTTAGTCCTCTTTAGATCCTACAAACGACATACTTTTGGAATAGGATTCGCGAAAATGACAAAACTGTCTTATATTAAAACTTTCGGATAAGTATACAAAAGTCCTTTTACGGGTCATGGATTGAACCACAGACTATACTCCTTGTCCGTCCTGTTAACTTTTCCAAAACTTCTGAAATTGATTTGCTGACCTCAAAACTATGAACCCATTCTATGGTCCATCAATTGATCTACGGCTCGTGGTTGGACTTGTAGAGTCCTTCCACATTTATCCATTTTTCCTCCTTTACTGGACCTCATTCACGAAGAGTTTCTATGGGTTGGAATGTGGTCTATGGGTCATCCTATTAATTGTAGATTACTTTCTAGAAAACTCCAAATCTACTTCATGTTAAGGCCCTCATCCATAAACCTATCTACGCTATGTCATCCTTTTTACGAACCATTATTGGGTGTGTGGGTTACCGCACACTTGAAAACGTTTTCCCTTTCCTAAAGTTCATGTTTAAGGACGGACCTACAAGCCATAAGTTCATCAACAAGCCAAAAGTCACCCTTGTAAACTTACTCCAGGTCTTTCTTCTGCCCAACTTTTTTGGCACTATTAGACTCCTAAACTGGGGTCATTACAATATCTCTTCTTTGGGAACATTCATCCCTGAATGTACTTAAAGGCAAGTTCTAAGGAGTTAATCATTAGCTAATAACCCAACATGCATGCAAAAATACAACTTAGATATCCTTTCATGAAATTTTCAAAATCTACTTTTAAACATACCTCAAAACAGTTTGTAAACATCAGAATAAGTTTATGCATCTTGCAAAACTAAAATGTAAGGAATTAGTGGTTTTAGGGAAGAATCTCTTAATACCTCAGGCTTGAGTAGAGTGGAATGGATATGGGCAACACTTAATCATATCCATTTTCGTGTCCCATTAGCACCCTCAACTTGTTGATTCCTCAAAAGCACTTTGACGGATGTAACTTATTTGTTCCTTAGATTTTTAAGTTGTCGGTCTAGAATATCAATTGGTGCCTTTTCATAACTCAAATCCTTTTCAATGATCACATCATGCAAGGGAACTATGGAGCTTGGATCACCTATAAACTTCTTTAACATTGACACATGAAAAATCGGATGGATCAAATTTATCTTATCATGCGACATTTCTCACTCTTCTCAGTACCTTGTAAGGCCCTACATACCTATGGCTCAGTTTCCCCTTTTTACCAAACCAGATCATGCCTTCTATCAGAGACACTTTCAAGTAGACCCAATCACCAACTTGAAACTCAAGATCTCTCCTCCTTACATTGGAGTAGGACTTTTGTCGGCTTTGGGTCATTTGTAACTCATACCTTATGCTTTTAATTTTCTCCATATCATTCATGACTAGGTCCAGTCCTAGCAATGCCACCTCACTGACTTCAAACCATCCAATGGGCAATCTACGCCGTCTACAATACAAATCCTTTAATGGTGTCATTTCAATTGCATAATTATTATTGTAGGAAAACTCAATAAGTGAGAAATGTTCATCCAACTCCCTTTGAGTTCTAATACACAAGCTCTCAACATATTTTTAAAAGTGTGAATAGTCCTTTCATCCTATCTGTTGGTTTGGGGATGAAAAGTGGTAAACTTTACCTTAGTACCAAGTCCATTTTGGAAAGATCTCCAAAAATAAGAGGTGAATTGGACATTAGGATCCGATATGATTGATAATGGAATACCTTGCAACCTCACCAATTCTTGAATATATAATTACCATAATCTTTGGTACTAAAGGTAATCTTGACCAGTAAGAAGTGAACCGACTTTGTCATGCAGTCAACTATCACTCATATGTAGTCAAAATATTTTTTGGCCTTTGAAAACCCCACTACAAAGTCCATATTGATTTCTTCCCACTTCTAAGTAGGAATGTCAACTTCTTGGGATAAGTCACCCGGCCTTGGATGCTCAACTTTGACTTGTTGGCAATTGGCAAACTCGAACACAAATAGGGAAATGTCCTTTTTCATTCCATTCCACCAATACATCTCCATCAAGTCTATATACATCTTCATAGCTTCGGGATGAATGGAATATTTACAGGTCGTGAATTGAACCATAGACCATAGTCCATGTTCGTCATGAACCCATTCTATGATCTGTCAATTACTCTACGGCTCGTGGTTTGACTCGCAGAGTTCTTCCACACATAGCCATTTTTCCTTCTTTACTGTACCTCATTAACGAAAGGTTTATATGGTCCATAATATGGTCTATGGTTTGTCCTATTAATCGTAGGTTACTTTTATGCAAACTCCAAATTTCCTTCATCTTATGGCCCTCATCCACGAACCTATCTATGTTCTGTCATCCTTTTTATGGGTTGTCATTGGGTGTGTGGGTTACCCCACACTTGGAAATGTTTTTCCTTTCCTAAAGTTCATGTTTAAGGATAAACTTATAGGTCATAAGTCCATTGACGGGTCATAAGTCACCCTCGTAAATTGACTCCAGGTCATTTTTCTGCCTAACTTTCTTTGCTCTCTTAGGATCCTAAACTAGGGCCATGGTTGCCAAAGAAAGGATCAAAGATAAAAAGGACTAACTAGGGATTTAAATCAATGTCAATAGAGGTTATATGGTCAAAATAGACTCAAAAGAAACCAAAGAAGGCCTACAGTCCTTTCCTAATCCAAAATCAAGCAAGCTACACCTCAAAAAACCAGGGAAGTTCTAGGTATCACACATATGCCTTTCAACAATTTTCCTCAACTCGTATGGAAAAATGGATCCGAATCTAAATAATGACTAGGAAACACACTCACAATTTATGATTAACGCATATCCAAGCTCTCTACCCACATAGTCCACTCAAGATGCACCAAATCCATTTATGGATTGATTTCACAAGAGATAGACTAATGGGTGAGTTAGTATATGTTTCTCATCCATGGCACTATTCAAATCAAAGATATAGTCTATCGATACTCGGTTACTAAGGACTATAGATACGATAAAATGCATTTGCAATGGCTTTTCACATATGTATAGGTTTGCCAAAAATAACTCATTCATAAGCATTCACAAGCATTCTTTGTGCCTTGATAATATTGTGGTTGATTCTTTATGATTAGGGTGATAGTTTTCAAAGGTGTAGTTGATGAGTTGGAATGTCGGATTTGGTAAAAGAGTGAGTTTTTTCTTAGAGGATTCATATATAGAATGGGTTAAAAAAACCTGTGGAACCTATGAGCTTGTGATGGTGCTATGGAAGTTTTTTGTATCATGCTTGGTGGAACGTGGTATTAGTTGAGTAGAGTTGGTATTGTTGGGTTATTATCGATTGGTTGACTTTGTCTTTGTTCCCTATCAATTTGGTACTTCCTTGGATTAGAGTGATTAGTTTGGAAGTATTTCAATTTGAGGGTGTTAGTTGTGAGAGCTAAATATGAATTTTAATTATTTTCCTAGACAAGTTTTGTTGTTCCGACTGATATTGTTCTTTGTTATTATGATGGTGTGTATATCTCTCAAAGCTAGTTTTTTGGAGTTTGGTTGATGGGATTCATGTTGTGTTGGAAACGTTTAAGATAGCTAAGGATTGATAGGAATTCTCCTAACAGATAGGGATGTTAGATTTTGAGCTTGAGATAGGTATTGTAGTTCATATGATTTGTTTGCTTCTACTTGGTTCTACACCTATTCAAAATCGTTAGTTTGGGTGTGATTTTGGTTTTCTTGAGTTATTCCAATAATTTTGGGTACCTTTGGTTCAGTTGAGCGGGGTGTTAAGAATGGAAGAGCTCTTAGAGTACATGGATTTTCTTCTCGGTTGGAGTTTTATTGTAGTGTTGTTCACTTTTTGAGAGCATTATAGGGTCAGACATAGCACACGGGCCTAGCATCCTCACCTTTTCGTGCTTGCGAGCTACAATTTCCCTTGACTTTCATGGATGAAAGTCTTTTTAGTAGTAGATATTGTGATGTCCCTCCAAGTTATATTTTCCACTTCCCAATCGTTTCAGCATTTTTAGAGCTCTTCTGTAGCGATACTAACTCATTTTTGACTTGCTAGCATTGACAGTTTAGTCACTTGACTATTCGCTTAATTTTTATGCCAATTTCTATTTTTAGAGCCCTTAGAGTTTGAATAGTTTATTTCGGTCAAAACACTAGGAAGACAACCTCATAATGGAATTCTGGCTATCCCATCGGCTATAGAATGGTCATTTTAGGCTAGGAGTATGGTTGGCTTTACATCTGAGGCTATCGATGCGAGTTTGTGCCATTATGTGTTTTAGCATTTATGTTTTCACCTAGGTTTGACCTTGATGAACATTTCAATCATGCTTGAATGAGAATTTATCAGCACGATTACCTTTAAAAATTGACTTCATTTTAGAATAACCTTTCATGCATGTCACGAGGCTTTTGGTATCATTTAGAGTCCTCTAGTGGATTTTTGTTTAATATGTGGCTCAGGTCTGGGACCCCTTTTTTGTCAAAATGACGGTTGTTTAAAATTTTGATTATGCCATTGATTTCAGAATGTTGAACTTGATAGGGCAGTACAGTTTGTTTGCTACGGGGAGTTCTGAATGAATCTCAAGAACCCTATCAGAAATTTAGACTAGGACAAAATTGCTGATGTAGCAAAAATCTGGTGCTGGTCAAAATGACCTTCACATTTGTGATCCTTAGGGGCCATGCATGAAGTTCAATCAGCCAGACCTTCATGATCGTCTGGCCTAGGGCTACAATCCAGAGGGTGAGCCACTTGTTCTTTGTGTTTGCGAGGGATGGCCCACGACGTTTGCGGTGCCTTGACTGGGTGTAGGATGCAATCACGGGCGTTGTGCTTCACAGTTGCAATGAGTACTTTGACTGGTCTTTTAATAAAGGCGGATGCACCAGCATGACCCTCCTTCTTTACTTTGCAATTTCTAGAGCTATAGACATCTATTTGAGGTGATTCAAAGTGTATTGGGTTTGTATTGTCATGCAACGTTGTTGAGTGATTTATGATCATTAAGGAGTGCTTTTTCAAGGTAATTTTCTGCTCTCATGGGGCTACCCTTCACCTTATTCTCTCTTTTAGTGTTGAATTAATTGCATGAGTCTATTTCTCCCATTTCTGAGCATCAAATTATGCCCCATTTTTTGTTAACAAGATCAGTTATGTGTTTAAAACCTTTTTACATAGTCAATTTTGGGATTCCTATCGCAGGTCCCATAATCTCATTTTAGACTTGATTTTGGGTCTAACTCTAAAAATTATGATTTTGGTATCAAAACATTCGTATCGATGAGATGATCGTAATTTTTGTGGAGATATTTGGAGATGATTATGACACAAATAAATATCATGAAGTGGATTATGAGTATGCTTGATCAACTTTGATATAGGCAACGACTTTCATTTTTTACTAAATTTTTCTTGATATTGTTTAGTATAAATTTCATGTTAATTTGGACTATATTCACCTAATATTCCAATTTCCTCCATCCAATTCAGTTTTTATGATTTCTAGGCAAGCCTTAGACTATTATTGACCTCCAGAGTCCCTAGTTTAGGCTTATGGCCTAGTCAGAGGTATGGTTTAGTGCAAATATCCTTTTTAGGAGCTTGTGGGTGATCTTAGACTATGTTTTGAACCCTTGTGGGTGAACTTAGACTATGTTTTGAACCTTTGTGGGTGACCTTAGACTATTCTTTGAACCTTAGGTGCTTTGATGTGAACTCTATTGCCTTTATAACTACACGTGACATCCGATAGGGCTTGTTTCAGATACTGTATTTGGTGTTTTGGCCTGATGTTCATGTGACTCGATGTAGCTATAGGGATGGTCTAGTTTTGCTCTGTTGTTGATTGGGGTTTTTTTATTTAGGATGAGGTGAGATCCTAGAATGTTATCTCTCCTTATTTGACCTTTAGTTGCCTGTGGTTATTTATATGGACACTTAGTTACATGATGGAGAAATTTTAGTGGGTCATAGTTATTCTATATTGTTGGGCCCGAAGCTATGTTCGAGGAGCAGCTAAATCGCAGGTTAGTTCTCTCAGCCTTAGCATTTTTAGAAGTAGGGGTTGTTTTCCTAGTCTTTTATGTCTTGTTTGGATGCTAGAATGTCACGCATCACATTGGTTGCCCATTCATACTAATTTTGTGGTACGACCTCGATTTATGCATTAGTTCATCATTTATGTAAGGAGAGAACGAAAGAAAGGTTTTCATACTATTGATGTGAATTGGTTTAAACTATTTTTTAATGAGAGCCATGCCACCAAGATTTCATGATTTTTGATACTTCTGAGGCATCAAGGATGTTCTCTCTTATACTTCAAACTATGAAGACATCTGGGATAACCTCAATTTTTTATGATTTGACTAGTTGGTGCGTCGACACCATTTTCACATTGATATGGCTAATGTTATTCCTCTAGTATCACCAACGGAGATGATGATGATAATGATAAGATTTTGTTCGGACAAGGCAGTGCATACAAGTTACCCACACACTCATGGGCTTTCACATCGTGAGTACCATTTTACCGGTTAGAGGTGTCGCATGGGTCCTGCCTTTCTAGTTGGGCTGGGGTAGATCATATAAACTTGTGGATACACACTGTGGAGAGGTTTCATGCATATATCTTCCATTCGCATTTATCGTCATTGTCAATATATTATTTTTGTTGTTGGACCCTGGTAGTATGGAATGTCTATTAGGATTTTGCTTGTTGATTATACCACTAGTAGTATAGGATGCCAGTCGGCCATTGTTTGATCATATCTGTACTCGACTTATTGTACTGTTAGTTAGTGACTTGTTCCTTCCTTGGTTGAGTATGTTACACTTCTAGGTTGAGTTGGATTAGTTCCTAGATTGTTAGGTTGCTTATAGGCTCTCAATGTTTTTCTGCTCCTAGTCCTTTGTCGAGTAACTTTATAGTCTATCTTTCTTTCTAATAGATAGTAGACCTATTTGTCCCAGGTACGCTCCCTGCCTCATCTTTTTCGTCTCATATGTCTTGACTATTATTTATTCTATCTAGTATCATATTACTTGTGCTATACTAGCCTTATTTTCTTAATATATATGTATATATACACATACATGCCTTATCTGTGGAGTTCAATCGGCTTGTGCCTACTGGTTCCATTAGTTTGGTACTCATACTACACTTCTGCCCTTGAAGATCGTAGTGCGAGTCCTGGCTATTGATTTTTTTTCATGCAAAGTTGTTATGGATCTCCGAGATTCGAGTGAGCTCCAGGCGTCTAGAGTTGTCAATTTTCATTTTGTTATTGTTTATGCCGGTCATTATTTTGTATTCAAAGATAGCATGTATTGTTATTGAATTTTGTAAATGCTTGTACTCTTAGTTTGTGTATTAGAAGCTTGATTACTGATTGATGTCAAGTCTTGGAGTGGGTTCTTAATATTACTTCTTCGGTATTGTATTTCATCTCCCTCATTTTGGTAACTTTTACATCTTATGGTTATCTTCTACATCTCTTATGGTTTATGGTTATGAGTTCAGCTTACCTACTGGTGAGTTGGGGTTCGTGCCATTATAGCCTGTGGGATCGGATCATGACAAAAAGTAGCTGTTTCTTTCTTGGATTTAACTCAATTTTTTATTTGATTCAAGTTCTTTATGTTTTCGTTAGTGCCTTAAATGGAACTATCATTCAAAGTGTACAAGCTTAATAATGTTGGTTTTGTATAAAGTGCAAGAGAAAGCCTTTTTAGGAGCTGACTTTTTCTTCTTAATAACTGGAATTAGGATTTTGCACCTTAGATCGATCCACACATTTGGAAGCTCTAGCGTGTGAATTGCTTGTCTAATGGAACTGGCCACGCTTCTCTACGAATAATTTTTGAGCTCGCCTTATTTTACATATTCAGAGGAAGAAGAAAAACAAATAAGTATTCGTTTCAATTTGTGTTCCTTTTTTTAATATGTTTAAAAAAGACGTTTTTTCTAATAACTTTTTATCATGTAATACGTTTAAGTCCACAAGACTCAAAATAGTTTGGTTTATTTGACTCATCTTTAATTTAAAAATACAAGATTAAAAAATTCTTAAATTTTGTGTCAAATTAAAAATTGGATAAATAAATTAAAATGGAGGAAGTGTATTTACATATTATCATTTGTTTTTCATAATTAGTCGTTTTTATTCTTCTCTTTTATCTTTTTTTCCATATCTAATATCTTCTGCTTATAGGGCTTGATTTTTGAGACGAGACTTTTCCGAAAATAGACTTTCTATCTCTACAAGGTAATGATAAGATATGCATACATTTTACTCTCCCCAAACTCCACTTGTGGGATTTCACTGGGTATATTATTATTTGTTGTTTGTTGTTTGTTGTTGAAATTAAAATGGAGGAAGTATCACAGCTCCTACCTTTGAACCAAAATATTGTTCCTCTATTATGAAATTTTTTATTTATCTGACACATTTTTGTTTTTAGTTAAATTTTTCAAAAATAATGGCATATTTCCTAACTTTATAAATGTTTAATGACACTCTCAAAATTTAGCTATTTGGCCAAAAAAAATGTATTCTTCTATTTAAATATGCACTTATTTTAGGTATAATATTTTTGAATATTATAAAATGTTTGGCTATTTGTTGAACTATAGATGAGGTATGGAGAAAGATAGTAAGGTACTACATTTATTTTTAGTAAAGGTAATTTTTGTGTATTTGTTTAGGTGTTTTGTTAGCGAGAATTCCGTCCGATAGTTTAGAAGAAATATGTGGTTAAATGAAGGTATTGTTTATTGTTATAAGAAGGGAGAATAAAAGGCAGGAATCAAGAATCGGTCAGAAAAGCCATAGAAGAAATAGAAAAAGGCTTCTTCATAATGGCTATCTTTATCAAAGTCTTTGTTCTCCTTCCTTTACTTTTTGTTTCATCCTACGCGAGAAACGAACGTATCAACCTAGGCTTTGACAATGCTGACGACTCTTCCATTGGTATAAATGGTGATCATTCCCCAGATGGATTTTTGGGATTCCTCGATGGAAAGAAGAAGAACAAGAAGTCCAAGAACAAAAACAAGAAAAATAAATTAATATTCCCACAATTTCCCTTTCCCTTTACCTTTCCGTTTCACGGAGAGCACGAAAACCAACAAGTAGTCCCGACGGTCCAAAACCCAAAGCCGGATTTCGAGACTGAAAATCTTGGCGCATGGATGATACATTCACCAAATTCTGGTGTTTCAGCCATGCATATACAATTGATGCCAAATAACAAGGCTGTTTGGTTTGACACTACAAATCTTGGACCATCTTCAATTCAGAACAACCCTCCATTTTGCAAGCCAGTTCCAGACAAGCCTGGTGAGACTGATTGTTGGGCTCATGGTGTTCAATATGACATTGAGAGCGGTCAAGCCAGGACATTGAAGGTTTAATTGCTACCTCATATCTCATTTTACTAACATATTATGGACACATGCATGCATGAATTTTATCTTACTACATATACACATGCAATTGAAATTATACACTTCACATCATGCACCCTTTTATATGCCCAATTTATCTCACAACTTTTATCTGCAACAAATTATTACCCATTTTATAGGTCACTTCATTTTTAGTTCATCGGTTCATCCCAAAAGAATTGAAGAATAAAATCTTATTATAATTAGAAATAATTTAATTTTAAATTTCTCTTTTTATCCATAATGAAATAATTTTCAACCACATATTTGTCTAAGAACTAGTTTTGATGTATATGTGTTGCACGTGAATGTGAAACCATGTTGTACATTATTTTTAAAAATAATCTCAATATTATTAAATTAAAAATTTTAAGGAAACAATTAGAAATGGAATAATAAAATCTAATTTCCTATGAATAATGGATATAAATTTTTTTTTATGATTAGTAATTATACGCATACTAAAAGTTGTGATATCAATATCTATAAACATCTATTTATATTATAAAGCTAGATATAAATAAAGTGTTATGGCACATTTTTATGGCATTCAATAACATTTATCTTTTTCTCTCCGTTTTTTTTTAAACTTTTCTCATTATAAAATTAATTGTTATGTGTAAAAATTAAAAATACACTCTTTGAATCTCTTAGTATTACATCTCTTAAATATACCTTTACATCTCTTAAATATAACTTCTCCTCCCTCCCCTTTAATTCATTGTTTAGTTATATTTGTATTGTTGGAGTTCTTCCTTTTAATATAACAAAAATATAAATATAAATATAAAAGATATAATCAATTGGGTGTTTTAAGAAGAAGAACAAGAAAAATTTAGAAAATTTGTAATTTAAAATTTGAGAAAGCCCCTCTATTAATAATCATAAAACATAGCATGAACAAATGTTTATTGTATCTTATAAGAAAATCTCAACTCTTTAAAAAAGTCAGAACCTTTTAGCAAGCACATCACTCATAGAAAAAAGTACAACTCTTAGAGAAAATCACAACCCTTTAGAAAAATAACAATTTTTTGGAAAGTGACATCGCTTAAAATAAGTCACAATTTTTTAGAAAAGTCACAACTTTTTGAAAAAGTCACAATCATTAAATGTAAAAAGGTAACTGTTTTTAATATAATATAAATAAATAAAAATATAAAAGATACATTTGATGTGCGTCCTGAAGGATTGTTAGAGCTTTTTTACGTTTATACCTCCATTGGTAATTCGGTTCTAACCAAAAGAATCTATAAAAATTGTCAAGCACACATGTCCTCAACATATCATCCAAAGTTTGAATTGTTCATTCAGATCGTCCATCGATTTGAAGGTAGAAAGCGGTGCTTAGCTAACTATGGTCCCGAGACTCTTTAGAAATTTGTTGGTAGACCTTGAAACCCTAGTTTTAATTCTTCAATGGAATCTTGAGGGAGCTTGGGAGTGAAGATGAACTTTAGAAATTTGATTTTAGGTGATTGTATTGTGATTAGGTTGAGTTTGATCGTATAAAACGGTCATGGTTCTTTTAGGGATCAAAATGATGTAGTTTAGGGCTTAGGATAATGAAAAATGTCAAAAATACTCTTAATAAATTTCTGCGAGACATAAACTATGAACTTGGTATGGATCGTAGACCCATCTTTGACTCGTGGAAAAAGGCTTTGTAAAAAGTAGGGTAAAGTCACAACCTTTTGGAAAAGTCACAATCATTGTATATGAAAAAGTAGATGGTTTTAATATAATATAAATGTAAAATATAAAAGATAGACGAACTTGGGTACTTTAATTTGGGAGTTGTTTTTAAGATAGTATAGGTTAGGGATGTGCAAAAATCGAACCGGCCAATAAAACGAACCGATAAAAACATTATTGGTTTATTGTTATTGGGTTATTAGGTTATCGATTTTTTAATGGTTTTGAAAAAAAAGTTTTGGGTTATTGGTTCGATATCAGTTTGTACTATTGGGTTATTGGGTGAACCGATAACCCAATAAGATAATAATAATTCACTATTTTACTCTTTCGCAAATATTAAATATTAGTAATTTAATAGTAATGGGACACTATAGTAGTACTTTACCTATTTTAATTTTTATCGTAATTAAGTGATTAGTTATCCATTCTAGTATTTAGTCTTTAATCTTTACTCTTTCGTACGCCATCTCTTTTTATTAATGCAAAGTTGAGCCTTGACATGATTGTAAAGGAAACAATTTTTGATCTCCAAGTTCCACATATAGTCAAATTAATTTTGTATTTTTCTTTTTAAATTGATATTCAGATAATGACTGATACATGGTGCTCATCGGGAGGTTTGTCCTCTAATGGTGACCTCGTAAGCACCGGAGGTTATCGAGAAGGAATCCGCAGTATAAGAGTCATGAATCCATGCGATGACTGTGAGTTTCAGGAAAATGCAAATGGTCTTGCTGCTATGAGATGGTATCTTTCCTATCTTACTGTTAAACTTTCATACAATATAAAATCAAAAACATTTGTTGTCTTTTTTGTTGTACTACTTAAAAAAGACATGTTATAACGTCTATTTCAAAATGAAAATTCTAAACAAGTTTTCTGTTTCTGAATCAAACAACAGGTATGCTACTCAGCATATGCTTGAGAATGGTAGCTTCATTCTTGTTGGAGGTCGTGGTGCACACAACTACGAAATCATTCCACCAGGAAGACTGCAATTTCAGGTGCAACAATTTGGGTTAAATTTCCTTGCCGAGACTGAAGACGAGAAAGAAAACAATCTCTACCCATTCGTCAATCTTCTTCCTGATGGGAATGTATTTATTTTTGCCAACGACAGATCAATGATCATTAATCCTTATAGTGGAAAAACCATCCGCGAACTTCCTGTACTTGCTGGAGGTTCAAGAAACTATCCAGCATCAGGAATGTCTGCACTTTTGCCAATCAATCTCAATACTCCTGATCCTGAAAATGTTAAAGTTGAGGTCATTGTTTGTGGTGGTAATACCAAAGATGCCTTCAAATATTCAGAGTTTCCACCTAGACAATTCTTCCCTGCATTAAAAGATTGCGGGAGGTTATTTGTTAACAAACAAGGAGCTCAATGGGATATTGAGGAAATGTTGTCACCAAGAGTCATGGGAGACATGTTGCTTCTACCAACTGGAGATATCTTGATTATAAATGGAGCAAAGACGGGTACTTCTGCATGGGATGCTGCTGAGGAACCTAATCTTGTTCCACTTCTTTACAGCCCAAACAAACCAAAAGGACAGAGGTTCAAGGAATTGGCCCCTTCACAGATTCCTAGAATGTACCACTCTACTTCTGCTGTTTTACCAGATGGCAAGATTTTGGTGGCAGGCAGCAATACCCATGCTTTTTATGACTTCCAGGCTAAGTATCCAACTGATCTGAGAGTGGAGAAATTCTCACCTCCTTACTTGGCGCCTGAGTTGGAACAACACAAGCCCCAAATTCTTGAGGATGGAGCAAACAAGGAGATGAAATATGGTCAGAATTTCCAGGTCAATATCAAGTTAGACGAAGTTGTAGATGAGACTGATATTAAGGTTACAATGTATGCACCACCTTTCACCACACATGGCTACTCTCAGGGACAAAGGTTGCTTATTTTGCAGCTTCAAGCTGTGACAAACCAAGAGGTCACTGTAGTGGCTCCACCCTCAGGCAGAATTGCTCCACCAGGCTACTATTTACTCTTTGTGGTTCACCGCGGTGTGCCTAGCCGTGGAATGTGGGTGCACATTGACCAGTAGACATGATTAACATTATCACCAATCCTTTATTTGTTTATTTTATGCATACCATTGATGTTTTAATCTATATACAAAAGGATATATAGATATATATTAAACCTTTAATTTTCTCCCCTGTGTTACTCTTCAGATATTATCTGTATTATATGTATCAAATTTATCATATTTATATAATATCATGTGTTTTTCATTAGTAGTCGCTCTTCCTATTCCTCTCTTTTCCTTTGTTTTTCGTCATATCTAGTTTATTCTACTTATGGGTTGTTGAAACAACGGCTCCCAGAAAACAGTCTCTCTACTTTTATGAGGTAGTGGTAAGGTGTGCGTACATTCTACCCTCCCCAGACCCCACTTGTGGGATTCCACTGGGTATGTTGTTGTTGTGTTACTCTTTAGACAAGGTTACATATATACATGTCATGGTATGTGTTATTAGTGACAATTACTTTCTTACCCAAAGCTTTATTTTTTGGTGACTGGTGATTGATACGTGGTTGAGAATGAAAGGGAAGGGGGGGGGGTTGTAGTCGACTATAGCTTATTAAATAAGAATGCAGAAATTCAAAGTGCGTAAAAGAAAAATTCAACACTGGATATTTTTATATTGGTTCGGATTCAATGTGAATCCTAGGTTCAATCCCCTTGGGTTGCAAGGGATATCTCTTCAAGCCTTTAGTAAAGTGGTGTTCACAAGAATTGAACTTAATCTACTCTGAATATTTTTTTTTTGTTTTTCTTCTTTTTGATGCAGTTCTATATTTCAAAATTTTCTTCTTTTCTCTCTTCTTTTTCACAGTAAAGCTAAAGGATTACAATGAATTTTTAAAGAGAAGAGCTTTGGAGAAGGTCTTGATTGCAGTACGCTTGTATAAGTCTTGAGATATCTGGATGCCTCCTTTTATATGAAGAGATGGCATCCCAAGGAAATTGATCCTTGGAATCAGGCAATGTGGACTCCTTCCAAGGATAAGGGGCAAGGCTTCTAAGGAACGCCAAGTCAGATTTTCGCCTGACTAATTGATAATCAGATCTATTTTTCAAGTGATTGATCCTCCTGATTTGTGTTACTTTATTTCTTTCCTTGATTGTGCTTCCATACTTGATTTGATTGCTCTGATTAATCTTCTATATTTGCTCAATCTTCTGCTATTATTCCATATTAGATCCAACTTATTTGTTTTCCTTTCCTACTTCTTACTGCATCTTCTTTCAGCACTGTCCCTAGATCAGACTTATTTGTTTTCCTTTCCTGCTCTTCTCTCAGCACCATGCCTTTTATATTTTCAGCCAAGATTTTTCTTTGCAGATTACTCCCCTGACGTATCTCAGCCAGATTATTTCCTTTTGGAAGCTTTCCTTCAATTTTTTATTAATTAAAACATATTAGCTCTAACAATCTCCCCCTTTTTGCTGATGATAAATTTAGTACGTATGTAGTTTACTTTCCTGAGTGTGTAGTCGACTTTCAGTTTTGCTCCCCCTGTTTGGTAGCTTCAAGGAGAGAATGCTCCCCTGACTTCATGCATATCAGTCGACTAGTTGCAAGTTATTATTCTATTTCTCCCTTTTCTGACATCAGCAAAAAGGAAACAGCAGAAAGTAATAGCCAACAACATAGTAGTAGAGAGTGCTAGCATAATAATAGCAAAACAAGCAGTCCACAAAATGTAGAGCAGTTTTAAACAAAAAAATTACATCACATGAAAAATAATCAGCCACGAGTGCGGAGGAAGTAACAAATAGTGTTAACGGTGGCAGTCTTCAAATTCTCGAACATATTAGTCTGATTGGTCTCCATGGCATCGAAGTTGTTTTAAATCTTTTGAGCAACCTTGATGACTTCCTTGATGGTTTGAATGAGGTGCAGACGAATTTTTCCCAACATCAGTTCAAGTTTCTTTTGTGGTATCCTTGACTTTGTTCATTGTTTCTGTGATGACCTCGAGTTTGAAGTGACATGACATGATCAACTCTTGCAGATTCTCAAACTTTGCATCCATGCCGGAGATTTTGACACTCAATTCTTCAATCACCTTTAAATCAGGAAAAGTAGGAGAAACAGGTTCACGAGGAGAGTTGTCATCAGCCAGTTCATCAACAAGTACAGAAGAAGGTTCAGTTTCGACAGACTAGGAGTCATTAGAGAGTGTGTAGCCCATGCTACCGAACGCTCTGGAGTTGTAACACTGTTTAACAATGAGAGGAGGGATGTCGGAAAAGCACATTTTTTGCCTTGAGAATCCTAGAAATAAGCATCCCATAATGAAGACTCTGAGAATCAAGAGTGGAGTTAGCCATATGAAAAAGAATATAGAAGGAGAGTTTGATTCTTTTCTTAGATAGAAGGCAGTAAGTGAAAAATGTGTCCCAAACAGAGAGGGTACATAGAGATCCATCATGAGGACAAGGGCTATTGCCATAGTATGAGAGAGAACCCTGACTTCAAAGGAGACATCCTTTCGGCCTAGGTTTGAGAGATAGGAACCAAAAGGAGAGGACAAGAGAGTCCTTGTTGCTATTTCAAAGGAGACATCAAAGTCGAAAGGCCACGAAGTTTTGACTAGGGAAGAGAACCCAGAACAATAGATATCAAAAATCTCATAAAATATTTCAGGGTCAAGAAAAATCCTTTTCCCTAGAACGAGGGTTTCAATTTCACCACGAACAAAAGAGCGGAGGTTGGCATAGAAGAGCCTTACTAGCGGTTCATAAATGGTTTTTGGGGGAATGAGAAAATTTTCTCCCATCCTTGAAACACGAAGAATTCCTTAATGGGGCACTGAATCGTCTGCAGGAGGTCCAAATCCACAATTTGTCCATGCACAATGGTCTTCGATTTGAGCAATTGTAATAAAGATTCATTCAAAGAGCTCTAAAGTCTGCCTTGACATCACGCGAACTAGGAGGATGAGAGGGGGCAGAGCATTTGAGGGATAAAAGAGGAGAAATAGAAGAGATAGGAGAAGAAGAAGAGAAGGGATTTTTAGAGTCTATTGGAACTGGAGATTGGGCCAAGCCCTTTCTCTTGTTTCTAGAGCTCTTACGAGGAGGCATTCTGAGGGTTTAGAGGATGAAAGAAGAAGATAGAGTTTTTGGAGAAGCAAAAGAAAATTAAATAAGGATTTAAAGAGGGCGAACGAGAGACAAAGAGAAAAGGTGAAGTGAATAGGTGGGAAGAGGAAGTGACACGGACTGACACAAAAGGAAAGACACGCAAATCAGCCGTCAAAAATAATAACTGCAGGCATTTAATGCAATGTAATCATTTAAGGTAAATAACACAATTAATGCAGAAAAGAATATTTAAAAAGATTTTAGAACAATATTTAAGGCTTTTCTGAGTGCACAAAATCTTTCCTCAAGCAGAGGTTTTGTAAAAATATCAGCTAATTGATTTTCAATATTTACGACAATAATTTCAATATAACCATTCATAACGTGATATCTGATAAAATGATCTTAATATCAATATGCTTAGCTCTAGAATGATGCATAAGATTTTTAGATAAACAAATAGCACTAGAATTATCACATAAAATTTGAGCAGGTTTAGCATGAATATTAAAATCACTTAATTGTTGAATCATCCAAAGAACTTGAGTACAACATTATCCGGTGGATACGTATTCAGCTTCAATGGTAGAGATGGACACACAATTTTGTTTCTTTCTATTCAAAGAGATTAGGGAGTCTCCAAGAAATTGGGAAGAGCCACTAGTGCTTTTTCTATCAACTTTATCACCTACGTAATCAACATTTGAAAATCTACGAAGGTTAAAAGTAGATGATTTCTCATACCACAAACCATAGCCCACTAAATAACAAATGATTCTTTTAACGCAGTTAAATGGGATTCTTTTGGAGCATCTTGAAATCTAACACATTTACACACAGAACGTCATATGGGGTCTACTAGCAGTAAGATAGAGGAGAGATTCGATCATACCTCTGTATTTAGTTTCATCAGCGTTCTTACCATTTGGGTCAAGGTCTAGGTTGTAGGAGGTACTCATCGGAGTGCTAATGGACTTGACATTCTCCATTCTGAATTTTGGAATCAATTGTTTGACATACTTACTTTGACAGATGAAAATGCCTTGATTGGTTTGGAAAAATTTGAAGACCCAAGAAGAAGGTTAACTCGCCCATTAAACTTATCTCAAATTCACTTTGCATAAGATTAGCAAAGTCCTTGCATAAATCATTGTTAGTACTTACAAAGATAATATCATCAATATAAATTTGAATACTAATATTGTCAGAGGATGAATTTTTAATGAACAGAGTGGTCTCAATGTTGCCTCTGAAAAAACCATGATTTAGCAAATATTTTCTCAGTCGATCGTACCAAACCCGGGAGCCTGCTTAAGACCATATAGAGCTTTGGACAATTTAATGACATGATGGGAAAAATCAAGGTGTTCAAAGCCGGGGGTTGCTTCACAAAAACTTCTTCCTCAATAAATTCATTTTAGAAAGCGCTTTATGCATCCATTTGAAACAGTTTAAAACCTTTAAAAGCAATATATGCTAATAGAATGCAAATAAATTCTAATCTGGCTACCGAAGCAAAAGTCTCATCAGAGTCGACTCCTTCTTGTTGAGAATAGCCTTGTGCAACTAGTCTGGCTTTGTTTCTGATAACTTTACCATCTTCATTCAGTTTATTCCTAAAAACTCATTTGGTAACAATGATTGAGGTATTCTCCGGTTTGTGAACCAATGTCCAGACTTGAGTTTTCTCGAACTGATCAAGTTCTTCTTTCATGGCTTTAACCCACTCGTTGTCTTTTAAAGCTTCTTCGGCTCTCTTAGGCTCAAGTTGAGATATAAGAGCTACATTAGCATTTTTCTTACTTGAAGCTCTGGTTCTCATCCCATCATTTACGTTTCCAAAGATGAGCTTCTTTGGATAATCAGGTTCACTCCCCATTCATTTGGAATTGTAGCTGTTGTCAACTAACTTTCATTGTCATTAGTTGGATGACTTCTTTCAACTACTTCTTTGGAAGAGATAACTACACTTTGAGAATTAATGATTTTTCATCGCTAGAGCTGCATCTTTATCGCATTGCATAGTTCATATGGAGTCTTTTTCAGAATTAGTATGATGAGAGACTACTTAGTGTTTTAGCCCAAAAGTGATGAGGAAGATCATGTTCACATATCATCTCTTGTAGAGTCATGTTCTTTCTTTTAACCACTCCATTTTGTTGAGGAGTTTGTGGTGCTAAAAAATTGTGTTCATATCCGTCTTCATTGCAGAAGTTTTCAAAAGCTTTGCTTTCAAATTCCCCTCCATGATCACTTTTTATAGAAGAAATGTAGTAACCTTTTTCTCTCTGTACTTTCTTACAAAAGAACTCAAAATTTTTTAGGGTATCATCTTTGTTAGCTAAAAATATTACTCAAGTAAAATGAGAATAATCATCAACAATAACAAAGGCATACCTTTTTCCTCCAATGTTAGTTGTTCTAGTGGGACCAAAAAGGTTCATATGAAGTAGTTGTAAAGGCTTAGTGGTAGATACAATATCTTTTGTTAGAAAGGAATTTCTAGTTTGCTCAGATGCGATCTTTGGTGTAGTCAATCTTTGGTAGACCAATAACTAGATCAAGTCGAGCAAGCTTTTCAACGAGTCTCATTCTAGCATGTCCCAACTTCCTATCCCAGATCCATGGATCCTCTGACATTGAGGCTAGACAAATGTGTTTAGTAGCTCCATTGATGGAATCAAGGATATACACATTTTTATCGCTGCTTCCAGGGAGAATTTCTTTTCCAGTGTTGTCTTCAATGATTTATCCAGTCTTTTTGAATGTCACTTCAAAATCAGAGTCACATAGTTGACTAATACTCAATATATTGAACTTTACTCCTTTCACAAGGTAGGCATTTGTGATGTTGCAAGACTCATTGAATGAGATAGTGTCAATACAAATTATAGTTCCAGTGAAGTTATCTGCAAAGTGAATTTTTCCACCCTTGTAGTCAGCAACAAATCTAAACAGTGACTTGTTGCTCGTCATGTGATTTGAAAATGCACTGTCAAGATACCATTTTCCTTTAAAATTAGTGCGATGTTCCTATAAAAGAAGATCAATTTTGATTTTTAGGTACCAAACATTTTTGGGTCTTTTTTGGTTAGCAGTACCTTTAACTCTCCAGACCATGTTAGATGGGTTTGAGTGACGAAATCAGCATTTGGAATAGGTGTGACCAGTTTTTCCACAATAATGACAAGATATTTTACTGTACTAATCAGAACTAGAATGACTAAGAAAATCACTTTGAGAGTTAGTCGACTTGAAAGATCTATTTTGACAATAGTATTTTTGAACATCTTTTCAAACGATTTTTTAGATTAAAATTATCTTCATCTAGTAAGTCCCTTTCAATGGCGCAAACTTCAAGCTTGATTTCTAAGGCATTTTTCTTATCTTGAATGGATCTAAGATTCTCAAAGTATTTTTTTCAAGTCTCTAATGGCTTGATCTAGTAAGGCTCTCAACTCAAAACAATTTTTGCAAAAATCATTGTTTACTTGGCTAGTTTCACCTATTGCCATGAAGCAAATATTTGTAGTGTTTGATCGTATTCAGATGTATCTTCATCACTCCAACTGCTAAAAGCTTTGTTTTTGAATT